>CM042841.1:11574473-12174473 GCA_023653725.1 Bungarus multicinctus
CATTTATTCTTTGACCGAAATGATCGATGACTGCTTTACACCTGTTGGAAAATAAGGGGGAAAAGTTTTTAAAAAGCAAAACGATTTGTGTCATTGTTAGAGTAGTATATTTACAGACTATAAAAAAAAAATACCCTAACCAACACATTTTCTCTCCTTTGAGCTTTTGTCATGAATTAAAGAGTTTTATTAGCCTTTCTTCAGGTCTGCCTTGCTCTTGATTTTATTACGTGAAGCTCTGTCAACGTGGATTATTTTCAACATTGTTTACACAAACTTGTGTTTGGATTTAAAAAAATAATAATTTGACAAAGAAAAAGAAAGTTAGCAACATTTTTGTAATGATTTAGAAGGCTTTGAACATTTAACTATCTTTTTAGTACCTTTCCCAGAACATTATCTTCTTTAGCATGATATTCTTTTTGTACCAGGGGAAATGTTTCCCCAGATTATAGAACTGAAGAATCTGAAGCAATCAATCTATCACCCTATATTTTATCCATCCTTCCCTCTCTCTTTTCTTTATTTTCAGAATATTTTTGGGTGTAAACTTTGGAAACAGCTTTTAGACTTTGTGCTTGAGACAGAAGAAAATGAAATGAACTACGAGCCATGGGATTTGCTGATTAAATTGGTTTATAGAAATGGCTAGTATTTACTAAGTATGTAAAAGTAAAAAGTTGAGGTTGTAACTTTACTTTGTATTGTATTCTTCTGTGCAGAAAATTCTACACTTCTTTTTCCCCCTTCTTTCCGTTTCCCATTTCTCTACTATTTTTACTTCAAATCATGACAACCTTAATTTTTTAAAATGTCTTTACTTTGTCAAAGAAGGAAGTAACGTCTGGTCTCTTTAATTATATTGTAGTTAATTAAATGAATCAAAACTGCCTAGACTTGCATAACACCCCCAGATCAGAATAACGGGGTTTGTAAACCATGGTTAGTATTTTTAATCAAAATCACGCAAACCATGCTTTAGATAAATTTCACTGCAGAAAAACAAATGAAATACTCAGCTGAAAGTCACAGCATTTCTTTTCAGTGTTGCCACATCATCCTCTCTTCTTCTCACCCAACAGAACATCATTCCCAGCCCGGAAAAAATCAGTTTAGAGATTTTTCCCCAAAAACATTTTTAAAAAAAAAAAAAATATTTGCAATCTTTTCTATACTTCCAAGCATCCTTTTATTTGGTGGTGGTGTATTAGTTACATAAGAATAATCGCAACTGAACATTCAACAAGGGAAATGATAAATGAACAACATGAACCGAATTAGAGAAACTCAGAGGAATTTATTCTGCTTGGAACAGTTAAGTGTTTTTATTTAAAGGTAAAGGTTCCCCTCACACATATGTGCTAGTTGTTTCTGGCTCTAGGGGGCGCTGCTCATCTCCATTACAAAGCCGAAGAGCCAGCGCTGTCTGAAGATGTCTCCATAGTCATGTGGCCGGCATGACTAAATGCCGAAGGCGTACTGAACGCTGTTACTTCCTACCAAAGTGGTCCCTATTTTTCTACTTGCATTTTTTACGTGCTTTCAAGCTGCTAGGTTGGCAGAAGCTGGGACAAGGAATGGGAGCTCACTCCGTTACGCAGTGCTAGGGATTCGAACTGCTAAACTGCCGACCTTTCTGATCGACAAGCTCAGCGTCTTAGCCACTGAGCCACCGCGTTTTTATTTATAATGGCCCACATTTGTTTTGCTATTCAATTTACTGAATACTGCCAGGAATGCAAGCCAAAATGCTGGAATCATCATTTTACATCAAACTAAATTCTTTGCTACTGTTCATGGAGCCATTTTTTGGACATTCTTGCATGGGAGAAAAGAGTAGGGGGAAGATATCATATTACAGGATCCCACAGAAAGAATATGTGTGTGTGTGTCTTTTTTTCTTGCTTCATCATTCAACAATGCCAGAGATTTGTTCAGAAAAAGAACACAAAGTCTTAAAACCGATCTTTACTTAAAAAAAAAAAGAACAGCAGAAGAATTCTTTCTAATGCCAGGCTCAAATAAGGAAGCCACTTATACAATGACATTATCAGGTCTCTCTGTCATCTGATATCTGTTCAGACAATGAATCATACAGAACCTCCATTGACCTTCTTCAATGTGTCTAGATAAAAGGATGAAAATTAGAATCCATCTCCTTGCCAAGTGCCACTAGTTATAAATGTACTTTATAGGGCTCATTATCCAAACTAATGGACTAAGGGCGACATCCTTGAAATGGACTTACCAGCACTGACAAAGCCAGCAAGCAATAATTCAGGAAAGGTATGTAAATTACAGGGTTTGCTATATTTTTTAATTATTATTGTGAAAAGATAAATTCACGTTTGTCATTTCACTTGGAGGCCAGCGGCTTTTTTGGAAACACACTCAAACTTGGGCTTGAAGCAAAACAAGGAATGACGGCTTTTAAATGTAGATCCCAAAACCCACAAATACAAATTGAAACATTTTAAAACTTATGGAAATGAAACTCCGTGTATGTCCCATTAAAAAAAGTCTGAAAAGTTAAATTAAAAGGGGAAAAGGAAGCTAACCGGGAAGGAAATGCATCCTGAAGTAGGGAGAGAAACATTTCCAAACAGACAACAAATTTGATTGGCCTTCAGTTGCATTAGCAGAAATACAATTCATGGTTTAATTAGGACTGACTATAGAATAAAGTAAACACTTTATTCCCCCATTCTCTCTCCTTGGCATTATTTTAAGATATAAATGCAGATATCCACACTTCTGGGGACACAAGCCTTATCTGCAATAATTGAGAATGTAGTCTTGGAAGGACAAATGTTAAGTGTGGGGATAGCCAAGTTTATTAATCCAATTCCATCCTTTGGTTCAACCATTCCTTATGACCAGGAGACCTGACAAATAGAAAGCTGCATGATACAAAGATGCGTAACTTCCTAACTTCCCTTCTGCTTGGGTAAATTAGTGCCAGGCAGGAAGAATGAGGACCACACGTTAAGTTCTAATTAAGGTATTGCTCATGCCTCTAACAGAGGAACTGGCACTAGATAAGAGTTAATGGAATTCAGGAAGGGTTGGACTTAAGACCGTTTATGGGAACACAAAGGACTCTAGGAAGCCAATCGCCCAATTGTTGGTAATGCTTGAAAGAGTGGGGCACTTACTATCATGTATGGTGGACGTTTAAAATAACTGAGAGTTTTGGTACAAAATTTGGTCATGGCTAGAGGGAATGACGGGGTTAAAAATTAAGTTATACACCAGAGATGTTCTTACTAGGAATAATGGAAGAGAACTTTAGCAAAGCTGATACCTATCTAATTATACATGTAATTAGATATGATATTTGCCCAAAATTGGAAAGCAAATGAAATTCCAAGTGAAGATGCTATGATTGATAAGATTTTTCAATGCGTCAAAATTGATAGGTTGACACTAGAATTGAAAGAACAAGATAAATCAGAATATTATAAAGTATGGAATAAATTCTATTATTGGAGGGCTATGAAGGGGAGTTCACAAAACTGAAATAAGAATTTAACATGAAATAGAAAAGAGGTGAGAGACCTCATACCTGAGGTGTAAGAAAAAGAACTAAAAAGATACAAAGCTTAAATGTGTGTGTGTATGTATGTATGTATATGTTTATATCTTTTGATTTTTTTCTAATGTAAAATGCTTTGACTGAAATGTACATCAAAGGAGACTATTACGTTCAATGTTTTTTAATGTTTATAATTAATAAATTTTATTTTTTTAAAAAAGGGACTCTAGGCTCTTGATTCCACTCCCAGTCTCTGTCTGTCCTCCTACACTTGGGGTTGTGTGGGAATCTATGGGTAAGCAAAATCTGCAATGGTCAGTCATCTGATTTCCAACTTTCAACACGTGGCTGCCATAAGTACACATGAAGAGCCTGAGGAATCGAATCCAAGATCTGGTTCCAAATTCTACCTCTGTACACTACTTCCAAAGTGTGCAACAAGGACATGAGAATTCTGACATCTTCATGCTCATATTCCAGAGAGCACTGGAGCAATTGAATTTTTTCCTTCTCAGGTCAGTTGGTTGGCCGTCACTACAACCTGATTCAAAGCAAAAATGTGGCTTATTTGATTTTTGGATTAGTATTGTGAATTTAGCCACCTCATGAATAGAATGGAATGGAATGGGACGGAATGGAATAGAATGGGAAATGGAAATAAAAAAGCAGAACTGGAAGGCACTTCAGAGGTCTTCTAGTCCAGCCCCCTGCTTCAGCAGAAGACTCTACTATTCCAGACAAATGTTTGTCCAATCTCTTCTTGAAAATCTCCAATGATGGAGTCCTTCTGGAGGCAAACCGTTCCACTGATTAATTGTTCTGTCAGGAGTTTCTTCCTATTTCTAAGTTGGATCTCTCCTTCATGAGCTTTCGTCTGTTGCTCCTTGCTCTGCCTTCAGATGCTTTGCAATATATTTACTATAGCTTAGATAGTTATGGTTAAGCAAAACACTGACTTTGTATAATACATGGACTCAGTCCGGGCTCTGATGGTACCAAATTTAACATGTTGACTATATTCTGTTTGAGGAAGCTCTTGGGCCTATCTTTTCTGAATCCTCCCCTCAACTTAACTGTATTATCCCAGATTTTGGTGATGTAATGGAGCGTGTATAATTTGATAAGTTTATATTATATCCTCCCTTAGCTATTCTTTTTCCTAAGCTGAGTTGCCCCAAATTTTACATTTCCTTGAAAGAGAATTGCCTTAGCTTCTTAATCATTCCATCCCCCGCTTTTTAAAAACTCTACAACATCCACCTTTTCCCACAAATGCTAGACTGGACTGCATTTTCATCAATTATCTATAGAACCTTAATATTTTCCCCCAAGTGGGCTCATCCCAAACTTTATCTGATTATCATTAGAGGTGGGGGGAAAATGCTTAAAAGGAAAAGCCTCTTGAATCAAGTTTGATTTTTAGCTATTTCATGGGCACATCTGTGCACTTTTCATGGGAAAATCTTTTACTTTAATTGTAAGTGATTTGCCATTGTCAACATTTTGCTGTAAATCTCAACTTCTGGGTCTGGAGGAGAAGTATAATCCACACAAACAATCCACAAAGTAGGTTAAGTACAGCTGGGTCTATATATTTTAGAGCAGTATCCATACATTGGTTGGCAAAGGGCTATTGTGGTTCTGCCTTCTAATTTTTCTGGTTGTAGATAGTGTGCATGGACAAATATATAAGTAATGAACTAATTTATTAATCTGTCCATCTTCTTAATAACAGCATGTCTACGTAACTGTTGTAACTTGAAAAATATGTGGATGCACTCCACATTAGGCGGCTCTCCAAATGTTGTTGAATGACTATTAGCAACTCTCTACCATGCTGGATGGGGCGGTTGGTAGTTGTAATTCAACAAAATCCAGAGGGCTGCCCGCTACATATCTAGAGGATATAGTAATAGCTCACGGGTGGGTGATGGGGTACATGGAATGGTCATTGGGGACACCCAAATACACTTTCTTGTATCAGCTAATGTCCCATCCGTTGTTTTTTTCAGTGACAATTTGATAAGAACTTCTGGGATACAGTTTCATGGTTTTGATTTTGGTTAACAATGTTGTCAACCCTGAAGCTGACCAGACTGAAGCCATGTTTACCGCTTCAGTGTTGCCACCCTGGAGATGAGGGAGAGGGAGGGGGGATTTCAGATAGAAGGGATTTCTGTAGCCAAAACAAAATACTTTCTCTTGGGAACCAAGGATATTCTCACACCTGGTCGGAGGAAGGTGGAGTGATGCGACCCGGTTGCCAGACCGCAACATGTTTGGACCATGTGATGGACTGTTTTGAGAAAGCAGAAAATCTTTTACTTTTAATTAGGTGAAAACCGCGGGAGTTTTCAAAGCCAGTTTTCACCAAATATGTGCCAAAACGATGATTCCAAATAAAAGTATTCTTTGAGGAATCCACATGCCTCAGAGTCTTGCTTGCCATGGGTTTATTACTTGGAACCCTGACTAATGTAACGGTAGAATTTTGATTAGTTGGAGCTGCTAAGTACAGGGGGACAAGAAAGGCTACATCCCCTACCCTTTGGTTCCCAGTTCTGCATGGGAGGCCACGAAACACAGAGGGCAGTCACACTAAAGGAGTCACATCTAAAGCTACTCCATTATCTTATTTCATTATCTTTCAGGGATCTCCAAATCTGCCAACTTAAAACTTGTCCCAAGTTTTAAAGTTCCCAAGTTTGGAGATCTCTGTCCTACTTCTATATCTAGAAAACAGAAAAGTAAATAGGCAGAGTCATTCCCTGGCTGTCTTGTTTATTATTGGATATTTAAGCAACCCAAATTCTGGTTAAGGAACTCTATAATATCATAACACTGGCTCTATAACATTTGCTACGTAACTATATGGTCGGGTTTAGTTTTTGGGGGAGGAAAATAAGGAGGGGGAAAAATCTGCCTCTGACTACCAGCATCCATCGGTATTCATCTGGCTAGTGTCCTGTCAGTGTGTGAAAGAGTTGAGGGTTGTTTGGAAAGTGAAGCAGTATTTGCTGTGTGAGCAAAAAGGAAACAGCAAGGAGCCTGGGCGTGGCTTAGCTCAACTGCTCTGTACTAAAGATGGTTGCTGCTGTGAAACCAAAACTGAAATTGAAACTCCTCTCCTCTGCTTGTGTTTTGTGGAACAGATTTCTTCTCAGGTGTGGAGGGGGAGAACTCCTTAGGAATTCAGAGCATGTTAATAATAATATAGGAAATATTAATGCTCTGATGATCATTTCGAAAAATTCTTTCTTAGTGAGCATCTAGAAGCCAAGAGGAACAAACGTGCCAAATTTCAAGTTTATAGGCTTTACGGTTCTAGAGACTTTGTGATGATGTGTGAGTGGTATTTTGCTGATAGATAGATAGATAGATAGATAGATAGATAGATAGATAGATAGATAGATAGATAGATAGATAGATTTAGTTGATAAAATTAAGTGCAGATGTCCTATGCTTTAGTACACTGAACAAGCTGGTCATGTTTTGTGCTTTGCACCATCCCATTGGCATAAATTTTGCAGCCCCCAAACATCATCTGATTTGGTTCCAACTTAAAAAAAAAAGTTGCTCAAAAGCCCAATACTGGTGGAAAAAATAATTCATTGTAGGCTAAGAGGGCAGCGTAGTTTATGACAACAATCTACCCCAAAACTCATTAAAGCTTTTTCTCTTAGAGTGACATGCATTATCAGCAAAGATTAATCTGATGAATCTTTAGGTGAGCTTCATTTTTAAAAATGCAATAACAGAGAGCTTTGTTGTCATCTGATGAAAATCAATTAGAGTAGGTAAGGCCACAAGGAAAACTAACATCACTCATCACCAGACCCCCGGCAACTGAAATGATCTGTCTTCCAAGCTTGGATGATCAGGAGGCTGCAGTAATATCAGAGGGAAATTAATTTAGTTTCTTTATTCTAAACCCACTTTCCTAGTTCTGGAGGACCTATACACAAATTATTTTTAATCAAGGTTGATGTGTTATTAATACCAAGGAAGATCTTTGAAGAATCTGTTTTTTTTTTTAAATAAGACCCCGACATTTTTCATCTCGTAGTTGCATTTATATAAAAGAGAGGGAAGGTTACCTCGCTCAAGACTTACCTTCTAAGTTCTTTGTCTAGTACAAGACACTTTATGGAGTGCCGGAGGCAATAGATTCCACCAAATACTGCACACATCCTAAACGAACGTCAGAAATCAAGAAAACAAGGCATCAGGTTTAGAGCGTCTATTTTTTTCTAAAAAGAAGAATGTTCACTTTATTTTTATTTTTTTTTAATTACATTTATATGCCGCCCTTCTCTGGAGACTCAGGGCGGCTTACAGTCTCAGGAGCACCATGCTAAGTGCTCGGCAATAGCCTTCATTCCATTGTATATGCCTGCTTATTACTAGGGTTTTTTGGCCCCCCCAAGCGGCATTTTTTTACAAAGTCAGCTTATTGCCCCTAACAATCTTGAGTCCTCAATTTACCTACCCCGAGTGGATGGAAGGCTGAGTCAACCTTGAGCCTGGTGGGATTCGAACCTGCACTAATTGCACTTAGCTTGCATTAAGTGCTAGATGATTAACAGCCTGCACCACCAAGGCCCCGATTTAAATCAATCCATGAAATAGGAAGCACCCCTACCTCTAATAAGTTGTTAATTCAATAAAAATGTTTTAGGAATAATCTTCTAGGCATAGTTGCATATCATGTAAGGAGAAATCAAGGTAGAATTGGAGCAAATAATATTGATTTAGAACTGGCTTGTCATCTTGACCTATTTGGATCTGTTTAACAGTAATTGTGGATGAGTGTATAACAAGAAGTTGTCCCTGATGGTTTGGTTGGAGGCTCTCAAGAAAAGAGGAATGCCCTGCAGGCAAACCTTGTTTGTTCACATCATGATTTATTAAGCCAGGATTCCTAGAATACAAGATTCCTGGAATACATTAACCAACTCTGGCAAGGCTTATGTAAGGAAAACTTGTAGAAGATATCCAAAAACTCAAATCATATGCCATCTGAATTCTTGGGAGGTTAAAAAGCAGTGAAAAAATAAAGGCTAAGTAATCATTAAAACTCTGTATAATCACAAATAATATTTCATTCACAACTTGGCTTCGGGAAATGCCGAAATTAAGTTTCTTTCCCGAAGATCATAATGAATATAATCGAAAGTCAACTTTGAATTATTTCAATTTTCCTCCCAGGGGCAAATTCTATCTTCTTACCTTAATCATTTTAAGAGTTTGCCATTAGAACTGTTAACCATGGTCAGCATTATCTAGATCAATGATCAAAGCCACTCGAAACTACTCTTTCATATAGAGGTAGTAACAGCAACTGAACAAACATGGTGCCAAGTTTCAAATGGTATTTTTGCAGTTTGCAACTATTATCACTTCTCGGTTTGCCAACAAACTATGTGGGGGAGGAAAGGGGGAGACAGAACAAAGCTCCAGACTTCAAGATGGGAACCAAGGACAGTTCGGTAGGTCAGAGTTGAAAAAGACTTTCTCAAAACAATACTAGAAGTCTCCATTGGACAATGAGACCTGGTCTAATAGGGAGGGAAGGAAAACTTGAACTTTAACTATGTGCGTTTGTAAATAGTCAGATCTGGTTTTGCCCTCATCTTTGCCAATATGATGTACTCATTAAAGTTTTGCATGAAGAGATTGGATTGTCTCAACCGTGCTTACTTTGGTTGGGTTCGTCAGTTGTAACGTTGACACGTGGGCTACCAAGTATTTCTAGAAAGCTTTTCATAAAAATGTTGGAAGACTAAACTGGATCAAACTTTATGCCCCTATCACACTTGACTATATGAACTAATGCATTCAACTAGAAGCCTTCAGCAAAAGCATAAGCTGCTATGGAGGACAATCATCACCAGTCTTGTTGCCTAGGATTCAGAAAGTAATAAAGAGTCATACATATCAGGAGTCTATTAACTGCCTGGCCCTACACATTTTTCATCTGTTCTGAAGTCTCTGACTTGATGGACCATGGTTCGTTCAGACATGACTTACTGGATAAATCTGATTCCATGCAATGTGGCTATCAATCACACCTGAAGCCAAACCCAAGGCTATCAGATCACTCTTAGTGTGAGATGTCCATGAACTTACATGGGTGCAAATGGGGTAGAGGATGACATTTTGTATCATGACCTCACGGGGCAAAGCAGTGGTAGGATTCAAAATTTTTTACTACAGGTTCTGTGGGCGTGGCTTGGTGGGCGTGGCATGGCTTGGTGGGCTTGGCAGGGAAAGGATAATGCAAAATCCCAATTCCCTCCCCACCCCACTAACCTGCTTTCCAGCTCCGTTGTCCTGTGCAGGGCAACCAAAGAAGACCTGGCCAGTCAGCTGGGACTCAAGGAGGCAGAATATAGTTCGGGCCGGGGCCAGTCAGAGGTGGTATTTGCCAGTTCTCCAAACGACTCAAAATTTCCGCTACCGGTTCTCCAGAACTGGTCAGAACCTGCTGAATACCACCTCTGGTGCAAAAGGCTTTGACTTAACATACTTGTGCCAAAGATTGTTAATGGTTATGGCATTGTATGCATGATGATGTCCTAACACATGGATCAGCAACCTTAAACACTCAAAGAGCCACAAAGATCCTAACCGGAAGCCCCCCATTCAATTCTGGAACTGATTCCTGCACCATAGAGTCTTTTCCTCGTGTGGCATCCTTTTTCCTCTGTCTGTCCTAACCGAAAGCTCTATCAATTGTAGCCACAGCAAAGGGATGAAAGAGTCACATCCAGCTCCAGAGTCGCGAGTTGCCAGCCCCTGTCGTAACACCTTGAGATTTGTTACAAACATCAACAGAAGACAGGTACAAATGTCTGTATTTCAGTAACAGTTAGTAGTGGGGTCACATAAAAAAGCACCATGGTGCTTTCAGTTAATAAAATCTCGGGGTTCCACCTCCTACCATCGTTGCCTTTTCACTTCCTACTGCCAAAATCCATCGACTTACCAACCTGCTCTTAAAATAGCCTCTTTCGACTAGAGATTGTCACCCCAGATCCCTGGCTGGAGAACAATAATCAAGAGCAAGTGACAAATGATACAGCAGATGTTGGAACAATGCCTTTGTGCCTTCAATAAAGGTCCCTCTCTCAATTAAAAGAAAGGTCACCGAATGCAAAACCAGAGTGACTTAGTTTAAAAACAAAGAGAGGGAAATACTACCGAAGGCGGCATCAAATGAAAAGGTTGGATCTTTTTGCCTATAAAATATGAAAAAAAAAATGTATTTCCAAAAGCTAAATAATTAAATTTGTTTCTCCCATAATAGGAGGCAGTGTTTTTTTAGCAATTTGGCAGAGGAAACTAAACATATGTGTTTGTTAAAGAAATGTCTGCTGAAAACAATAAAACAACGAGCAACATGCAGCAACTCACAATGACAGCAAAAGCACTTAGTAATTTTCCTTCCCAGTTAAATCACTAGTTTTTCTTTTTTTTTTTCTGCCACATCCAGCTGAATCAACAAGTTGAAATGCTGAACCGCCAGGATTATTTTCATACTTTTGAGGATAAAGTAATAAAAGAGTCTGAAAATGGTGTGATTTCTATTCCTGATTGGCCTGCGCTGAAAATAAGTCCTAAATGTTCTTCTCTGCCTACTTAGGCAGGACAGAAAACCAAGCTCCAATGTTCATTAATTACTCATGTTTTCCTAGACTCCATGAAGCCTAAATGTGATGGGCCTTCCAGAACCCCAAAACCAGTTGGGAGAGAAGAACAACGGGGAAAAACCTATGAAGTTGGCAATCTCCATTCTTAAAGTTTATCTCATTCCTAGGATGGAATGGATGAATGAACGTGGACAAGTGCTATCCACGGATGAACATTATGCACACACCTGGGGCATGGCACAAAGGCAAGACAATCAAATAAGCAATAAGAGTCCCTTTATTATCTCCAACTTTGTCCCCAATGTCCTGGTTACCTTCTGGCTGGAAAAAAAACTCTCCCAGGAACAGGTTTTGACTACAGAAAATTAAGTCCAAAACATGAGCAAAACAAACTGTAACTTAAAGTCAAACAAGCCAAACTGAAGTAATTAGTTTGGCAGGGCAAGAGCAAGAATTGCAGACTTGAAGGCACGGCAAAACTCACACGGTTGGGAAGATGCCAGGAACACAGATAAGCCACGACGATACAGGATAAATTCATGTTTGCTCCCAACCACTTGATGTGCGCAGCTTCCTCTTTTATACACTGTGTTCCCAGTGCAGCTAATGAAGGGAATCAGGGCCCTTTCCTCCCCTGTAAGCCACACAACTCACACTCTCCCTTCTCTGTTCCTCCCTGTGTGACCTAGGATGAAAAAGGGGTGGGCCTGGGTCTTCCTCCAAATTCCCTCTGCCTTGTTCTACCTCTCCTCTACTCCGCCCAGCTGGACTTTGCCCTTCCCCAGTCTCTTCCACAGCCAATGGAGCCACACTCTCACTCCGTCAGCTGTTCGGCTTCTCCCTCTGAGTCAGATTCCGACAGGAGCATGACAACACCAAAAACATACACTATAAACCCAAAGGGGCTTTGTCCAAAGGCAACTGGACTTGATTTTTTCCTTCTCATCCAAGAAGCTTCTTTGCTTGCAGTCATCAGATCGTTAGTCCTCCTTCTGAGAGTCACTGAGGCCACTTGAAGGTTTATCTTTGCCCCTGAACAGTGTCGCCTCAATCCAGGTAATCCTCAACTTATGACCCCAATCGAACCCAAAATTTCTGTTGTTTAATTGAGACATTCGTTAATTTGAGCTTTGCCCCATTTTAACGATCTTCGTTGCCACAGCTATTAAATGAATCTCTGCAATTGATAAGTTAGTAACCTGGCTGTTAAGTGAATCTGGCTTCCCCATTGACTTTGCTTGTCAGAATATCTCAAGTGGGGGATCATATGCCCTTGGGATATAAAATGGCGCAAAACTCATTTAACAAATGTCTCACTTAGCAACAGAAACCTAGGGCTCAAAAGTCGAGGACTGCCTGTACATCACCTCTGTCAGGAAACATAGAAAACAGGTAGGAGCTAAAATTGGGCATTAACACTAAATAATTTTTTTTTTTAAATCAGAAAACTTGCAATCTGTTGTGACAACCAGATCCATTATAATCTCCCTGTTATTTTTTGTTCTCCTGCTTTATTTAAAATGGGCTAAATGCAGAGGCTTGGTTTGGCTGGGGCCCAAGCACAAAGTACTTCTGATTACTATTAACCCTAAATAGACATTTAAACTGATATTCTTCTAATTAACTGGCTACTGTCTCTGCCAATAATTCCGCCTCTGCTGAAAGATCATGCCTTGAATCTGCACTCCGGTTCAACTCTGCCCTGCTGACATCAAACCACATTACAGCTAAATTAACAGTTGTGAAAATTTTTGCCCTGCTAGTCGCCTCTTTGCTCTCCCTGCCCCCTCCTCCCTAGCCTTCAAATGCCATTTCAGTTTCTATCATGGCAAAAAAAAAAGGAAGGAAGAAAAAAAAAATCAGCCACTGCAATTTCTAATACAACAGCACAACAATGGGGCCCATTAATAGCCGAACTTCTGACAGCACCGTTTCACTGTGATTTATGAGTTTGTATATAATTTGATTATTCTATTAATTCTACTGATTACTGCTAGAGCTAATCCAGTGAAGGTCACTCCCTAAAATAAATCTTCATTACTCTTCCTGCAGAAAATAACTGCCTCTAACGGGTTGTTTTCTTTAATTAAAACATGAATGTTACAAGAGGCTTCGGGCTTGGCGCGTCTGGTGCTGGGCAGGAGGTTGACAAGCTCTTGGATCAGGACATTTGGAAGAAGGCAATACAAACAATTCAAATACTTCTTTATGGGATGCTTTCAAGGTATGGCGTTTCCCCGAAAATAGGACCTACATCGAAAGTAAGTCCTAACTTGATTTTTTTCTTTACACATGTGCCCAATATAAGCCCTACCCCAAAAATAGGCCCTAATTAAGACTCTCCACCACTTCAGAGTACATAGGTTAAAATTAAGCTAGGGTGGGGATGGGGTGGTGGAGTTGCCCTACTACTTACCTCCGGACGGTTGCAGGCAGTCTTCGCACACCCCAACACCTGCCTTACCGGCACATTTCTTTTGCAGAAGGCTTTTCCTGAAGGCCTCTGTAGTTGATAACAAAGCTCTGGATCAATCCAGAGCTCTGTAATCGGCTGCAGAGGTCTTAAGGAAAGCCTTGCCAGCCACAGAAGAAGTTCCTGAAGCTTCTGACAGCGAAAAGGAGGCTGGGGGCGATGAACCACAAGTGAGAGGAGTCAGTGGCCAACATCCCCCCACCCCAAAAAAATTCGGGGAAACACGGGTAGGTACTCCTTGAGTTACAACAGTTCTTTTAGTGGCAGTCCCAAGTCACAACAGCACTGAAGAAAGTGACTTATGATCGTTTTTCACACTTATGACTGTTGTCGCATCCCCATGGTCATGTGATCCAAATTCAGAGGCTTGGCAACTGACATGTCCCGGGGTCATGTGATCCTCTTTTGAGACCTTTTGACAAGCAAAGTCAACGGGGAAGCCAGATTCAACTTAACCACCGTGTGACTGATTTAACTTGGTTACTTTGAACAATACTTAGCACCGCACAGTATTTTGCAGATAAGTCTTAATAATTCTGAATGGGAGACAGCAGTTGGTCAGTGATTCAGCATAAACTTTGAACGAGCTTTTAACAAGATAAACACAATTGTGCTGAGTTCACCCACTGGGTTATCATAAACCATGATTTAATATGTACCCGGGTTTCCCCAAAAATAAGACCAGGTTTTATATTAATTTTTGCTCCAAAAGACACATTAGGTCCTATTTTCCACTTAGGTCTTATTTTCAGAGAAATACTCAGGATACTAAATGCATCCATCTGGCCAACAATCTTAACTGGAGCTTATTTTTGGGGTGGGGTTTATATTATGAGTATTCTGAAAAAATCATGCTAGGGCTTATTTTCCAGTTGTGCCTTATTTTGGGGAAGCAGGGTAATAGATGATGGACAGAGTTCAAATAATTTCTCCACCCTGAAGCTCAGCGGATTATTTTGGATTATTCACTAATTTGCTACAGTAGTTTTGATTTCTCTTTTTATGGTTGTTTGTTGTTTTTCTCTCTTTTAGCTCTGTTTAATAATGGAGGGGGGGAAACAGCACTACTCAACTGTGTACAGTTGTTGTGAAGATCAAGTAGAAATATGGAATCCAGGTGTATCGGTCAGCTCTTTGGTGGAGATATGGCCGATACAGGTAACGCTTGGCTTAAAATGGTTCAGTTAGTGTCCATTCAAAGTTACAACATTGAAAAAGGTGACTTCTGCTCATTTTTCACAATTACCACCTTTGCAGCATCTCCATGATCATGCGATCAAAATTCAGATGCTTGGCAACTGACTCATATTTATGATGGTTGCAGCGTCCCTTGGGTCATGTGATCAACCTTTTGCGACCTTCGGACAAGCAAAGTCAATGGGGAAGCCAGATTCTCTTAACAACCATGTTATTAGCTTAACAACTGCAATGATTCACTTAACAACTGTGGCAAGAAAGGTCATTCCATGGGTCAAAACTTTAGTAACAGAAATTCTGAGCTCAACTGTGGTCGTAAGTCAATCACTACCTGTATAGCTAATAAATAAAACCAGGCTAAAAGATAATAACTCTTCAGGTTGGATGGGATACAGACCTGGTTCCTGCTTATTCTAGTCCAGTAATCTGAATCTTCATTTTACTGACCTTGGAAGGATGGAAGGCTGAGTCAACCTTGAGCCAGTCAGGATCAAACTCCTGGCAGTGGGCAGAATTATCCTACAATACTGCATTCTAATCACTGGGAGAGAAGGAAGAAAAGAAGGAAGGAGGGAGGGAGGGAGGGAGGGAAGGAAGGAAGGAAGGCCTCTCTAAGCAGTTCACTGAATTAGCATCTTGCCACCAACAATCTGGGTCCTCATTATATCAACCTTGGAAGGATGGAGGGCCAAGTCAACCTTGAGCCCCACCTGATTGGTGCTACACAATGTGCTGCTTAACTGAAGGAGCAGGGCATGGATGGCTTCATAAACTACACTAACTAATCAAACATGGTTTTTAGCATAATGTGATTATTTGGCTTAATGCGTTGTGCGCATACTTCCAAACACTATGCCATGCTGGCTTTCTTAACCATCTACTGTCCTAGGAGGAACTTCAGGAGAATTGCTCCTCCAGAGGCATCCGAGTATCTGATCTGATTGGGTATTAAAGAATATGCCCCCCCTCCAAAAGGAAAGTCAGAAATCCATCCTTCTGAGGTGGGTAAAATGAGGAGCCAGACTGTTGGGGGCAATAGGCTGACTCTGTAAACCGCTTAGACAGAGCTGTAAAGCACTGTTTAGCGGTACATAAATCTAAGGGGTATTGCTATTTTCCTTCCCCCTTCCTTCCTTCCTTCCCCCTTCCTTCCTTCCTTCTTTCCTTCCTTCCTTCCTTCCTTCCTTCCTTCCTTCCTTCCTTCCTTCCTTCTCAGGGGTTAGAATGCAGTATTGCAGGCTAACTCTGCCCACTGCCAGCAGCTTGATCCTGATCGGCTCAAGGTTGACTCAGCCTTCCATCCTTCCAAAGTGGATAAAATGAAGACCCAGATTGTTGGGGACGATTGGCTGACTCTGTGAACCCCTTAGAGAGGGCTGTAAAGTATTGTGAAGTGGTATGTAAGTCTAAGTGCCATTGCTATCCCCGGACCAGGAGATGGATTTAATCATTTTGCATACCTTAAACACATGCACTTACAGCCACAACTGAGCCCAAAATTTCCATTGCTAAACGAGACATTTATTAAGTGTGTTGTGCGCCATTTTACGACCATTCTTGCCACATTTGTTAAGTGAATCCCTGCCACTGTTAAGTTAGAAATTCACTGGTTAAATCAATCTGGCTTTGGGTTAGGTCTTGTCAGAAGGTCATAAAAGTGGATCATGTGACCCTGTGGACACTGTCACTGTCATAAATGTGAGTCAGTTGTCAAGTGTCACTGTTTTGATCACCACGGGGATGCTGCAGCAGCCATTAAGTGTGAAAAATGGTCATAAGTCATTTTTTCCCCAGTGCCGTTGTAACTTCAAACGGTCACTAAGCAAACTGTTGTAAGTCGAGGACTGCCTGTATCCAGCAACTGACTATTCAACAACAAAATCTCGAAGAATCCCAAATGGCATTTTCCGAGAAACAGTTTCCACACAACGGATTGTGAAGTGGAACTCTCACAAAGGCCTTTGTGTGCTTAAGGAGGCATGTTTCAACACAAAAGGTTATTTTCAAATTAAAAGGCCTGTCCTGTCAAAACTTGAGAAATAATGCGGGCAAGGACAACAAAAGCATTCCATAGCTTTATTAACGACAGCGCTCACTGATCTGTGAATAACCGAGAGAGAAAAAGTGAAGATTATTGAGTTACTTTACCAATCTATCCATCCATCATAGGAGAGCAGCTCTCAAGACGTGATGGATCGTCTCACTTCACTGAGATTTGTCCCAAAGTAAGATTCGCTGGAAGGAAGGAAGGAAGGAAGGAAGGAAGGAAGGAAGGAAGGAAGGAAGGAAGGAAGGAAGGAAGGAAGGAAGGAAGGAAGGAAGGAAGGAAGGAAGGAAGGAAGGAGATGGGAAGGGGAAGGAAGGAGATGGGAAGGGGAAGGAAGGAAGTAGGAAGGAAGAAAAGGAAGGAACAAAGGAAGAAAGGAAGGGAAGGAAAGGGGAGCAAAGGAAAAAATGCATCCATCTGGCCAACAGTCTTAACTGGAGTTTATTTTTGGGGTGGGGTTTATATTTTGGGGAAGGAAGTAGAGTGCAGGAAGGAAGAAAGGAAGGAAGGAAGGAAGGAAGGAAGGAAGGAAGGAAGGAAGGAAGGAAGGAAGGAAGGAAGAAAGGAAGGAAGGAAAGGAAGGAAGGAGATGGGAAGGGGAAGGAAGGAAGGAAAGAGAGGGAGAGGAAGGAAAGAGGGAGGGAGGGGAAGGAAGGAAGGACGGAGATGGGAAGGGGAAGAAAGGAAGACAGGAAGGAAAGGAAGAAGGAGCAAAGGAAGAAAGGAAGTAAAGGAACGGGAAGCAAAGAAAGAAAAGGAAGGAAGGAAGGAAGGAAGGAAGGAAGGAAGGAAGGAAGGAAGGAAGGAAGGAAGGAAAACATACACTCTTCCACCAAACACAAGGACGGCCATGCTTTTCATATCTTAACACACAAAGAATGCAAAACTCACTTCAGAAAATGGTTCAAACCAAACGATTTCATTGCTATGATTAAAGATCTGCTACCAGGAAAGAAAAAAAGAAAAGGATGCAAAGTATTTTTTTTTTTTAAAGCAAATTAACAAATGGTATACAGGTAGTCCTTGACATACGACCACAATGGAGCCCAAAAGTATTGCTAAGCGAGAAATTTGTTAAGTGTGAAAGCGAATTTTGCCCATTTTACGATATTTCTTGCCACAGGGGTTAAATGGATCCCTGCAGCTGTTAACTTAGTAACACGGTTGCTGAGTGAATCTGGCTCCCCCCATTGACTTTGTCAGAAGGTCGCAAAAGGGGATCACATGGCCCCCCCCCAGGACACTGCAAGCATCATAAATATGAGTCAGTTGCGAAGCACCTGAATGTTGATCAGGTGACCACAAGGATGCTTGCAAATGTCCACATGTGTGAAAAATGGTCTTAAGTCCTCTTTTTTCCCAGCGCTGTCGTAACTTCAAACAGTAAATGAGATGTTGTAAGTCACTAAATGAGCTGTTGTAAGTCAAGGATTACCTGTATGTATAAAGCTGATTTATATCAAGTGAAGCTATTTGTCCAACTAATTCAGTTTATGAACTCCAACTGATAGGGAGTTCTGGATGAAACCCTTTCTTGGAAAATACCAAAACCTGAGACTGAAAATAGATCCTGCTCAGAGTTTTTGCAGCGTTAATTCAGCGCCAGAAAAATAAACACAGATGGCTTCATTTAACATCTTTATAAACATAATAAGTAGATTTTACAATACCAGTTGTAGATTTCTCCAACATGGAGGAAACTCAGACAGCAGCAAACATGTTACAAGGTCAGAGCTTCAGCAGCAACTCAAGAGCTTAGAAACAGTCATCAGTTTCACTTTAGTTCAGGCAAGCATTATATACAGCAGAGGAGAGAAGCAGTTTCATTTTCAATAGACAGACTCAGAGATCAACATAGCTGCAGAGTTGCAGAGCTTCATATAGAGCCACACCTAGACTACTTCTAGTTTCAGTTTCCAAACAGTTCTCATTCATTGGCTGACCTTGTTACCATGCTCTGTTCCAGTTCATGAATATACTCTGACAGATCCTTCTGCAAGATGGTCTTGCAACAAAGATGCCCAAAGATGCAACAAAGATGCCCTGGAATTAATTCTTGCACCTTCTTCCTATAAAACATGGGATCTACCATCACTCTACCATGAGCGATCCTTCCTCTTTAACCGGTTGATCCTTTTCAGAACGCAGTTAGATCATCTGAACTTTTTTTTTTTTTATTCCAAACTAAGGAAATGAAACCCGAGCCAATGTGATTCTTCTTTTTGCAAACCAATCCTGAAAAATCTACTTTCCTGGAGGTTAATCGCATTCGCAGCCAAGAAATACTCGGATGATTTAGAAACCACACCAAAGACCGCAGGACTCCAGATGGAAAACAAAGAATCCCGTTCTGCAACGCTTGTCAAGCCCGACTATGAAGGAATAACCTAGGCCAGTGAGTGGTTCCCAATCTGTGATCCGTGGACCCCCGGACAGCCATGGTGTCCTCACAGGGAATCCACGAAGGCTGGAAGAAAATTTATTATTTAAATTTTGAGTTATGCCTTGGAGGTCCATGGCCATGGTTCTGTGGTCACGAAAGGTATTTAAAGGAAGTTCTTGTTAAAGAAAAGGTTAAGAGCCACTGTCTTAAGCCATCAATACCTGCAACACACCTTGAAAGGGGTCAGGTTAGACATCTTGGTAAGGTTGTCTTTTTGGGATTGGAGGACATTACCAAAATTTCTAGAAGGCGTCATAGCAGAGCCTTGGTGGTGCAGGCTGTTAATCATCTAGCACTTATCTCAATTGCCTGCAATTAGTGCAGGTTCGAATCCCACCAGGCTCAAGGTTGACTAGCCTTCCATTCTCTCGGGGTAGGTAAATTGAGGACCCAAGATTGTTGGGGGCAATAAGCTGACTTTGTAAAAATGCCAAAAACCCTCATAATAAGCAGGCATATACAATGGAATGAAGGCTATTGCCGAGCACTTAGCATGGTGCTCCTGAGACTGTAAGCCGTCCTGAGTCTCCAGAGAAGGGCGGCATATAAATGCAAATAATAAATAAATAAATAAACTCTTCCAAAATAACTCCCCCAATAGTTAGTGCATGAACTCATTTATTAGAAGACAGATTGGTAAGGTTTAACATCCAAGGAAGGAAGGGAGGAAGGGAGGGAGGGAAAGGGAAGGGGGGGGGGGAAAGGAGGGGAAGGAAATTAGGCTGCTTGGCAACCACAAGTTCCTGTCCTGACTGTGGTTATAAGTGGAGGACCACTGTAATGGGGATTTCAGAAGCTGCTTTGCTTTCAATTTGTTCAATTTTGCTGGCACCTCCCACCAACTACGATTCTCCCTTCTGCAACCAAGGAGCTACCGTTCTCCTCTTCCCTCTACCTTCCATGCGAACGGCCTGCAGAATGTAAATTGGCTCTTTAAAACTGGTGATAAAGGTTTTCATCATGCTTGAAATTGGGTGTCATTTATTATTAAATTGCCAATTAACACCTCTGCATATCTGTACAGTCAAGGATCTGGGGGGGGGGGGAAGGGTCCTGTGTTCATGGACGGATAGAACTAACACATTAAAACATGCGCACTCGTGATTAAATCAGCCTTAATGAACTTTGGATCTTCAAAGATGAGGTGGCAGCGCCGGGATTGTCTGAGGTAATGGGGAGAAGTCTAGCAGGGCTGGAGAAGGCTTGAATTAAAGGATTTCTTTCTTTATTTACTAAGAAACCAAGTTAGCTGAGAAAGGCTCTGTACTTTTTGCCAGCTTTTCTTTTGGGCCTGAGTTATGTATAGCAGTCAAACAATAAATAGCATCTTCTACATTGGAGCCAAAGAAAAGGAAGAAGCAAATACCAGGAGATCTTCCTCATCTTAGTCTTGGCAAAAGCTGAAGGCTACCTGGAATTATCCATGTCGAACTGGAGATCCAGCAAAATTTCCCGCCCCCTTACCATTAACTTACCATATGCACTGAGGCTTCTCCTTTAGGAAACAAGAGAGTTGGGCATCACTCTAACATGACTTATTTTTCGGCAATGAAGAACGCCGTACAGTGGGGTTCTTGGTGCTCTCTGAGCTGGGTTGTTTTCATGCAGACGTTTCATTACCGATTGTCAGCTGGCACTGATGATATCCCCTAGTTGGATTATGAAACGTCTGCAAGGAAACAACCAATCTCAGAGAATAGTAAGGACCCCAAAGTCTTCCTCGTCCTTCCTCCTCCCCTCCTGCTCCTCCTCCCCTCCACAAACCCCACTCCTTTCTAGCACTGATGATGTTCCCTAGTTGGATTATGAAACGTCTGCAAGGAAACAACCAACCTCAGAGAACAGCTAAGACCCCAAAGTCTTTCTCGTCCTTCCTCTCTTTCCATTTCTCCTCCCCTTCACACACCCTAATTCCTTCTACCACTGATGATATTATCTATTATGGGTAATGAGACGTCTGCAAGGAAACAACCAAACTCAGAGAGCACCAAGGACCCCATAGCCCTCCTCCTCCTCTTCCATTTCTCCTCCATTCCACATACGTTATGTCTTCCAACATTGATGATGTTACCTAGTTTGATAATGAACCATCTCCCAGAAAACAACCCAAGCTCCTAGACCACCAAGGACCTACAGTCCTTCTCCTCAACCCCCATCCTGCCAAGCACCCTATCCTCCTCCTCCTCCTTCCCAACCCCATTCCCTCCTAGCACTGATGCGGTTCCCTAGTTGAGTAATGAAAGGTTTGCACGAAAACAATCAGGCTCAGAGAGCACCAAGGACCCCACAATCCTCCCCTCTTCCATTTCTCCTCCCCTCCACACACCCTGATTCCTTCTAGCACGGATGATGTTATCTAGTTTGGTAATGAAACACCTCCAAGAAAACAACCCAAACTCCTAGACCAGCAAGGACCCACAGTCCCCTTCCTCAACCCCCCCCACAAGCACCCCATATCTTCCTCCTCCTCCTCCCCCCCCCCCAACCCCACTCCCTTCCAGAACTGATGAGGTTCCCTAGCTGGGTAATGAAAGAAAACTGCAAGAAAACAACCAAGCTCAGAAAGCACCAAGAACTCACAGTTCTCCTCCCTGCAACCCTCCCCATCCCCGTCTTCAGCACTGATGATGTTTTCTAGTTGGGTAATGAAATAACCTCTTCATGAAATAATCAAGCTCAGACAGCACCAAGGATGCCGCAGTCCAACCCTGAGCTTCTAATCACAACTATCTGATCTTACTGGGCTCAGGATAAACCTTGTGAATCAGCATTATTCTTCTTTGGAATACTTCCATGACAAGACAGGTGATTCAAAGACTTTTCCCTAAACATCAAGTCCTCTTTTCGTACTCTAGAAAAATGTAAATATCTTTTTGTGTGGTTTTGGGGGAGAGAAGAAAAACAGCCTCCAGGAAGAAAAGTAGTTGATTGTCCCTCTGTTGGAGCAATGGAATTGCTTTCATTTTTATTGCCAGATGCATTTTGAAACCATGAAGTTGTCAGAAGTTCCCACCCTCCACTAAAAGGAGACTCCTTCCATCAAAGGAAAGGAATCCGAGGTTCCAATTCACTCAGGCATGGAAAAGGAACCCATTCGTCAGGAAGAAACTATGTATTCACTGTCACTTTGAATCTACACTCATCGGCATACATTAAAATGAAATTTTGTTGCATGCAGCTCTCAAAGGGTCTCCACCTCCAATATAATGCTAATAAACGTGACAAATTAAATAAATATACTAAAGTATGCCTATACCCACATACAGTACGTGACACAGAGAAACGACACAGTCTAGTTCAGATATATACGTGTACGTGGCGAGAAAAATGAATCTCGTGAGTTTGCCAGACGGATGGCCTAGTGTTGTGGCACATCGGCCACCGGCCCCTCCAGCAGCCGAATCAGAGGGGAGGAGGAGCATGGGAGTCAGGGTCAGCATCAAAGCAACCTGGGAGCCCGAAGGGGGAAGAAGGAATGCAGCCATCAGACAAAGAGAGAGAGAGAGAGAGGCAGAGCCTGGGCCATCCGTCAGCCCCCAGATGGAGAGTCAACAGCCCCCAGGTCTGGAGGTGGCTGATGAGGAAGAGGAGGAACAGCTGGGTCCGGTGCCTGACGTGCGGATGTGCAGCAGGCAGAGGAGAGGAGAGCAGTGGAAATCTGTGGGCTGGTCCTTGGGTCCTTGCTAGCGAAGCCCCACCCTAACTTTGGGGATAAGAAGCAGGGGGCAGAGAGGAATAGATGTGGCAGACAACTATTCATCTTCCAGACAGGCTTGTTAGCCTGAATTGACAGAGGAACTTTTTGCTGGGGCTGCCGACACTGAGTTAATTTCAAAGGGTTTGTTGTGTTTGGAGAGCTGGGTCCGAACCTCCAGGGAACCAAGCTGTTACAGAATCCGGTAGTCCTGCTAGAAATACTTCGAAACCTCCCCCCCCCATCTACAACCAGCACTAAACAGCAGTGAAGAAACAAACAATTGCCAGTCTGTAAATATCATTTGGATGAGCCCTGCATTTAAAAATGGGCACCTCTATCGATGGAAGTTATGGAGCAATACTAATACTAATAAAAATGGATGCAGCAAAATTTCACAAACTGACTACCTAGAACGCCATAACCGGGTTGCTAAATCATTCACTGGAAATTGTGCCAAAAGTTTGGATTTGAGTATAGTAACAACTACTGGGAACATCAGGTTGAGAAGGCTCTGGAGAATGAAAAAGTCAAGATCTTGTGGGACTTCAGAATTCAGATTGACAGGCATTTGGCCCACAACACGCTTGATATAACAATAGTTGAAAAGAAAAAGGGTTGGTTCATTGACATTGCAATATCTGGTGATGCACGAATTGAAGATACGCAGCAAGAAAAAAAAAATCACAAAGTATCGGGACTTACAACTTGAAGTTGAGCGACTTTGGAAAAAGAAATCGTGTGTTATCCCAATTGTGATTGGAGCCCTTGGAGCAATACCTCAAGGGCTGCCTCGCTATTTGGAAATCCTGAATTTATCAGACTTGAATACCCTGATTCTACCAAAAAACGCCGTACTTAGAACAGCTTATATCCTCCGACGCTACCTGAACAGTTCCTAGGTCCTTGGTTAGGACTCGAGCTGTTGAGATACCAACCAGTCCAAAGGCTGTGAATCTCACTAAAGAGAGGAGGAAGAGGAGGAGGGGGGGGAGGGGGAGGGGGAGGAGGAGGAGAAGAGGAAGAGGAAGAGGAAGAAGAAGAAGAAGAAGAAGAAGAAGAAGAAGAAGAAGAAGAAGAAGAAGAAGAAGAAGAAGAAGAAGAAGAAGAAGAAGAAGAGGTAGTAGTAGTAATAGTAGTCAGCTTGACTCACAATTGTTTCAGAATAACTCCTGATTTTACATATGCTTCAGGGACACCACCACCACCTCCAGTTCTCAAGATCACTGCAGAGTAGATGCCCAGCTCATTCAGAATGCAAGGATGTGACTTACAAATGTCTTTGAATCATTCACATAAATATGCATGCCTGCCGTTTATAACGGTAGCCTTGATGAGAAGACACAGGATAACCGAGCGCAAGGAGCGCTTAAGAGGGTTACATTAAAAGAGAATCTGAAGAGGCGGTTAGAAATCACAGGGCCAGTGACACCTTATTCTGATAACCCGGCGATAAAAAACATTGTAGGCTGTGATGTATAGGCAGAGGGGTTGCCAGTTGGTAGACCGGTTGAACGCTCTTCCTGGAAATCTTACAGGCCAGGAAGAACTGGGAAATACATACCAGCTGTCAACTCATAAAACATTCCTATGCCTGTTTTAGTAGTTGCCATAAAAAGGGGGAGGGAGAAAATCTGGAAGAGCAGTGGAGCAGTTGAAAGCGAAAGTACATTCCAACTCTTTAGCTTTAAAAGATTGTAACTAAAATACCAGAGCTTTTGCCCAAGAACATATTTAATTGGAGAACGTGAATGATGACACCCAGCCTGCGAACGTGCTCATCAATTGGAGAATCTGGTTTATGAGACACCAAGGGGGGGGGGCGGGAAACAGGGTCACAGGGGATTGTAAATGACATATGCCAGAGTTGGCTCCATACGGGGCAGTGCCAGTATGTTGCCTCAATTAAATCCTTTGAAGTTTTTTGAAGTTTGGCTCGAGAATCATGATTAAATTAGAGCGAATTGTCAGAGTATATTCATGAACTGGAATAGAGCATGGTAACAAGGTCAGCCAATGAATAGGCACAGCAACTAAATCAGCCAATGAGGACAGTTTGGAAACTGAAACTAGAAGTAGCCAAAGCATGGCTCTATATGAAGTTCTGCAACTCTGCAGCTCTGTGTAGCTCTGAGTCTGTCTGTTGAAAATGAAACAGCTTTGCTCCTCTTGCTTGCCTTCGGAATTAAAATGAAACTGGAAGTTCTCTCTGTTCTGTGCTGCTAAAGTTGCATGCAACACGTTTCTGTCTGAGTTTGCTCCGTGTTGGAGAAATCTACAACATGTTTGTAAACTTTACTTATTATGTTTATAAAGACATTAAATGAAGCATCAGCTATCTGTGTTTATTTTTCTGGTGCTGAATTAACGCTGCAAAACTCTGAATATGATTGCTGGAATCCTGACACCAGCAGACGGTGGTATTCAGCCGGTTCGGACTGATTCTGGCATACCGGTAGTGGAAATTTTGAGTAGTTCGGAGAACTGGTAAATATCACCTCTGGCTGGCCCCGCCCACCTGCCCCCGCCCTTTCCTGTTCTATATTTCCTGTTCTACAAGCGCACGCTCATAGAACCGGTCGGAAAAAATGTAGAATCCCACCACTGCATAACAGGGTACAGGTGGTCCTTGACATACAACTGCAATCGAGCCCAAAATTTCTGTTGCTAAGCGAGACATTTGATAACTGAATTTTTGCCCGGGTGACTAACGTTAACAACTGTAGTGATTCACTTAACAACAGAGGCAAGACAGGTTGTAAAATGCGGCAAAGCTCACAACCAATTTTTCACTTAGCAACAGAAATGTTGGGCTTGATTGTGAACATAAGTCAAGGATTACCTGTACGATCACTAAACAAATGGTTGTAAGCGACCTGTACTCATTTTTGGCACGAAAGTGATTTGCTTTCAACAATTTTTAATTGCAACACGCTTTTGTCAGTCTGGGTCTCTTTGGACTGCTACCAACGGCCCATGTTACCAATGCTGTTCTCCCCCGTATCGTTTTCTGGTGCTCTATTGAAGTTTGCTAACTGTCATGCCCCTGTTGGAATCTGATTCCAAGGTAGAGGTGGAACAGCTGACAGGGAGTGGGAGTGTGGCTCCGGTGGCTGTGGAAGAAACTGGGAAAGGGCATATTCCGGCTTGGCATTCAGACCCAGGGCCACCTCCTCTTCATCCTAGGGCACGCAGGGAGGAACGGATAAGGGAGCAACATGGTTTATGGGGGAGGAAAAGGCCCTGATCCCCTTCATTGGCTGCAGCTGGGAAAACTGTTTAAAAAGGCAAACTACACACAGCAAAGTTGCTGGAAGCAAAGCATGAATTATTTTGGTTTGTCAAGTCTTATCTGAGTTCTGGCATCCTCCCAACTGTGTGTGTTTTGTTATCTTTTGAAGTCTTCAATTCCTTATCCTGCCCTGTCTCGTTAATTGATGCAGCTGTGGTTTGTGTTGGTTTTTATTTATAATTTATATGTACTTTGAGTTCGGACTGAATTTCTTCCCTTTAAAAACTGTTCTTGGGAGAGTTTTTTTCTCCAGCCGATGATAACTGGACATTTGGGGGCCAAGTTTTGGGGGTATTAAAGGGACTTTACCTATTTTTGTGACTTTGTTGCTTTTGTGCCACGCCCCGGGTCATCACAATAACCTATAAGCCATGGTTTGCTTTAACCACAATCTGGTAAATAAAACCACAGCAACCAGGCTTACATGGCTGAGGGAACCTTAAAAGTTGCCAACTTTGGGGAAACCCTGCTCTAAAGTATCAAAGGTTGGCCAACTGAATCACTTTCTCGACTTCTGTCCATCCAAGTGCAAAGCCACAAAAGGCCAACAAGCCATATTTGCTTAAACAGCAGATGCATATTTTCTACTCAAACACTTAAAGGTATGTCAAAAGGAAAACGTTAAAGAATTTTTTAAAAAATGAACTAGAGTGCCTAAAAAGACAGAGAGAGAGAGGAAATACACTTACCGACAAAAACACTGAGGGATTTCCCCTTGGCCGTACAAAGGGAATAAGAAGGGGGTGTTGCCGTAGCGCCCCAGGCACTGCAGAAATTTTTGAGTGGCCTTCAGTCCGTCTATGGTGCAGCAATCGGCCTCCGAGACCATCGCAATGGAATGCAGAATGAAATGCTGCAGGTTGGGAGTTAACTTCTGGGTTTTTAAATAGTCAGCAAACTTGCAATCCTTTTGAGCTGTCTCAGGGGAAGGAAAGGGAAAGGAAGGAGGAAAGGAGAGGAGAGACAAGAAGAAAGGAGGAGGGGAAGGGAAGGAGGAGAGAAGAGGGGAAGGGAAGGAGGAGAAGAGAGAAGAAGGGAGGAGGAGAAGGGGAGGGGAGGAAAGAGGAAAGAAGAGAAGAGGGGGAGGGGAGGGAGAGGAGAGAAGAAGGGAAGAGGAGAAAGGAAGGAGAGGAAAGAAAAGAGAAGGGAAGAGGGAAAGGGAAGGAGAGGAGAGGAGAGGGGAGGGAAGAGAAGGAGGGAGGGAAGGGAAGGAGGAGAGGAGAGAAGGGAGAAGGGGAAGGAGAGGGGAGGGAAGAGAAGAAGGGAGGAGGGGAAGGGAAAGGAAGGAGAAGGGAGGGAGGGAAGGAGGAGAGGAGAGAAGACCACCTTTATATATGTCAAGAAAACCCAAGTGCTCAATGACAAGTAGCCCTTTACTTACAACTGATCACTTGGCGACCATTCTGTGTTATCTTACTCCAAGGTACTAAGTTCGTCACTTTCAGACCTAAGGTTGGCCAACATGGGCCTCACAGACTGAGTGCAGAGTTGTCAACAGGCCTCCCTCACCCTCATGAATGATCAGAACATCTCCACAACCGCAACCCAACAAAGTGAAGCCCTTGGGAACTCCAGCCACCTGGCGCTTCCCTACATGCTCCCATGGTAAATAGGACCAAGAGCTTTCTGGAGGGGTTCCATTCCTTGAAAAATAAGGAGACAAGAGGATTTCACCATTTGTTGAAGGACGCTCACCTTGGTATTCATCTGGGCGCTGTTCAAAATCCAGGCAAAAGGTCAGAAACCTCATCAACATTCTTTTTTCCACCATCGTCAGCTGTTTGTTACTGAAAATGTCCGCTCTGGAACATGGAACCTGAAACAAGAGTTTTGGGTCAACCTCCATTTTTCCACTTGGCTCAAGCAAAGAGAGAGAAATGACAGAATCAGTGGTGGGATTCAAAATTTTTTATTACTGGTTCTGTGGGCGTGACTTGGTGGGAGTGGTGTGGCTTGGTGGGCGTGGCTTGATGGGCGTGGCAGAGGAAAAGATACTGTAAAATCCCCATTCCCTCCCCACCTCACTAACCTGTTTTCCAGCTCCATTCTCCTGTGCAGGGCAACCAAAGAAGGCCCAGCCAATCAGCTGGGACTCAGGAGGCAGAGAATAGATGGGGTTGGCAAGGCCAGTCAAAGGTGGCATTTGCCAGTTCTCCAAACTACTCAAAATTTCTGCTACCGGTTCTCTAGAACCGGTCTGAACCAGCTGAATACCACCTCTGGACAAAATCTTTGCAAAGAGGAACCCACAACCACTCCCTTGAGAGTCCCACCTGTAATAATCCAATGTTAAATGGCCATTTTAAGATGTTTTTCCCCCTTTCGATTTTTAATTGACATTCTATCATTTTTTACTTTTATTTTTTTAATTTTTACTTTTAATGTTAATTTGTATACACTGCTTTATATTTCAGTTGTATTATATTGTACACTGCCCAGAGGCTCTCTTCTGAGGGAGATGGGTGGTTTAGAAACAAGAAATACAAATAATAAAATAAGTAAAATAAAATAAATATGGAAGAGATGGAAGTAAGAGGCAGGAATCAATAGGACCATACTCATGAAAATAGCAATAGGAAAAGCACTTAGACTTATATACCGCTTCACAGTGCTTTTACAGCCCTCTCTAAACGGTTTACAGAGTCAGCAAGTTGCCCCAACAGTCTGGGCCCTCATTTTACTGACCTTGGGAACAGGTCAGAATTGAACTCTTGGTTGTGGGCAAAGTTAGCCTGCAATATTACATTCATACCACTTGCGCCACTACGCCTCTTGTATAGCAATAGCACTTAAGATTTATATACTGCTTCACAGTGCTTTACAGCCCTCTCGAAGCAGTTTACAGACTCAGCCTGTTGCCCCCAATAATCTGAGTCCTCATTTTACCAACCTTGGAAGGATGGAAGGCTGAGTCAACTTTGAGCCTGGCAGTGGGCAGATTTAGCCTGCAATACTACTTCCTTCCAGAAGAAAGCAAGAAAGCAAGAAAGAAGGAAGGAAGGAAAGAAGGAAGGAAGGAAGGAAGGAAGGAAGGAAGGAAGGAAGGAAGGAAGGAAGGAAGGAAGGAAGGAAGGAAGGAAGGAAGGAAGGAAGGAAGGAGATGGGAAGGGGAAGGAAGGAAGGAGAGGGAGAGGAAGGAAAGAGGGAAGGAGGGGAAGGAGGGGAAGGAAGGAAGGAAGGAAGGAAGGAAGGAGAGGGAGAGGAAGGAAAGAGGGAAGGAAGGAAGGAAGGAAGGAAGGAAGGAAGGAAGGAAGGAAGGAAGGAAGGAAGGAAGGAAGGAAGGAAGGAAGGAAGGCGGGCAATAGCACTTATACACAGCTTCAGAGTGCTTTACAGCCCTTTCTAAGTAGTTTATAGAACTCGAACTCTTGGCAGCGGGCAGAGCCAGCCTGCAATACTGCACTTTAAACTGTAGCGCCACCACAGCTCAGTGAAAAGGAACACTTTCCAACGAGCCGTGAGTTCAGTTTTATAATCTGACCGATTAGCGCTTACCTGTTCCACTCTGCCATCTCTCAATACAAGAATATGGGTCACGTTTTTGAACTCGGCATATCGGCTGACGTTGGACTTAATGAGGAGGTCAATCAGCAGTCCTCGGGAATAGAGGAGCTGCAGGAGAGAGAGAAGGGGGTGAGAGAATTCTTCCAAGGAAACACGATTGCTATTTAAACCAATTTTTTCTTCCTTGCCGTTACTGCTTACAAGGAACCCACTGCCAAGAATGCTGGGCGTTTTGGTAAATTAATAGTGGCTCTTCTGGCTGAGGAACTGGAAGGAGAAGAAAAGAGAACGCCAACATTCTTAAAAATAAATAGTGGCAGCATCAAATCAGCCCTATGCAGCTGGAGGAAATAACCTCAAAAGGCTGCTTTTGCTTTGCTTCTGCAAAGGTATATTATTTCACTAGGAAAAGGACTGGAAATACACTCTTGGAATTCAAAGAAACTATAGGTGGTCCTTGACTTATGACCGCAATTGAGTCCAAAATTTCTGTTGCTGAGCCAGACAGTTATTAAGTGAATTTTGTCTCATTTTACGACTTCTCTTGCCCCAGGGGTTAAGGGAACCACTGCAGTTGTTTAAGCGAGTAGCACAACTGTTAAATGAATCTGGCTTCCCCATATTGACTTTGCTGGTCAGAAGGTTGCCAAAAGGGGATTGCATGACCCCGGGAACCATCGTAAATGTGAGACAGCAACCGTCGTAAGTGCGAAAAATGTTTTTTTTTTCAGCGACGTAACTTCGAACAGTGACCAAATAAATTGTTGTAAGCCAAGGATTATCTGTATCTGGTACTATTCAAATCAAAAAAGTATTTGGAAGAAAATTAAAAAGATTCATACTGCAGGTATTCACAACACTCAAACCTTCAAATCATTCAAACAATGTATATCTAGCCATGTGTTCTAGAAGAATACATTTGACAAGACTTTCAGAGGTTTTAATCTTCTTTCTGATATTCTACATATCCTTCCTAGCTCACCTTTTGTGTTGGACTCCGAGTTTAACGGCTGCCTTTATTCCTTCAATATCCCAGCAAGCTTGCAAGGTAGGGTTACAAGTTGAAAACCATAAAACCTAAATCTTCTAAATACCTTTGCTCACCTTTGTATAAGCTCCAAATTTATTACACATTTTTGGAAGGACATGAATGTTAAAAAAAAACAAAACACCTTGCACAAGATGGATGACCTAAAACTTCGAAAAGGCAATGCTCCACCGGTGAATGTTAAATGACAGCATGCCATCATTCTCAAAAATCGCTGGAATCACAAGGAGATGGAATCACTTTCCAAATCCAAGCTGTGTGCTTTGTCCAGATCTTGGGCAGAAGATCAGGGATGGCAACAGACTAAAACAGGACCATGGACAGCTCTGAGCAAACAGTTTGGTCTGATGGGAGATTAAATCAAGGCTAGATCCATGGCTTGGGACCTGGATACTTACAGGACCGTCTGCTGCCACCATCGGCCTCCTGTCGGCCAGTGCGCTCCCACAGGGTGGGGCTCCTCGGGGTGCTGTCAGCTGGGCGATGCCGGCTGGCGGCCCCGAGGGTGCGGGCCTTCTCTGTGGGAGCACCCTCCCTCTGGAATGAATTACATCCGGAGATGCGAGCTACCCCTGACCTACAAACGTTCCGGCACGCATTGAAGACCCACCTTTTCCAACAAGCCGGTCTGGCCTAGATTTACTGGTAGGGTTTTTAAATTGGTTTTAACAGTTTTAGCTCTTTAAATTTTTATCTTGTTCAGTTTTATCATCACTGTATCTCAGCCACTAATTTAATCTACTTTTAATTCTATTTTAAATTTGTATTTTGTAAGTGTGTGTTTTTACTTGGCTGTACACCACCCTGAGTCCCAATGGGAGAGGGGGCGGTATATAAATCAAATAGATAGATAGATAGATAGATAGATAGATAGATAGATAGATAGATAGATAGATAGACAGACAGACAGACAGACAGACAGACAGACAGACAGACAGACAGACAGACAGATTCTGTACCCATCCAATTAGAGGACTACAATTTGTCTGAGATTCAGAAACCTGTTAGTCTCAAAGGGTATAGGGCAGGGGTCCCCAACCCTCAGCCTGTGCAAACAAGTGAAGCCCCATTCATCGGATGCAGGCAGCACATGAAATCTCACACATACTCTCACACACATGGATCTTCAGAAAAATCTCTCTCCATGGAACCGGTCCCTGGTGCCCAAAGGATTGGGGGCCTCTGGTATAGGGTTTCCTGCTTGAGCAGGGAGACGGATTAGAACAGGGGTCTCCAACCTTGACAACTTTTAAGACTTATGGACTTCAACTCCCAGAATTCAACTCCCAGGAACTCTGGGAGTGGAAGTCCACAAATTGTCAACTCATAAAATATTTCTATAGTCTTTTTAGAGTTGCCAACAGAAAGGGAGGAGGTGGGAGCAGTGTGGCAGCTTGCATTCCATAAACGTTTTCAAAGATAGTTTCTAGATGACCGAAGTTTCTGCCGTCCAAAGTTCCAACTGGAGAACAAGATTGGCGATTCTTGGCTATGGTGGTGTCCCATTGGAGAATATGAATTACAATACACCTCGGGGGTGGGGGGAAAACCAGGGTCAAGGGTGACAATGAATGATGTGTCTCAGAGTCGGATACACCCAAGCAGCGCCGGCATGTTTACTCCTAATAAATCTTCTTTAAGTTTTGGAAGTTAAAAGAGACTCATGATTTAAATGGGGGTTAACTGCTGGAGCCCTGACATAAGCCTTGAAGTAGCTAAGGTTGGAGACCCCTGGACTAGAAGACCTCCAAGTTCCCTTCCAACTGTTATTCTGTTAACGAAACCAGTAATTCTAGGAAATAAGCCCTATTGTGAGATTCGCTTAGGACCTGAAGACCTGGCTCTACCAGTTGACTTGGGACTCCAACGACGGTATATCGTTCTGGAGGTGGGCATTGGATTAAGAGAAGACCCCACCTCTCCCCTCCTGCCTCTTGCTCCCTTCCACTCCATCTTTTAAATTGTACATTTTTTTGTTTGTTTTGTTCAGACTGGATTTGGCATTTTTTTACCCACCTATAGAGTCCGTCCCAAGAACATGGGATAGGTAGATGGTGCTAAATTGCTATTATTTATTGTGTGATGCTCTAGTGGCTTTTAATGTTTGTAAGCCACCCAGCCATCTAAGTGAAATGGGAGGCCCACAAGTCTAATAAATAAGTAAATAAATATGACCCCTCACATCCTGGACATAAACTGCTTCAACTCCTACCCTCAAAACGAGGCGAATGCCATCACTCTGCTAAACAAATAATTCCCTCAACACTGTCCAACTATTTACTAAGTCTGCATAACTATTACTATTAATCTTCTCATCGTTCCTATCACTCATCTCCTCCCACTTGTGACTGTATGACTTTAACTTTGTTGCTTGTATTCTTACAATCTATATTGACTGATTCCTAGTATGATTTGATTGCTTATTGTACCCTATGATTATCATTAACTGTTGTATCTTATGATTCTTGACAAATGTAACTTTTCTTTTTATGTACACTGAAAGCATATGCACCAAGACAAATTCCTTGTGTATCTAATCACACTTGGCCAATAAAGAATCCATTCATTCATTCATTCATTCATTCATTCATTCATTCATTCATTCATTCATTCATTCATTCATTCTTTCATTCAAATAAACTTCAGGGTTGCATGGAATTGCACTATTTATGAGCACAGTTTCTATGCTCAATAAGGAATGGTTTCCTCTTTCTTGAGTGGGAGGTGATTTTATAATACATCCCCCCAATTAATTTTGGAAAGTCCATATGAATTTGAAGCATCCTTAGGCTCTATGATATGGCATTTGTGAGATAGAGAAGCTGCTGTTTGGAAACTATTTTTTGTTTCCTGGAAGCGACGATCAAAATACAATGTTTAGCTTTTCCTTCTCCGAGAACCTCTGTGTGCGTAAGTGAACCCTTCTTTAAACTTGCCAAATGTTCTTTTCTAAGGTTACTTATGCTCCCTGATAGTGGGATCCTAAAATTGCTAATACATTCCTAGCCTTTACTGGTTCTCCATGCCTTATGAATAAGCAGAAGTAACTTATTAAAAAAAAAAACAGAAAAATATAGTTAAGTCCCGTACCTTAGAAATTAAATCAATATTAAACCGTCTGCCTTCTTTTACAATTTGGGGATAGGTAATTTTCTTTGGTTCAGCTGCAGCTTCAGGGACTGGCTCAGACTTATCGTCTCCTGTTTCTGAAGCTGTTGAATCGGGCGCAATGCTGTCAGAAGATGCTGTCTCTTCCGGAGAAGTCCCTCCAGTGTCACTGGTACCTTGCGGATCACTTCCTGGATCACTTAGAGGGCAGATCTCTTCGCTTTTGGCCCCACCGTCTGAAGACAAGCCTCCATTCTCGACCTCAGTGACCACAGAGGTTTCCTCTGAATCCTTACTACAGGCGGAAGTGGCTGAGGCAGATGGTCTTGGTAGTGCACCAGCTTCTTCAACATCTTCGGCTGAGTCCTGGCTGGGTTGTTGGGGTTTTTTTTTTTTCAAAGAGAGAAAGAAAAATCAGTTTCCCAACAACCCTGATTTGCAGTGATTTGATGCAAGTAGAGGCTTCCCCAATTTAGTCAATGCAACAAGAACTATGATGTCTATGGAGAGTCTCAATCATCTAGGTCATGGTTGTTTCCAAAAGGAGAATAGAGTAGAGTAGAGTAGAGTAGAGTAGAGTAGAGTAGAGTAGAGTAGAGTAGACTAGACTAGACTAGACTAGACTAGACTAGACTAGAGAATAGGACAGGAATAGAAAATGAATAGGAATAATAAAATGAAGAAAAAATAGAATAGAACAGAACAGAACAGAAAATATGGAATGGAATGGAATAGAATAAGAATAGGATAGAAAAGAAAAGAAAATATGGATAGAATGGAATATTTTCTATTCTATTCTATTCTATTCTATTCTGTTCTGTTCTATTCTATTCTATTCTGTTCAGTTCCATTCCATTCCATTCCATTCCATTCCATTCCATTCCATTCCATTCCATCCTATCCTATCCTATTCTAAAAAGCAACTCGCTCCCTTAAATCTGGAATACGAATCTGAAATTTATAATCATCATCCCGGATACTTTTTTCACCCAAGGACATAGTTTTCAAACAGAATAGATGCGGCAATAAAAAATTGAAGCAGGGGAAAAAAAAGAGTTCACATTTAAATCTTTGTACAGATCTGGTGGCGATTGGAGGGGGGGGGGTCTGGAATCGCCCACCCACCCCTCGCTTCTTTTTCAGTCATGCTATCTCACAAAAAGGGGATACATCTGCAGCCCCAATTGTGGTGTAAATTCTGAACATTATCTAGTATCGTTCATTAATTAATGGTCCCAACAAAGGAATCTCTCAAAGCCAATGTGTCTTATTAATGCTTTGCCACAGTCACCCTTCCGATAGGTCAAAAGAAAAACTGCCAACCAGCTGGTTAATTTATGCAGCACAGGTGTTCACTATTTATTTTTCAGTCGTTTTCCTTTTTTTTTTTTTAAGAAAAAAAATTATTTTCCCCTATTCTACTTGTTGCAGAGATGGTATTCTCTTCCTTTGATGGACGCACTTTATTGGGCGGCCGTCGGATCAGCTTTGTACATTCTATTACCGCAGCTCCCCAGCTGTTTTATTCTTTCAAAATAAATGTTTAATGGCAACTTCATAGGAGTTCAGGCAAGTTGAGAAGCAAGCGGAGGGGGGGGTGGGGGGGAAGGACAGAACGGTGTCAAAATCAACTGTTCCTCGAGCATAAATTACAGGGGATGCAGGGGTTTGGGTTTTTGGTTTAGTCGAAACAGCTTTCCTTTTTTAAATGGCCTCAATTTAAAAAAAAAAAAATTCAAAAGCAAAGAGCTGGTGCAGATGCAATAACCAATCCAGAGCTACAAGAACAGTCTAGAACAGGGGTGTCAAACTCGATTTGAGGGCTGCATCAGGGTTGTGTTTGACCTCGGAGGGCATGGCTGGGGGGGCGTGGCCAGCTCGACGTCACTCATCGAGGCTCCATTTTCAGCTGCGATGGCCTCCTGCAGCCATCTGTTCTGACCCAAACCTTGTTCCAAGGAAACAAACACGAAACGGAGGTAACCGCGAAACCTTTTAATGATTCTTTACGAATTCCGTTCCTTCATGGTTAAAAGGCTGTTTCAAACTAATTGTCTCTGATACGAACGAGCCTTGGCAAGGTGGTGCAAGGCTGCCAAGAACACTAGATGAAGTTACTAAGAAATATTTCAAGCACGAAGAATCTCCAAACATCAACCAAGATATTCTGAACGTCCACAAGGCTTGAAGTGCAAAAATTTCTTTGCTTCCTGCAAAGAACTCCGGTTTCTCAGCTGGCTTTTATCTCTTGAGGGAGGGGCCATTACCTTGCAGCCTTACTCCTGAGTCACCCGTGCTGCTGCAGCTGCTCTTTCCTTCAAGCATCCCTGCGCACATGCGCACTGGGCACAGGCTCCTCGGGAACCTCTTCATCACTGCTGCCAGCCTCCACAATCTCCGAAGGCAGCCTTCCACTCCCTAATGGTCCTGGCCCCATCCCTGCATCACACGCAGACTCCTCATCTGAGTCCTCACTCTCTGAGACCTCAGCTGTCCACACCTGCTGCTGGCAAACCACAACACCATCTGCCAGTGAAAACGGAGGTCCCCGAGCTCCGTTTTTTGCTAGCAGAGGCACTGCAGATTTGTTTCCAGGGCAGCCACATGGGCCAGATTTAAGCACCCCGCGGGCCAGATCCACGGGCCTTGAGTTTGACACCCCTGGTTCAAGAATAAGGAAAGATGTAAACAACAATTACCACCCAAAAATAATCAAGGATTAGGAGCAATTCACTCCATTATATGAAAGAGTTGAAAATTTTTGGAGCTGTTTATAAATACAGAGAAAAAAGAGACAGAAAATGATAGAAGGTAATTAATGTTATACCCTGTGAAGAAAGCAACAGGCATTCCTTTTTATTCATAATACTTCATAAATCATATAATGTATCTATCATTCTTCATCATTCTGGTCACTTGATGAAACCAATTGGTAGGCAAAATGAGACAGACAAAAGGAAATATTACACTCGCTATAAATTGTTTATACAAAATAAAAAAAGCAGAGTGTATGCTGAATAAACTATAAATAAGTAAGCTTTGGTGATCACTACAGAATTGAGTGGGTTACAAATAGATAAAATGTTCATTGATAATATGGCTGCTATTCTCCGTGTTTAAGGACAATTTATTTTTTCCAATTGCCACTCAAATCAAGGAAAAATCAAGCTTTTATAATATATGAAAGCATAGCTATTTCTCATTGCCCAAAATATATCTGTCTATTTCCACAAGCCACACTCAAGCCACACTCATAACATCTTATAATGAGAGAGAAACGGCTGCATTGATTAGGGCTGGCATGATTTCAGTAAGCAAACAAATCTTTTTTCATCGCAAGTTTGCAAGTTTAGTATATAGAGAAGGATGGATTAGATTCCTGAAGTCACTTTCTTAATGCTTGAAGTGTCGAGCAGCTCCAAACATCTTCTCTAGAAAATTGAGAATTTTACTTTGCACTATCCCCTTCCAATTAACCACCATGATTGAAGGTGTACCCTGCATTATATCAACCTGGGATCCTCCACACACTAAATTGTGGCTGATGGAATCATTCATAGTTTAAAAGCAGGACTTAGTAGAATATGCAAACACATCAGTTAAATTAAATGCATACCATCTTGTACTCACCTAACATGGCAGAAATATTCTACGTTTTGGATGGTTTTATCTTCTTTGTTAAGGGGAATTGCTTCCTCATTTTCAAGAATTAGTTCTTGCCAAGCTGTACTTTCCTCACATGGATCAGCCTGTTCCTTGTAATAACAGGAAGAAAGAAAATAAAGTTTATATCAGAAAAGTCAGGGGAAAAAACAATTAGTACCATAATATATATTTTTGGTTTCATTTAAACTTTTAAAATGGCAGGGAAAAAAATCTTGGCCCTACTGTATATAAGATCAAGCTCTTAGAGGCTTATCAAGTTGCATGACGGTTTTTGAAGGCAAGTTGAACCTTTTTAACTTCTGCAAAGTACAGCATAACAGAATGCAGACAGCAAATATACCTACGGATAATTCTGACTGGCTCATGATTCCTACAACATAGCAAGACAATTATTATATGGATGAAGACTTAATATTTTTTTAAAAGAACCATTTTTTTTTAAAAAAAGTTAAAGGCTATATGGGACACAATAGCATTATTGGAATTTTCAGTCGTTTTCTTCATTTTTAGAGTTTAAAAAACCCCAAATAACAGTAGGGCTTAAGAAACTTTTTCCCCTTGCAGGACACAATCTGGGTCAGTCACGGGACCTGAGATTTAGTCTTCTGAGTATTTGGAGTCGTGCTGGATCCCATCCTCAGTTAACTTCTTTCTAGCACTCTGGTGACCAACCCAGATTCGATCCTGCAACATTATCCTGGGACATATAGATTGCCTTTGTTCACAAACCCTATTTTGCAAAAAAAATTTTAAAAAAAGCTAAGGAAAGTAGCACAATGCTTGTTCCCTGATTTGCAGTGTGATCCTGGAAGGTTTCTGAAGATAGGTAGAAAAACCATAATGACCTAATGCCGTGATGGCAAACCTACTATGGCACGCATGCCAGAAGTGGCACGCAGAGCCATCTCTGCAGGCAAGCCAGCCATTGCCCCAGCTCAGCTCCACTGCGCATGTGTGCATGCCTCCCGTTAGCCAGCTGATTTTCGGGTATCTTACCGTGCATGCATGGGGTGGGCGGGTGCATGCGGGAGATGTGTGTGTGGTCCCTTGTGCATGCGGAGGGGGCAGAGGGAGGGCGGAGAGTGTTGTGTGTGCATTGCATTATGGGTGCAGGCACCCGTGCACGCCCGCCGTTTCGGCACACAACAACAAAAAGGTTAGCCATCACTAACCTAAATGCCTAATGGCCAAAGGTTGCCAAATCTATCCTTACATGTTGTTTTTATTGGGTGAATCAAGTGGTCCCCTTCTTGGTGGAATTTAATCTAAGCAGAAATATTAAAATAATTTAAAATTAGGAGGAGGGAACAGAACATGTCTCCTTATCATCCCATCTATGTGAGAATTCTCAACTCTGGATCCTAAAAAGGGGAAACAGGCACAGGAGACTTATATTTAAATTAAAAACTCATGCTTCAATCAAAACAATAGAATTTGAGATAAGACAATAAAGCTGATCCTTACTTGGTTTTCTTTTATCCAGGACAATAATCCTGAGAAGCTAAAACTTGCCCAATTTCCTCCATAGTAATTTCTCCTGTAGCAGCAGAGGAGAGAAGGAAAGAAGAGGGAGAAGAAAAGAACAGGTCATCAATTTCCTAATTGCAAGAACTTTGCTATTATCTACAGTTATGGAGAAAGATGTCCCAGAAAAGAGACTTTCACATGCCTCTGTGGATAAAGAGAATAATAAGTATACAAACCAATTCCAACAAGCAAAAATCTCTCTTCCCTTTTTCATTTAGTCATCATGATTGCCATTTAAAAGTAGAACATAATTTCTTGTAGGCATGCAGTGTATTCACCGACAAAGTTTTGATCAGGAGCAGAAGCATAATTGAGACTTACATTTATCCTTTACTATTTATTAAATTTTTATGCCACCCACCTCCTCTAGAAGGTGACTCAGGGTGGTGAATAATAAATCATCATATCTATGATGATTATATATTAATGACCCCATACTCCCTTGTGGGATGGAGTCTGGGCAATTGAATGGAGCTGAGTGTTTACTGGCCGGATGCCCTTCCTGTTGCCAATGCAGAGTTTTTTGCAGCAGATATATTCTCATTGTGCCCAGAGAGAGAAATATCTGCCCCTACCTTGGATCGAAGTCACAACCTCAAGGCCACTCCACCACTCTGGTGAATAATAACCCAACGAGACAGACACAGACTTCAGAGAGTAATTAGGACTGCAGAAAAAACAACTGCTACCAACCTGCCTTCCATGGAGGATCTGTATACTGCACGAGTCAAAAAGAGGGCTGTGAAAATATCTACAGACCCCTCACATCCCGGACATAAACTGTTTCAACTCCTACCCTGGTATGCTATAGAGCACTGCATACCAGAATAACTAGACACAAGGACAGTTTTTTTCCGAACGCCATCACTCTGCTAAACAAATATTTCCCTCAACACTGTCAAACTATTTACAAAATCTGCACCACTATTACTATTAATCTTCTCATCACTCCTTATCGCTCATCCCCTCCCACCTGTGATTGTATGACTGTAACTTTGTCGCTTGTATCCTTACGATTTATATTGACTGTTTCCTGGTATGATTTGATTGCTTATTGAATCCTATGACTACTAATTGTTGTACCTTATGATTCTTGACTCTTGACAAATGTTATCTTTGCTTTTTTGTACACTGAGAGTATTTGCACCAAGACAAATTCCTTGTATATCCAATCATACTTGGCCAATAAAGTATTCGATTCGATTCGATTCATTCTATTCTATAATAATTTAATAAATAATAATTTACATCTTTAACTGAAGTTATACAAGTAGTCGTTGACTTACAACAGTTCATTGACTGACCTTTCGAAGTTACAACAGCATAGAAAAAAGTGATTTATGACCGTTTTTCACACTTATGACCGTTGCAGCATCCTCATGATCACATGATCAAAATTCAGCTGCTTGGTAACTGGTTCGTATTTACAACGGTTGCAGTGTCCCGGGAACATACAACTCTCTTTTGTGACCTTCTGCTTCAACAGGGATGCCAGATTCACTAACAACTCTGTTAGTAACTTAACAATTGCAGCAATTCGCTTAACAAGTATGGCAGGAAAGGCCGTACAATTGTCATGCTTAGCAACAGACTTATCAACTGCAATGAGCTGAAACCAAAGTGGAGCCATACAAGAGCAGGACGAAATTCAAGGAGTCAAAAAGCATTTTTACACTAGCAAAACACACACACACACACACACACACACAAAGAGACACATACAGAGAGCTATCCATCTATTTGAAAACTTTATTTGGGGGAATCCGATAAATACAAAATAAAATGATAAAACTCTCTAAACAGTAAGAACCGTCTTTTAAGAATTCTTAAAATCACGAATATTCAATTAGAATTTAAGGCAGAATTTTTTTTAGTGGGAATAAAAGGCGAATAGGTAAAAGAAACAAAATATTTCATGTTACATATAATTACTGTGGCGAACGTAGTGTTTGCACAGTGCTGGAAGGGTGATCAGATGCCCGTAGAAAATTTAATCCGCAAAGTCTACGATTGCGCTGAAATGGATAAACTTACCCTAAAATTAAAAGAAAAGGAAGACTCAAAATATTATGCAGTCTGGGAAAACTGGTATAATTGGATAAATAATAGAAACCAGCGAGTAAATAGATAAGGAAGAAAAAATATAAAGAGGTTATAATAGGAGTATTAACCAAATATATGAAGTAAGTATTAGAATACTGATTGATAAGAAAGCATCATCTAATTAATTTGTAATGTATATATTCTATGTTTTTGTTTTTTGTGAAATGTTTTGTATTTTGTATATATCTTTTTAATGTTTAGTAAAGTTTTTTTTTAAGATTAAAAAAAAAAGAATTCTTAAAATGTGGGGCCATCAAATTTTTCCAAAACAGGATATTCCAATTCTTTTTTTTTTTAAGTTTTTTTATTTTTTACACCAAAAACAGCAAATAAAATCTTTCAATTATACAATGTGTGGGCTGGGTACATACATCTTGTGCACATAATAATATTTGTACACATTTCTTATTGAATTCACATTCATATTGTAATCTAATCAACATTATATATCATATTATATCATTATTACAATATCATTAGTTTGTTTGTTTTTTTAATTTCAGTTTCCAGCTAACCTTGAGAGGAAATCCCAACTCTTACTGGATTATATTCATGTTATATCTTATTCAAAATAATCTATTACAGTATATCGTTATTACCGTAACCTTTAATTTCTTACTCTACTTTCTAACCATCCATAAAATAAATCCCAAATCTTATAATACTCCCTTTCTTCTTGGGATATTCAAATTCTTGATTGTTCAGGAGTGTAGACTATACGTATTGGTCTGTCAGCTTCTGGTTATCATCCTGACCCATTCCAAAGCTCATCAAGGTTTCGACGGGTCAGGCTAATCGCAGTTCAGCAATAGATCTTCACTAAGCCTCTGGTCGCGGAGCCGAAGGAGATCTTCATAAATGTCGGGATTTTAGAAAAGTGTCATCGGTACAAATGCACGAGCAGAATTTGCAGGGGGGAAAAGCCCAGTTTTTGCCGTGAATGCCAGTTAGGAAAGCCGCCTCTTTCGATACAGGCTTCGCCCTGGGGAGGAAAAATGAATCAAAGGCAACGTCTGGGAAGAAGCTGCTGATGCCTGCTGATTTCTCCAGAGACCTCCTTGCGACGCGTCTTCCTCTATTTGATCTCTTTCTGGAGGGAGAAGGAAGGGGAAGAGGAGGAGGTCCGGCTGTCATCTGAGTGAGTTCTCCCTTAACTAGCAAACTTTCTCCTGCGTCCCTGTTTAAAAGCAAGGATGTACAAAGTAATCTGCATCAAATCTTAAGGAGTTCCAACCAACCGTCTTGATGTTGTGGTTAGCCGGCAGCAGGTGTGGATGGCTGAGGAGAGCGAGGACTCAGATGAGGGGCCAGGACCATTAGGGAGTGGACTGCTGCCTTCAGAGATTGTGGGGGCTGGCAGCAGCGATGAGGAGGTTCCCGAGGAGCCTGTGCCAAGTGCGCATGCACGCAGGATTGCTCGCAGGAAAGAGCTGCTGCAACAGCATGGGCGACTCGGAGTAAGGCTGCAAGGTAATGGCCCCTCCTTCAAGAAGATAAAAGCCAGCTGTGAAGCGAACGGTCTTTGCAGGAAGCAAAGACGTTTTGAAACTCAGCCTCGTGGACATTACAGTATCTGTAGTTGGTATTTGAAGACTCTTGTGTTGTGAAATATTTCTTATCTGTGATTCTTGGCAGACTCGCAAAGTTTTGGTGAGGCTTTGTGCTTATCAAAGTTAATTAGTTTGCAGCAGCCTTTTCACTGGGGATTCGTAAGACTCGTTAAAAGGTTTCTTCTGGTTATTGTTTTCCTTTGGTTACTGGCAGCAGAGTCGGACAGTGGAGAGGAACATGGGCCAGTCCTAGAGTCTGGGGAGGGCTCGGTCGAGGGATCTGCCTCCGACACAGATGAGGCCAGGGCCATCTGAGAGTTATGTGCTGACTCCGAAGGCTCCAGAATCTGACATCAGCAAGGCAGCGAGCCTGTTCCCAGTGCATGTTTGTGCAGAGCTGCCAGAAGGCAAGAACAGTTAAGACAAAAGAGACAACTCGGGAATAAGGCTTGGAGATGATTGGCCTTCCCATAAGACATAAAGGAGGAGCAAAGGGACATGAGCCTTTGCAGGAAGCAACTTTGTTCCTTCTGGTCAGTTTAAAATCTGAAGCTCCGTGCTGACCTTGGGCTTCCTTTGGCCTTGTACAACTAATTGGCAATTTAGTCATTGGCAGCATTTCAAGGGAGATAAAGGTGGATGCTTATCAGCCTTATCCCAAAAAACTGTGGCAGATTTCTGTTGGGCTATTCATCAACTGTTTGGGATTCATTACGGACTGGGAATGCATATAATTCACAGCCGTTGAAATAAATAAAAAGGTTTTTGGGAACAGCGTGTGACTGTTACTATCTCAGGAAGCCTTGGTCAGAACAAAGGAAGAACAGAGCTTACTTAGGTAACTGCTTGGATTTGGGGCCCTGCAGTCTGTTTGTTACAAGTACCAGTGTGGTAATGCTTAAGGTGCTGGCCTAGAAGCCAGGAGATGGTGAGTTCTAGTTCTGCCTTAGCCACAAAAGCCAGCAGGATGACTTTGAGCCAGCCTATTTCTATAAGCACCACTCAGTTCCATAGGGCGGCTGTTGTGGAGAAAATAGGAGGAGGAAGAAGTATTGTGCATATTTGCTGCCTTGAGTTATTATATGAAGTAATAGAACCAAAAAAAACACCCCACCCCCCAAAAAAACTGCTGGCCCACCAGCTGCCTTGACAAGATTTAGCATTTAATCTTAAAAAGAAAAAGGTCAGTTCTAACCATACAGCAACTGTCTACCAGGCCTGTCAAACTGGCAGCCGTGGGTCGGATGCATCACATGCAGGCTATGCCCACCTCGACTCCTCAAAGACCAAAAAACGTTGCAATACGTCATGTGACATGATCGAGTTTGACACCCGTGGTCCACACCCAGGCTACCATTATCAAAGGTAGTAGGGGCAGTTCACACATTTTCATGTGCAGGCAGAATGTGGAGTATGGAGATATATCAAGTAAAGGAGACGTGTTCCCTTCCAGCTAGAGCAGGGGTGTCAAACTCAAAGCCTGGGGGCTGAATCCGGCCTGCGGGGTGCTTAGATCTGGCCCGCGGGCTGCCCTGGACACAGCAAAGGACCGGCCCGTGGTGCCTCTGTCAGAGAAAACGGAGCTCACAAAGGCCACATGTGGCTCTGTCTCTCTCTCTCTCTCTCTCCCGAGCTCCGTTTTTGCTGGCAGAGGTTTCCAGGAGGCCGTGGCAGCCGAAAACAGTGCTCAGGAGCCATTTTCACTGGCAGTGGCCATTACGAATGCCCACAACATGAGCTGGCCATGCACCCCCCAGGCCCCCGAGGTCAAACACAATCCTGATGTGGCCCTCAATGAAATCGACTTTGACACCCCTGAGCTAGAGTTCTGATTTCTGATATAGCACGTTCCTCCAGAATATGTCCCAGTGTGATCAGGGCTTCGATAGAAAGGAGAAAGGGATAAGAAATTGGGGTTTTTTAGAAAGCAAGAGAGAGAAGAGAGAGAGAGAGAGAGAGAAAGAAAAGAAAGAAAAGAAAGAAAGAAAGAAAGAAAGAAAGAAAGAAAGAAAGAAAGAAAGAAAGAAAGAAAGAAAGAAAGAAAGAAAGAAAGAAAGAAAGAAAGAAAGAAAGAAAGAAAGAAAGAAAGAAAGAGAATTTCAATGCCCTTATAGGATATTGTAATGGCATGGCTTTATTGATCATATGGATCCCAATTCAAATTCATTGGTTGGAGGCAGAGATCATTCCCAGACCTAAAAGATAATGGCTTTCTGCTTTCAAGAAGCCATGTCAGGCAAATCCATCCACATTTATTTAGTAAACAATGATTAAACACTCATGGCTTGGTACAATATGTGAACTCTAATTCCAATCATTAATTGCAATGTCTTATTTCAATAAGGAACAAGATAGATTAAAACCTATCTATCAAAAGTTTCTCCTTCCAAAATGACCAAGTTAAGTTTTGCTCTTTAAACCAATAATACTTCCATTATAGCTCTACCAAGGTCTCTGAAATGCCTGAGCTTTGGTTAATTAATCGAAAATCAATTGAAAAATGATGCCTTACTGACAACAAACTGTTGAAGAATAAGCCAACTTTTATTGCTAGATAGAAGTTGGGAAAGTTAAGGAAATAAATTGCTCTTCTGTTTCCCTTTTTTTTCCTGGCCACCAAAGCAACTCAACCAACAAACAAGAACAGCGTCCCCCAAAATAAGATTTGCAAAGAGAGGTGACCGGGGAGGAAAAATCTCCATGCATACACAAATTGCTTTTCCCCCAACTAAATATTCCATTCAAACTTTTGCAAACTTCCAAGTTTAAACTCAATGCCAAGCCGGCGGTATTCTGAATTGCAAATTACTTTTCTAAATCACTTAGCATCCATCCTTGAAATCCCACATGTCAACAGCTCATTAATACCTACAGTAAATGTAGCTCTCTGAAAAAGAACCAATGGTTGGGGTTTTTTTTTTAACGTTTTATTGAGACAGATAGCTAAAGAAAGCCTCCTTCAATTACAATTTGGCAGAAGCTAACTTTGGTTTTAAAACACGATTATAGGAATTTATGACCAGGCTGCAATGGAAGTGACTATTTTGAATATGATTAGCGGTCTAGGAGAAGGAGAAGCTCGGGACAGTGTTTATAAATCAACAGAGGTGCTGCTCAGTGGTTTATAATGGTTCACTTCAGATCATCCACCATCATCACCTAAGTGGTATATTATGATAAACACAAAACAGTGGCGAGAGATTAAAAATGATAAGGATTCTCTCAGGGTAATGAATCCAAGCAGGGCTGGCACCAGAAAGTGGATCAAAAGTTTCCTTTGACTCTCAAGTTTCTTCCGACCATCCCACATACGTTTTCCATCTAATTCCCATCAGAAAGCATTATATGGTATGGGATCTGTTTTATCAATGGATAGAAAATAGAACAAATTAAAAGGGATTTGATGTATAAAGAGTCTCGGTGGCGCAGTGGTTGGAATGCAATACTGCAAGCTACTTCGGCTGCAGCCAGCTGCCTGCAATTTGGCAGTTCAAATCCCAACAGGCTCAAAGTTGACTCAGCTTCCCATCCTTCCGAGGTGGGTAAAATGAGGACCCAGATTGTTGGGGGCAACAGGCTGACTCTGTAAACCATTTAGAGAGAGATGTAAGGCACTATGAAGTGGTATATAAGTCTAAGCACTATTGCTATTGCCCTCCCTCCCTCCCTCCCTCCCTCCCTTCCTTTCTTCCTTCCTTCCTTCCTTCCCAGTTGTTAGAATGCGGTGTTGCAGGACAATTCTGCTCACTGCCAGCAGTTCAATCCTGACTGGCTCAAGGTTGACTTAGCCTTCCATCCTTCTGAGGTGGGTAAAATGAGGACCCAGATTGTTGGGGGCAAGAGGGTGACTTCATAAGCTACTTAGAGAGGGCTGTAAAAGCACTATAAAGTGGTATATGAAAACAATTAGAGAACAATATATCTAGAACAATTAAAGAAATTAATGTAATAGATATATTTGATACTGTTATTTACATGAGAATGTGATTTATTGTCATATTGTTAGACTTGATAAGAAGAACATCATTTATAATGGTTAAATAATTGAAATATGTGCCTAATCGATGCATGATTGAAATGGAATGGATTTGTTGTATATAAAAAACAATAAAAATTTAAAGAAAGTAAAGGTAGTCTTTGACTTACAACAGTTCATTTAGAGACCACTCAAAGTTACAACGGAGTTTCAAAGAGCAGGCAACAATGTGGAATCGAAAGTACATTCCATTCATATTTTCTTCAAAGATTGATCAGATGGCTGATTTCAAATAAATCTTTTTTAGTTTTGGGAGTGTGGCTCAAGGTTCATGATTTAATTGGAGTAACTGCCGGAATCCTGACCAGGTTCACTTAACAACGGTGTTACTGACTTAACAACAGCAATGATTCACTTAGCAAACGTAGGAAGAAAGGTCGCAGGATGTAGCAAAACTCATTTAACAAATGTCTCGCTTGGCAAGAGAAATGTTGGGCTCAATTGTTGTTGTAAGTCGAGGACTACCTGTAGAGAATTAAAGCTTACCAATAAAGAGAGGATTTGTAAGGGATTGGGGGGGGGGGCAATATTCAAATTTTCCATCTCATAGGCTGCTCACTGAAGAAACCCGTGCAAAATTGATGGGTTTACATTTTGAGAGGTAAATCCGGTAGCAGTTTCTACCTTTCCTTTAACTACATTTTAGTTGCATCCTCTTCTCTTGGAATTGTATTTCTGGAGAAGGGGAGTAGGGGAGACAATTATTTCAAAGTGTTGGAGTTGCTTTGCAGAAGGAACAACTGCAGGCTTGTGAGTTAAATGAAAGCAAGAACCTTTTTCCCATTCAGGTTTGGGAAGTGCAAATACGTACATCTGTTATAACAGGGGAATAAGGGAGTGAGTAACCTTTATATAAATATTGTACCTAAACCTATTAATATAGAAGAGTAAACTGTTAGGATATTGCTTAGCACAATTTAAAGCTTAACACTTTTTCTTCCCAATTCTGAGGAAAAAAAAGTGTTAGGAATTACACTTTTTCCCCCTCAGGTTAGAAACAAATGTACAGAGCTGTCAAATCAATAAATTACTAGCTCTGCAAATAATGAAAAGCGCTAGCATCCAATTGCTATTTCCTTTCCCACTACTAGACTCTATCAAAATCCAACCTGGTTAAATAAGGAGAGATGTGGAATAGTTTCCAGTCACATCATCCAGACATCTCAACCTCTAGAAGATGTGAATGAAGCAAGAAAGTTACACCTTTGTTAAAGAATCAAAGGAATTTATATGGGTTTTACGTGAAAAGCTTAGAGACAGGGTAGAAGTTAGTGGGTGAGGCCAGCATCTAATTTAAAAGCACATATGGGCTGGATTCACATACTGCATGAAATCATAGTGGCATTTGCTTACTTTGGATATACTAACCATCATGGTTTGCATACGTTTGTCTGATCGGCCTGTTCCCAGTATTATTATAGTTGGCATTGCCTTAGCATCAGCCCTGAGCACAGCTATGCAATATCCCATTTGCTGTTTCATGTGATAAAATAATTTACATTTATTTGATAAATTTTTATCCCCTTTTCATTCAGGAATCCATGACACTGTCCATACCCCTCCCTCTATTTTTGCTCCCTAGAAATAATCCTATCAGAGAGGTTGGGATGAGAGAGAGAGATCCGACAGGCGAGAATATCTGTAGTTCAGGCTTAAACGGTGGGGTCCTTGGTGTTCTCTGAGCTTGGTTGTTTTCTTGCAGACGTTTCATTACCAAACCAGGTAACAACATCAGTGCTAGCTTATGATAGAGTGTTACTGGCCACCTAGAAAGCTTCTGTGATGGAGGCAGGGACTAGAACTAGGGTTTCCCTGCTCCTAATCCAACCGCTTCACCACTAAACCACACTGACTTTCAGTGACCCCAGGACCACAAGCAGATAATGAATATGCAACGAGGGTTTGTTAGTACGTCTAGCATGTATTACATTTGCCTAAAACAAAACTTAGATGGGTTCAACGATCCTTAGAAACTACTGCATTTGTAAAAGTATGCCTAAATGATGATTTACTGAGAATAAGAAGGTTGCTAGCAGTCATCCTTCTGCTGCTCTTCCCTGCTTTTCATGCCAGCAGAAAAGATGGAACAAACCACAAAAACTTTCTCATGTATGGATCGTTTAACTTACCACACCAAAGATTAATTCTAGCTTGTTCCCACCCAATAAGATGAAGCCCAAAGTTGTGGTTTGTTCGTGGCTTCAAATGTTTGCTTCTTCCTTCCTTTCTTTTTCTTCTTTCTTTTTCTTCCTTTTTCCCCCTCCTACCCTCTTTCTTTCGTTTTTCTTTTCTTTTTCCCTCTCTCCCTCTTTCTTTCATTCTTTCCTTTTTTTCCCTCCCCCCTTTTGTTTCTCCTTTCTTTTTCTTTGTTCTTCCTTTTCCTTCCTTTCCCCCTCCTTCCCTCTTTCTTTCTTTCTTTCTTTCTTTTTCTTTTCTTTCCTTTATCCCCTCCGCCTTTTCTTTCTTTCTTTCTTTCTTTCTTTCTTTCTTTCTTTCTTTTTCTTTCCTTTATCCCCTCCCCCTTTTCTTTCTTTCTTTCTTTCTTTCTTTCTTTCTTTCTTTCTTTCTTTCTTTCTTTCTTTCTTTCTTTCTTTCTTTCTTTCTTTCTTTCTTTCTTTCCTTCCTTCCTTCCTTCCTTCCTTCCTTCCTTCCTTCCTTTTCTTTCAACTCAAGTCAAGACTTCCTCCATTAAGCCAGCCTTTCACGTCAATGGTCGTTAGGACCTATAGCCGTGTTTCCCAAATGTGACAACTTTAAGAAGTTTAAATTCAACTTCAACTTCTGGGAGTTAAAAGTCCACGCCTCACAAAAGTTCCCAAGGCTGGGAAATGCTGACCTACAGCCACAATGTACATTGATGGAAGGACTTACGAATCCACATGAAGAACTCGCTGGCCACTCCTGGCACATGCTGCCGCAATGATAGACTCGGGTAAGCCTATAAAAGAGACAAGGTTTTCATAAATAAGTTATGGTCAAACTAGTTTAAGATCCATGCGTTTTGAAGATAGACAGTTTCTCCCCCCCAAAATGACCCATTTTTATTTTATTCTTCTCTGACTCTAACAGAGATAGTTCTACTGTATCTCCAGGTTATTTATTGTCTATTCTCTCTTCCATTACTTTTTATGAGGGGCCCTTGGTGCTCTCCGAGCTTGTTTGTTTTCCTGCAGATGTTTCATTATCCAACTAGGTAATGTCATCAGTGCAGGAAGTGAATGAGGTTTGAGGGAGGAGGAGGAGGGGGAAGAGGAGGAGGAATAGGAGGGGAGGAGAGGAGGAGGATGACTGTGGGGTCCTTGGTGCTCTCAGAGCGTGCTTGTTTTCTTGCAGATATTTTATTACCCAACTAGGTAACATCATCAGTGCACTAGTGTTACCTAGTTTGGGTGATGAAATGTCTGCAAGAAAACAGTCAAGCTCAGAGAGCACCAAGGACCCCTCATTTCAACCATTAGCTACACATAGTCTCCGTTATTGCTACTTTCTAGGAGAGATTCCTTTCCAAAAAGAATCTGTGTGGTTCTTATTTCCTTGATCTTTCTCGGTCATGATTCTCTCTCATCAGGCCCCTAGAATTCCTGATTTGAGTTTCTCATGTCTGGACATTCATTTTTAATATCTCAAAATATAGATAAGCGAATTGCAATTCGGTTATTGATTTCTGTCCTTTCTCATTCATCCAGTACCACTATTGTGAGCTTTGATCTAGATCAGTGTTACTCAACCCGTTTAGCCCGTTTTAAGATGCGTGGACTCCAAGTCCCAGAATTCCACAGCCAGCATTGCCAAGCTGTCTGTGGAATTCTGGGAGTTGGAGTCAACCTGTATTAAAATAGCCAAGGTTGAGAAACACTGCTGTAGATGATAACTTTAGGCTATGTTAGTGTTGTATATTTTGAAGGACAAAATATATATGCCAAAGTAAAAAAAAAATCAATCAATCATCAATCAATAACAAATAAATACAAAAAAAAAGGCCCAAAACCTTGCCAGCTTTGTTTTAACAAACTGGGATTCAGATCAACTAAACGGCAGTAAGCGGTCTTTAATCCTTTTACCTAGGAGAGGATACTACTTCAAATGATTCATACATTAAAATTCAATATCTAGAATATCACCTGAAGCAATAAAAGGCAATATGTGGAATCCTGCTGGAGGCAATAAAAGGAAAGTGCTTCACAGTAAAAAGGAAAAGAAAAGAAAAGACATTGATCAAAGGCAGTGAGACATCAAGTTGTAGAATGCAGCTTGTAACTAGAATTTCAAAGATTATCCACCTTAATACAAATAAATTCCTGGGAGAAAGAGACAGGGAGAGAGTGACAGGACCTAAATAGTAAGGGAGGGGAACCAGTTATCCAGTTCAATGTGAGCTCCAAAACTCAGTGATTTATATTTACAAAACTGCACTAAAATCTGTTCAAAAGTATATCCTGCCTAATGAAGGATCTTCTTTGGTTAAGCTAACCTTTCTTAATATACCTGGAAGGCAGCAGGTTGGGGGGTGGGGGGGAATGAAACCACTAGGAATCAAACTATTTTCAGTCGATTACAAGTGATTTTCTTGGATTATTTCCAAATGATTCAAGGAAGGGAGTTTGGTACACAAAACCATTGTGGCTTGTATACTCTGAATTATGGTTTAGAACAGTGGTTCTCAATCGGGGATCTGAAGACCCCTGGGGTGGCCACCAATGTCATCACAGGAGGTCTGTGAAGGCTAGAAAAAAATGTTATGATTTAAATCTTGAGTTAAGTCTTGGGGGCCATGGCTACGAAAGGTATTTAAAGGGGGTCTGTGGTGAAGAAAAGATTGAGAACCATTGATTTAAGATGTTGTGCAAACTCAGCCAAAGATAGCCACAAGTAAACAACCCATGAATAAGATTGACGTGCAAACACGGGCCCTTCATTCAACTTGAATGAAGACCGAATCTGCTATAAAGAGAAGCATCAACCTAGCATTATTGAAATTTGCAAAAATGCTTGTTAGATCCTATCCCCTTCTTTTGAAAACAAAATGGAGGTTCATGTGTGGTTGTAGCTAAATAACTTGCATGTTTGATTGCTTACTCAACCCATCTCCCAACAACGATCAAGAAAAATTGGGAGGGTGCTAGAAAACACCCTTACAGACTATAAAGGGAGGAAGAAGAACCTAACAGTTTATTATTATCTGTAGTTAAGTGTCTTTTTCGCAGTTGGGTACATCTTCTTGTGAGAATGCCTATGAAGCACTCTCCAAACTCTAAAAATGCTTACTTTTTAAAACATATTGTTCATCCCTGCATTGAAGCAAAGTTCCACAGAGAAAAACTACTCATTGGTTAATGTTTATGGAGTCCCAGACATTGTGGCTAGTCAACTGCCTATAGTTAAAGCAAACTGTTATTCAGTATGATGTGTAAACTGAAAGAAGGGATGAGTGACTGGCTATATTCTCACCTACTATAATCAGCTTATCACAAAAGCCTGAAAGTGGTTTATAAGTATCTTTGGCTGTTGTGTGTTATATTTATTGCAAAAATGAATATCTCTGCACAAAATGCCAAAAGAAATCAACTGGGCACAGCCTGAATAGCTGCAGGAAGTTGCATACGCGGAACTATCCAAGGTGCTGAAATTTCCCCCTCCACTAAGTGCGCCTTGTTCTACAGCAGGAGTCACCAACCTTGGTCATTTTAAGACTTGTGGGCTTCAACTCCCAGAGTTCCCGAGTTGAAGTCCACAAGTCTTAAAGTTGCCAAGGTTGGAGAGCCCTGTTCTACAGCATTTTGTGGACACATGGTCAAAATGGGACTACTTTGTGCTATAAATTTTCCTTGGATCCTTTGCAAAGATTCCTTACATGCAATGCCCTAGACTCCACTCCGTGTCATGGCTGCCGCCCAGGGAATCCTAAATACTGTTATTTTACAGTACAAGAAGAAACTGAAATGGGTCCCCTGTTGTGAATGTTAACACCAAGAAAGGGTGTGAATGTTACATCCTGGGGCAATGCTATCAAAACAATGCTTCTTTACATAGAGAGAGTGCTGCAACAGCTTCTAAGCACATGGTTTTTGTGCAGATTCTGGCTAGAAAACTCCTGAAAATGATCGGTGATATTGATAATTTGGGGGCTAGATAAAGGCACAATTTAGTATTAAACATTGGAACCCAAAATATCAAAGAACTGGCAAAAGATTACAACTCAAAACATTGGAAGGAATAAAACTAGGCAGGGGGTTAAAAAAAAACCCCAGCTTTCCTGATGCCCCAGTGTCTCTGTTTGGCTAGCATGCCATGATACATTTTAAAAACCGTATTAGTATTTGGAATTGATTTTTCTTAACATTATACTTACATAAGATAAACATAAAGTACTATCACCACCGTTCCTGGCATATCGACCAATAAATAACAGCTTCCTCTGACAGGACTCTGATGACTGGGCGAAGCCCAAACGCTTTCAGCCAAAATCACAGGGAGCTATAAATCATGCTTTATTTTATAGAATATTTCAAAATGGATTCCTGCCTTCTACCTTGAAAGTCATTTCATGTGTTATTTATAACTAGCGAAGATCAGAAACAGAAAGAAGGGGAAAAATTGCATGGAACCAGAAAATTTACAGTGGTTGGGCTTTGGGGTGTGTGTGTGTGTACACACACACACTTTTTAGAGGGGAAAACAGAGAGAAGAGGCTTAGTTTGACATACAATCAGAAACCACGAACACCTTTCAGTTGGAGACAAAGTGTAGGTTAAACAACAGCTAACTAGCACAACAATATCCCAGATAGGATGAAGAACAGAGAGGTATACTGTGATCCAAAGATGAAAATACAGAATCAAATCTGGCACCATTCCCGGTCCATATTTCAAAACAGAACTGTCTGACTCTGAGATTTACATGAAACAAAACCATGCTGTTTTTTCAATCATAATTTGTTTAAAGCCACAACTGGTTGGTCTCAAACATTGGGCTAAAAGACCCTACAGAATCCATGCAACTTGGCAAAACACTTGAATTCCGAGGTCTCCGTTTCTAATGAATCATCTCAAGTTCTGGTTAAAATAGGGACTGGACGAATTGGGTTTTTTTTTTTAAATGTTTCCCAAATTTATCTGTAGCAAAACATAGGCCACCAAATCTATCTTTTAAAAAAAACATTTTTAACAACCAATAACCCCACTGGAAACACAAAATCTGAACTGGCATTCTGATTCAAACTGGAGTTACAACTGCTTTGGCTTTTGCATAATGGCTATGATGATCACATTTCTTATTGAAACAGATTCTTTTCCAAGTCCATCTTCACCAAGACTGTCCCTTATAAGCCCTGGCCTTCCTTGTGTTCCTGGATGAGATTTCTCAATTCATTTGATTACATTCTGCAGTTCCTCTAACCACCCTACATCTCGCGGAAGACAACAAGATCAGAGTTCCAGACGAAGTTACTGTCTCCCTGGTCCTGCTCTTCTCCCAGGAACACGAGAAATTCAGCTTTTTATCCTCTCCATTAAGAATCTCTGTTGGTGATCATAATTGGGCTAGAAAGCTAAAGGTATCATTATTGATTAGTACTTGGACTGGAGACTATCAAGAACTGCTAGGGCTGTAGGCTAACTTTGCAAAATGAAAAAAACAAAAAATCCCAGAAAGTAATTCTGTATTTTTGGCAAGATAACTAAATGTTTGTGTCAATAAAGTCAAAAAGAATTGAGCTGAATTCAAGAATGTTTTTAGTTTCCCCTCCTCCATATGAAGGAGTTTGGTTTGGTCTGTAGTTTTCCTCACTCAGGGACACCAAATAAGCTTTATATATGAAATAAGAGTCTGAACCAAATGATTCCTGATCTTGGGCTAACATAACCTTTAGAGCAGGGGTCTTCAAACTTGACAGCTTTAAGACTTGTGGACTTCCAACTCCCAGAATTCCTCCTTCAGTCATATTAACTCAGGAATTCTGGGAGTTGAAGTCCACAAGTCTTAAACTCGCTAAGTTTGGAGATCCTTGCTTTAGAGCAAGCTTTAAAGTCCAGAAGTTTGTTTTTTTAACTGAAAACTCAATAATCAGTTGCCAATTGGTTGGCTCATAACAAACATCCATATACTGAAATAAGGAATAGTATCCTATGAACACATATTGAAACTAATTCTTATCTGAATTGAATGCTGAACACACAGGATTTTACAGCAAAAATCAATTTCTGGACCTGCTAATCTCCTTAACCTTCAGCCCTGCCATTTTTTTCAATCTAATTTAGAATAGGTCTACCAAATCTTGCATGCTGGATGTCCTGATGTTGTCCACATCTGGCAGTTGTAACTTACAGCCCAATTTAAATATATTTGGCATACTTTAGCTATTGCTTGAAACAGACTCAATACATTTTGAATATATTCAAAATATCATAGAGGCTGGGTTGCTATATTGGACTAAACCATAGTACACATCCCTTATTGCGCTGTAAAATGTTACTCATCATGGTTTATGATTTAGAGCAGGGGCGTCAAAAATCATCCGGCCCGCGGGGTGCTTAGATCTGGCCCATGGGGCTGTCCTGAAAACAGCAAAGGACCGGCCTGCAGTGCCTCTGCCAGCAAAAATGGAGCGCGGGAGGGCCACCGAGCTCCATTTTCACTTGGTGGAGGGTTGCAAAAAGCTGTCACAGCCAAAAACGGAGCTTAGAAGCCCGTTTTTGCTGGCAGAACTCTCGAGCCACCACAGGTGCCCCAACACGAGTGATGTCGAGCTGGCCATGCCCACCATGGTCCGCGAGATCAAACACAACCCTGATGCGCCCCTCAATGAAATCAAGTTTAACACCCCTAATTTAGAGTGAGACACCAACCCATCCAATTGAGACTAAAGAACCCATACTTAAAGAAAACAATGAAGGAACTCAATCACGGTACCTCTTGGTACTTTCAGAATGGCAATAATGTTCGTGCATGACCGATCCTACAAATTTGCCCTTTTTAATACTCATGAAGGGGAAATAAATATGTAAATGAGCACAAGCACTTCAGAACTAAACAGATAGCTAAAGAGAAGGGGGAAAAAGAGAAGAATAGATTCCTAGGAATAAATATATATAGTCCCTGACAAAGGAGAGTGTGAACAAGACATTCCATTTTAATTTGTGGTTTCCTAAAGTTTGAATGAAACACAATTATCGGCATTCACAAAGCATGTAAAACCAACAGGTTTTAGTTGATTTCAGCGAAGCATGCTGCATGACCTCGTGGTTTATTCAACATTTGGTTAAACAAACCATAGCTTAATGTGTTAGACTGTCTTTGTCAGGCATTCTTCTCAGAGCTTTTCTATAGCCAGGCCAGCTATTGATAATAGCATTATTCATCCAGATGGTGTGTCTGGCTTCTATTAATGTCTGCAAAAAACTACATGCTGAACAGTCTACAGAGTATACATCCATTTAAAAAAAAAAAAATGTGTGGACAAATAAATAATTGAAAATGCAAATAATTTTAATTTTAAAATAGTTTTATTTCACTTTACTGCATGCACTTAATGGATTTATTATTTACTTTTTTTTTAATTTTACCATACATTTATATGCCGCCCTTCTCCGGAGACTCAGGGCGGCTTACAGTCTTTAGAGCACCATGCTAAGTGCTCGGCAATAGCTTTCATTCCATTGTATATGCCTGCTTATTACTAGGGCTTTTTGCCCCCCCCCCCCCCAAGTGGCATTTTTTTACAAAGTCAGCTTATTGCCCCCAACAATCTTGGGTCCTCATTTTACCTACCCCGAGAGGATGGAAGGCTGAGTCAACCTTGAGCCTGGTGAGATTCGAACCTGCACTAATTGCAGGCAATTGAGCTAAGTGCTAGATGATTAACAGCCTGCACCACCAAGGCTATAACCTGTCTTGAAATCCTTAAAGCATTCAGCATCTATATTAGCTACGTTAAAAGATAAATAAAAATAACTTGTATCTGCAATGCTTTCAAACCCAACATGAAAAGCAATTACAGCAAATGAGCTAAATGCAGTTAACATTTTCCAGCAATGGAAAACTAGGACAAGAAAACTAGGAGTCTAAATTGTATGAGGCATTGTTTTATCCATCCAATGCATCCATCCAATCCTTCACTCCCCAGTAAATACCCAGAAGGTTCTGTTAGTCTCAGGAGCAAACACAAATCCAATCACTTGTTCCAACATTATACTGGCTAACAGCCAGTTTGGTGTAGTAGTTAAGGTACCAAGCTGGAAACCAGAAGACTTTGAGTTCTAGTCCTGCCTTAGGCACGAAGCTAGTTGGGTGACTTTGAGCCACTCCTTTTCCCTCATCTCTAGAAGAAGTGGCAAAACACTTCCCAAAAAGTTGTCAAGAAAACTTCAGGGACTAGTCCAGGCAGTCACCAGAGGTCAAGATGGACTTGAAGGCAAGGACAGCCAGTTTGGTACAGCAGTTAAAGCACCAGGATAGAAACAAAGAGACCGTTAAAGTTCTAGTCTTGCCATAGACATAAAGGCAACTGAGGAACTTTGGACCAGTCCTTCCATCTCAGCTCCAGGATAGCAATGGAAATGAAGGCCATGGCAAACTACTTCTTTGGAGCGCCTGTTTGGTATAGTGGTAAATTAACAAAGTAATAACTGATATACCATGAATTCTAATCCCGCTTTAGAAACAAAGCCAGTTTGGGGTGGGGGGGCTTTGGACCACTCCTTTTCTCTCTCTCTCTCTCTCTCTCACACACACACACATTATTATTATTATTATCATTATTATTTATTACATTTATATACCGCCCCCTCTCCCAACGGGACTTGGGGTGGTGTACAGCCAGACTAAAAAACACAACAACAGTTCAACAATTAAAAACAATTAAAAGGATTATATTTTATAGCTGCGAAATACTAAAGACGAATAGGGGATTAAAAAGAGATTAAAACCCAATAAAACCAATTTAAAAACCGAAAAAACCCTAGGCCATACATACACACACACTCCCAGCACAGCAACAGCACTGGAAAAAAGCAACCCATTTCCACTGGAAAGTCAACTTGATGCTGTTTATGAATTCTTAAGACACCAGCTGGGTGACCTTGGGCCAGTCCCTCTCTCTCAGCTCTAGGAAGGAGGCAATGGCAAACCACCTCTGAAAATCTTGCCAAGCAACCTGCAGGGACTTCCCACAAGCCCTTGCCAGGAGTAGACACTGTGGCAAACAGATTTTATTTAAGCCGATTCTATCCTTATACAGCTAGAACTATCATTAGGAAGACAATTACTAAAGGATTCTCAAATGTGCCTGCCCATCTCAGAAACAGAAATCAATGTGGTTCATTGACAGCATTAAGTGTTGGACTAGAACTGACATCACTCTTTTTCAGCCCAGACCAACCCCCACCCCTTTGCTGTGAGAGGAAAAGTAGAGGACAAAGGTGCAATGTAGACCAGTACAAGCACCTACAGCAAGATCGTATCATGGAGAGAAGCAACCTAGAACTAAGGATTAATTTCCTTGCAGCTAGAATAAATAATCAGTGGAATGGCTTGAATCCAGAAGTTGTGGGTGCTACATCGCTGGAGGTTTTTAAGAAGAGAATGGACAACCATTAGTCTGAAATGGTATAAGGTTTTCTGCTTGAGCAGGGAGTTGGACTAGAAGACCTCTAAGGTCCCTTCCAACTCTGTTATTTTATATGGATAGGTAGATGAAGAAGGAGGAGAAGGAGGAAGAGAGATAGGTAGATAGATTATAGATAGCCAGACTGACAGACATGGTATATAGATAAGATTTAGATATATATTTATTGAGACACAAATACATACACACACATTATATAGGGCCCAAGACAATTCCTCTTCATTCAATGTGATCCAGGAAAACCAAAAAAAATTAATGTCAGGGCTAAACACGCCTGACCTAGAGAAAAAGCAGGACAGAAATCTACAAAATAATGATAACAGTGAAGGTGGTGGTGGTGATCATGATGATAAACCAAAAAGCCACCAGCACCTGCCCCCTTTTCTCACAACGGTGCAGCGACCACCCATTAGCCTGGCATCGTCTCCCCTTCCAAACCTGGGGATGATGGTAATTGTAGTCCACCCCCTAGCGGGTTGCACCCGATACAGGAAAGGATCATGTTTATTTCCAAAGCTGCTTCCTTCTCCCCCCTGGCTTCCAAAGTCCTGGCTAATCTCACCCTTCGCTCGCTCCAGCCTCGGACGCCCCCCCCGCCCAGCCATTCGCACGTTACATTCACGCGAGTTCCCTCACCCGTTCCTATGACCACCACATCAAACTCCGAAGGCAGGTGATCCGCCATCTTGGGAGGGGGGGGTGGAAATCCGCTCGCGGTCACGTGACGCCTCTGCGTCGGCCGAGAGCAGCCGGAAGCGGGTCGAGGCGGGCGGAAGGTCCTTCGCGAGGCGTTATGGGGAGTGTAGTTCCTTTTCCCAAACGGGGCTTTTGTGTTGCGATCCACTTTGTCTGCGCGCAAAACCTTTGTGCCCGTTTAGCTTGAGCGCCTTTTTAAACCCTTCCTCCTAATCAATATCAATGTGGGATTACAGTTGCAAGATTTGCAAACTTAATTCAGCAATTCCTCCCTACTGCCGTTTCCCCAGCAGCTGCATAAGAGGTAGACTGCTTTATAGTATGGAGGTTCTACTTCTATATATATTTAAAAAGCTAATTGTAATATGTATAGAAGTAGATCCTCCATACTATAAAGCAGTCTATCTCTTATGCAGCCGCTGGGGAAACGGCAGTAGGGAAGAATTGCTGAATTAAGTAACTATAGTGTGGGACGCTAACATGAAATGTTGTATGTTCTACTATGAATTTGTTTCTATCCTGCCTTTTACCAATAATACGGGGAACGCACTTTCCTCCCTTTCTTCACAACAATCCTGTGAGGTAGAAGAGAGGGAGGGAGGGAGAGATCCTACAGACCTAGCTCACATCCTATTTGATGGTTGTCTATATAAGAGGATGAGAGACAGGTACCTTGGTCTATATACTAAACGAATGATCCATTGGGAACCCCATACCAAAAACAACTTTCCTTACGTGTGGCCAGAATTTGAAATTAACAATTAGCACAGTATCTGAGCAAAATGCTCCAGTTGAGATCGGCATAAGTGGGACTGATTGGAGTAGATTGTAGGGATGATATTGACATATAATTATTTTATCTATATTTTTATTCTAGATTTATATCTGTTTTATCTTATTCTATTTTATCGCATTGTAACATTTTATGTAATTTTACTGCATTTTACCTTATCTGTTTTTATTGTACCTTACCGTAGCTCATACTGACATGGTCGATTGAGTAATCAATAATCAATAAAGTAAAGGCTAAGGCAGGATTTGAACTCCCAATTTCCTGCTTTCTGGTGCCTTAACGACTAGACCAAATTGACCTGCTGTTTTATATTTGCCATGTTTCTGAAATTTTGGTTGATCCCAACTGGCAGCAGCTAGTCCTGTGTAGCTTTTTCTCTAGTAATATTGTACTACTAACTAGAGCATACAAAACATTTGCTAGATCAATTCTCGAATACAGCTCATTTGTCTGGAACCCACATTACGTATCTGATACAAATACAGTTGAGAAAGTCCAGAAATATTTCACAAGAAGAGTTCTCCACTCCTCTATTCATTGCAGAATACCTTATGCCACCAGACTTGAAATTCTAGACCTAGAAAACTAGAACTATGCTGCCTTTGGTCCAATCTAAGTATAGTACATAAAATTACATATTGCAATGTTCTATCTGTCAGTGACTACTTCAGCTTCAGCCACAACAATATACGAGCACACAATAGATACAAACTCAGGGTAAACCGCACCAAACTCGATCGCAGGAAATATGACTTCAGCAACAGAGTGGTCAATGCCTGGAATACTCTACCTGACCCTGTGGTTTCTTTCCCAAACCCCAAACACTTTAACCTCAGACTATCTACTGTTGACCTCACTCCATTCCTAAAAGGTCTTTAAGGGAGCGTGCATAAGCGCACCAGCATGCCTACCATCCCTATCCTAATGTTCCCTTTTATTTGTATCCATTTCATGTATTAATAATCATGTTTATCCTTATATCTGTTATCTACATGCTCGGCAAACAAATAAAATAAATAGTCCAGTTTCAACAACATAACAAGACTTGAGTAAGCCTCTAAATCTGATTATGAGGCAACAATTCTGAGGAGAGTAAGATACACAGAGGTGTGTCCATCAATCTGTTTCTGTAACTTAGTCCATCATGCAAACAGCTCTTCAGAGTCCAACCTGAAGCTCATACATTATATAAAGCTATAAAATGCTCAGGGTTCTGTCTTAATGTGTCCTTTATAAGCTATAATGTAAACTTATATTTGAAGCAAGCAAGCCAATTCATTCATTCAGCCAGAAATCATGGTTAAAGCAAGGCAAAGCTTAATGTGATATGTAAATCCAAACAGCCTCTTATTTTCTAGGCATTCTTTTTCTTCTTTGTTAACTCATCGTTCTCTAGGGTGTGATCTGACATTCGGAAGGAATCCCAGGCATAAAATCATTCATTCTCACCTTTTTAGCAAGTGGCTATTACAGACAGGAAGGTTTTGGGCTGAAGACTTTGGGCTTTCCAGGAATAGCTTTACAGACTTGGGTTCCCAAATAAGTATGAAGACATACAGTAGCCTTAACATCTGATAACACTAAGGGGAAAAACTAGGATGGGATTCAACCAGTGTTACTACTGGTTCAGTGACTACGTTTTGCGCTTAGGATTGCATTAGGATTGCATTAGCTTTTTTGGCTGCTGCTTCACACTGCTAGCTCCTATTTAGCTGGTTGTCCGCTAAGACTCCAAGATCCCTCTCACAGTTACTGCTATTGAGCCTGGTTTCACCCAGTCTATATGTGTACTTTTGGTTTTTCTTGCCTAAGTGTAGGACTTTCCTTTTCTCTACATCGAATTTCATTTTGTTAGATGCGGCCCAGTGTTCTAGTCTGTCAAGATCTACCTGGATCTTGAGCCTAGCTTCTTGGGTGTTCTATGACATCACCATAAAAATGATGCATTTGCAAGTGGATATTATCATATTATGTTTGATGTTCCTTGCCAATCACCCAGATGCCCAATGAAGTCAGTGTGCAAAATGGTGCATGTTATGGATACATAAACAACATTTACTTTGATCAGTGACCAAAATCAAGCCACATTATAGATTAATGCAATGTATGAACAAACATGTGCTGCCAATCCAGAATTTGGTTTGTTTGCTGTGACTAGTGGCTGTGGAAAGCTTTGACCTTGGCATCAGCTGCCAACCACTATGATGAAGAACTGTTGAAAAACATCTCCTGGCAGTTTTATTATTGTCGTGGACCAGAATTCTCTGAGTGAGCCACATAATTAAAATCATTAAACACTTTTCATTTCAAATAAAGACACCATACAATCATAGCTAGGGGATTGAGGCAACTGGAGCACATTTAATTTTACAGATAATATAACAAAATTAAATCACATTGTCAACGTTCCAATCTCTGAATGTAAAACTCTATTGAGTACCTCATCTCGGCACTGATTAGGGCAAAACCAGATTTAACTAATTTCTGCACAAACCCATATAATTAAAGTATAGATTTTCCCTCCCCCTATTAGAGCACATCATATTGTCCAATTGAGTCTCATTATATTGTTATGAGAAAAAGTCTTTGACTCCGGCAAACACCTGCTGAAGTGGTCTTGGTTCTCACGGCTCTCTTCTTAATGTCTGGAGCCTATATTCCATCTCCCCCTTCCCTCCCCCCTGCTTTGCTGACAAGCCGAGAAGAGATAATGGTTGCAACAGCAAAAGAAGCTAGGCTCAAGATCCAGATGGATCTTGACAGACTAGAACACTGGGCCCTATCTAACAAAATGAAATTCAATGTAGAGAAATGTAAAGTCTTACACTTAGGCAAGAAAAACCAAAGGTACACATATAGACTTGGTGAAAGCAGGCTTAATAGCAGTAACTGTGAGAGGGATCTTGGAGTCTTAGTGGACAACCAGCTAAATATGAGCCAGCAGTGTGTGACGGCAGCCAAAAAAGCCAATGCAATCCTACGTTGCATTAACAGAGGGATACAATCAAGATCAAGTGAGGTGCTAATACCACTCTATAAATCCTTAGTAAGACCACACCTAGAATACTGCATCCAGTTTTGGTCACCACACTATAAAAACGATGTGGAGACTCTAGAAAGAGTGCAGAGAAGAGCAACCAAGATAAGAGATTAAAACATATGATGAACAGTTGAAGGAACTGTGCTTGGCTGGTCTAGTGAAGAGAAGGACCAGGGGACACATATAGTAGTCTTCCAATATTTGAGGGGCTGCCACAGAGAGGAGGGGGTCTAGCTATTGTCCAAGGCACCCAAGGGCCAGACAAGGAATAATGGATGGAAACTGAACAAGGAGTGATTCAACCTGGAAATAAGGATAAATTTTCTGACAGTGAGAACAATTAACCCATAGAAAAGAAGTTGCCTTCAGAAGCTGTGGAAGCTTCATCACTGGAGGCTTTCAAGAAGAGACTGGACTGCCATCCATCAGAAATCTGCAAGAAAACCACCAAGCTCAGAAAGCACCAAGGACCCCTCATTTCAAGTCTGAGCTACAAATATTCTCCTTTATTAGATTAGAAGTCTTCCAACTTTTCCGATTCTATGATTCTTTGAGTATTTTTCCAGATAGAACAACCAGCTTTCCTTTGATGTTAGTTGTGAAGTCATGTCCAACCCATCGAGAGCCCATGGACAATGTTCCTCCAGGCCTTCCATTTGAGTCCATTTAAGCTCATGCCTACAGCTTCAGTGGCTCCATCCATCCACCTCAGTCTCCAGCTTTCTTTAGCTCCTGTTAAATTCATCCATAAAACCACAGTCAAGGCAGTTATCCTGATAGTCATTCCTCACTGAGCTTGGGAAAAAAATCTGTTTTCAGGAGCAGCAGAATTGACCAAATGGACATCTTTTTTTTTTGTCCTGCTTTGCCACAGAATATTTTCTTGCAGCAGCCCCATCATAGGATTAAAATCTCATGGAGGAGAGGAACGGAGGGGAAAACACAGGTATGAATAATTTTTATAGCTGTTTGCATGGCCCATTAGAAAAATGTCTTAGAGTCTTTTCCCCCAGCCCCAACCCCTCTCCTGCTTAGCTATTTAATTGCAGTGTCATAGTAACAGAAAAAAGGAGCACACTCAATTCTGCATGGATGAATAAGCACATTCAATAAAAAAGATTTAACAGAGTCAGTCAAACACCGGTTTAAACATTTTCTGCATAACAGACCGCAAAATGACATTCGTTTTACCAATAGATCCTCTACATTGGAAACAAACAGAAAAGCCCAGCATTGTACCGGCATATTCGACAGCATGAGTGAAAAATGTCCTTATATTTCTCAGAACAAGCCCTTTTGTCAATTACAATAGCCTACACCTATTCAAGAAGGAGCAAGATTACACTAGGGGGAAAAAAAAGAAACAGCTCTTTGCAGACACTCAATTACCATACAGTTGCTTTCTTTCCTATCTTTTATCTTTTGGATGAATTTGTTATCTAGGGTAGCCCTTCGAACAAACAAGTGCAATGAATGAATAGGTGTGGAATGATGAACAACGTGTAACAATAAAACCTGAAAAATTGGATTTAGCATTTTGGGTTTTTTTAATTCTTTTCTCGCATCCCTCAAATACTTCTCTCTTTGTAAGTGATTTTTGCGTTATTGTATGCCAGTTGCTTTACATAAAATATGTAAGTTTCACAGAGGGATTTGGGAATTCAGGAGGCATATTTTTGTTGCGTGTTTAAGTTAAAGACCCTACATACCCATTTCACTGTCTGTTTTTGTTGCTCCCTTCTGGGAGGAGATTTCAAAGTATTGCTAGCAGGACTACCAGATTCTGTAACAGTTTTGTTCCCTATGCTATCCATCTGGTAAACTCACAAGATTCGTTTTTCTCGCCATGCACATGTATACATCTGGACTAGACTGCATTGTTTCTCCATGTCATATAATATATGTGGGTAAATGCATAGTTTTGTATTTATTTATTTATTTTGCTATGTTTGTGTAGTGTATATTGGAGATGGTGATCCTTTGAGACCTCCATGCAATGAAATTTCATTTTAATGTATGCCAGTTAGTGTACATTCAAAGTGACAATAAAGTTATTCTAAAACTAAGTTATTCTAAGTCGATAAATGTCTATTCAGTATTGTTGCTATCAAAATGGTAACTCTTAGCCTTATTTCATGTCCCTAATAAGTATTTTTGTCTCCATCTCATTAACAGAGTTATGCAGTAATTCCACAACTACGTAGTTATGTTATTGTCCTTTCGGAAAAGAAGAAGTCACACTATGTTACACTATGATTGATTATGGCAAATAAAGATTTACCTATTTTGACTATTTGACTGTTAAACATAATTTTTACTACATCAGCTGTGATTTATTCCAAAGTAAGAATTGGATTTACTGAAGCTTAACATTGCAACTGCAATCAAACTACAAGATTTAAACCCAGCTATCAAAAGAGACAAATATCCTGCACATATTATGACTCTAGCTTTCCCGACAGTAAGAACAATTAACCAGTGGAACGATTTCGCCAACACTGGAAGTTTTTAAGAAGAGATTGGATAACCATTTGCCTGAAATGGTATAGGATTTCCTGCCTAGGCAGGGGGTTGGACTAGAAGACCTCCAGGGTCCCTTCCAACTCTATTATTGTGTGTGTGTGTAGGCAGAGGTGGGATTCAACTGGTGTTACTACCGATTTGGTATTTAAGTACAAAGTTTTGTAAGTACCTTAAGTTTTGTAAATGTATTACACCCCAGACATGCGCTGTGCGTGCGTGTAATACACCAAGAGCTGTGCCTCCTGGACAGTTGCTAAGCGCTGTGCATGGATGCGCAGCATTTGAAAAACGCCCTTTTTTACTGCTTTTTCAACCTCAGCTGTGCCACACTAAATGTCTATGGAGATTAGTCTCCAGTCCCCTAATCGTCCAGGTTGCTCTTCTCTGCAGTTTTTCACTCTCACCATTGCACCACCGTGGCTCATGAAAAAATGGTCATAAGCCACGTTTTTCAGTGCCATTGTAACTCTGAATGGTCACTAAACGAACCATGGCACGTCAAAGACTCCTTGTACAGCTGTGTGAATCCAGGACTAGATTCATAAACAAACAAGCCAGAATTAAATAAATGACATTATGGCTCAGCGTGGAGTGGGAACTAGCTGTGTGTGTGATCTGAAAGGACCCCAGGAAATTGTGAGGGCGGTTAATGGTGTCCTTTCCCCACTTCTTAATATACCGATAAGCAAAACTGGGCAGTACTGCGTCCTCCCAGTCACCTTATTCACACATTACTATTCTGTACCATCTTTTCAGCACCAAATCGGTGTGTGTGTTTTTTTAATGACATTTCTTTCAGAAACGGTAAGGAAGGAAGCCACGGATAGCAAATGGAATTGCCTGAGAAATGCAGACGTTCCTTCAACGGGGATGAAAAAGCCGAGCTGTAAATCATGACTTGTGAACATGGGGGATAATTCACCAACCTTGATTTATAAGTGCAAGTGTTATTGCTCTATTAATAAGTATCACTCCGCTACGTTATTGCATCTGCACCAACAGATTGAAATATTTAGAAAGGTCCAAATTGGCTGGACCATACTGAAAGGAATTGGGAAATTCTCCTGAGTTGGGTGGCTTTTTTGCTTTTTTACTTCGAAAACCCAGAGAATTTTGCTTTGCAGTTTCTTGCAAAAGAGAAGAGAATGTTGGCAAAATATTTACTTTTTGAAGCATAGCATTTTAATTTACGATGCGGGTGAGGAGGCCAAGGGACATTTTTGAAGTTTCTTTCTTTCCCAATCTGTTACACATACAGTATATGGTTATTGCATAACATATAAAAACAGCACTGCCATCCCAACTATTTTTTTTAACCATTTTCTCTCGATACTCCTGAAAGTGAACAAAAGAATTCACATCAGTTTCCTTTGGATAAATTCATAATGAAAGGAAACTGTTATTCTGAACCAGGAGTGGCCTGCTCCTGTTTGCATCGGTTCGGACGAACCAGATGTTAATTTTACTTATGTTTATTTTATTTTTATTTTATTTGGTTGGTCAATTGCTTACAAGATAATAGGTTTAAGGATAAACATAGTTATGAATACATGAAATGGATAGATATAAGAAAAAAGAAACAATAGGACAGGGACGGTAGGCACGTTGGTGCGCTTATGCACGCCCCCTACAGACCTCTTAGGAAAGAGGTGAGGTCAATAGTAGACAGTCTAAGGTTAAAGTTTTTGGGGTTTGGGGAAGAGACCACAGAGTCAGGTAGAGTATTCCAGACATTGACCACTCTGTTGCTGAAGTCGTATTTCCTGCAATCAAGTTTGGTGCCTTGAACCAAACCTTGAATTTGTATCTATTGTTTGTTCTTGTATTGTTATGGATGAAGCTGAAGTATTCATTGACAGGTAAGTCATTGCAATGTATGGTTTTATATACTATATTTAGATTGGACCAAAGGCGGAGTAGTTCTAGATTTTCTAGGTCTAGAATTTCAAATCTGGTGGCATAAGGTATTCTGCAATGAGGAGAGGAGAAATATTTCTGGACTTTCTCAATTGTGCTAATATCAGATACATAATGTGGGTTCCAGACTGATGAGCTGTAGTCGAGTATTGGTCTAGCAAATGTTTTGTATGCTCTAGTTAGTAGTGTGATATTACCAGAGAAAAAGCTACATAAGATTAGGTTAACAACTCTTAACGGCTTTTTGGCTATGTAGTTACAGTGGGCTCTAGCACTTAGATCATTAGAAATGAATATTCCAAGGTCCTTTACAGAGTTTGGATCATCAACAAGGTCTTGACTATTCAGCCTGTATTTTATTTTCTGATTTTTTTTTTGCCAATATGTAGGACAGAGCATTGAGATTTGAAGTTGCCATTTGTTTGACCATTCTGATATATCCTGATCTGGTAGTTGCAGCAACTGGCTGGCCTCTCCTGCCTCTCCCAGGAGTCTCCACGGGCCCCATTTTGGATCCCAGGTAAGTGCAGAGCTCGCATTGAGGCTCAGGGAGGGCAAAAAATATAGGCCTCCTGGCGGCTCCGGAAGGCCAGAAAAGGGCCTGTTTCTGGCCAGAGAGCCTGGAGAGAGGGGAAATGGACCTCCTGGAGGCTCCAAGAAGAGCCTGGGGAGACAGTTTTTGCTCTCCTGGAGGCTTGAGGAAATTCTCCAGATATTATCCTGAATCTGAGTGCTGACAGCAAGAGGCCGACTAGGCCACGCCCACCATGGCCACGCCCACCCAGTAACCGAGCAAAGAACCAATTGCTAAATTTTTTGAAGCGGTGGTGGGATTCAAAATTTTTACTACCAGTTCTGTGGGCGTGCATTTGGTGGGCGTGACTTGGTGGGCATGGCAGGGGAAGGATACTGCAAAAACCCCATTCCCTCCCCAACCCACTAACCTGCTTTCCAGCTCCATTCTCCTGTGCAGGGCAACCAAAGAAGACCCAGCCAATCAGCTGGGATTCGGGAGGCTAGATTGGGTTGGCAGGGCCAGTCAGAAGTGGCATTTGCCAGTTCTCCAAACTACTCAAAATTTCCACTATTGGTTCTCCAGAACCTAGTCAGAACCTGCTGAATATCAGCAGGTTCTGACCAGTTTTGAAGCCCACCTCTGTTCTGAGTCCTGTGTTCCAAACTCCATCGGAAAATACATACTACTAGAAAGGTTTGAAGGAGATGCATAGAGGCAAGGAAAGTGATATCTCTCTATTTTTAACTGCATAAGGGAAATCGTAAGCATAAAGCTGGAAAGACATCAGCAGGGGTGAGTTTGTACAAGGAAGTCTTTCTTGAACCACAGCTAATGGTTTTGTACAGCTATGCCCAGCTGAAAATGCTGATTTGTCACACAGGCAGAATATGAATAGCATATCTGACATTCTTCTCTGCAAAATGTTGGTTGCGTTTCCCCAGCTTGCTTAAATCATAATTTGCTTGGAGATTCTCAGTCTTTGAGGTCATGGTTGTCCTAAAGGTGCTTTTTCAAAAAGCAATTGGATTTTCTTATTGTTTTTTTTTTCTCTTGAAAACGTTTCGCTTCTCATCCAAGAAACTTCTTCAGTTCTTCTTCAGAATTGAAGAAGCTTTTTTAAAGATAAATCAGCTAAACATTGGAAATGCCACCAGATACCTGGATCATATTATCATATGTGGTGGACATGTCTAGAAGCCAAAAATTATTGGACAAAAATACACACGGCTGGAAAAGATGATACAACAGCACATTGACTTAAAAACATTTTTTTGTTGGGGATTTTACCTGAAATTTATAGTAACAAGAATGTTTATTTGATTATTCATATATTAACTGCAGCTAGAATTGTATTTGCACGAAACTGGAAAAGTGAAGAGATTCCTACTGATGAGAATATGATCAGGAAAATATTAGGATGTGCAGAAATGAATAGGTTAACACTTAAAATTAAAGAGAAGGAACAAACTGAATATTATATGTTATGGGAATTACTCTATTGATGGTTATTACTCTATTGATGAGAATATGATGGAATTACTCTATTGATGAGAATAAATATGAAAGTTAGAAACAAAAGAAGATTAGTGAAATATAGAAAATACGTTCCTCTTGGTTTCTAGGTGCTCACTAAGAAAGGATTTTTCAAAATGACCATCTGATAATTAATATTTTTTATACAGCAATTAACACGCTCTGATGCTAAGGAGTTCTACTCCCCCTCCCCATCTGAAAAGAACCAACTGCCAGTTGCCTCACATTCCGTTACCTCAGTTTAAATTGGCAGATGGTCCACTCCTTCACTCAGGAGCGGCCTGGGACTCCTTGCAGTACTAAATGTTGGTACCTCACCAAAATGTCTACGCCTTCCGCCTATGGAACTGCTTCCGTACTCAGGGTGGTGGGAGCGATATTCCCTTATGTGTTTCAATCGCCGACCACCACTGAGCCAACGGATTGTGAACCGAATTTCTCCTGCATGGCCCAATCACAAAGTTTCGGTGCGAAGCTAGGATGCATATATGTTTTCAAGCAATTCCATGTATTCTTTCATCCTTAATAATACCCATATTACAGGGAGTCCTTGACTTATGTCCACAATTGGGACCAGAATTTCTGTTGCTAAGCAAGTCACTTGTTAAGCGAGTCATACATAATTTTACCTTTTACTTTTTTGCCGCGATTAAATGAATCACTACAGAGGTTGCTTGTTGGATGCTGGCTGGGAAGGTCACAATTGGTGATCCCATGACCATAGGACAACGCAACCCTCGTCATCCATTTGCCAAGCACCTGGATTTTGATCATGTGGCCATGGGGCTGCTGGGATGGTCATAAGTGTGAGCACCAGTTGCAAGTCCCTTTTTTCAGTGCCGTTGTAACTTTGAACAATCACTAAAGAAATGATTGTAAGTTGAAAACTGCTTATGATTCACATCCTGTTTTCCATCCACTTCTATGGCTCGCTAAACCTCACTATTCGACAGGAATCAGTTTATGATTCTACATTCACTTGCCTGGATATAAAATCCACTGAAATGAATATGATTTGCTTTGAAAAAGAAATATCCATAGTCTTGCAGCCTGAAGAAATGTGATTGTTTGCAGGAGCCACTTGCAGTCCATTATCGGTATTGAGATCTCTGCGTCCATTCAAAACCAGATCTAAAAAGCACAGACAGAAATGAGTCAGAAAATGTTATTTTTTTAGAGAACCCCCCCTTCCTTTCTTCTTCCTTCCTTCCTTCCTCCCTCCCTCCCTCCTCCTTCCTTCCTTCCTTCCTTCTTTCTTCCTTCCTTCTTCCTTCCTTCTTACCTACCTTCCTCCTTCCTTCCTTCCGCCCTTTCTCCTTCCTTCCTCCCTCCCTCCCTCGCTCCCTCCCTCCCTCCCTCCTTCCTTCCTTCCTTCCTTCCGTCCTTCCTTCTTTCTTCCTTCCTTCCTTCCTTCCTTCCTTCCTTCCTTCCTTCCTTCCTTCCTTCCTTCCTTCCTTCCTTCCTTCTTCCTTCCTACCTACCTACCTTCCTTCCTTCCTTCCATCCTTCCACCATTCATCCATCATTTCTTGCCAATCTTTCTCTCCCTTCCACTTCCTTTTTTCCTTTCTTCCTTTCCCTTCCTTCCCATTGTCTTTCTTTCTTTCTTTCTTTCTTTCTAAAACTAGCTTAAAGACGACAGCTGCATGTTGAAAAGTTTAGGAACTTAAGAATGCAGGTGAATGCCTCGAGCACGCTGACACGAGAGAAAGATTAAAATGACATTGGGATTCTTTCCTTTTTTTAAAGGCACACAAAAAAATTGTAATAATTATGATGATTATCTTTGATGACATTGTCAATTATAATCATCTCCAAATAATGCATTCCTTTGCTTTGGCGCAAATTTAAGATGCTGTTTTTTTTTTTTTTTTTTGAAGAGGGCTGTGTTTGCATTAAGCATTTGCCCTCTGCTCTTTTTTGGGAAAGGGGGCTGTTTTTGCTGTGCTGTAAAGTTTAATCAGTTCCCTCAGTCTACAAGCATGTTTATCAGTGGTGGGATTCAAATTTTTTTACTACTGGTTCTGTGGGCATGGCTTGTTGGGCATGGCATTGCTTGGTGGGTGTGGGTTGGTAGGCATGGCAGGGAAAAGTCATTGCAAAATCCTCATTCCCTCCCCACCCCACTAACCTGCTTTCCAGCTCTGTTCTCCTGTGCAGGGCAACAAAAGAAGACCCAGCCGATCAGCTGGGACTCCATGAGAGGCAGAGAATAAATGGGGGTGGGGCCAGTCAGAGGTGGGATTTGTCGGTTCTCCGAACTACTCAAAATTGTGCTCAATTGTCGTTGTACATGGAGGGTTACCTGTATGGCAAACTCCTTTAAATTTGGCAAGTCTGTTTTTCTAGATAAACATCAGAGGTGGCATTCAGCAGGTTCTGACCAGTTCTGGAGAACTGGTAGTAGAAATTTTGAGTAGTTCGGAGAACCAGCAAATCCCACCTCTGACTGGCCCCGCTCCCATCTATTCTCTGCTTCCCATTGATCCCAGCTGATCGGCTGGATCTTCTTTTGTTGCCCTGCACAAGAGAACAGAGCTAGGAAGCAGATTAATGGGGTGGGGAGGGAATGGGATTTTGCGGTAACCTTCCCCTGCCACGCCCACCAAGCCACACCCAGAGAACTGGTAGTAAAAAAATTTGAATCCCACCACTGCCCCAATGCAAATAACCACCTTCTGGTCCATTCACAAGAAAGCCCATTAGAAATAAAAAAGAAGAAAATATTTCCCATCATGCATTGAGGCAAACGTTGGCTCTAAATTATAATCATTCACCTGCTGAAGTTGTTGGGATCACTTTTCTTTTCATTTCAGCCAGTCTGTTTATTACATTTTAAAGCCAGGAGAAGGAATGTGTCCATGAGTGCTCTGTAAGTACTTATAAATCTACCTGAAGAGACAGTAAATAAAAAGTAAGACAAAATTAAAAGACATCTGTAAATCAACCTGACTAGAATCCTTGAGTGAAATACAAAAGGAGTCATCTATATCTAGGTTATAAGATAGCATCTAAAAATTAAACAAAACACAATAACCTCTAAAATTTCCTAATAATAATAATAATGATCACGAACATAATAATAATGGTATATAAGATTTATAGAAAGTGTGATCATATATAAATATATATATACAAGGAACTGCTGATCCAGTTCTACAGAGAAATTATTGAGTGTCATCTGCACCTCTATAACTGTCTGGTTTGGTTCTGCAACCCAACAGGACAGACACAGACTTCAGAGAGTAATTAGAACTGCAGAAAAAACAATTACTACCCACCTGCCTTTCATCGAGGACCTGTATACTGCACGAGTCAAAAAGAGGGCTGTGAAAATATCTACAGACCCCTCACATTCTGGACATCAACTGTTTCAACTCCTTCCTTCAAAACGACGCTATAGAGCACTGCACACCAGAAAAACTAGACACAAGGACAGTTTTTTCCAAACGCCATCACTCTGCTAAACAAACATTTCCCTCAACACTGTTCAACTATTACAAAGTCTGCACTATTATTACTGTTAATCTTCTCATCACTCCTTATCACCCATCCCCTCCCATTTGTGATTGTATGACTGTAACTTTGTCGCTTATATCCTTACAATTTTTATTGACTGTTTCCTAGCATGATTTGGCTGTGGAAGAAACTGGGGAAGGGCACAGTCCGGCTGGGCATTCAGAGGAAGACCCAGGCCCACCCCTTCTTCATCCTAGGGCACGCAGGGAGAAGGGAGTATAGTGAGTTATCGTGGGTTACGGGGCAGAAAAGGGCCCTGATTCCCTTCATTAGCTGCAGCTGGGATAACAGGATTGAAAAAGGGTGTTTGCGCATAGCAATTTGCTGGAAGCAAAGCATGAATTATATTTGTTTGTCAAGTCTTATCTGAGTTCTGGCGTCCTCCCAACTGTGTGTGGTTTGTTATCTTTTGAAGACTGCAATTCCTTATCCTGCCTTGTCTCGTTAATTGCTGGAGTGTGGTTTGTGTTGATTTTTATTTATAATTTATATGTACTTTCGGTTCGGACTGAATTTCTTCTCTTTAAAGACTGTTCTTGGGACAGTTTTCTTTTCTCCAGCCGAAGATAACTGGACGTTGGGGGCCAAGTTGGAGTATTAAAGGGACTTTACCTATTTTTGTGATTTTGTTGCTTTTGTGCCATGCCCCAGGTCATCACAATTAGCCTGGTTTTTTATGCAAGAAACCATGGCTTAGTGCAATGGGAGAATCAAATGTATTTATTTTATTTATTTATTTATTTTGTTTGTCAAATGCTTACAATATAATGGAAATAAGAACAAACATAAGTATAAATACATGAAATAGGTACAAATAATTGGGGACAATTGAGGACAGGGATGATAGGCCCGACTGTGCGCTTATGCAGGCCCCTTACAGATCTCTTTGGAATGAGTCAATAGAGGTTAGTTTGAGGGTAAAGGAGTGGGGGTTTGAGCAGGTGACAACAGAATCAGGTAGTGATTTCCAGATGTTGACCACTCTGTTGCTGAAATTGTACTTCCTGCAATCAAATCTGGAGTGGTTTACATTTAGTTTATATCTGCTGTGTGCTCTTGTGTTGTTGTGGTTAAAGCTGAAATATTCATTAACTGATAAGACATTGAAACTTATAATTTTATGTGCTATGCTTAAGTCCAATCTTAGCCGGCGTAGTTCAACGTTGTCTAAGCCTAGAATCTCAAGTCTGGTGATGTAGAATATTCTGTTGCAGAGTGTAGTATTCTTCTTGTAAAATACTTCTGGCCTCGCTATATTAATGTCTGATATATAGTGAGGATTCCAAACAGCAGAGCTGTATTCAAGTATTGGTCTAGTAAAGGTTTTGTATGCCCTAGTTTGCAAATCAGTATTACCGGAAGATTAGATTTACAACTCTGATTGGAGGATTATATTCGATTTACAACTCAAATTGCAAGATTATACAATGAAGCTTCCTACTTCACCCTCTTCAGATTTTTGTTTTATAATTCCAGGGGTTCTTGTCAGCTTGCAACAATGATAGCTGCACAAATGTACACACAGAGTAAACACGTACAGACAGCACATGCTACACCCCATTTCTCTTGCTCAGTGTTGTCCGCAGTGGCAGAATGCTGACAAAACAATTCTTCCTTTGCACAAATGTCAGGAAACTGTGTGCAGCTCTGGAAAGTTGAGTTTTGTCGAGCCTCTGAAGCAGAAAGCTGGCATGGCTTTCTCACATCACTAGGTGGCAGGAGTTTCGGATCAGGGTTTGTGGCTTGTCCCTGTTTTTAAGGGTCTGGCAAAAGGGAGAGAAAAGTCAGAGGGAATATGCTCAGAGCACATGACAATTGCAGCGAGACAACTATAGGCTCAAATGTGGAACATTTTGGCACTAACCACCAGGGAGGAACGATTGGTGAGGATAGTGGAACTTGCAGAGAGGGCTAAATTGATTTTCTCGATTACAGAAAACACAATAGCTTCATTTCTGGCTGATTGGGAATGCTTTATAGATATTTTTCATGGAATGGAAACACTGCACTTATAATTTATGGTGTGTGTGGGGGGGGATTGGAAGAAAATTGGACAATAGAGAAACATTGCTTTTTTTCTTTTTGTAATCACAGAGTAAGAGATAATTTTGTAATTGAACTTGTTGAAGCTTCTATTTTCTTTTTATTCTTTCTTTCTGCAGCTTTGCTTTCTTTTCTTGGACTTTTTATTCGTTTCTGCGACTTCTTTAAAAAACTATTTTACTTTTAAATTTATATGTCCTCCATCTGACTATCCATAGGGAAACTTTTAATACGTGTTTGTGTGTATGGAACTGTTTGTTGCACAGAACACAGCTCTGTCCATTCAGCACATATTTATGTATTCGGGTTTCCCCTAACTAGTGTTAATCAAGTTTACACATTTTTATGGGCTCACACAGCATCCCTCACTGCTAACAAGTGCTACCACTGTTTGCATATTAGGCTAAAATATGGTTGGCTAGTGGACAGTCGGTTGTGTTTTGTGAACCTAGCTTTTGGGGTTTCTCATGTAGAGTTATTGTTTATCAGAAATGTAGATGGTTTGTAAGGAGTCCATACCCTTAAATTTTAAATTACCTAAAAACAAGAACAACAACAACAATCCAGAACAAAACCTTCTCAAGACTGAGATCAAGATTGAGATTTGAATTAGTGCATCCCTAAACTGTGTCAGATGCAAGGAGTCAGGACCACATGTTAAGTTCCAGTTAAGCCGATTCATTGCTCATCTCTATTCACAAGAATCTACTCAACTAAATACCAAATTGGCACTAGATAAAAGTCAGTGGAATTCAAGAGGAATCTGACTTAAACCACTTGTGGGAACGAAACGATTCTAGGCTGATTCCTGTCTTGATGTCATTCCCAGGCCCTGCTTGACCTTCTCCTTCACGTTACCATTTATGGGATGGGGAATTATGGCCACCATCAAACTTTTTGGTTTGGTGAACTCTCCTATGATTGGCTGCATTGTGAACCATCAGTGGATTTATTTATTAAATTATTATGTCGCCTGTCTCACTCTTTTGATTGACTCAGGGCGGCTTATAATAGGGTAAAACATAGCTGTACCTTTACATTTAACAAAGATAGAGAAAGAGAGAGAGAGAGAGAGATGTGAAATACCACTCACACATCATCACAAAATCTCCAGAACCGTAAAGCCTACAAACTTGAAATTTGGCACGTAGATTCCTCTTGGCTTCTAGGTGCTCACCAAGAAAGGATTGTTCGAAATGACCATCAGAGCATTCGTATTTTGTATATTATTATTAACATGCTCTGGTGCTAAGGAGTTGTTGTGGTTCATTGGTAGCAAGTGCGGATGGCCGAGGTCTCGGAGAGTGAGGACTCAGATGAGGGGCCTGCGTGTGAGGCAGGGATGGGACCAGGACCATCAGAGAGTGGAGTGCTGCCTTCAGAGATTGTGGAGGCTGGCAGCAGTGATGAAGAGGCCCCCGAGGAGCCTGTGCCAAGTGCACGTGCGCGCAGGACTGCTCAAAGGAAAGAGCAGCTGCAGCAGCACGGGCGACTCAGGAGTAAGACTGCAAGGTAATGGCCCCTCTCTTAAGGGATAAAAGCCAGCCTAAGAGACTGGAGTTATTTGCAGGAAGCACAGAAGTTCTTGCACTTCAAGCCTTGTGGAAGTTTGGACTATCCTGGTTTGTGTTTGGAAACTTTTTGTTTTGAATATTTCTTGGCAACCAGCTCAAGGTTGACTCAGCCTTCCATCCTTCCAAGGTGGGTCAAATGAGGAACCCGATTGTTGGGGGCAATAGGCTGACTCTGTAAAATCGCTTAGAGAAGGCTGTAAAAGCACTATAAAGTGATATATAAGTCTAAGTGCTATTGCTATTTCCTTCCTTCCTTCCTTCCTTCCTTCCTTCCTTCCTTCCTTCCTTCCTTCCTTCCTTCCTTCCTTCCTTCCTTCCTTCCACCCCACCCACCCACCCACCCACCCATCCATGTTGTAACTTCAAATGGTCACTGCACGAATGGTTCTAAGTTTGAGGATTAATTAACCAGTACATTATTGTTTCTGGAGTATGTAAAACTAGTCACTGGCTTAGGACAATGTGTGACTCCTTCTCTTGTTCAAGTTGATATTGGAATTAAAAAAAAGAAAACATGGGCTCAGATCTCATCAGATGATCAGGATCTTTTGCAAGATTGCAGGCGATGGTTGGCCTTCAGAAGGTGGAATGTCAATCAGTGTTTCTTCACCTGTTTTGCATGCAAATCTTATTTTCTCTGGCTTCCCCACCCCCTACTACAACTTGTGCCTGTTCAGCAGAGCTGCCAATCACAGGAACAAAGAAGCCATATACCTAATACTTAATAAGGAATATCACATCTTCGGGACATTAGAAACAGATGTCACTTTGTTTCTTCACCGCTGATGTATGTAGCAGAAATGACACTCTAATTAATTTAATGCAGTATAAAAGTACTGATTATTTATCACGGCTGACAATAAAATTAAGAAAACATTCAATTACAATCAGGAGTAATTCATTATTTATTGATTTTGCCTTATGCACATATTAATACAATGCATTTAATTACAGGAAAGGGTATCACCGCTCTGTTGAAAGTCAAGCCTCCGAAATCCATTTAATTAGGCTGCTGGGTTTTCATACCCCGTTTCTACAGAGAGCTTTTATATATATGCAATGCTATTAGGAGTTACCAAGTGTCCCATTCAATGTGCGTCCATGACACAAGGCTTCAGTGTGATTAATGTGACATTTTAAACAGAAGTCTAGGGTGTCTCTAAGGTTTAGATCCAGAGCTGTGACCTCTTCCAGGTAGCCCGAACCAGAATTTAAGCAACGACAGGTAGTCCTCGACATGTAACCATCACCAAGCCCAAAATTTCTGTTGCTAAGCGAGACATTTCTTAAGTGAATTTTACCAACCGATCTTTCTTATCACAATGGTTCACTGCAGTTGTTAAGTTCATAAAACATTCCTATGCCTGTTTTAGTAGTTGCTATAAAAAAAAAAGGGGGGGGGAAGGAAATCTGGAAGAGCAGTTGAAAGCTGAAGTACATTCCAACTCTTTATCTTTAAAAGATTATAACTAAAATATCAGAGTATTTGCCCTTGAATATATTTAATCGGAGAACGTGATTGATGACACTCAGCCCGTGAATGTGCTCAATTGGAAAATCTGGTTTATGAGACACCCAAGGGGGAACTAGGGTCACAGGGGACTATAAATGACGTAAGCCAGGGTTGGCTTGCTGTCAGGATTCCAGCAACTGCCCTAATTAAATTATGATTCTCGAGCCAAACTTCAAAAAACTTCAAAGGATTCATTAGAGGCGACATACAGGGCAGTGACAGTATGTCGCCTCTAATGAATCCTTTGAAGTTTTTTGAAGGTCAATCTGGCTTCCCTCTTGTCTCTGCTTGTCAGAAGGTTGCAAAAGGGGATCACATCTCCAGGAAACCACAACTATCTGTTATGGCCTGTTGGCTGCTTAAAAGATCTGCGCCCAAGATCCTTTGCTAAATTGGGACCGAATCTTCATCTTTTAAGGCTGAAACAAGAGGACATGAGATTGTATTTATGTTTTTAGAGAACCCTGGTATCTCATGTTGTGGCTGTCGACCTCCGGCCCCTCCAGAAGCCGAATCAGTGGAGGAGGAAGAGGCATGGGAGTCAGGGTCTGCATCAAGGCAATCTGAAAACTCCAAGGAGGAAGAGGGAATGGAACTGGCAGAGAGAGGGAGAGACAGAGGCAGAGCCTGGGGCATCTGTCAGGCCTCAAATGGAGAGTCAACAGCCCCCAGGTCTGGAGGTAGCTGATGAGGAAGAGGAGGAACAGCTGGGTCCAGTGCCTGACATGCGGAAGGGCAAAAGACAGAGGAGAGGAGAGCAGTGGAAATCTGTGGGCCTGTCCTTGGGACGGAAGAGCCACCGCTGCCAGTGAAACCTACTCTAGCTCTGAGGATAAAAGGCAGGGGGCAGAGATTAATAGGTGTGACAATTAACTATTCATCTTCTGGCCGGCCAGACTTGTTAGCTTGCAAGATAAACTTTTTGCTGGGGCTGCCGGCACTCCTAATAAAGGAATCTTTTGAGTTCAGCGGGTTTGTTGTGTTTGGGGAGCTGGGTTCGAAAAGATGAGTCAATTGCCAAGCGGCTGAATTTTGAGCACGTGGCCGTGGGACTGCTGCAACAGTCATTAAGTGTGAAAAACGGTCGTAAGCCACTTCTTCCAGTGCCGTTGTAACTTTGAATGGTCGCTAAATGAACATCTGTGAGTTGAGGACTACCTGTGGCAAGCCACACTGTCCTAAAACAGGAGAAATAATTCACTAAGGCTTATCCTTTTGAAATAGATGGCAATTCTCTTTCCCCAATTTTAAAAGAAGCCACACATTTTACTACGTCGCAAACTAAGTTTCCCCTGTGCCTGTTTTGTCCGGCCCTTCTCCAACGGCTGTGAAACAGTCGAATCTCCCTTGTTTATTTTCTCATAATTTATCTTCTCCTCGGATCTGTCCATCAGCTTTGATATGTAATGAGAATGCCCTGATATTTTCCCTGGTTGCCAAGACCGAGCAGCAGGGTTAAGGAGTTAGTTTTCTAAAGCTCAAACTGATAAATATTTTAGACTTTAGAATATATTGCTGAAAACCAAAAGGGAATTGCATGATGGATATACATGTATGTGTAATTTCTGAATTCAGCCTTGCTTGCTACGGTATTTCCAAAGAAACTTAATGAAGTATCAGCTTCTTTGATGAAATAAAAAAATAGGTTGTATTTATACAACTTTACAGAATATAAAATAATGGAAGGGACCTTGGAGGTCTTCTAGTCTAACCCCATGCTCAACCATTGACTGTTTTCACTGTCAGGAAATTCCTTCTTAATTCTAGATTGGATCTCTCTTTAATGATCTTCCACCCATTATTTCTTGTCCTGCTACCCCTGTCCTGAAATGTGCAGTGTGAACCTCGACGCTTGTATCTGTTTTTCCCTTTTCTTTAAAGAACTGGATTATTATTATTATGAACTGTGACTAATCTAAAATATAGATTAAAACTTCATAAATCTGGATCAATGGCAACACATCTGGGACAGGAATAAAAAGACCACTCTAGCCACATCTTATAAAGAGAACTTATTTAAGATGTTCTACAGATGGCACCTCTCACCCACCAGATTGGCAAAAATGAATGGTTCCCAATCTCCGACATACTGAAAATGCTTAAAAGAACGAGGTACTTATTATCATATGTGGTGGGAATGCAAGAAAATGCAAGAACTTTGGCAAAAAAAATGGAAATTGATAGAGGAAATGTTAAATTTAAAAATAAATTATACACCAGAAATGTTTTTACTTAGGAATAACAAATGAAAAGTTCAAAAAAACAGATTGGAATTTAATTATACATATTATCACAGCTGTAAGATTATCGATTGCCCAAATGAGGAAATTAAAAGAAATACCTAATGATGAAATAATAAAAAAATATTCTATATTGCACTGAGTTAGATAGCTTAACATTAGAACTGAAGGAACTTCAGAATTCTATGAAATATGGAAAAAAAATTATAATTGGAGGGATATGAAAGGAAGTCAAAAAAATGTAAAATAGAAATCAAAGAAAGAGTTTATACTACAATAAAATGCCTAAGATGGAAATCTGATATTATAATAATGTAAAGACAGCTGATATACTGTATGTCAAAAGATCACCATGTTCAAATGTTTTTAAACCTTAATTTTCAATAAAATTTTATTTTAAAAAAATAAAAAAATAGATTAAAACCACTGTGGCTCAGCAATTTTAAGATGTGTGGTCTTCCAACTCCCGGAATTCTGGAACATCTTCAAATTCCAGAAATACTGGAATGATACCTATGAGATAGAAGAAGAAACCCCTTCCAAAATTAATAATTTCCAGGAAGTTTGTAAAATCTTTAATGTTAGTTATGGCTCATAGATACCATGTGATGCCTTCTTTGTTTCTCATTTTCTTAACCAAATTATTGTTGCTTTATATTTGATATCTCACCAACAGTTGTACACTTAATTTTTTTTTAAAAAAAAGGATGCTGGGCTGTAAATAATCAAGATTATACAATCTGAAGAGAAACCCTCTACTCCTATAAAAGTCTCCGTAACAGACACAGTCAAATCTTCTGGACAAGTCTGCTAATAAGAAGCAAAGAGCTAAAGAACTTGTCAAAAAGTTTACAGCTCTCTAAGAATAACTACCTTCTGATAAAGCCAAGAGAGGGGAATTTACAAATGTTAAAAGACTCCTTGGAAGCCAGCAAAGTACCCAAATTAAATCGTTTGATGCAAAACGTAACAGATTGTTCTCAGAATCTGTATGAACAGACTTAACGTTGGATGTTGGAATACCAGGAGCACAATCCTACCTTCCTCAGGTAAATGATCATTTTTAAGAATTGAAGCCTTGTGAATTCAACAGAACTGTCATAGATGATAGGGGAGACATGATAGCAGTCTTCCAATATTTGAGGGGCTGCCACAGAAAGGAAGGGGTCAAGTTGTTTTCTAAAGTACCTGAAGGCCAGACAAGGAATAATGGATGGAAACTGAACAAGGAGAGATTCAACCTGAAAATGAGGACACATTTTCCGACAGTGAGACCAGCAATCAACCAGGTCCTTTCCAACTCTTAATCTGTTAATTCAGTTTTGGGGTTTGCAAGGATGCACTAAATCGTGTAGGCTAATCTCACTTAATATGTAACCGGCTAGTTCAGTGTTACTTATGCAAACCCAGTCAACTTTTTGTACAGTATAAAAAAAGATCGACACACATTCAAGTCATTTATCTTTTCAACAGCCCTGAAGATTCAGTTTCCAGATTCCTGAGAGAAAAATCAAGCTCTGGACCACCCACATTTCTAATTGAGAGGATTAGCCCCCATTTTTTTTAACATCCTGTCCACTTTTAAGGGTTGAATCTTTAATTCTAAACAAGATCCGTGCAAAGATCTTCAGACAGGAAATATAAAACCTAATTTATAGGTTTTGCCTTGTTGTTGTTTTCCTTCCTTCCTTCCTTCCTTCCTTCCTTCCTTCCTTCCTTCCTTCCTTCCTTCCTTCCTTCCTTCCTTCCTTCCTTCCCAGTGGTTAGAACGCAGTATTTCAGGCTAATTCTGCTCATTGTCAGCAGTTCTTAACCAGCTCAAGGTTGACTCAGCCCTCCATTTTTCCGAAGACAATAAAATGAGGACCCAGCTTTTGGGGGGGCAAGATGCTAACTCTATAAACCAATTAGAGAGGGCTGTAAAGCACTGTGAAGCAGTATATAAGTCTAAGAGCTATTACTATTACTCCCTTCCCTTCCCTCCTTCCTTCCTTCCTTCCTTCCTTCCTTCCTTCCTTCCTTCCTTCCTTCCTTCCTTCCTTCCCTTTCAAGGAATTTTGTTCCTCTCCTCAGACTATCAGATTCCTTGCTCTGGGATCTCCCCCCTCCCTCTGCCCTGACTTTAATGCTTTCCATAAGCTAAATAGATTTCTAAATAAGGATGAGTTTTTGCAAGGCCAATGGAAGCCTTGAACATCAATTCCTTTTCGTGTCAAGAGTGGCATGAAGCAATATAAAATCATAAAGGCTGTATAAAAACAGTAGCCTTGAGAAGCAACTATCCGTGGAAAAAGAGAACCGCACTTCTCCATGCTCAGGAAATGCTCAAGGTTTGTAAATTAATGCCGGGGAGGTGGCCCAGCTCACCTGTTCGTAGAGCAGCGACCACCCCAAACTTTTGTGTGCCAGGGACCAGTTCCGTGGAGAGAGATTTTTCCATGTCCCAGAGGGAACACGGTTTTGCATGCTACCTGCATCCCACGGATGGGGCATCGCTTGTTTGCACAGCCTTGTTTCTGGCATGCCGTGGCCCCGTGCCAGTCCATGCACCGAGGGCTGGGTACCAGTGGTGGGATTCCAAATGTTTTCCTACCGGTTCTACGAGAGCATGCTTTGTGCGCGCACGTAGCAATCAAAAACCGCCCTCTGTCAGCGCTGGTAAGCTGAGCTGTTGTTTAGCTCAGCTGAGGCATGGTAATCCGCTCTGCCACACAATTCAGCTGAGCTAAAAAACAAGGGAATATAGGACAGGATAGGGTGGGGCAGTGGTGGGATTGAATTTTTTTTACTACTGGTTCTGTGGGCATGGCTTGGTGGGCATGGCAGGGGGAGGATATTATAAAATCTCCAGTCAGAGGTAGTATTTGCCAGTTCTCTACTCAAAATTTCCACTACCGGTTCTCCAGAACTGGTCAGAACCTGCTGAATACCATCTCTGCTGTCGGGCCTGCATGGATTGCTTTTATTTTGAAAATGACTGCTTTTTCCACAATTGATATATGGGATTTGAATGCCAGTAGTGGGATTCAAAATTTTTTACTGCTGGTTCTATGGGCATGGCTTGGTCAGCATGGCTTGGTGGGTGTGGCAGGGGAAGGATACTGTAGAATCCCGTTCCTACCCCACTCCTGGGGAAAGGTTACTGCAAAATCTCCATTCCCTCCCCACCCCACTAACCTGCTTTCCAGCTCCGTTCTCCTCTGCAGAGCAACCAAAGAAGACCCAGCCAATCAGCTGGGACTCCGGAGGCGGAGAATAGATGGGGGCGGGGCCAGTCAGAGGTGGCATTTGCCGGTTCTCCGAACTACTCAAAATTTCCACAACCGATATGCTAGAAGCGGTTTGAACCGGCTGAATACCACCTCTGCTTGGGACCCCTGTTGTAGAGAACCTGACATCTTACCTGGTGGGATCAGTTTATAATTATGCATAGACAAAAGGCAGTGGAGACAGATTACACAAGGAACACGGGTTTAAAATCATAGGTGCGCTTTCCAACTCTTTCAGGTAAGACTGTGTTTAGAAGCAGCTGATCTCTGACTCACAATTGCAATCGCTGGCAGAGGCTTGGAATATCTGATGCGAGCATTCCAGTAGATCGCCAGGAAAGTGGATTCAGTCCGCCTGTAGTCGGACCGGCACAGCTGCGGTTGTAGTCCTGCCATTGGTCTGTTCTCAGTACAGATTAGCCAACTGTAATCGGGCTTCGCTCTTGCAAACCATTTAGAGAGAATATTTTTAAAAAATGGTTTTAAGTTGGTGCAAGTAAAGTACCGTGTAACCGTATGATTGAAACTCCCTCTATGGTTTAGTTCTTCATTTGCGCTATACCAGTTGTGCTGGCTCAAAGTGCGGGAAGCCCTGTAATACAGAGATTGAAATTTGATAGAATAGAAATAGAATATAAAATAGAATACTGAATATAAAATACAATAGAAATAGAATAGAAAATAGAACAGACTATAGAAAATAGAATTGAGTATAGAAATAGAATTAATAAAATAGAATAGAAATAAAATGAATACAGTAGAATATGGAGAATGAAATAAGAATAGAATTAGAATGCAGAATACAGAATAAGACTAGAATAGAATGCAGAATAGAATATAGAGTAGAAAATAGATTATAGAATATAGAAAATAGAATAGAATTAGTAAAATAGAATAGGGTAGGGTAGAATAAAATATAAATAAAAAGAATAGAGTAGAATAGAATATGACTTAGGAATAGAATAGAATACAGAGAAGGGAATAAGAATAGAATACTATATTGGCCAAGTGTGATTTGACAAGGAATGTCTCTGGTGCGTAAGCTCTTAGTGTACACGCAAAACAACAAAATAACAATAATCAACACAGGATAATAATACTTAATTAAATATTTAATTATTTAAAGGTAGGCCTTGACTTACAAGCGTTGTTTAGCAACTTTTCGAAGTTACGATGGCAGTGAAAAATGTGATTTGTGACCAGTTCTTGCGCTTATGACTGTTACAGCACCGTTATGGTCAAGTGAGTGCTGGGTGCTTGGCCAACTGATAAGTCTGCACTTCACATTTTTGAGCCCCGTCTGCTAATCTAAACCATGTTTTACAGCTTAGCAATCTTGGGTGAATCAAGCGAACCGTGGTTAGTCCAATGTAAGGTTAGCAAATCTAGATTGCAACACAGTGCATTTTCTGCATTATTTCTGCTGCCATCCCTCCCGCAGTTATCCAGAGTTTTGCAACCCGGGCCTGACAGCCTTGAAAGTGGCTGAACAATCACTGCTTAATAATGTCTGAATGCAGCTCTACTAAGTGTTTAGCAATCCTCTCCAGTCTTTGGAAACTAAAGTCTGGTTTGTTTGATGCCGCCATGTGCGGCTTGAAAAAAAGTTACTGGCATATTTGCGCATGGCAAACCCCATCGCAAGGCAGGCTTGGCCTTTAGCTTTTGTTGTGTGAACGCAGCAGCAACTCTGGTTAGAACATAGAATAACAGAGTTGGACGGGACCTTGGAGGTCATCTAGTCCAACCCTCTGCTCGAACAGGAGAGTCTATTCCAAATATTAGCCTCTAGGTAGGATCGAACTGACAGTCTCCTGATTGTGAGGTGGGGTAAAGCCAAGGCTAATTTCTGCTTTTATAAGTTGGCCAAGCAAAAAAGGAAAAGAGGAGGATACCATTTGTAGCAAGCCCCCCCTTCCTAGTTCTGGAACTATTAAACGGGCACATTCTTACTTAATTCAAGATTTGGCAACTCAAGGATGCATCTATCCGATCTCTCTCCCTCCCAAGTCTCGGCGCCTTCCACAGGTTTCCTCGCCCCGCCGAGCGCGTGTTCTCCGCCGGCTTCTCTCCAGCTTTGTCCCTCACCCCCTCCCCACATCCACAGGCGACCCTCCAAGCTTTTTCCCCCACCCAAGCGAGCTGGTCCCAAGGGTTGCCCTCCACGCGCAAAGGGGCTGCCGCGCCTCGCTACCGGAGCCGGGAGACACGTGTAAACTCGTGCAGATGGTGTGCGTGTGCGTGCGTGTTTACTTGTGTGTTTGTGTGTATATTTATCACACACACCCAGCCTCATCAACTTGGCGCCCGCCCCCAGAAGCCTCCGCAACTTCCCCGCTGCCTCTTTTTAAGTTGGCCATCTGACCGCTCCATCTCCAACCGGGCGCCCGTAGCAAGAAAAGCCACTCGGGCAGAAAAGAGAGAGAAAAAGAGAGATAGAAGATCCCGAAGCGTCTCTCCAAAAGCCACCCCCCTTGTTCGGGCTGGGACCCCTTACTAACGCTCCGGGTGGGAGGAGCTAAGGACGGACCCCTCCCACCTTTCGACCCCCCCCCCCTCCTCTAGCCCGGAGCGTGGTATGTGGGGAGGGCGGGCACAGGGAGGGAAAAGGAGAGGAGGCGCCTGGCCGGGGAAAGCTCCCCGGGGAAAGGGGCGGGGCGTGGGCGGGGCCGGGCCAGGGTCGGTCCTAACCCCTCCCCCCTCCCTCCCCCCCACCACATCCCTCCTCCCCCCCCCTCCTTGCATCACTCGCCGGCTGCTTTCGCCTCCTTTCCTCGAGGAAGCGGCAAACAGTTTGGAGGAAAAAGTGGAGCCGGCCGGGTTGGATGCGGCTGCCGACGCCGACGCCGAGCCAGGCGGCCGGGGCGGAGGTGTAGAGAGCATGGCCGTGTCTTCTCCCCCGAGCATTCCCGCAACTTCCAACCCCGGAGGAGGAGGAGGAGGAGGAAGCAGCGGCGGAGCCGGAGCAGGCGGCGGCGGAGGCTGCAACAGCAGCAGCAGCAGCGGCGGCGGCGGCGGTGGAAGTAGCACTAGCAGCACCAGCAGCAGCAGCAGCGCGGGGGGCTCGGTCGGCTTGTTCCGGGCGGACCCTCTTTATGCCCCCAGCCCTTCAGAGTCCCCGCGGCTGGCCGGTGGCGGCAGCTGCAGCAGCGGCGGCAGCGGCGGCGGGAGCCTTCTCCACGGCTTCATCTCCAACGCGGTGCCCGCGGGCGCCGGGGGGCTCCTGGGGGTCGCGGCCGGCGGGGGCGGCGGAGCAGCAGCAGCAGCAGCGGGGGTCTCCGGGGCCTCGGCGCCGTCGGGTCCGCTGGTGGGCAACGAGTGCAAGATGGTGGACCTGCACGGGGTGAAGGTGGCCTCCTTCGTGGTGGACGGGCAGGAGCTCATCTGCCTGCCGCAGGTCTTCGACCTCTTCCTCAAGCACCTGGTCGGCGGGCTGCATACCGTCTACACCAAGCTGAAGCGGCTGGACATCGCGCCCGTGGTGTGCACCGTGGAGCAAGTGCGCATCCTGCGCGGGCTGGGCGCCATCCAGCCAGGCGTCAACCGGTGCAAGCTCATCACGCGCAAAGACTTCGAAACTTTGTACAGCGACTGCACCAACGCCAGGTGAGCGCCGGTGTGAGTGTGTATGAGTGTGTGGGAGAGTGGAGGGGTCTCTTGCGGGAAAAAGGAGACCAGACCCGTCGTTTGGGAAGTGGGGGGGGGGCAGAGGGGGAGAAAGCAGTCCCTTCGGACGCCGGGAAACAGAAGGGGTTTAAAAAAATCCCTCCTGGGCGAGAGAATTCGCTTCCGGACGTGTGAATGGGGGTTACGGGCGTGCTGGGGTGCTTAACGCGTGGCACGGGTCTCTTTAACGGGTGCTTTGGAATTCCCCCTCCACCGTCCACCCCGGTTGGAAATTAGGAACCAATTCCTGCTAGCGGTCTTGGCCTTTCGAAAGTAATTCACACGATATCATAATAAATAAATAAATAAATGAAGGAAGGAAGAAAGGAAAGGAAAGGAGGCAGGGGGAGAGAGAGAAAGAAAGAGAAAAAAAGAAAGAAAAAGAAAAGAAAGAAAGAAAGTCAGGATCTGCATCTTTTCTGGCATTTGGGACCTTTTACAGGAGCCAGTCTGTGAAGAAGGCTTTTTTTGAGGGGGGCAGGGAATTTGACCCCTGGAATAGTGGACAAGTGGGGAATTTAAGAGTGGGAAACTTCAAATCCCCCCCTCCCCGCCTTCTGGATTTGGAGGGGCTATTCATTCAGAGAAAAAGAAGATACTTTCCTAGGAAGTCCGAGGTCCCCCCACAATGGCTTTGTCTGGGGACGGAGAGACCCAAAACTTTGTGGCTGTAAAAATTTACGGGCCTTTGGGAAGGCAAGGGGGAGGGAGCAGAAGAAGGGGTGAGGAGAAGAGAGGTTGGTGGTGTGGTCCAACTTTTAACCAAGTTTCTGGGGAATCGGGGCCGTCCCGCCATAAAAAAACGCCTCTTTGAGTTGATGCCCTAAGATGGGTTGTAAAATAAAATTTTATTGAAGCTGGTTGCAAAACACAGGATTTGCTTGCCACTTGGGAACAATGTGGAGCTAAGCCCATGCTTTAAAAATAGGGGGCATTTGGTTTCAGGCAGGGGTGTTTGCAGGACTTATTCCTTTGAGCTCTTGCCTGCCTGGAAATGCAAGCGGGCACAGACTTTGGGATTTAAGGCCAGTTGCACATGATGCTTTAAAATAAGTTCCACTTTTTGCTTTTTTTTAAAGATGCCTCTGGGTACTTAATCTTAGCTTGGGGGGAAAATGAAAGTCTCCTTTGCAACAGGGCATTGTTGTTTTTGTTAGGGTATCAAGCTGTTGAGTTCCACTTCAGTTTCCATATTCACTTCAGAGTTATGAAGTTTAATCTTCTTTAAAAGATGCACCCTTTGGAGGGAAAGTTGACTATTGAGTAGAGAAATTCTTTGGGGAAAAAAGAGATTCAAGATTGCATTTAGCAGCAATATCCTAAAAATTCCTACCTAGAAACAACTTCTAGTGAGTTGACAAGGATAAATCTAGGCTGAGAACCGTTTCTATTTCTTTTAATCACTTTTATTTCTTTTAATCACTTTCTCTGAATTTTGCATAGTGTATCTGCCCTAATAGAAAACTTGGTTGGGATAGAAACTGCTTAGAAGTTGATTGTATCCTTGAGTTTAATGTCCTGGAGGTTGAGATAAAAAATTGCTGGCTATCTCAGTAGTCATATCTTAGTAGTGGTAGATTCAAAGATCCCCAGATTTTTGCTGGGTTCGCATGTGGCTCTAACCTAGCCAACAAGACAAACTGGGTTGCGATTTGAGGATCCTGCCATAAGGAAAAGATCCAAGCAAGGTTTATTCAGACTACCATCTGCTCCCCCAAGACCTTGGCTGTAAACCCCAGAAGTGGGACAAACCTCTATTGGTTCCCCAGAGGGAAGTTGTGGTTGAATGAGATTATGTAAATAGCAGACAAAAAAAGCCCGCAGCAAATTTGCTTAAAGAAAGGTGATCATATAGTAATATTGGAACTAATTTTGTTTAATGTCCTTACTGCAAAAACCTTTGCAATATTCATATGAGGAATAAGTGTCTGCTCAGTCAAAATGCAAGCAGGAAAATATGCTTTTATAAATATACAAAATAGAAAGAAGTAGGATTAATTCAAGGTTTTGATAATTTTTTTTTGTTATTACAAATCAAACTCTGCATTTCTTTCATAAGACACCAAAAATACGCTTGGTTTTCAAATTGTATGTATATATCTGAGACTTTTCCCCAGTTCCTTTGTTATGAAACTTTAAAACTTCGTATTTCCTTAAATTCTTGCGGTTGGAATTATAATTTGCAATGCACAAAAAGGATGCAGATTACTTGAAAACATTAGGAGTGGTGTAAGCTCAGAACTGAATGAACATTTGCAAACTGTTCCTTAGTATAAAGTAAATTAAAGGAACATTCTCAAAAGTATTGTTTGTCCTAGAGTCTCCTGAGTTATTGAAATAGTTACAGTCAGAAAGTGTCTCTCAGTTCCTCCAAATAGTATAGTTCTTTTATCTCATCCTGTAAAACAATACATAGAAAAGTTTTCTGCATATTGTAAATGTACAAGAGCATTCAAATCAGATGAAATTTTCAGTAGGAATAAGATTGGGGAAGAAAAAATCCCAATTCTGATCAAAATGACCAAGCTCTTTCAAATTTTTAAGCTGCCACAAAGCTGATTTTCTTGTTAATGTGTTTTCTGAAATCTTAGAATGAATACAAAGCTTGCCAACTTTTGTTTCTACTCATTGTTTATTATTAGATCATTTGTTTATTATTTAAAACATTTTCTACTCTGTTATCTTTTCTTATTTTTGTTTAGTTTAAAAGGAACACACCAAGCAGTTGGATTGAGCTCTCAGATTGGCAAATCTGAAGTCCCCCCCCCCCTCAAATGGAAGTTTCTTGGGGTGTACATGTTCTCCCTTAGAACTTGCTGCCTGTATAAAAACCTGTTTTTATTATGCACACAGTGGGACACTCTTTGCATTATCGCTATGCCCCAATTTTAGAGGGCTAGAAACGCCCAAATATTTAGTTCTACACTTGTCTAAAATTTGAAAAACATCTTTCTGTCTACTGAACAATACGCGGTGAGTAGACTCCTTTGATTGCCACACATTGAGTAGAGTACAGGTAAAGTTTTAGCCTTGACTGTCCCAGAGGTGTTTTTCCAAAAGGCAGTTGGACTATCTTGGTTTTTCTTTTGTGTAAGAACAGTTTGCTTCTCCTCCAAGAAGCTTTTTCAGGACTTCAGAACTGAAGAATCTTCTTAGATGAAAAGCGAGACCTTTTCAAAGGAAAATAAAACCAAGAAACTCCAGTTGCCTTTTGGAAAAAGCGTCTTTGGGGACAATCATGACCTGGAGGATTGAGAATCTCCACAACTCTCATTTTTTGGTGTCCTGTGTGCAGTGTTGACTTTTCCCCTTTGGTGTCACTCGCTTTTCCTGTGCGTTGAGGCTACTTGCAAGAGAAATGATTTCTACTTTAAGGTTGCTCGCACACGTAAGCGATGCTTGGTATTCAAATAAGACATGAACAGATGGCTAAGGCGTTTCTTTCATTTCAGAGAGGGGGCATCATGTCTTGTGCCTTCTCTGTGAAGTTGCTGTCTTTAAACCATGTCAGGTCAAAATGATGTGGGCGGGTTGGATAAAATGTATAATAAGCCCTTCGCCTTCCGTCTCCTCATTTAAGCCACATTGAAACAGAGATGTTGATTTCCTAAAGCCACTTGTAACTGGAGAGGCAGGAGTTATATTCATTCAAGGGCAATGAAATCAAATAACAATCAAATCTTGGTGCCCAAGTTTAGGGGGGGTGGGCATTTCTTAAAAGGAGTTTGCTAGATCCGATTTGGAGTCTGTAAAAACCGACCAGGTGAAAGAATGAATTGGGTATTTATTATTTCTTCAGATCCAATGAAACTTTTCAGAAGTCTTAAGTCAAGTCTCAACTGGTACTCTGTGCAGAAAGTACAACTAACCAGGGATGCATTTAGTAAAAGATTACGGCATTGTGTGCAGAGACTCACGGCTTCCAGAAGCTTTATAAAACCCAGCCAGGAGATGGTATGAAATTTTAATTGGGGAGCAACTGCACGGCAATCTCTAGATCGATTGAAATCATGAAACAGAACAGATTTTTTAAAAAAACAGAAGTAGATGTCTAATTAAAATCAGAAAGCTTTAAAAGAAACAAGTTAGGGAAGGCACGATTTGGCTTGTTCCTTATTTTGTCATCCTGTATGCATCTCCTTGGCAATTAATCCCATTAATGTAAGTGAGACTTTCTTCTAAATTTGCTGTAGATAATTGTCGCATTTCTTATTCATCATCCGAATCATCATCATCATCATCTTTTTTTCCTTAGAAAGAAAATAACCCTTTTGACTTCATGCTTTGTTGATGAAGGACGTGAAATAACCTTCTCTTTGGGAAATGACAAACAGCTGTCCTTTGATTACAATAAAAAAAAGCCACACATTATTTATCTTTGATGTTCCCGTAACTGACAGCTGACAATGTTCCTATACGTTGCAGCATGAAACAAAACACTGTATAGAAACTGGATTGCAGAAGTGTGAAAGGAGAATTTATAAGAAGGCTGGGGGTCCTCTCTTTTTCTTATGTCAACAATTCTTAATTAATCTTAGGTGTATGACTTTAAATTCAACAGTGCATTCTGACATGGTAACCCCACAGAAGGTCAACTTTTGCACCTGGAATGTGAAATTGTCAAGAGACTTTTGATGTCTTTGTGCAGCTGGGATGCGACTGTGCATTGGCTCCCTGAATGTTATTTGACCATTACAATCCATTCTTCCTTCTTTGCCTTCTCCTCTTCTTCTTCTTCTTCCTCTTCCTCTTCCATCACCATCCCTTCCTCTTTTGGAAGCACAGGTTTTATTTATTTTTTTAAAAATGCCATGCTGCTTAAATTATTTTTTTTCTAGTTCGGCAACATCTTTAAACAATAGTAGTTTCTGCTAACTTGAGAACATCACTTGTTTCCTGAAGGGTTTGTCCAAACTCTTGTTGGAAGTTTGGGGAAACAAGGAAATGTGTCTCTGTTGTTGAAATCCAAATTCTTTTCCATCTTAGTCCCTTTTTAAACTCCCATGTGCTGTATTTTAGTTTTGGGTAGAAGTACCGTTTCAGTAAATCTTCTTATTCAATATTATATATGTGTGTTCATTGGGGACTGACTCTCTCGGGAATTCCAATAATAGCTTTATACATGTATTTTATAGATTGTTGTGGAAATTCAGGCAAGTAATTAATTCTGGACTAATTTATCACTTAGGATCCTATGGATAATATTAGGCATGTAACTAAAAAACATTTACGTGACTATATTTACTTAGCTGGAGGATAAGACCATTAATTTGACTTCTGAATACAGGTACTTAGGAGAAAGCAACTAAGAAAGTCTTACTTTAAATCCTGATATTTGAATCAAAACATTTGTAAAATGATGTCTCTGCCATTTTAAGCATGCATAGTTGCGGAAATCAGGAATCTCAAGCAAGTTTTAAAAGGGCTTCGGAAAAAAGAGGGAATTCATAAATGAGCTAGTAAAGTTTTAATTTAAAAAAAAATGTATTTAAAACAGTGATCAGTTCTCCCATAAAAAGAGTATATGCTTTAAAATAAAAGCCCCAACCAAAACTGACTTTGGGCCTTGCTTTTGTGACATAATCCTTTCTGGTTGTAGCATCTGTTTGAAAACCCCCATAAATCTTGCTCCGTTAGATGCATACAATCGAAAAGTTACAAACTTTGTCACATCACAGTTTTGAATGCCCACAATAATCTTCACATAAACAAGACCATATTTTGAATGTCAAGTGGTTTGCATGAATTCAGGCTTGTCCAGAATAGTTAGTCAATGAGTTGACAGATGCGTTTGATATTTTTAAAAAGAGAAATATTTATTAGCTTGCCAGCTTGTAGATGGGTGTGAATGTTGAAGTGCTCTGCTTACTGATTTGTAAATCAGTTTGGTGGCAAGACGTGTGAGCTGGAATATCTTGGGTTTAACTTTTAGATTTAACCCGGCTGCTAATTTTATAGGTTGTGAAAAAACGTGTTTCCTTTCATGTTTCACCTCTCGTCTGCAGAATGGGTAGAGTCACAGTTAAGTGTTGCATAACTGTGTTTTTCCTTTAATTGTGAGCAAAAAGTATGGGAGGGTTAGTCATAAAATACACAAAAATACATATCTTTCCAAGAAACGTTGTAAGCGGTAAGCCAATTGAACAATGACAAGCTCTAGTAAACTCTATTGATTAAAAGGCATTGACTCATTCATATATTGAATAAGTAATATTTGTTTACAGCTAGTCCTCAACTTGCAACCACAATAGTGCCCAAGATTTCTGTGGCTAAGTAAAAGATTTGTTAAATGAGTTTGTCCCATTTTACGAATTTCCTTGCTGCAGTTGTTAAATGAAACATTACATTTGTTAAGTGAGTAATATGTTAAATGATTCCCCATTGATTTTATTTGTCAGAAGATCGCAAAAGCAGATCACATGACCCCAGGATCCTGCAATGGTCATAAATATGAGTCAATTGCCAAGCACCTGAATTTTGACTCATGTGACCATGGGAATGGTTGCAATGATTGTAAGTGTGAAAAACTGTCATAACTCACTTTTTTCACTGCCGTTGTAACTTTGAGCGATCACTAAATGAACTGTTATAAGTCGAAGACTATCTGTACTTGTGGGTTTAAAAAGAAAGTAGAATTGACTGGTTTTAAACAGTATGCAGGTATTCCTCGACTTACAACATTCTTTTAGTGACCATTCGAAATTACAACTGCACTGAAAAAAAGTGACTTATGACCGTTTTTCACACATTATGACTGCTGCAGCATCCTCCTGGTCACCTGATCAAAATTCGAGCACTTGGCAATTGACTCATATTTATGACGGTAGCCGTGTCCCAGGGTCACGTAATCGCTTTTGGTGACCTGACAAGGCAAGTCAATGGGGAAGCCAGATTCACTTAACAACTCTATGACTCACTTAACAAATTTCTCACTGAGCAACAGAAATTTTGGGCTCAGTTGTGATTGTAACTCGAGGACTACCTGTCCTAGTCCAGGGGTCAGCAATCTTAAACAGTCAAAAGAGCCAGAAAGGTTCTATCCGGAAGCCCTCGTTCAATTCTGGAGCTGACCGGACATCCGGTTCCCCCACCATAGAGTCTCCTCCCCACCATAGAGTCTCCTCCTAGCGCGGCATCCTTTTTCCTCCACCTGTCCTAACCAAAAGCCCTATCAATTGTGGAGCCGACGGGGACAGGGAGCTGCAGCAGAGGGATGAAAGAGCCCCATGCGGCTCTAGAGCCACGGGTTGCTGACTCCTGTCCTAGACTGTGAAAAATCAACCAGAATGACTATTCCCCTTAATATGGGAATGTAAACAAACCATCTTAATTAAGGCTGGTGCCAATATGTGACCTCCAGAAATTCTGGCGACGCTGCGCAAACATTTTCAAATGTAGTTGGGGCGGTATTATCTGGTTTAGCAATATCTTTGTGGGTAGCGAATTGCTTTCTCGAACTTTATAGAGAATTTGGGTGTGGGCGCATAAGAACAGTTAATTCTCTTGTGAGTTCCGTTAAAGCAAAACCTATTGTGAAGGAGCTGTGATTTTTATCTCTCTCTTCCCAATTACCCAGGAATTCTAGTTTTTTTCCCAAAGCACAGGATAGGTAGGGTTTGTGCATTGTGTAACACATTTGAACCTGGCATAGCGACCTTTTGTTCACTCCTCCTGGTCTCCTCCACCTGCTGTCCTAAAGTTACTCCCTGAAGGAGTCTTTGCTCCTTCAGCTTGAAGCCAAATAATTACACCTGGATGATATTCTTTGCGGTATATTCAAAAAGCGTTTGGAAACTATTTTGCTGTCCTACGCCACCTGATCAAAGAAGCATGCACATTTAAACTCGTTGGCTCCAGTGAGACGAAATAAAACAATGAGTCCATTTGTGGAACTGCATGTAAATTATGCGTCAATTTATCTGTTTTCTTTTCTTTTCTTTTTTGTTTGAATTGATCTTGCATTCATTTTGCCAAGCGCCTCTGCGAGGCTGCAGATGTTGCTCTGCGTTTAATAAATCAATGAGACGGATCCGAGTGAATCACCTCAGATGGATTCTTTGCTTGGTTTGATGTCTGGATGTTATTCTTAGCTTGTTATCGTGACAGATGCATTAATGTTCTTGTACATGGCAGTGTCAGAGAGATTGAAGTTTTTAAAGTAGCCGTATCCTTTCTCTCTCTCTCTCTCTCTCTTTTTCTATTCTGTCCCTCTTCAGTTTTCTGAGGGGGGAGAAAACGAATTATTTCTCCAGAACCAACATAATATTGCTTAGGAAGAGAGAGGATTTCAGAAAATTATAACAAGACTTTTCAAATTTAGTGGATGTTAAGGTTTATTGTGACGGATGTATTAATGTTCTTACAAATATGGCAGCATCAGAGAGATTGAAGTTTTTAAGGTAACCGTATCCTTTCTCTCTTTTTCTGTTTTTTTCTCTCTCTCTCCACACCCCCCCTCCCCCAGGTTTTCTGAGGATTGGAAGAAGAAAATAAATTATTTCTCTAAAAGCAAAATTAGGATTTTTGGGAAAAGAAAAAATCGAAGTCATAAAACTTTTCAGAGGTAGTGGATATAATAGCTTCCTTCACAAGGCTGTTCAACATGGAATTTTAGTTTGAATGATTAATTATCTCACCCCAGTGGAACATACCAATATATAAAACTATATATCAATATATAAAATTAAATATAAACCGAGGCCTTTTAATAACGTAGCTATAATGAGATCTGCGTGAAAACATCTTCCTACAAATGTTGCAATGGACATATATCAAGGTATAAATATATAATGGTTGCATTTAGGAAATGAAATCACTGCATTCATCATTTTGACATCGTCATGATTTAGTGAAATATGCCAAACAGATTTTTTTTTTTTTGAATATGTATCCAGATAAAATGCAGACTGGCTGTTTTCATTATTTTCGTGGCTTTAATTTCTTTCGCTTACAATTTTGTACTCGTGCCCTTCACATAACTTTGATAATTATGATGAATGGATATACAGGTGGTTTTTGACTTCAGACCATTCATTTAGGGACTGTTACAACAGGACTGAAAAAAAAGTTTTTGGGATCAGCTTTGACCAATAAAGTCCGGGAGAAGCCAGTTTTACTTAGCAAACAAGTTGTTAACTTTGCAGTTGGAGCGATTCACTTAAGAACTGTGACAAGAATAGTTGTAAAATGGGGCAAAACTCATTTAACAACTAACTTGCTTAGCACTGGAAATTTTTGGCTTGAATGTGGTTGTAAGTTGAGGATGAACTATATGTCTGATTTAACATGGAGGCTTCAGTTACTTATTCCTGGCCAACAGCTGCTTTGGTGTGCATTTGCCTTGAAACATTTCAGTTGCTTTCCTGGTTCAGGATGTTTTTCCATGTTAATTGCTAAATTTAATTTGCTCTGTGTATTAATTGCGTAACTTTAAAAAGTTACCGAACATGGTTACTTTTGAAAAAAGCATGTTTTGTTTTATTCCACAGAAGGTTCTTCTTCTTGTTAGTTTTTTTTTTTGCCTTAAATAGATTTTCAAAGGAGTTATGTAATTGAATATTGGGAAAGTGAAGAGTGGGATGGATGAATCTTGCTGTATAAAAGGACAGCAAATAGATGTTTCCCTGTGTCAGATCATTGAACTTTTAGCTCTCATTACAGAGTGTAAGTTCTTATTTCAAGACCAAAGAGGTAATTTCATTTTACTAGAGAATAAATGTGCAAACCTAGCAGTGCCTTAAGAGGGGGAAATAGACATTTCCACGCACTGTAAATTTAGACATAACTATTAAAGTTTTTTAAAGGATTTTTTCAAAATGACTATCAGAGCATAGTATTTCGTATCTTATTATTAACATGCTCTGATGCTAAGGAGTTCTACTCCTCCTCCCCACCTGAAAAGAAATCTGTTCCAAATGCAAAACAGAAGCAGAGGAGAGGAGTTTCAGTTTCAGTTTTAGTTTCACAGCACCCAGCAGCTTTAGTCCAGAACAGTTGAGCTAAGCCACGCCCAGGCTCCTTGCTGTCTCCTTCTTGCTCACACAGCAAATACTGTTTCAGTTTCCAAACAGCCCTCAACTCTCTCACACACTGACAGGACGCTAGCCAGTTGAATACCGTTGGATGCTGGTAGGCAGAGGCACATTTTTTTCTTCCTTATTTTCCTTCCCAAAAACTTTCCTGATCACATAGTTTCGTAGTGAAGCGTGGGTATCGAGGTAGTAACTTTATATGGGGGCAAACACCTGTCCCCTTTATTGAAAAGAAGAAACGTAAAGAAGCATTGGGCTTACCAACAACACTTTGCAAATGTTAACTTGAATTTCGTTTTTTAGAGGCTATGAATGCCTACTTTAAAAAATAATGTTTGGATGAGAAATGAGTTGCTAGAAACCATAACACGCAAGGCTTCTGTGCAGTAGGAAGTATTCTGTTCCAAATACTATAAGTTTCCCTGAGTGTTGGTGCATTTTTAAACTTGGGCACCGCTATGTATTGCCAACTTCTGCCGGGTTGCTGGGTTTGCGTGTTTTTACAGTTGGAAAACTTGAAATATGAAGGGACCCAAAGTGCCTGTTTTGCAAAATCTCACTGCTTTTGCCTTTATGGCTCTGTAACGAATGATGCAGCTACAAGTAGTTCCGTGTCCTTTTTCACACGGACTTCTCTGTTGATTATCCACTGTGATTACATTTATGTGTCCCTCATGCTGTTCTGTTCTGCTTCATTTGACGCTTCATGCAAGACCAGCGTCTTTATTTTTACCTTTGGAAACTCTTCTTGAAAAGCCTCAATCATGCAGTCTGTGAAGTCCTTCCTTCCTTCCTTCCTTCCTTCCTTCCTTCCTTCCTTCCTTCCTTCCTCCCTCCCTCCCTCCCTCCCTTCCCTTCCCTTCCCTTCCCTTCCTCCCTTTATCCTTCCTTCCCTCCTTCATCTCCCTTTCTTTATCTTTCCTTCATTACTTCCTCCTTTCCTCCCTCCTTCCCCTCCCTCCCTCCTCTCCCTTTCTTTTTCTTTCCTTCCTTCCTTCCCTCCTTCCCTCCCTCATCTCTTTTTATTTATTCTTCCTTCCTACCTTCCCTCCTGGCCTCATCTTTTCTTTATCCCTCCCTCCCTCCCTTTATCCTTCCTTCCCTCCTTCATCTCCCTTTATTTTTCCTTCTTTCCTTCCCTCCCTCTCTCCCTCCCTTATATCCTTTTCTTTATTCTTTTACTATCTTCCCTCCCTATCTTATCTCCCTCCCTATCTTCCTTCCCTCCCTCCCTCCTTCCTTTCTTTATCTTTCCTTCATTCCTTCTTTCTTCCCTTTCCTTCCTTCCTTCCCTCCCTCCCTATCTCTTTCTTTATTCTTTTCCTACCTTCCCTCCCTGCCTCATCTCCCTCCCTCTCTTCCTTCCTTCCCTCCCTCCTTCCTTTCTTTATCTTTCCTTCCTTCTGTCCCTGCCTCATCTCCCTTCCTTCCTTCCTTCCTTCCTTCCTTCCTTCCTTCCTTCCTTCCTTCCTTCCTTCCTTCCTTCCTTCCTTCCTTCCTTCCTTCCTTCCTTCCTTCCTTCCTGTCTCTCCCCTCCCCTCCTCTTAAAAAACATTTCAAAAAGTTTTTCGGAAAGATTTCAATTGCTCCTTACCGCAGTTTGCATCGGGTTGTTTTGAGATGAAGCTCTCGGTAAGAGCATTAAACTGCATTTAGAGACGATGTGCTATTTATGTGCTGGGTTAAAAAGGAAAAGAGTAATATTGATCCGCGCGTGGATTAAAGTTTTTTTTCCCCTCTTCCCCTCGTTTTAATCGGCAACAGCTTGAACACAAAAGGTTTTTCTGTCCCTCCCTCCCTCCCCCTTCCCCTCCAATCCCCTTTATGATTTCTCAAGCTTGCCATTGATCTACTGGTTTTATTGCATTCATTATTTATTAAAAGAATTTGCAAGCTAAACATAATGCTAAGCTAGTTTGCACAGAGGGACCGCACTTAGGAAATTGAATGGAGATTGCATTAGAAACGAACATCTGTGCTACATATATACTGTGTGTGTCTGTATATATATATATATATATATATACACATATATGTGTGTGTGTGATATTTATATATCAACACAAATATTTATATATCAACACTAATATGTATATGTGTGATATTTATATATCAACACAAATATTACGTGGGAAAATACCCGAAGAAACCTAAATATCACACATATAAATACCCGCGAAAACATAAGAAAACATATGTAAGTATGTATGTATGTATGTGTATGTGTATGTATATGTGTGTATATATATATATATATCTTCCATTGGTCTATTTATTGGTTTGTGTATTGAATTAACAGTTACAACTGTGATGAGCTAACGCTCTAACTCATGGTTGTTGTTTTTTTTTTTGAAGATTACAGAGTACCAAGACCCCAACCGAGCCCAAAATTTCTATCTGTTAACAGAGGCATTTGCTATGAGTTTTGGCTCATTTTACAACCTTTCTTGCCGCAGCCGCTAAGTAAATCACTGCAGTTGATAAGTTAGTCACCCAGTTGTTGATTCAGCCTCTGAATTTTTGTACACATGATCATGCCAGATTTGTCGCCATGAAAAAAAACAAAAACAAGCCACAAGCACTTTTTCAGTGCTCTTACAGTTTTTGACTGGTCACTAAACGGATCTGTTGTATGTTGAAGACAACCTGTATTGACTTATGGTTCTCTTAAAACTGTCCTGGACAATCTCCTATGCTGATAGGGTGGGACATCTTTCTTTATTATAACTTTTCAGTTTGTTTCTTAAATAAGCAGATGGAAAAAAAAATATCTGCAAAAGCCAATCTCTATTCATTGCATCCAGACTACTAAACCCTTTATATATTTGGGGGAAGGGGGTCCTTGTTGCTCTCTGAACTTGGTTGTTTTCTTGCAGACGTTTTATCATCCAAATAGGTAATATCATCAAGGCTAGTCTAGTAATGAAACAACTGCAAGAAAACAACCAAGCATGCAGGTACTGATAAGAATGCCTTTTTGGAAGGTGAACACATTCCAAAGAAAAGCGTGTGGTTCAATCCTCTCTTCCCATCCACCCCACTTCAAAAAAAAATTAGTCACAACACCTCAGTAAAAGCTGGAAGTTAGCACTTCTTGTTGCAATATGCCAGCATTCATTCTGTGTGTGTGTGTGTGTGTGTGTGTGAGAGAGAGAGAGAGAGAGAGAGAGAGAGAGAGAGAGAGAGAGAGAGAGAGAGAAATACAGACAGACAGTCCTGAGCTCCATGCAACAGAGCAAGTTGCTTCCCACCTAGCAGTTCGAAAGCATGCACATGTGAGTAGATAAATAGGCACCACATCAATGGGAAGGTAACAGTATTTATGCCTTGACGTGTAGTCATGCTGGCTACATAACTATGGAAATGGTCTTCGGACAATGCGGGCTCCCCCAACCAAGAAATGGAGATGAGCATTGTGCACCAGAGTTGGACACGACCGATGGGGAAATCTATCTTTCTTTCTTTCTTTCTTTCTTTCTTTCTTTCTTTCTTTCTTTCTTTCTTTCTTTCTTTCTTTCTTTCTTTCTTTCTTTCTTTCTTTCTTTCTTTCTTTCTTTCTTTCTTTCTTTCTTTCTTTTTCTTTCTTCCTTCCTTCCTTCCTTCCTTTCCTTTCCTTCCTTTCCTTTCCTTTCCTTTCCTTTCCTTCCTTCCTTCCTTCCTTCCTTCCTTCCTTCCTTCCTTCCTTCCTTCCTTCCTTCCTTCCTTCCTTCCTTCTCTATCTATCTATCTATCTATCTATCTATCTATCTATCTATCTATCTATCTATCTATCTATCTATCTATCTATATCCATCCATCCATCCATCCATCCATCTATCTAATATATTTTTAACACAATCCCTGGTTTGATCTCCCCAGATTTCTAACTCCAAACGGCCGTGATAATTCCTCATTTTCTTTGGGTGGAATTTTTGTCCTCCTGTGTCACTTAGAGTTAGTGACACATGTCCCCAACCCGCCGCCTAATGGCCTGTCTGCAGATGAGCTGTTATTTATTACAGCCGCGTAGAATAAAATTGATTGTCTTCTGAAATTAATCTTTCGTTTGCCTCTAGCTCTGTTAATATGGGGCATGCAGTTGCTTGCTTTTCAGAAATACTGTTTAATCACATTAGGATCTCTCGCTTTCCTCCTTTTCCCCTTCTCTCTTCGCTAAACTATAATTCCCCTCCTCTCCTCTCCTCCCCTTGCCCAAACACCCCTGTCTCTCAGCTGGGGAAGATTATTGTCCAAACGAATAGTGAAGGCACTGCCTTTCACTTCTCCTTATGATTAAATTATGCAAATGATTTATCTCTTGCCCTTCCACACACTAATCATCTAATTAGGAACGGTTGTGTCAAAAAGGATAGTTTGACTAGCGAGAAAGGTGGAGGCAGGGAACCAGAAGGGAAATGGGTAGGGGGGAGAGGAAGGGTTAAAGTTGGTTGGGGCTTGCAGCGTTTTCCTTCTTCTTCTCCTCTTTAGAATTGTGGTTTTTACACGAAGGTAGGGTGGTAGGGTGGGATGCTCGCAAGGCAGGAGTTTCCTGATTGGGGGTGGGGGGAAGCATCAGAGGAGGATCAATAAGAGTGGTGGAGTTTTTAAAGCCTTTGGAGGTGGAACTGAAAGGGCTGGAGAGGTTTAGTGCAATGGTGGGATTCAATTTTTTTTTACTACCGGTTCTGTGGGCGTGGCTTGGTGGGCATTGTGTAGCTTGGTGGGTGTGGCGCTCGGTGGGCGTTTGGCAGGGGAAGGATACTGCAAAATCCCCATTCCTTCCCCACTCCTGGGGGAAGATTACTGTGAAATCCCATCCCCTCCTCACCCCACTAACCTGCTTTCCAGCTCCGTTCTCCTGTGCAAAGCAACAAAAGAAGACCCAGCCGGTCAGCTGTGGGTGTGGCTTGATGGGCGTGGCATTCTGTGGGCGTGGCTTGGTGGACTTGGCAGGGGAAGGTTACTGCAAAATCCCCATTCCCTCCCCACTCCACTAACCTGCTTTCCAGCTCCGTTCTCCTATGCAAGGCAACCAAAGAAGACCCGGCCAATCAGCTGGGACTCGGGAGGCAGAGAATAGATGGGATTGGCGGGGCCAGTCAGAGGTGGGATTTGCCGGTTCTTCGAACAACTCAAAATTCCCGCTACCGGTTGTCTAGAACTGCTTAGAACCGGCTGAATACCACCTCTGGTTTAGCGTGAAGCATGGAAAGATCCCAAAGTGGTTTGCAGCTCTTGCAAAGATTGATGGTCCCAGAATGCATTTTGGCTGCATTTTCTAGAATAGTGTGATGTTCTCAGGCTTGGCTTCATTATTTATTTCCTACCATTCCCCCAAGGAGAAAAACAGGGCATGTCCCTATAATTGCGTTTTCCTGCACCAGCCAGATAGGGTATATAAACCGAGAGCAAGACCCATTCCCTTCTAGCACTGATGATGTTACCTAATTGGGTAATGAAACGTTTGCAAAAAAACAAGCTCAGAGAGCACCAAGGTTCTTACAATCTTCCTCCTCCCCACCCCCCTCCTCCCTCTCTTCTCCTCTTCTATTTCTCCTCCACTCCACGTACTCTTCTAGCACTGATGATGTTACCTAGGTTGGTCATGAAACATTTGCAAGGCAGAAGTGGGTATTCAGCCGGTTCTGATCAGAGAACCCGGAGAACCGGTAGCAGAAATTTTGAGTAGTTGGGAGAACCGGCAAATTCCGCCTCTGATTGGGCCCGCCCCCCTCTATTTGCCGCCTCCCATTGAGTCCCAGCTGATTGGCTGGGTCTTCTTTGGTTGCCCTGCAGAGGAGAACGGAGCTGGAAAGCAGGTTACTGGGGTAGGGAGGGAATGGGGATTTTGCAGTATCCCTCCCCTGCCACGCCCACCAAGCCATGCCCATAGAACCGGTAGTAAAAAAAAAATTGAATCCCACCATTGCTGCAAGGAAACAACCAAGCTCAGAGAGTAGCAACAGTCCTCCTCCTCCTCCCCCCCCTCCCCCTCTCTCCCTCCCTTCTATAGGAGGATCTGCGATCTTAAATTTGCTACCTTCCCTACTGGTTTTTGACAAGTAAAGTCATTGGGGAAGCCAGCAGGAAACTTTGTATGTCATCGCCAAATGTCTCATATAAACAGCCACATCTCTTAATGGCAAAATTTTCCAGCGCTTATTGTGGTTGTACGTCGAGGATTACCACCTGCAAATTGCCAAGTCAGCTGTAAGTTGCCTGATTTTATTTTCCTTCTCTCTAGACGAGATGCGGATATAAGCTCCGCGTGGACTTGAATCCCCTCTGCTTAGACCATTAAACACACATACACACACACACACACACAGACACACATACGGGCACGCTCGCCTAACTTGATCATCTTCGCTTTGTGTTCCTGTGTCCTGAAATCGTCCCCTTCATGCTGCGACAATGGGGGGTGAATGTTAATGAAACGAGGCATCGGTTTGCCCCCAGAGCAGTAATTTCCTGATAATTGCTTAGGTAAGAAGAAACACAAGTTCTCACTTCTGCAAAGGTGTCCCCGCCACACAGCTCATCCCGGGCGTTGATTATTTGCTACTCGATCGTAGAGTGAAATTGCCCCGTAACTCTGCAGAAAATGACTTGCGTCGTAATCTTAAATGACCCCGTCGGCTCGGGGACGGTCCCCAAACCGTTGAGTGGCCTATGAACTGGCCAACTGTGGAGCAGCTGGTCTCTGTGAATAGTGAGCTGCTACGGAGAGGCCCTTTCTGCGTCTCCGAATCCAGCAGGGCTGTGTCGCTCTCTTGTTTGGTCTCTGCTCTTCATTTGGCTCAGGAGCAGAAGAACCTATATATATACTGTATATAAAAGCGAAATACCCCTCACGCATCGTCACTAAATCTCCAGAACCGTAAAGCCTACAAACTTGAAATTTGGCACGTTATGTTTCTCTTGGCTTCTAGGTGCTTGCTAAGAAAGGATTTTTCAAAATGACCATCAGAGCATTAGTATTTTGTATATTATTATTATTACTAACACACTCTGATGCTAAGGAGTTCTACTCCCCTTCCCCACCTGAAAAGAAATCTCTTCCAAATGCAAAACACAAGCAGACGAGAGGAGTTTGCATTTCAGTTTTACTTTCACAGCAGCAAGCAGCTTTAGTACAGTTGAGCTAAGCCACACCCAGGCTCCTTGTTGGGTCCTTGCTCACACAGCAAATACTCTTTCAGTTTCCAAACAGCCCTCAACTCTCTCACACACTGACAGGACGCTAGCCAGATGAATACCGAAGGATGCCGCTAGGCAGAAGGAGAATTTTTCCCCCCTTATTTTCCTCCCCCCAAACCAAGCCCGGTCACATAGTTTCATAGCGAAGCATGGATACTTGAGCTAGTACAGAATATCAGAGTTGGAAAGGGACCTTAGAGGCCTTCTAGTCCAGCCCCTCTGCTCAAGCAGGAGACCCTAGCCTGGCGACCCCCAGTCTTTTGGGTACCAAGGACTGGTTCCTTGGAGAGAGGTTTTTTCCCACAGACTGGTGAGGGTGTGGTTTTGCATGCTTCCTGCATCCCACGGATGTGGCTTGTTTGCGTGGGGCGGTTTCTGGCATGCCGTGGACCCGTGCCGGTCCTTGAGGCAAGGGTTGGAGAGCCCTGCCCTAGACCATTTGAGACAAATGGCTGTCCGAAGGAAGTCGGTGTGACTTCTTCCTCTTCGTCATCCCAAAGGTGGTTGGGAAAGACTTTTTTCCCAGAACTAATAACGAATGGGGATCTTTTTGTTCGTGCTGCTACCATCACCTGGAGGTGTTCTTGTGTTGTTGTGAGTTGGCCGGGTTGCAGTTACGGAGCTTCTTGATGCTGCTCAAAAGCAGAGGTGGTCCTCAATGTACGATCCCAATGGGGCCAGAATTTTCATTGCCAAGCAAGGAAGTTGTTGAGTGAGTCATGCCTGGTTTTGCGACCTGTTTTGCCGTGGGTTTCTTTTTAAAGCGAATCATTGCAGTTATTAAGTGCATCATAGGGTCTCTAAGCGAAGCTGGATTCCCCCATTGTCTTTGCCTCGCAGAAGCTGTCTGGGAAGGTTGCAAACAGCTGAGATCCTGCCATTGTCACACAATATACAACCATCCATCCATCCATCCACATTGTTCTGACCAAGGCTTCCTGACACCGTTCCTGACACTATTAAGCACATGCTTAGTCCAAACAACTCTCTTTTTATTTCAATGCTGGGAATTATGTTCATTCCAATGCTGGGAATTATGTTCATTCCCAGCCTGGAATGAGTCCCAAACAGTCCCTCGAGATAAACACCCACCTTTCTCTCCTTTGAATGGCTGCCAGCAACAAAAATGCCCAATGAATTATAAAAAAACCAACCGAAGTACAAAGTCCGCACAGAGCGTCAAGGATTAATCCAAACAGAACCAACGACTTTGCTTCCTACAAAAGTTTCTTCATCTTTGCCTGTCCTTTATACCTTATGGGAGGGGCAGTTACCTCCGGGCCTTACTCCCGAGTCGTCCCTTTTGTCTCAGCTGCTCTTGCCTTCTAGCAGCTCTGCGCACACGCACACTGGGAACAGGCTCCCTAGTTCCTTGCCTCATTGCTGCTAGACCTGGAGGCTTCACAGTCAGCACCCCATTCCCTGATGGTCCTGGCCCCATCTCTGCATCGGACGCAGGACCCTCATCCGAGTCCTCTCCAGACTCCCAGACTGGTCCATGTTCTTTCCCCACTCTCCGATTCTGCTGCCATCTGCACAGGCTGCCAGTGAACCACAACACACACACACACTATTTGCCCAGCACTTGAAATTTGACCAGGTGACCATGGATATTCTTTGAGGTCGTAAGTGCAATAACCAGGCATTAGTCACCTTTTTAATAACTTTGAATCATCAGTAAACAAATAGTTGTAAACCGAGGACCACCTAGTAATAACGGAGTCATTTTAGTACTTTGCCTCACCTGGCAACTACTGATCTCTTCTATGTACAACTGCTGGTATCAGATCAGTAAGCAGCAGTTTCTTGGAAGGTAGCTAAATTTTGTTATGCAAAGTAGTCCTCGACTTTCGTTTATGTTGCTAAACGAAACATTTGTTAAGTGAGTTTTTGCCCTGTTTTACGATCCCTCTTGTCACGTTTGTTAAGTGGACCACTGCAGTGGTTCAGTTAGCAACATGGTTGTTAAGTTAATCTTTTAGGGTTCTTTTAGGGTTTTTATCTGGTTTTATCTGGTTTTTAGTCTTTTTAATTCCTTTTTATATGTTTTTACCTTTCAGCCATTATATTTGATCTTTTAATTGATTTTAATTTTGTATTATTGTTGCATTTTTATTGGCTATACACCGCCCTGAGTCCTGTCAGGGAAAGAGGGCGGTATATAAGTTTAATAAAATAAATAAATAAAATAAAATAAATAATAAATAATCTGGCTTCCCTGTTGACTTGGCTTGTCGAAATCACACAACCCCAGGGACATTGCAACCGCCATAAGTACATGCCAGTTGCCAAGCGCCTGAATTTTGGATCACATGCCCAAGGGGATGCTGCGACAGTCGTAAATGTGAAAAATGGTCATCAATCACTTTTTTCCCGTTGCCGTTGTAACTTCAGACAGTCACTAAATGAACTGTTGTAAGTTGAGGACTACCTGTACTGTGTGCAAAATTAGGTAGACGCTTACTGCCCACAGATAATCCTCTAACCGTAGTGTATTATTTTGTCTCTTTTTTAAATGTTTACTTCATTATTATTTGTAACGCTGGTCTGTGACTGTAATAAAAATCAATTGGTTTGGTTTAGTAGTTTGCCAATTGCCAAGAGAACGAAAAAACAGATATCATTTTTCTTAAACTGATTCTCTGAAATGATGGTTCTAGTCCAACCCCCCACCCAAGCCGGAGACCCTACACCATTTCTGACAGATGGCAGTCCATTCTCTTCTTCAAAGCTTCCAGTATGAAGCTCCCACAACTTCCAAAGGCAAATTCTGTTCCATGGGTTGATTGTTCTCACTGTCAGAAAATTTCTCCTTATTTCCAGGTTGAATCTCTCCTTGTTCGGTTTCCATCCATTATTCCTTGTCTGGCCTCCGGGTGCTTTGGAGAATAGCTTGACCCCCTTCCTCCTCTCTGTGGCAGCCCCTCAAATACTGGAAGACTGCTCTCCTGTCTCCCCTGGTCCTTCTGTTCCCTAGACTAGCCATGCCCAGTTCCTGCAACTGTTCATCGTATGTTTTAGTCTCCAGTCCCCTAACCAGGGAAAGCTGAACCAATACTGTCTTTTTAAAAACCAAAACAATGGTATTTTTTTACTCCTCCCCTCTCTGTTGACTTCTGGCCCTTTGAAGATGCTAATGTTTCTTTTTCTCCTCAAATTGAGTTCATGCCTTCACCTACTTAGAGATCCTTCACGAGCAGACGAGAAATATAGGTCCAAGTGCAATCCATTACATGATAAAATTAGACTCTCCATATCCTCTGGCCCATGTTCTTCTGCCAAAAATTGAATTCGAGAACAGAGAAGGATGACTTCTGTTTAGCATGCTTTAGAAGATGCGGTTGTAATAATAATTGCGGGGAGAATCTTCTTCCTTTAGGAGCCCTCTATATAGAAATTCAGATAATGGAGGAAGCTGTAGTGGAGGACTAGAAAACCTTCCTTCTTCGATAAACTATTCTCAGTGGAGAATTTTCTTACGATGATAGCAATAGCAATAACACTAAGACTTCGATACCGCTTGACAGTACTTTACAACTCTCTCTAAGCAGTTTAGAGAGTCATCCTCTTGCCCCAAACAATCTGGGTTTTACTGACCTCGGAAGGATGGAAGGCTGAATCAACTTTGAGCCAGTTAGGAACAAACTGCTGGCAGTGGGAAGAATTTGCCTGCAGCGCTGTATTCTAACCACTGGAAAGGAAAGAAGGAAGGAAGGAAGGAAGGAAGGAAAGGAGGGAAGAAAAAAGGGCAATAGCAATAGCGCTTAGATTTATATACCACTTCACAGTGCTTTACAATCCCTCTCTAAGCGGTTTACAGAGTCAGCATATTGCCCCCAACAATCTGGGTCCTCATTTTACCGACCTCAGAAGAATAGTCAACCTTGAGTCGGTCAGGATTGAACTGTTAGCAGTGGGCAGAATTGTCCTGCAACACTGCATTCTAACCACTGGGAAGAAAGGAAGGAGGAATGAAGGGAGGGAGGAAGGGAGGGACAGAGGGCAGGCAGGGAGGAACAGAGAAGAGAACAATGTGGGTTGCGTGGCTTATGGGGGAGGAAAGGGCCCTGATTCCCTTCATTAGCCACAGCTGGGAAGAGAGTTTAAAAGAGATGCATGCTGAGTGTAGCGTCTGCTGGGAACAAATGTGAGTTTATCTTGTGTTGACTTTGGTTATCTGTGTTCCTGGCATCTTTCCAATCCTGTTGAGTTATTGCAGGGCCTTCAAGTCTGGAATTCCTTCTCTTGCCCTGCCAAATTAATTACCTCATTTTTGCCTTGATTGGACTTATAGTTACAGTTTTTCTTGACCATGTTTTGGACTTGAATCTCTTGCAGCCAAAGGCTGTTCCTGGGAGAGTTTTTCCTCAGCCAGAAGGTAACCAGAACATTGGCAAAGTTGGAGCTAATAAAGGGACTCTTATGGATCATCTGACTGTGTGGCCTTTGTGCCACGCCCTTTTGGGTCAACCTAGAACAGCACTAAAAATGACTTATGCCCATTTTTCACACTTAACAGCTTTTGCTTCATCCCTCTGGTCATGGGATCAAAATTCGGGCACTTGGCAACTGACCTCTGTTTATGACGGTTGCAGAATCTCAAGGTCATGTGGCCAGCATTTGTGACCTTCCCCACTGGATTCCGACCAGCATGGTCCATGGGGGAAACTGGACTTGCTTAATGACTACACGATTCACTTAACAGCCGCAGTGATTTGCTTAAAACAGAGGGCAAAATCAGGTGTGACTCACGTAAGGGCCACCTCGCTTAGCAACGGAGATTCTGGTTCCAATTGTGGTCATAATTCAAGGACTGCACCTTGCAGTATTTTTAATGACAGCGTGATGACCTGGGGCATGACACAAAAATAACCAAGTCACAAAAGTAGAATAAATTCCCTTTAATGCTTCCAACTTGGCCCCAATGTCCAATTATCCTCGGTTGGATATCAAACTCTTTAAAAAACAGTCTACGAAGGGCAGAAATGCAGTCCAAACCCAAAGTAAAGATAAAGAAATAAAAAACCAACACAAACCACCCTGAAGTAATTAACACGGCAAGCCAGGATGATAAATTGCAGACTTCCAAAGGATAACGCAGCAGCCACAGTTGGGAGGACGCCAAAACCCAAATAAGCCTCGACCAAGATATTGCATGCTTTGTTTCCAGCAAGGAGCTGTGTGCAAATGCCCTTATATCCTGGTCTCCCAGCTGTAACTAATGAAAGGGATCAGGGCCCTTTTCTCTCCCGTAAGCCATGTTGCTCCCTTCTCCATTCCTCCCTGCGTGCCCTAGGATGAAGAGGGGGTGGCCCCGGGTCTTCCTTTGAATGCCCAGCCAGACTGTGCCCTTCCTCTGTTTCTTCCACAGCCACCGGATCCACACTCCCGCCCCCTGTCAGCTGCTCAATCTCCCCCCCAGAATCAGACTCCAACAAAGGCATGATAGACAGCCTACCACAACTGTCCTACAATCGCGATGTTTTCTTGCAGTTCAAACTTTGAGCCACGGGTTTGTGAAACTCCGAAAGCCCAGATCAGTTGGTTTCATGCTTGTTAAAAAATGTTCTGAAGATAAAAGGATGAAATAAATTTTAACTTGCAAATAATGACATTTCCTTACTCGCTGACACTCCAATTGTTCCTATTTATTAGCTGTGATTTATTTGCCGAATTCCAGCAGGGAATCATACAAAGGTCTCTAAGTTGCAGGCTGAGATAAATTGTGTGTATTTTGAAATGTTATTGAGCTAATTAAAACGGAAACCACATTAAAAATATATTAAAAAGGAAAGCAGGGTAATTCTTTGGTGGTTTGAAAGTTATTTACTTTCATTGACTGCAGACTCTTTACCTCCAATGCTTTGGTGAGGAATAACTTCGACCTATACACCTGTGCTCACCGTCTAGGTACTCTGTGCTGTTTTCAAGGAATTCAACGTGTTTTAAGTCTTAATTTTCATGCACATGATCAAAGGCACCGGATTAAATTAGGCTAGAGTTTGGCTTCCTTTTTAAAGCCATTTGCTACTTGCCAAGAACTTCCAGCTGCTGTGATCCGCCGATATTGCTGAGAAACAACTCTGCTATCCTCAGTGTTAACAGTAGTTCATCCTATTGGGATTTGAAGTCCAGCAGTAGCAATAGCAACCGCACTTAGACTTATATACTGCTTCACAGTCCTCTACAGGGTTCTCTAAGCAGTTTTATCGAGTCAGCGTATTGTCTCCCAACAATCTGGGTCCTGTTCTGACCCAAACACCAAACAGAAGTAGCAGCAAAACCTTTTAATGATTCTTTACAAATTCCGTTCGTTCATGGTTAAAAGGCTGTTTCAAACTAATTGTCACTGATAAGAACGTACCTTATCAAGGTTGCGCAAGGTTGCCAAGAACACCAGATAAAGTTGCCAAGAAATATTTCAAACACAAAGAATCTCCAAACACCAACCAAGATAATCGGAACATCCACAAGGCTTGAGTGCAAAAACTTATTTGCTTCCTGCAAAGAACTGCAGTTTCTCAGCTGGCTTTTTTCTCTTAAGGGAGGGGCCATTACCTTGCAGCCTTACTCCCGAGTCGCCCGTGCTGCTGGAGCTGCTCTTTCCTTCGAGCAGCCCTGCACACATGCGCACTTGGTACAGGCTGCTCGGGAACCTCTTCATCACTGCTGCCAGCCTCCACAATCTCCGAAGACAGCCTTCCACTCCCTGGTGGTCCTGGCCCCATCCCTGCCTCACACGCAGGCCCCTCATCTGAGTCCTTGCTCTCTGAGACCTCACATGTCTGCACCTGCTGCCAGCGAACCACAACAGGTCCTCATTTGACCAACCTCAAAAAGATGGAAGGCTGAGTCAACCATGGGCTGGTCAAACTCGAACTCCTGACAGTCGGCAGAGTTAGCCTGCAATGCTGCATTCTAACCACTGTGCCACTACGGCTCCTACTAGCAATATGGTACCGCTTCACAGTGCTTTACAGTCCTCTCTAAGCGGTTTACAATTTCAGCCTATTGCCCCCCAACAATCTGGGTCCTCATTTTACCGACTTCGGAAGGATGGATGGCTGGGTCAACTTTGAGCTGATCAGGATTGAACTGCTGGCAGTCGGCAGAATTAGCCAGCAATATTGCCTTCTGACAACTCCGCCACCACGGCTCCTACAGGTAGTACCTTAACTTATAACCATTCATTATTTCAGAGCTGATTCTCGAGTGAGATCCTGTCTGTCGCCTTCATTCCCCAACCCGTCAAAATCAAAAGGGTATCGGTTGCAGAAAACACGTGGCATTTCCTATTCCTGCGTGCATCCTGTGGACTCTTAATTGAAATAGCTAATTAAGTCACCTTGTGCCTGAAGTCAGCAGCTAATCGAAAGCCTAACGAACGGACATGTGCATGGTTTGGTTCTCAAGTTTTTCCTGGAAAAACAAAGGGGTAAACTCGCACGGGGAGGAGATGGCTGTAAATTACATTTCTCGATGTGATGATCTGGGGAACTTAAGCGGTTGGAATTTTGGCTTTTATGGGGAAGGGTTCTTATTGGCACCTGTGAATTCTGATCACGTGACCATGAGGATCTTGCAACTGTCTATAAGGGTGAAAATCAGTCATATAAGTGACTTTTTTCCATGCCGTTGTGACTTTAAACAGTCACTAAACAGTTGTAAATTGAAGACGTAACTGTATGTTTCTACTGGAAAATGGTTCAATAGAATAGAATAGAATAGGATTAGGATTGGGATAGAATGTGGAATAGAAATAGGAATAGGAATAGATACAGATGCAGATTAACAGAGTTGGAAGGGACCTTGTAGGTCATCTAGTCCAACCCCCTGCCCAAGCAGGAGACCCTACACCATTTTGACAGATGGCAGTCCAGTCTCTTCTTGAAAGCCTCCAGTGATGAAGCTCCTAAATCTTCTGACGGCAACTTCAGTTCAGTATAGAATAGAATATGGAATAGGAATAAGATAGGATAGAATAGAATATGGAATAGAAATAGAAATAATAGAAATAGAATAGAATTCTTTATTGGCTAAGTGTGATTGGATACACAAGGATTAATTATAAACAATGGACTGTATTCATTACATTTTAGCTTATTGGTTTTAGCCTTTAATTGAAAATTAGATTGGGTTTACTGTACTGTTTTAATTATATTGATTTTCCTATTGTGTTTTCTGTGTAAGTTTTGTAAGTCACCTAGATTCTGGCTGATTTCAGAGAAATCTCATATACAAACATACAAATCTCTGTACTACAACTGTACTTTACCTTTCTTCATAAGCTACTATCCAGAAAAGAGAAAAGAATTTGGAATTTTCCACCTGTATCACTGGCCTTATTAGCAAATTCACAAGCAAAACAAAAGAACAAAACCATATAAACCACATAAGGTAGGTATTATTAGCAAGAGTCTTTTCCCTACATGTTTAATTGCATTTTAAGATGCAAAGATGCATTAAAAAATAGATGTTAGCAAATTGATTTTCTGAGAAGCCAGCGGCTAACAGAAATGGCTAACTTCTGTTGAAGATTGCTGTTGTTTTATTTCAAAATTGACTCCCTGGATAATTTCTTAGACATCTGCATAAGAAGTGAGCTCAAATTTCATTATTCTGTTCTTCCACATGCTATAGTTGACTGCAATTCCTTTGCAGTTCCATAAATTACAATAAACTTTATATTACTGGATAAATTGGGTGAGAGGGGACATTCATTACTTAAATCTCAAGGTCTTCTCACCCCCATTTACATACTTTATGTAATGGCAGCATGTGTGCAAAACCACATCATTTGTGTAATGATGATGTTACACAGATGATCTAATTCGACACAGGTGACATAGATGTAATTAAAAGTACATCGAAGTTGTGCAGTCTGGATGACGGGAAGGTATTTTGTTGCTTGCTATCCAAAATGGGGGCCCCCGTGAAATTAATTTTGGGGCGAGATGTTAGATGTTCCCAAGAAGGAATGAAAATAATAACTTCTCACATCAAGTAGGTAAATATCCTTGCATCCAAATTGCCACCAATCATGTGCGTTTGGGGGAGATTTTTATCTATTTTTATTTATTTGTTTGATTTGTCAATCGCTTACAAGATAATAGGTATAAGTATAAACATGAATAAGAATATAGGAAATAGGTACGATTAAATGGGGACAATAGGACAGGGACGGTGGGCACAATTGTGCCCTTACAGACCTCTTAGGAATGGGGTGAGGTCAATAGTGGTTAGTTTGAGGTTAAAGGAGTGGGGGTTAGAGGATGTAACTACAAAGTCAGGTAGTGCATTCCAGGCATTGACCCCTCTGTTGCTGAAGTCGTACTTTCTGCAATCGAGTTTGAAGCGGTTTACATTGAGTTTGTATCTGTTGTGTGCTCTTGTATTGTTGTGGTTGAAGCTGAAGTAGTCATTGACTGTTAGGACATCATAGCAGATAATTGTGTGTGCTACGCTTAAGTCTAACCATGGGTGGCATAGTTCAAGGTTGTCCAAGCCCAAAATCTCAAGCCAGGTGATATAGGATATTCTGTTTCGAGCAGAGGAGTGTAGTACTCTTCTCGTGAAATACTTCTGGTGAAATACTTCTGGATTCGCTCAATTGTATTATTTTTGTCCTTGTTCTGTTGGCTTTCTGCTGTAGCTGCACAGTTTCGCCAATTTAACATCTTAAGCCCCCAAGTATTTTGCCAAACCTTCCTGAAGAAGAATTTCTCTGCTTGAAAATCACCCATAAATAAACTTTCTTCTTCCTTGCTGTAAAAAAGTCTAAGGGATCGTTTCGTTGGTGGTGATGTTTGGGCCTTAAAAACCGTTGTTTATTGCAACCATCCGTCTCCACGGATCTGCCCCACAAAGGGGACTTGGTAAAGCCATTACGAAGTGCCATACCCATTCCATTTGCCTACAGTAAATAGAATGTCAAAAATGTCAGAGGGAAATAAATATCGGGCTGGTTAAAAGGGAGCCGAGATGGCTCAAAGCATCATTGAAAAGGATTGATTTATCTAGCCTGCTGTAATGACTGCAGATGTGAACCTGTTATTCTAGATGAGCAATGAATTTGATGAGCTGATAACACGAGGCCGGCAAGGCCTGGTTTTAATTACTGATGAGGAATTTATTTGTGAAGGGCTGTGATTTACAAAGGGTGGGCTCTGTTATTGACAGGTGACCTTGGGGGGGGGTTGTTCTTTTTTCTTCTTTTAAATGAAGACTAGCAATACATATATATATTTTAAAAAAATAGGCTAACTCCTCTGCTTTCTCTCGAAGGATTAGTGGCATGGATGAAATGTACTGGAATGGATAGGCTGCTGTCGGCTTTTAAAAGTTGTATCTATCTAGATGTGTAATTATTATTATTATTATTTTAGTTCCATTTTTTTCCAAGTCATGTTGTGCCTGGAGATGCCTTCTCTTCTCTTTGGGGATCTCCAGATGCATGGAAGTGTACTTCCTGGGCTAAGATAGCCAAATGTTGGGTGTTGACATCCAAAACAGCTGGATATCAAGTGGGAGAAGACTTCTCTTGAAGGCAACAGCCTGGAGATCAGACAGTAAAATAGAACAAGGATTGTGGTATTGTCCTTGTGTGGTTGTTGTTGTCTTCTATCACATTAGTGGCTTGGGATGGGTAGGATCTGTGGCTGAGCTTAAAGCCAATGAGAATGTCCATAACAGGTTTCTAAGGAAGAAGTAGAAGAACCAGAGTTTCTGATCATATTGTACCAAAAGGTAAAGCTTCAGCTTATGGCTTATGCAGTGTATTAGAATAGAATAACAGAGTTGGAAGGGACCTTGGAGGTCTTCTAGTCCAACCCCAGGCAGGAAACCCTGTAGCATTTCAGACAAATGGTTGTCCAGTCTCTTCTTCAAAACTTCCAGTGTTGGAGCATTCACCACTTCTGAAGGCAAGTTGTTCCCCTGGTTAATTGTTCTCACTGTCAGGAAATTTCTCCTTAGTTCTAAGTTGCTTCTCTGCTTGATTAGTTTCTACCCATTGCAGGATTGTGGCTTGTTTGGGAAAACATGATGGAGCCAATAATGGCTTAGAACAAGGGTCTCCAGGTTTGGCAATGGACTCCCAGAATTCCCCAACCACAATAGCTGACTGAGGAATTCTGGAATTGAACTCCACAAGTCTTAAAATTGCCAAGTTTAGAAACTCCTGGCTTAAAACAATGGGTGAAGTCAGTTTTTGGAATGCTACTTAGAAGATCATACCTTCCCTTGGCCTTTTTTCTTTCCTAACTCTGGTTTGATTTTCTGGTCAGATAGTTGAGTAGTATCTACCGAACTGCACTTTTGTTAATTCATTCTTGTTTTGATTGCAAAAGTTTGTTGCATTTAAGGGTTGTTTCTCATGTTTTGATCGGTATCCCTATTAACCTTGTTGTGCAGTTCCTATTTATTCATGCGCCAGTCAGTGGTAGATTGTCTTGGCTAGATACAGTTCAGTCCTCGACACACGATCCCAATTGAGCCCAACGTTTCTATTGCTAAGCAAGAGAGTTGTTAAGCGAGTTTTGCTCTATTTTGCAGTGAATGTTCTTGTTAAGGGAATGACTGCATTTGTTAAGTAACACAGTTGTTAAGTGGCTTCCCCATTGACCTTGCTGGTCAGGAGGTGGCAAAAGGTTGAAGACATGACTTTGGGACCCTGCAACGGTCGTAAATATGAGTCAGTTGTCAAGTGTCTGAATTTTGATCATGGGGAGGCTGCTATGGTTGTGTGAAAAACAGTCGTAAGTCACTTTTTTTTTCAGTGCCATTATAATTTCGAATGGTCACTAAATGAATTGTTCTAAGTCAAGAATTACCTGTAATTCAATCTTCATATTATGCCTTCCTTTGCTTCCTTTGCCTATTCTTTTTTTAAAAAAAAAATATTGTTTTTTTAAAATATACAACAAACCATTCAATTTCAATCGTATGTCGATTTGGGTGCATATTTCAATTATTTGAACATTATAAATGATATTCTTCTTATAAAATCTAATACATACATCAATGTATATATTCCCCTATACATAATAATATCACACTGTGGATAACCCATAGTGTAACACAAACATAATAAAATCCAAAACATAAATAAATGTCCTTTAATGCCTCCAATTTGGCCCCACTGTTCAATAATTCTCAGTTGGAGATAAAACTTAGTCAAAAATAGTCTTCAAAAGAAAGCAATACAGTTTGAACTTAATGAGCAGATAGAGGTGAAATAAAAAACCAAAACAAACTACAATGAAGGAATTCCCACAACGGACCAGGATAAGTAATTACCAATTTCAAGGAGATAACAAGGCACAGTCTGTTGGAAGGATGCTAACCAATGTAAGTTCAGCCCAAAATGAAACACACTCTGTTTCTGGCAACGCTGTGTTTTAACCGTCTCTTTTATATACTGTTCTCCCCAGCTGCAACCGATGAGGGGGATCATGGCCACTTCCTCTCTCGTAAGCCAAGTTGTTTCCTTCTCCGTTCCTCCCTGCATACCCTAGGATGAAGAGGGAATGGGCCTGGTTCTTCCTCTGCCCTTCCCCAGCCTCCTCCACAACCTCCGGAGCCACACCTCCACTCCCTGTTGGCTGTTCCTCTTCTCCCTCAGAGTCCGACTCTAACAAGGGCATGAAACACACATTATAACTTTGCTTAAATTTCTCTAATTGCTCTATAAATACATTAAACCTTTTGTAGGTTGTTCTGTTCTCTATCCATTGATAAATCATATTCCATACCATTTAGTTTCTTCTTTTTCTTTAATTTCTGGTGTCAATTTATTCATTTCTGCACATTCAAATATTTTTTCAATTATTTTTCCGTCTATTGGTATTTTATCACTTTTCCAATTTTGGGCAAATACAATCCTAGCCGCTACAGGTATAATTAAATAAATACAGGTATAATTAAATACAGGTATAATTAAATAAATATTTTCTTTACTATAACTTTCTGGTACCATTCCTAGTAGGAATATTTCAGGTTACAGATCTATATGTTATTTAATCATTTTTTCCAACCATGTGTGTATTTTAGTCCAATACCTTTTAGCCTCTGTGCAAGTCCACCACAGATGACAATATGTTCCTGGTGTTTGGTGACATTTCCAACATTTCACTGATTAATCTTTAAACATTTTCACTCGTCTTGCTGGCACTAAGTGCCATCTATAAAACATCTTATATAAGTTCTCCTTATACGCTGTCGATATTGTCAATTTACAGTTCCCATTTCATGGTTTCTGCCATTTTTTCCAATTTTTTTAAAGTACCGTGTTATTGTTGCTTCTACGATCATTGCTATTTGACTTTCTTTGCATCAAACGTTCTCCAGTAATCTTTGGATTTTTAAAAAAAGGCACTTATAATCCACCGAAGGAGCTTAAAAACACCATGTTCAACATGCTGCCCTTTGACAGCAAAATCCTGCTTGACGCCGTTGTGGTATTGACTCGCCGTAGATTTGGATTAATCATAGTTATTTCTCAAGGTACCGCTCCAAAGAAAGGTAGCTGCAGGTATTATAGACCGACGTTTGGCTTCGTAGTTAAAACTCAGCGCCGTGAAAGAGCTCTTCAAAAGTCACTTAATGGGAAGTCATCTGGAAGAATTTCTTTCTACCGAGAGACAGGCTTCGGTTCTTACCTTCCCTCAAGTGGAGTGAATTGGAAGAAAGAGTTGACTCTCTGGTGGTTGTACGCTCCGTTGCTTTGTCCTTGTTTGGAAAGGCAGGGCCGTGTCATTTATCCCCATCGCCAATTTTCACAGAGCTTCAGGTATCAAAGCATCTTAAACACCAGCCTTCTCCAGATGTGGCAGACTCCAGATGTGTGGGGATAGCAATTCCCATTCCTTTCCAACCTGCATGTTGACAAACACCTTGGGGATTTAGTGTTTTTTATTTTTTATTATCGGCAATGCATCTGGCTTCGTGCATATTTCATTTTTCTAACCGCTGCTCCATGCAAGGCAGAAAACTAAGTTTTTCACTCTGAACCTGTTAGCCTTTTTATGGGTCTTTCCTTTTTTTTCACACCCCATCTGCAAATAACATTGGGGAATGTGCTGCTGTTTTTAGATAGCATCCTGGTGGATAAATTGCAGACTCTACGGTTGTTAGTTGCTGCTCAGGCAAAGAGAGTGTGGGAAATCTTGATGAATTTTGCAATTCTCTGCTGCTCAGCAGAGACAACTCTATCATCTTAAGCCCCTCTTTCTCACCCTTGGAAACTTGACACAGTAGGTGGGGAATTCTGGGAGTTGAAGTCCACACATTTTAAAGTTGCCAAGGTTGAGCAGCATTGCCCTGAGCAGTTTCAGTATTATTTGAGTTTTTGGATTGTTTTATTCATTATACAAATTGGCATGGCTGCCACACACACACAGGCGAACTCCGGGCAGCTTACAACATTAAAAATCCACGACATAAAAAAACCCATATCCTAAAGGTACTTTACAAGACCGCATTCTGCCAGTTTCCTCTCACCGACCGGTGCACTTTCACAGGGAGGGTCTCTTGCGGGTCCCGTTGGCATCTGTGTGCCGGCTGGTGACCCCGAGGAATAGGGCCTTCTCTGTGGGGGCGTCTGCCCTCTGGAATGGGTTGCCTCCGGAGTTGCGTACAGCCACGGACCTGGGGACCTTCAAGCGTGCCTTGAAAACCTGGCTCTTTCACCAGGCCGGCTTGGGCTGATTTTAGATTGGGGTTTTAAATTGGGGGTCCCTAGTGGCGATCAGAGGGTTGGGGTATTTTAATTTTAGGGTTTATAGTGGGGGTTTTAACTTGTTTATTACAGCCAGGTTATTTAATTCAGTTTTAATTTTTGTATATTTTAATGTTATTTTAATTGGATGGCTGTACACCTCTCCGAGTCCTTTGGGAGAGGAGCGGTATATAAATATCTATCTATCTATCTATCTATCTATCTATCTATCTATCTATCTATCTATCTATCTATCTATCTATCTATCTATCTATCTATCTAACGTTTTCAAGAGGCAACTGGGCTTTCTTGTTTTTTCCTTGAAGATGTTTCGCTTCTCATCCAAGAAGCTTCTTCAATTCTGAAGAAGGTTCTTGGATGAGAAGTGAAATGTCTTCAAGGAAAAACCAGAAAGTCCAGTTGCCTCTTGAAAAAAGTACTTTTGGGACAACCAGGACCTGGTTGACTGGGAACCTCCATAGGCATTTGTTGTTGCTGTTGCTAGGTGCAAAGTCGTGTCCGACCCATCGCAGCCCCATGGACAATGTTCCTCTAGGCCTTCCTGTCCTCTACCATCTTCCAGAGTCTTTTAAAGCTCACGCTGATTGATTCGGTGACTTCATCCAGCCACCTAATTCTCTGTCGTCCCCTTCTTCTCCTGTTGCCCTCGATCTTTCTCAGCATTCGGCTCTTCTCCAGAGAGTCCTTCCTTCTCATCAGGTGGTCAAAGTCTTTGAGTTTCATCTTCAGGATCTGGCCTTCTAAAGAGCAGTTGAATTCCTGGTGACACATTTATGGGGTTCCTTGGCAATTATGCAGAACTGGTTTGTTACTATCATCTTCTAGGAAGTTTTTAGTTTTCCAGTCTATTTTCTGGAAGTTTCCCAACCAACGTATAACTAGGTCTGACCCTACTTAGTCTCTGCCCCTAAACAAGATAATCCAGGGACTGCCAATCACTGAGATACAGGAATGTCTGGATCACATTGTCAAAATTCCAAATATGTTAATATACTTAACTCTAAAATGTTTGGGATTCCTGTACAGTATTATAGACACTTGCTGGAGGAAGCTTAAATGATTTTGATGTGAAATTCTTTGTTAATCTAACTTCTTTGGACCAGGGGAGACATGAGAGCAGTCTTCCAATATTTGAGGAGCTGCCGCAGAGAGGAAGGGATCATGCTATTTTCCAAAGCACCTGAACTCCAGACAAAGAATAATGGATGGAAAGTGAACAAGGAGAGATTTAACTTGGAAATAAGGAGAAACATTCTGACAATGAGAACAATCAACCCATGGAACAGAAGTTGCCTTCAGAAGTTGTGGGAGCTTCCTCCCTGGAAGCTTTCAAGAAGAGACTGGACTGACAACTGTCAGAAATGGTGTAGGGTCTCCTGCTTGGGTGGGAGGTTGGACTAAAAGACCTACAAGGTCCCTTCCAACTCTGTAAATCTGTAGTAAAAATACACCTGGGTCACTGCTTCTAAATGCTACTGGTCCTTGATGTATTGCAGAGATGACAAAAAGATGTTGTGACTTTGAAAAAAAGCGCAGAGAAGAACAACTAAAATGATTAAAAGGCCTGGAAACTAAAACATGACGAACAGTTGCAGGATTTGGGTTTAGCTAGTGTAGAGAAAAGAAGGACATGGATGGGGGTGGGGGACATGATAGCAATATTCCAGTATTTGAGAGGTTGCCACAGAGAAGAAGGGGTCAGCTTATTTTCCAAACTACCAGAAGGCAAGACAAGAAACAATAGATGGAAACTGATCAAGGGGAGAAGTAATCTGGAATTAAGGAGAAACTTGAAGTAGAACAGTGAGCCCTGGTGGCACAGTAGTTAGAATGCAGTACTGCAGGCTATTTCTGCTGACTGCCAGTTGACTGCAGTTCAGCAGTTCGATCCTGAGTGGCTTAAGGTTGACTCAGCCTTCCATCCTTCCCAGGTCAGTAAAATGAGGACCCAGATTGTTTGCTGACTCTGTAAACTGCTTAGAGGGGGCTGTAAAGCTTTAAGTGCTATTGCTACCAATGAAACAGCTTGCCTTCAGAAGTTGTGGATGCTCCATCACTGGAAATTTTTAAAAAGAGATTGGATAATCACATGTCTTCCAGCTCTCTTTTGATTGATTGATTGATTAAAAGTCTTGGACAGAAGGAAAAAGGAGAAAAAAATGTAAATAGAGAGGCAGCTAATAGAAGAAACCCAGTAAGCTAGGATCTTAAGCTGGCAGATGATAACTTCCTTGAGGTTTGAAAGCTGGGATACCATCCCAGCTCCCTTTTATATATATATATTTTGTAGACTGAAGAAATGCACGAACAGAATTAATTGCCAAGTCAGAGAACTTCATTTAGCGTGGTGATGCAATTATTGTCTCGGATCTTGTGGGTTTTCTCCTTTGCAAGAAGGCAGAAAAGCTATCCTTCTATAAAGAGCGCTGACTTTATTATCAAAATGCACGATGTTTGGCTTCAGGGACTATGTTATAATTAAGCATCTCTGGGATGATTTTAGACTCTTATTTGTGGCTGAACTCTTGCCTTTAAGCAAATGTAATTTAAAAGGCTATTAGATAATATGTCTTCGGAGGGCGAAACTTGTCAGAACCCTGACAGGGCATTCAGTGCTAGTAGCAAAACTGAAAAGTGGAGAAAAGCTGGGTTTGTACCTGGACCAGAAAGTTTTGTTAGCTGCTCGAAGACTGACACCTTGATTCGGCTCTCAAAGCTCTATATAACAGGGGACTCCAACCTTGGCAACTTTAAGACCTGTGGACTTCAACTCCCAGAATTCCTCAGCCGGCTGAGGAATTCTGGGAATTGAAGTCCACTGGTCCTAAAGTTACCAAGGTTGGAGACCCCTGCTATATAACACAATGCCTACCTGAGGATATTTGTGGTGATAGGGGGCCATTAATCAATTTTTTTCCCCCTTTTAATTACGTTTGAATAATAGCTTGGTATTTTGCAGGAAAAAACGCTGGGTAGGTTTATGCAGAAGGTTGCATGCTGTGTCCGTAGGTTGCGCCCCTCTTCCAACTCCAGAGGAGTTTTCTTAGCAAGTTCCCATTTGCACCACAACATTAGAGTGCTTATTTCTTTTATGGCCTACTGCCAATTCCTACTGGACTCTTGGGAGCTTGAAGCCCCTGAGCAGAGCCATTACTGCTTGTGTATTTTTTTCTTCTTCTCCCTAGCAGTTTTGGTTTTGAACAGCCTAGTGGGAGAATTAAAAATGAAGCAAAACCTGGAAAGGAAAACGACTGTCTATCTTTCAACTTTAAACGCTGCTTCCAGAAGCTGAGATCTTCTAAGGAAGATCAATAGCTAAGGAAGAGGGGAAGCAGTTAGATTGCTGCCGGACAAAACGGCGTTGCTGTTCTTAGGCTGGTTTAAAATTGAGAGCCGATAGCAGCAACAATTCTTTTGAGAGGCTCGGTAGAAAGAGGCTAACTAACCTTAATGGTTCCCAGTTGGAACTGAACGGTGCAATTGCGAAATTTGGAGTCATTGCGCTGGGTAGGAAGCTGCACTTTCCTAATTCAATTTTTGACTCCTAGCTCCTCTTTTCAGCCAGGGGCTGAGATGAAGGAAGAAAGACCTGAGACTTTGGGAAGACGGCAGAGAAGAGCCACAAAGATAATCAGGGGGGGCCTGGAGGCTGAAACACATGAAGAACGATTGCAGGGATTGGGTCAAATTTCATGAAGGATTAGGGGTGACGTGATAGCAGTGTTCCAATATTTGAGGGGCTGCCCCAAAGAAGAGGGAGTCAATCTCTACCTGAGGGCAGGACAAGAAACAGTGGGATGGAAACTCATCAAGGAGAGAAGCAACCTAGAAATAAGGAAATATTTCCTGGCAGTGAGGCTTTTAAGAAGAGACTGGATATTTGTCTAAACTGGTATAGGGTCTCCTGCTTGAGCAGGGGTTGGACTAGATGACCTCCAAAATCTCTTCTCTTCTCTTCTCTTCTCTTCTCTTCTCTTCTCTTCTCTTCTCTTCTCTTCTCTTCTCTTCTCTTCTCTTCTCTTCTCTTCTCTTCTCTTCTCTTCTCTTCTCTTCTCTTCTCTTCCCTTCCCTTCCCTTCCCTTCCCTTCCCTTCTTCTCTCCTCTCCTGTCCCTTCCCTTGTCCTGTCCTGTCCTCTCCTCTCTTCTCTGAAGCCAACACATTGGACACATCTACTGTATCTCTGAAACTCCATTGCAGGGGTCAGTAATGGAGGAAGTGCTTTTGCATTGACACCCAACTTGTTGGCTTCCCACTCACCCACCCAAAAATTGATGGTTTGCTGCAAGGAATGGAATGTTGGTAGCAACAACCTTTGGTAGGCTCAGGTGTTCTTCTGTGTAAAGCGCAGAATTTACACATTTAACAGCTGTAGTTGCAATTCGGTCTGGAACAGAATTTCTTTTTCCATGGACAGGAAGTAAACTGCTTAGAGAGGGCTGTAAAGCACCATGAAGTGGTATATAAGTCTAAATGCTACTAAATGCTACTAAATGCTACTAAATGCTAACCAGTGGAACAACTTGCCTTCAAAAGTTGTGGATGCTCCATCACTGGAGGTTTTTAAGAAGAGATTGGGCAACCATTGGTCTGTTTGAGCAGGGGGATGGACTAGAAGACCTCCAAGGTCCCTTCCAACTCTGTTATTCTGCTCTGTTAAGAGAGCCATCTCCACAAGGAAGGCAGAAGGGGCTGGGATTTAGGTCTCAGTACTTCAGCGTTGCAGTCATTCTCAACATCTTTTTCACCACGGAGTTCTTTTTTTCTGGCCACGGACCCCAAGACTTAACTCAAGATTTAAATCATAACATTTCTTCAAGTTTTCACAAACCCCCTGTGGAGACCTTAGGGTTTCCTCAAGAGTCCACAGACCACATGTTTTAGAACCACAGCAATATTGAATAATATACTATACCGTGGATACTTGGTGGAGAACTTTGAATTAGAATCAAGGAGACTTAAACCATGATGTTGGTCTGAATGCGATTGGAAAACAGAAAACAACCACCACAATCCTAGAATTCTCTCTGGCCAGAGTACGGAAGGTTTACGTGAGTGGAAAGCGGATGAAAACAACACTTTGCTGTTATAATAGTCTAGCAATCTTTTCTGTTTGTTTTGAAACAGGGATAATGTCAAATTAGAACCCTGGTAAATGTTTAAACAATTTAGAACGGCCTGCTATAATGTTGATAATGTCAAACTTTCCATCACCTTTTGTTTTCGAGTAACAATGGCTTGATGAGAAAATGTAGCTTCTAATTCTGTTCCAGGTCGAATTGCAACTACAGATGTTAGAAGTGGGAGAAAGACAGGCGTTCCATGTTTGGTTCCAATAATTGCTGTCCCTCATAAATACTCACGGCATGTGGGTTGTAAGGAGCTACACCAGCACATTTTCTTCAGACACCCCCATTCCACCAATCCTTAAGAAACAAAGTAGGCAGTAGATGTCCCTTGAATGCAAATACATTCTTCATCTCTTTTAAGAGGAAGAAAAATCCACCCTTGTCCAAGAATGAGCAACTTTTAGTAATTAGCCAGATTCATCACAGCCTTGTTTCTTCTTATTAATCCTTCTGTTGTTTGCAGTTGCACTGTCAACATAGGGATTTTACTTGGAGTTGGTTTTTCTACTGGGTAGGGCAGATCTAAATAAGGAAGAGAAACAGTTTCTAGCAGTAACTGATGATGTTACCTGGTTGGGTAATGAAACGGTCTGCAAGAAAACAACCAAGCTCAAAGACGAGACAAATGGTTATCTAATCTCTTTTTAAAAACTTCCAATGTTGGAGCATTTACAACTCCTGGAGGCAAGTTGTTCCACTGGTTATTTGTTCTCACTGTCAGGAAATTTCTCCTTAGTTCTAGGTTGCTCCTCTTCCACCCATTGCTTCTTGTCCTGCCCTCAGGGGCTTTGGAGAATAGCTTGACTCTCTCTTCTTTGTGGCAACCCCTGAGATATTGGAAGACTGCTATCATGTCACCCCTAGTCCTTCTTTTCATCAGACTAGACATATCCAATTCCTGCAACTGTTCTTTCTATGTTTTAGCCTCCAGTCCCCTAATCCTCTTGGTTGCTCTTCTCTGCACTCTTCCTAGAGTCTTAACATTCTTTTTACATAGTGGCGACCAAAACTGGATGCAGTATTCCAAGTGTGGTCTTACCAAGGCCTTATAAAGTGGTATTAACACTTCACATGATCTTGATTCTATCCCTCTGTTTATGCAGTCTAGAACTGTGTTGGCTTTTTTGGCAGCTGCTGCACACTGCTGGCTCATATTTAAATGGTTGTCCACTAGGACTCCAAGATCCATCTCACATTACTACTATTGAGCCAGGTACCACATATACTATACCTGTGCATTTTGTTTTTCTTGCCTAAATGTATTAGAGCCTTACTTTTTTCACCATTGAACTTCATTCTTTTACTTAAAGAGCAACAAGGATGCTTCCTTTCAACCTTGAGCTGCAAATATTCTCCTTTCTTGGAGCCCAGTTATGAAGGCAGACATATCAAAACCTGGGGCAGGTGATCAGGTAAAGAAAGGACTGCAATTAAGGCCTCACTCTTCAGTAAGGGAGTTTTGTTTTCAAGTGATGATATCAAAATAACTTTGTTAATTTTACTGGACTTGCCCTCTTAAGGATTTGACAGTTGGAGTGTCATCTTTCCAATTAAGCTTTTTTTGGGGAGAGGAACTTCGGGCTGTTTTTTAGGAGGAACTTTAAGATTTCTGAAGAACTTTGGGATTTCTGAAATACCTTCCTGGTTCTTGAGATAATTTGCAAAAAAGAGAGAAGGGAAGAAGACAGAAGCCCCCCCACTTCCCCCCCCCCCATCTAAACCTTCAAGCTTTGAAAGATTCCATTCCCCTCTTAATGGCAGGACTCGCAATTGTTTCAGGTGGTTAAAATGGAAAGAGATAAAATAAAAAATAAAAACATAAAAGGGAGCAAACCGAATGGTTTATTGTCCTTCTTTGAAATTTCAATCACCGCTTTATGTGTGTACGATACCTCTGCCGGCAGATTTTCCAGTCCAGATATTGAGAAAACATGTGAGGGTTATAAATCCAAAAGAGAGGGGCCCAATTCCAGTCTTCAGCAAGGATGGGGGAAAAAAAACACCCATAACCAAGTTTACTATACGGGTGGTCCTCAACTTATAATAGTTCAGTTAGTGACCGTTCGAAGTTACAAGGACACTGAAAAAGGGACTTACAACCAGGGGTGAGATTCAAAAATCGCAGCAATTGGTTCGCTGCCCGGTTGCTAGGTGGGTGTGGCCACGGTGGGCGTAGCCTACCGAAACTTCCGGGAGGGCCATTTTTCACCTTCCCTGGGGTCCGGAGGCTTCCCTTGAGCCTCTGGGAGGGCAAAAACAGGCTCCTACAAGCTCCAGAGGTCCTCCGGAAGCCAGAAACAGGCTTGTTTCTGGACTTCCGGAACTTCAGGTTTGGCCCATTTTTGGCCCTCCTTTATTGCCTTTGCACGGATGCTGCATCCAAAAACGGGTCGTGTGGAGACTTCTGGGAGGGGCGGATGGGGTGGGGCCAGCCGGGTCGGTTCAACTACCGGTTCGGCGAACCGGATGTAAATTTAACCGGTAGAATCCCATCCCCTGCTTACGACCATTGGTCACACTTGCAGCATCCCTCTGGTCACGTGACCGAAAAATTCAGATGTTTGGCAACCTGGTTATACTTAGGATGGTTGAAGGTAAGGGTGGGATTCAATTTTTTAAGCAACCGATTCTGTGGGCGTGGCTTAGGTGGTGGGCAGGGCTTGGTGGTCATGTGACTGGGTGGACATGGTTTGGTGGTCATGTGACTGGCTGGGTGTGGCCAACTAGGCGTGGCCAACTCAACATCACTCACATCAAGGCACGCATCTCCTCACCCGGCCTCTCATGACTGTTGGGATGCTGCAACAGTCGTAAGTGTGAAAAAGGGTCATAAGTCACTTTTTTCAGTGCCCTTGTAACTTTGAATGGTCACTCCACACAAGTACCAGCAAAGGAAGGGAAAAACACTCCAGATACGTTCCAGAGACAGGAAGTCTAGTCCTGCCAAGAATGTAATGGGGGTTAATGGAGAGGCAGTTTCTGTAAGCAACACCAGAATGTTTCCTTCCTGCCTTCCTTACAGGATTAGGCCAGTAATTTCTTCTAACAACCGGTTCTCTGAACTGCTTAGAATGTTAACAACCGGTTCTAGCGAATAGGTGTGAACTGGTAGAATCCCATTCCTGGTTGAAGGGTCCCAGGGGCCATTCTGACCAGCAAAATCAATGGGGAAGCACCAGTTTACATAACCACCATGTGGCTAACTTAGCAATTGTAGTGATTCACTTAATGATTGTACTGAGAACAGTTGTAAACTGGGGCAAAACTCACTTAACGAACATTTCACTTAGCAACATAAATTTTTGGGCTCAGTGGTGGTTGTAAATACTTATTTATCTATTCTTTTCCCCCCTCTGTTTTTAAGGCTGCCCATTCACCAGGCAACTGAGAATGTCTTACAACTGGATTAAAAACATAAATAGTATAAAATAACAAAGCCACACAAAGCATAATTGTGACAAGGAGAATTAACTCCCAAGTACACACCTAAACAGGTTTTATACAGCCACCCCAGCTTATAGAGTATTGGTGGCGCAGCGGTTAGAATGCAATATTGCAAGCTAACTTTGTCCACAGCCTGGAGTTCGATCCTGATGGGGCTCAAGGTTGACTCAGCCTTCCATTCTTCTGAGGTCAATCAAATGAGGATCCAGATTGTTGAGGTCGATAAAATGAAGACCCTGCAAAATGTTGACTCTGCAAACCGCTTAGAGAAACCTGTAAAGCAGTATATAAATCTAAGCGCTATTGTTTTTTCCTTCCTTCCTTCCTTCCTTCCTTCCTTCCTTCCTTCCTTCCTTCCTTCCTTCCTTCCTTCCTTCCTTCCTTCCTTCCTTCCTTCCTTCCTTCCTTCCTTCCTTCCTTCCTTCCTTCCTTCCTTCCTTCCTTCCCTCCCTCCCTCCCTTCCTCCCTCCCCTCCCAATAGTTAGAATGCAGTATTGCAGAATAATTCTGCCCACTGTTTGATCCTGACTGGCTCAAAGTTGACTCAGCCTTCCATCCTTCCAAGGTTGGTAAAATGAGGACCCAGATTGTTGGGGGCAATAGGCTGATTCTGTAAACTGCTTAGAGAGGGCTGTAAAAGCACTATAAAGTGGTATATAAGTCTAAGTGCTATTGCTATTTCCTTCCTTCCTTCCTTCCTTCCTTCCTTCCTTCCTTCCTTCCTTCCTTCCTTCCTTCCTTCCTTCCTTCCTGGTAGAATGCAGTGTTGCAGGCTAATTCTGCCCACTGCCAGCAGTTTGAATCTCACCAGGCTCAAGATTAACTCAGCCTTCCATCCTTCCAAGGTTGGTAAAATGAGGGCCTCAGATTGTTGAGGGCCAAAGACTGACTCTGTAAACTGCTTAGAGAGGGCTGGAAAGCACTGTGAAGTGGTATATACGTCTAAGTGCTGCTATTTATGGTGATTGTTCCATGGCCATGTGATTGCACTTTATGACAGTTTTACTGAAAAACTGGCTCTTTGTCAAAAACGCACATCCAATCATTGGTTCGCTTAGTGACCGTGGTGTTAACTTTATGACTGTCGCACCTGCTTTATGACGGTCCCATTCGCTTAACCACCAAAAAGGTTGTAAAACAATGTTGAGGTGACCGTTTTATCATGGTTACGACACGCGGCCCCAGTGGCAGGCTCCCGATAACGGTCGTACGTCGAAGACGAGTCTGTATTTCTCTTTCCAGCCTTTTGCTTAAAAATGCTTGGATTTTGAGCGGCTCCTTTTCTCCTCTCTCCTATTTCAAAAAGAAAGCAAACTAAGACTGTTCGTCCCCCACGTAACTGGGCCAGTGGATCAGGCAGCTTAAAAAGCACCTGGCCCTCTCAGGATCTTGCTATGCAGCTGCAAAAATAAAAAAATGCCAAATCAGGTTGGGGTTGCATTTGTCTTAAGAAGAAAAAAAAACCTAAACCGAGGGATTTCTTTTGTCAACAGAAAAAGATGAGCAGGCGGATAAGAGACTTCTTCGATCTGGCCCTCTTTTTAGAAAAGTGACTAGAGATTAAAGCCTCAGTCTGGAGTCTCAGTCGGTCTATGCATTTTTCATGGAAGGTCATGTTTCTTAAAAATTGCAGGGGGAAAAAAGGCTAGTCACCTTTCATCAAACAGCCAGTTTTTTTTCTTCTTCTGGCTTCACTCTGGGCCAGCTTGTGAGGCATTGTCATTTCAAACAAGAATGTTTTTGTTTTAAATTGCCATTTGAATGACACCTACTCTTCCCTTCTCCCTCCTTCTTTTGTGGAGTGTTTCCTTCTGGAGATCTCAGTTACTACCATGTTGCTCTTCCTTCTTCAATCTTTAACAGAGAGAGCAAGGGGTGCCATAATGCTGCACCATTAAGCATTAAGTTATTTCTTCTTTGTCCCACGTCTTTTTAGAATAACAGAGTTGGAAAGGACCTTGTAGATCATCTAGTCCAGGGGTCTCCAACTTTGGCCATGTTAAGCCTGGAGGACTTCAACTCCCAGAGCTGGCTGGGGAATTCTGAGAGTTGAAGTCTTCCAGACTTAACGTGGCCAAGGTTGGAGACCCCTGATCTAGTCCAACCCCCCGCCTAAGCAGGAGACTCTGCACCAGCAGTCGCCAACCAGTGGGCCGCGAGAAAATTTTGGTGGGCTGCAGAGAAATCTCACCCCCAGAGCACCCCTCCCCCAAAGTAATTAATCTAGGTTGTAAAGAAACACAAGGCTGTGCCGCCCACATGGCCCGCGGGAACCCTCTCTGCCCATTCACTTCTTACCTGGCAAGCTTGCCTGCTAAATTGCTAGTTTTCTGACCATCAGGTGTTCTGTTGTGTCGGAGATTTAGATTAACTAGGAAGCAGGAAATGATTGGATTTCTTGCTTTCTAGCTAGTCTTTAGATCTTTGGCTCTGCTTTTAAGCACAGCCAAACCTCCCTTAGGACTGAAGGTTCTGTTATTCAGTTCTGTTATTCAGTGCATTCACAGCAAGCAAATTTGAGAGACTGAAATAGTCGATGGCAGATAGATAGATCACTGAATGATTCTGTGAGCAACTCAATCTGCCTGCCTGCTTTGCCTGATTTTGGGTAAAAGTTGTTCTTTTTTTATAAGAAATTCAATATTTATATAAACATTTATAATATTTACATACAAGCCATGCCCAGCCAGTCACATGACCACCAAGGCACACCCACAATTAGGCCACACTCACAGAACCGGTTAGTGGTCCCTGGGATTTAAAATTATGAGTTTGGTGGTCCCTGAGGTCCAAAAGGTTGGCGACCCCTGCCCTACACCATTTCTGACAGATGGAAATCCAGTCTCTTCTTGAAAGCCTCCAGTGATGAAGCTCCCACAACTTCTGAAGGCAACTTCTGTTCCATTGCTTGATTGTTCTCACTTGTCAGAAAGTCTCTCCTTATTTCCAGGTTGAATCTCTCCTTGTTCAGTTTCCGTCTATTATTCCTTGTCTGGCCTCCGGGTGTTTTGGAAAATAGCTTGACCTCCACCTCTCCTCTCTGTGGCAGCCCCTCAAATATTGGAAGACTTCTCTTCACTAGACTAGCCATTTGGTCCCGTTCAGTTACAGAAGCTCCCTGTAAGGACCTTTGGGCTAATCTCTCTCTTCCAGTACAAATGGCAAGCTGGAGAAGAGTCTGGTTCTGTACATCCATCCCTCCAATGCTTATGATGTTTTGCTCTAGCTTTGGCCAACAGTAGTTGTGTTGAATGCAGCTGTTAACATTTCTGTAAACCCTTCTGGCTTGTTCATTTAAAATGCATTTAAACAAATAACGGATTTGCACACTGGTGTGAAATCAATCACTGTTTGTCTCTCCCACCCTGGCCCTGGTTTATTTGTGTGTAAAAGAAGTTGTCCTGAGAAAGCAATATTGATCAGAAAGACATTAAGCGCATCAGGTTGCTCTCTGCAGCCTCCAAGTGGGAAAGGATCTATGAATGTTGTGGTCTAATCAGCTACATGGTCAGTTTAGTCGCTGCTTTAATTATCTTCCCTTCTCCTTCCGTTGCAATATGATTAGGTGAGCCTAAAGGTTTTCCAAAATGAAAGGGTGGTTCATGCATGGAAATTTTTCTTCTTAACGTTAATCTCATTGAGGCAATAAGACAAACTTCTAAGAATTCTATTTTTTAAAAAAAAATATTTTGGACTTATCATTATTATTTGCATGATTTTCTTGGGGAACCTTTGGTGAAAAACCGTTGGTTTTTCTTTGAAGATGTTTCCCTTCTCATCCAAGAAGCTTCTTCAGTTTTGGCTGAATGGTGTAGAATGGAAGGATTTATATTCCTTGCAGTCATCTGGTCTTTTTATTTTTACAGTTTGGCACCTCTCCCTGTGAAATGGATCGCCGTCTATATTAGAACAGAGTGTGTTTTTATGCTGTATTCTAAGACAGTTCCTGTATATTTGATTTCACTTTTGCAGATGGATTCTATATTTAACTGCACCATTGTTGCAATGGTCATATTCCATAAGTGGTCCCTTTCTCTCTGATTAACTTACAATTTTTCTTCATTGTTACTCATGAAACATGCAACAGAGGTTACATAAGTAATTTTGCTCTAAATTAATATTGTATTTCCTTCTTTCCTTCCCCGCCCTTCCTTTCCCCTCCCCTCCCCTGTCTCTTATCTCCTTCCTTCCCTCCCTCATCTTTCCCTTCCTTCCTTCCTTCCTTCCTTCCTTCCTTCCTTCCTTCCTTCCTTCCTTCCTTCCTTCCTTCCTTCCTTCCTTCCTTCCTTCCTTCCCTCCCTCCCTCCCTCCCTCCCTCTCCCCTCTCCTCCCTTGTCTCTTCTCTCCTTCCTTTCCTTTCCTTCCCTCCCTCATCTCTCCTTCTTTCCTTCCTTCCCTCCCTCCTTCCTCTCTACCTTCCCTTGCCTCTTCTCTCCTCCCTCCCTTCTCAAACCCATCTTCTACCTTCATTCTAATTCCCATCCCTTTCTTTCCTTCCCTCCCTCCCTCCCTTCCTCTTTCCTTCCTCTCTTCCCTCCTTTGTCTCTTCTCCCTCCCTTCTCAAACCCATCTCCTACCTTTGTTCTCATTCCCATCTCCTTCCTTCCTTCCTTCCTTCCTTCCTTCCTTCCTTCCTTCCTTCCTTCCTTCCTTCCTTCCTTCCTTCCTTCCTTCCTTCCTTCCTTCCTTCCTTCCTTCCTTCCTTCCTTCCTCCTTCCCCTCCATCCTCTCCTCCCTCATCTTTCTACTTGAAAGGTTATGAAGATGCACGAAAGTAAAAAGGAACAGGCTGAATGTCACTCTTTCTTCTATTCTACTATGTATTAGTGGAGGGGATTTGCATCAATTTTGCACTGTATAAAAGGTGGTATGGTATTGATCTTCCTGGATGATTACATTTGCTTTTCAAGGCAAATGAAACATTAACATTTGGGATGGCAGGATTGATCACAAGGTTAGCAGGGTAAAAGCTTCCCTGCTGTTCATTTGCTTCCAAACTCTTATGAAGATCTTAACAAACATTTTAAAATTGGATGGGCAAAGCGGCCCTGCATCCCACATACACCTATATTTTTAACCTGGGTGTATTCCATACAAAACAAGTACAAACTCCCGGTACAAAAATGTAAGGTTTCACACAACCAGAATAAAAGAAATCCCTTGTTAACTAAGAACATCTTAATCAATTCAAAAATAACCACAGAAGGCTTGATTTTTTCCAGAAACAGGAAATTTCAGGCTTTATTTTAGTCCTCTGTGCTGTGTCTACAGTGGCATTTATCTAACCAGCCCCCAGGAGGTTTCATTTATTTATTTATTTTATGGTTAAGCTGGTTACACAACCAGTTTGCTATAAAGAAGTCCCAATAATATCTGTCTCCATCTTTTCCTCGCCTTTAGAGAAGGGCAGAGATACCCTTGAACAAAACACGCAGCCATTGTTCCCAAAAACATTAGCTTTCAACCCGGAAGGGCAAGAAGAGGCAGGGAAGAAACTCAAAACTGGTATTTATTGACTGTCGGGTGTAAGAGGGAGGGGAAAAGAAACTCCATTAGGCTTTTAAGCTACTGCAGCAGTGGTGGGTTTCAAAACATTTTCCTACCGTTTCGATGTGAGCGCCCGCTTTGCGCACCAAACACATGCTTTGCGCATGCACAGAGTTTGCAGCTCACCTTCTGCTGCAAGCCCTGTGTGTAAAACAGCTGATGCGCGGGAACAAAGGTTAGGGCAAGTGGAAGGGCCTAGCAGCTGATTGTCGGAGTGAAACGGTTCTCTTACAGATGATCCTTGGAGCTGCTGATCCAGTTCTACAGAGGAATGATGGAGTCTGTCATCTGCACCTCTATAACTGTCTGGTTTGGTTCTGCAACCCAACAGGACAGACACAGACTCCAGAGAATAATTAGGACTGCAGAAAAAACAATTGCTACCAACCTGCCTTCAATCGAGGACCTGTATACTGCACGAGTCAAAAAGAGGGCTGTGAAAATATCTACAGACCCCTCACATCCTGGACATAAACTGTTTCAACTCCTTCCCTTAAAACGACGCTATAGAGTACTACACACCAGTACAACTAGACACAAGGACAGTTTTTTCCCGAATGCCATCACTCTGCTAAACAAATATTTCCCTCAACACTGTCAAACTATTTACAAAATCTGCACCACTATTACTTTTAATCTTCTCATCACTCCTTATCGCCCATCCCCTCCCACTTGTGACTGTATGACTGTAACTTTGTTGCTTGTATCCTTACGATTTATATTGACTGTTTCCTAGTATGATTTGATTGCTTATTGTATCCTATGACTATTATTAAGTGTTGTACCTGATGATTCTTGACTCTTGATGAATGTATCTTTTCTTTTATGTACACTGAGAGCATTTGCACCAAGACAAATTCCTTGTGTGGCCAATCACTCTTGGCCAATAAAGAATTCTATTTTGTTCTATCCTTGGACCTACCTGTTTGGTCAGAAATTTTGGTCTCAATTGTGGTCATAACTCGAGGACCATTGTGGACAGCTTTGGTGTTATAGAAGTGGCTAGTAAAGATTATGTCCAGGTAATACACCTCTAGCAAACAAAAACTCTTGAGGCAGGTAGATTCCTCAAAGAACAGTTTTATTGGAAATATCATATTGGCACAGATTTAGTGGAAAACTGACTCTGAAGGATCCCGCGGTTTTCACCTAATTAAAAGTAAAAAAAAATTCCCCTTCCCTAAACAATCAGTCACATGATCCAATCAGGGTGCTGTCCGGTTGCCTGGTAACATCACTCCTCCTCTTTCTGACAGGTGTGAGAACATCCTTAGTTCCCAAGATAAAGTATTTTGTTTTGCTACAAAACCCCAGCTTTCCCTATTCCTTATCCCTCAGCTCCAGTGTGGCAATACTAAAGCCTCAAAATGGCCTCGGCCAGGTCAGCTTCAGGGTTGACACATTTTACCAGTGATGGCGAACCTTTTAGGCACCGAATGCCCAAATTGCAAGGTGCTCGGGCACATGCGTGGCAGAGACTCAAAGACCGGCTTGCCGGCGGGAAGCAGGGCATCCCAACACCGGCAGCTCTGCAAAAGCTGAGATCTTTTTCTTTCGTGAGCTTCTGTTTCGTTGTTTGCAGGGAAACTTCTGTTTCCCTGCAAACGACGGAGAGAAACACAGTGGAATTCAGCTGGGGCAACGGCGCACGTGTTCACACAGAGGGCTCTGCATGCCACCTCTGGCGCATGTGCCAAAGGTTCGCCACCACTACATTATATACCGTGTCAAAGTAAAAAAAGGTTCTATGTTATTACCTTATTCTACTACACTAAAAAAAAGTCAGGCATCGATGCTTTTCTTTTATCTTTCTCCTTTTTACCTTACGGTTTTTTCCTCTTTCCTTTTTCTTCCCCTACTTCCCTTTTATTTTCACTTTTCTCTGCATTTGATATTTCGATAAAACTAATAAAATTTGCAATGCCGAACAGGAAGAGTGGAAGCGCTCGCCTTGATGAAAAACGAAGACTCGTCGGGAGACCTGGAGGTGGGGAACCGGTGGGGTAATGCTGCTGTTAGCACCTAGGACGAAGAGGCTGGCACATCAGGCCGAAAGCATCAGTAGGTCATAACATAATCAGCCCTCGCCCCCCCCTTAATGGAGGATGTCTGGCGGGAAAATTGCCTCTCTCGCCCTGATGGGTTCCTAGCATGCTGTAAATCTCCAATCGTTCAGTGATGAGCAGAATGTCTTCTTCTAAGAATGAAATGTCGGAAAGAGACTTCTCTCTTCACCAATACCAAAAGAGAGATAGAGAGAAAGCAGAGAGAGAGAGGGATGGGATGGATAGATTCAGAGGTGGTATTCAGCTGGTTCTGACCAGTTCTGGAGAACCAGTAGCGGAAATTTTGAGTCGTTCGGAGAACCGGCAAATCCCACCTCTGACTGGAGATTTTACAGTATCCTTCCCCTGCCACGCCCGCCAAGCCACGCCCACAGAACCAGTAGTAAAAAAAATTTGAATCCCATCACGGGATTGATTGATTAAAAAGTTAGCTCTTTATCAGAAATCTCTAGTGGGAAGATGATCCAGGCCCGTTGAGGATTCGAACACGAAATTTTCAAGGAAATCCAGGAAACTCAGGATTCCGTTGAAATCCAGCACATTTTATTTATTTATTTATTTAATCAAATTTCTATACCGCTCCCTCTCCCAAAAAGGGACTCGGGGCGGTGTACAGCCTACTAAAAAACACAGAATATATACAGTTTAAAACAAATTAAATATACGAATCCGGCTGAATCCCATCAATTGCAAAATACAGAAATTTAAAAATCCGGGATTAATTAAGAAATTAAAAATTTAAAAATTTAAAACCAAATTAAATTAAAACCCATAAACCATTTACTGGGCCAGGCCGGCTTGCTGGAAAAATAAGGTCTTAACTGCGCGCCGGAAGGTCAGGATGTCCGTCATGGCCCATATCTCTGGGGGGAGATCATTCCACAGGGAGGGGGCTCCCACAGAGAAAGCCCGAACCCTCGGGGCCGCCAGCCGACAACGATCAGGCAGCGGCACCCCAAGGAGGGCAACCCTGTGAGAGCGTACTGGGCGGCGGGAGGTTGTTGATGGCAGCAAGTGGTCCCATAAGTACCCAGGTCCCGAGCCATGGAGCACTTTAAATACAGTCAGTACCATTTTAAAGTCTGTTTGGTTATATTAGGAAAGTGTTCAGCCTATGTTTACATCCTCCACTAGTTGTTCTTGGAAGTTGTTGTGAAGAAAAGCAGAATCTGGCCTAGATGATACATGGGTGTGAAGCTACCGAGAAATCTGGAGCTGTTGAGATTTCGGAGAAGGTGAAATAATATTCTAGAAGAGTGCTTCCCAACTTTATCAACCAACCGATAGGCATGGCTGGCTGGGGAATTCTGAGAGTTGAAAGTCCACCATGTGTTAAAAGTTGCCAAGTTTGAGAAACAGTGTGATAGAAGAAGGCTGCCCTCCCTCTCCCCTAGTTTCTAGATTGTCTGGAAGACAGATAAAGTCAGTGCATGCAGGCAGGGGTGGGGTTCAAAAATTTTAGCAACTGGTTCTCTGCCTGGTTGCTGGGTGGGTGTGGCCTAGTGAACCTCCTGCACCACAGCGGGGGGGCTGCTTTCACGCTCCCCCGGGCTCCAGAGGCTTTCCTCGAGCCTCCAGAAGGGCAAAAACTGCTTCCCCAGTCTCCGGAGGCCCTCGGGAGGCTGGAAATAGGTCCGTTTCAAATCATCTGGACTCTCCAGGAGGCCCATTATTTTGCCCTCCCCCAGCCTCCCTGCAAGTCCTGTACTTACCTGGGATCCAAAACGGGCTGCATGGGGATTCTTGGGAGGGGAGTGGTAGGGTGGGTAGGGCCAGCCAGAGGTGGGATTTGCTGGTTTGCCAAACTGGCCATAAAATTAGCTACCAGTTCGGTACCGGTTCACCCAAACTGGGGTGAACCGGTAGCAGCCCACCCCTGCATACAGTTATACCTCGACTTACGACCACAATTGAGCCCAAAGTTTAGGTTGCTGGGTGAGACATTTGTTAAGTTGAGTTTGGCCGCATTTTACGATTTTTCTGGCCACTGTTGTTATCCGAGGGAACGTCTCTTGCCTGTCACATCTATCCGACCCATTAGAGTGGGGAGGCAGGGAAGGTTGCGGGTCCCAACGCTGAGGGAGATACACCTGGTGGGACCCTGAAGATGGGCCTTCTCCGTAGTGGCTCCCTCTCTCTGGAATATCATTCCCCCAGAGATTAGAATAGCCCCCACTCTAGCACTCTTTTAGAAGGGGCTGGTATTGTCAGCCAGCCTGGGGAACGCAGAGTGGGATGGAGCCCTTCAAATGGCTAGTGTGATCTGATGTCGTCTGGGTGGGGGGATGGGAGTTGGAGGGTGATTTTGTTCTACTGTACTTCATTAATTTGTTTGATACTTTTTGTTAGTTTTTATTGTTTTTTATTTTTATTTTTTGTTTTAAATATGGTTTTACATTGTGTAAGGTGCCTCGAGTCGTCATGGGTGAATAGGAGGCAATATAAATTAAATAAATGAATGAATGAGTGAGTGAGTGGATGAATGAATGAATGAATAAATAAATAAGATTAGTAAATCATTGCAGCTGTGAAATGGGTAACCCGGTTGTTAAGTAAATCTGGCTTCCCCATTGACCTTGCCTGTCTGAAGGTCTCAAGAGTTGATCACATGACCCCTGCTGCATCCGTCATAAATATGAGTCGGTGGCCAAGCGCACCTGAATTTTGTTCCCACGGCCCTGGGGATGCTACAACGGTCGTAAGGGTGAAAAAAACGGCCCTAAGTCGCTTTTTTTCAGCGCCGTTGAAACTTTGAACAGTCACTAAAGGAACTGTTGTAAGTCGAGGACTTCCTGGATTACTCACAAGAGGAATTTATTCTCAGTCTTCCTAGCTCAGATGGATGATTGGGTTTGGCAAGCACTGTTAGAACAGTGAGCCATGGTATTAGAATCTCATCGTTTCAAAATATTGTTGGAAGCTTCTATAGATCGTCTTCAACTTACAACAGTTGTTTTAAGGGCTGTTTGAAGTTACAGTGGCACTGAAAAATTGACTTATGAGCAGTTTTTACACTTACGACCATTTCAGCATCCCCATGGGGGGGGGGGGGCGTGTGGCCAAAATTCAATCTCTTGCCAAATGACTCATATTTATGACGGATGCAGAAGTCCTGGAGTATTGTGATCCCCTTTTGCGACCTTCTGGCAAGTGAAACCAATGGGGAATCCAGATTCACTTAACAACCACGTTACTAACTTAATGCCTGCAGGGAGTCACTTAGCAACTTAGAAAAACAAAATGCACAGGTACAGTATAGGTGGTAGCTGGCTCAATAGTAGTAACTGTAAGAGGGATCTTGGAGTCCTAGTGGACAGTCACTTAAATATGAGCCAGCCGTGTGCAGCAGCTGCCAAAAAAGCCAACACAGTTCTAGGTTGCATAAACAGAGGGATAGAATCAAGATCATGTGAAGTATTAATACCATGTTATAAGGCCTTGGTAAGGCCACACTTGGAATTCTGCATCCAGGTTTGGTCACTACAATGTTAAAAAAGATGTTGAAAGAGTGCAGAAAAGAGCAACAAAGATGATTAGAGGACTGAAGGCTAAAATATACGATGAACGGATACAGGATCTGGGCATGGCTAATCTAGGGAAGAGAAGGACCAAGGGAGACAGGATAGCAGTGTTCCAATATCTCAGGGGCTGCCCCAAAGAAGAGGGAGTCAGGCTAATCTCCAAAGCCCCTGAAGGCAGGAAAAGAAGCAATGGGTGGAAACTAATCAAGGAGAGAAGCAACCTAGAACTAAGGAGAAATTTCCTGACAGTTAGAACAATTAATCAGTGGAACAATTTGCTTCCAGAAATTCTGATTGCTCCAACACTGGAACTTTTTAAGAAGCGATTGGACAGCCATTTGTCTGAAGTGGTGTAGGGTTTCCTGCCTGAGCAGAGGGTTAGACTAGAAGACCTCCAAGGTCCCTTCCAACTCTGTTATTCTAAAAAAAAACCTGTGGCAAGAAAGGTAATAAAATGGGGGTAAAGCTCATTTAATTGTCTTGCTTAGCAGCTGAAATTTTGGGCCGCATTGTGGTCGTCAGTCAACCACAATTAGCTGTAATAAGTTGCTGGTGGTTTTTCCGTGGGGTAGGAGTTGTCAACGCTTGGTGAATCCGGCAATCCGGTGGAGAATAAGCCATTGAGGTGTGAAATCCTGATGCTTTTGAACTTTGCAAAATGCCTTTTGTTTTTTGGAGCCAAAAGGTATATTTTTTCCATCGGCATCACCGCGATGGCTCTTAACTTGCAGTGTATGAAGAGTTTAGACATTTGGAATACATAAATGCTAAGACCCCCTTTGACCTGAGATGTTTCAATGCAGTTCCCCAAACACGACAGACCCTCTGTAGTTGAAGCAATGATTCCTTTATTGGAGGGCCAGTAGCCCCAGCAAAAAAGTTTCTCTCTCACCACAGGCTAACAAGTCTGTCCAGCAGGGAAGGTGAATAGTTATCTGCCACATTTATTCACCTCCTCCCCCTGCCTTTTATCCCCAGAGTTTGGGTGGGTCTTCGCTAGCAGTGATGGCTCTTCCATCCCAAGGACAGGCCCATGGATTTCCACTGCTCTCCTCTCCTCTGCCTTCTGTTCATCCGCACGTCAGGCACTGGACCCAGTTATTCCCCCTCTTCCTCATCAGCCACCTCCAGACCTGGGGGCTGTTGACTCTCCATCTGAGGGTTGATGGACGGCCCAGGCTCCGCCTCTCTGTCTCTCTTTGCCAGCTCCATTCCCTCTTCCCCCTCGGAGCTCCCAGATTGCCCTGATGCTGACCAGTGGTGGGATTCAAAAACTTGTACCACTGGTTCGGTAGGCGTGGCTTGGTGGGCATGCTGTGCATGTGCCAAACATGCACTTTGCTCAGGCGTCGAGGCATTCCAACTCACCTCTTGTAAGCTTGCACTCTCCCGGTCGCTTCAGCATCCGCCGCGCGACTCTCTTCTGTGCTTTGCAAAGCAGCTGCGCTTCAAAAGCAGAAGGTAAAAATGAGTATGGGAGCCTGGGTGGGCAGGTGGGCCCAACAGTAGAGCGGCAGAGAGAACCAGTTTGGTCTCCACTGCTCATCGCCGCTACCAGCTCAGCCGAACCAGGCCAAACCGGTAGAATACCTTCATTGATGCTGACCCTGACTCCAACACCTCCTGCTCTCATTCGGCTGGTGGAGTGGCCGGCAGCTAACAGGCCACAACATGAGATAAAAGGGTTCTCTAAATGTATAAATACAATCTCATGTCCTCTTGTTTCAGCCTTAAAAGATGAAGACTCAGTCCCAATTTAGCGAAAGATCTTGGGCGCAGTAAAAATAAAAAAGTGTTCAAGCATTGATTCCTAGCAGGGATTTGTCTAAGAGGCAAAGTGACACCTGTGCAGTTGCCGATGAAGACAAAGTAAGAAATTTGCCAGTTCAAGGTCACATAGAAAATGAGTGACAGCCTGAGAAGGAGAGCCATGAATCTTTTCACCCTAGTTTTTTAACTACTGGTCAAGACATTTTATTCAGCATTTTTTATTTTTGGCGGTGGCTCTTAGAAAGCAGAATTCTTCGAGTGAAAAATATCCTTCTGCGCTTCAGAAATGACGTGGGAATTGCTCACTTTGGGCCACGAATGCAGGGGAATCTCACCTCTGCAAATCAAATTCATTAATGCCGGCTGATCCTTGCTTAATTTGATGCGTGGTGTTTTGACAAAAAAGTTGTTGGTGGCTGAAATGGGTGTTTAAGAGGGAGGTAGTCCTGGCAGGAAGCAATCAAGCAGGTTAAGTCCATCTTTGGGGGCAAGAGAAGACAGTACATTTTGAGATCAGGCGGTGGTCCCACTCATACAATCCCATTGAAGATGGTTTAACCGATTTACAGAGTGCGAAGAGACCTTGTAGGTCATCTAATCCAACACCCCACCCCACCTACCCAAGCAGAAAACCCCTAGGTCAGCCTTAGAAGCCATATTTTACTTGGAAGCTTCCAGGCTGCCTCATTTAGTGCCTGGGAATTTGGGAGGGGAGAATTTCTTAGTGAGTAGAAGATTAGACTCAACAACATTCTTTCTTAAAAGTCAAGGACAAGTTACCCTGCACTTGGAGAGGAGTGTCTGGAGGAATGGCTCCAGTTGGGGCGACGTTTGATCAGGGCATGTGATGGACTGATGGGTGCAGGGGATGGATCTTTGAATTTCTCTTGGGAAAAGGGAAACCCAGAACTTTCATGTGCCCATATGACTTTTCTAATGGACTTTGGATGGACTTTGTTTCTGAGTGCTGAATGAGTATGGGGACTTTCATTGGAATGCTGATACCCTACACCATTTCTGACAGATGGCAGTCCAGTCTCTTCTCGAAGGCTTCCAGGGATGAAACTCCCACAACTTCTGATCAGTCCTAATCTGTTGATAGATTAGACCGAAAAATATCCCTTCCAGAGTCTTCACCAAGTCCTTTATCACTGCAAATTAATACATGCAGGTAGTCCTTGATTTATGGCTACAACTGAGCCCAGAATTTCCCGTTGCTAAGGAAGACAGTTGCTCATTGAGTTTTTCCACATTTTACAATCTTTCTTGCCACCGTGGTGAAGTAAAACATTGCGCTTGTTTAGTTAACCACATGGTTGCTAAGTGTCATGCCCCTGTTGGAGTTTGACTCCGAGGGAGAAATGGAACAGCTGACTGGGAGTGGGAGTGTGGCTCCGGAGGTTGTGGAGGAAACTCGGGAAGGGCACAGGCCGGATGGGCATTCAAAGGAAGATCCAGGCCCATCCCCTCTTCATCCTAGGGCATGCAGGGAGGAGTGGATAAGGGAGAAATGTGAGTGGTGTGGTCTGTGGGTGAGGAAAGGGCCCTGATCCCCTTCATGGGCTGCATCTGGGAGGACTGGTTAAAAGGACAAACTGCACATGGCCCAGTGCTTAAAGCAAAGTGTGTATTATTCTTGTCGGAGCTTATCTGTGTTTTGGTTTTCTCCCAACTGTGGTTGCTACGTTATCTAGTAGAAATCTACAATTAATCATCCTTGTCTGCCGTAGTAATTCCTTCAGTGTGGTTTGTGTTGGGTTTTTTATTTCGAATTAACTACTTTGGGTGCGGACTACATTTACTCCCTCCATAAACTGTCTCAAAAGGGGAATCACGTAACCCTGAGACTTCCAACTGTCATAAATATGAGCCAGTTGCCAATCATCTGAATTTTGATCACATGACCGTGGGGATGCTGCAATGATCAAAACTGTGAAAAACGGCCAAAAGACATCTCCCCCCAGTGCCGTTGTAACTTTGAACAGTCACTAAATGAACTATTGTAAATTGAGGATTACTTGTATTATATTCTACATGGAATTTTCTTCTTCAGTGTTATGAACAAAGAGACCAGGTGGCCATTGAAAAGCAAGCAAATTAGGGAATATCTGTTGTGGTCCACCAGTGGTCAGCAGAGCTGGCAGCAGATTCGGACAGTGAGAAGGTTGGGGAGGAATATGGACCAGTCCTAGAGTCTGGAGAAGGCTCGGATGAGTGCTCTGTGTTGGAGGCAGAGATGGGGCCAGGGCCGTCCAACAATTATCAACTGCCTTCGGAGTCGGAGATCAGCGGGGCAGAAGGACAGCTGGAGCCTGTTCCCAGTGTGCGCATGCACAGAGCTGCCAGGAGAAGGGAACAGTTAAGGAAAAAGGGTTGACTCGGGAGTAAAGGCACAGGTGGATGATGAATGGCCCCTCCCAAAGGGAATAAAGAGGAGTGAAAGGAGAGTGGTGTTTGCAGGAGACAATTAATTCATTTAATTAGTGTGAAGATTTGTTCGTGAGTCTCCTTGTACAGTGTTGCCCTTGGAAGCCATCGGCCTGGCAACTCTCCAAGCCTGATAAGGTCTGTGGTTGCAATTCCCCCTCGAAAGACTGTTTGCTGGGACTTTACTAGACGTGAATGATAGGAATTCACATTAGCCTAATAAAAAGAGTTTTTTCTGAGGATGGGGAGTCTTGCTTTGTGATTTTGGTGAAGCCTAGGTCACAACAATATCCCTGGATTGAGAGGCTATTTCCCACAGCGCCATAGATGTCGTAACCCCCCCACAGTCTCCTCTCTGCTTCCTTCCTTTTTCTCCCTCTCCCAAAGAACTAATGAAGGGTTCTTTGATGGACACGACACTCCGATTTTAAATAATGGAGAGTTTAATGGAATCATGAATAAATAGTAACAGATTTGTCTGTCAAGAATTAAATAGTGGGACTTCTGTGATTAATATCACAATCTCATCCGAAATAGTTTTAGCTGTTTTCTACAGGTGACATCTGTGCTTAAATATAATTTTCCTCTCCCTGTTCTGGCAAGACTGTTAATTACTTACTCAATGTAGTTCAACATTTAGTTAATAAATATGTCAGGCTTTTACCCTGGTATTCTTTTCGCAGAGTTGTGAATTTGCAATTAGTTTTAGATTTACTACATGGTGACAGACAGTGCTATATAAATAGAGGTTAAACACACAATTTACATATTAATTTCATGATTCATTTATTCAATGATTTATGTGGATATAGATTGTATTTAATCTCAGTGCTGTAGTTGTTTGAAGCATGACGGACAGAATCGCTACGGCGGGGTGGGCCGGTTCAATAGCGCGAGTTGTATTGAGTGGCGAACAGCAAGGAGACGAAGCCACTTACTGAAAGTCTGGAATTGTGTGGGTGCGTTAAATTTAATGCTCGTACAGGAGGGGTTTATAATGGGAGGAAGGAACACCATTATTTTCTTCAAAGTTGCTTTGAATATTGGTAATATTTTATCTAAATGCACAAAGAAAATTCAAGTTCCAATGCAGGGGAATATTTGTTGGAATTAAGGGTTCTTGGTGTTCTCTGAGCTTGGTGGTTTTCTTGCAGACGTTTCATGACCCAGCTAGGGAACATTATCAGTGCTAGAAGAGGGGGGGGGGGGTTGTGAGGAGGAGGAGGTGGTGATGGTAATCTGTAGGGTCCTTGGTGCTTTCTGAACTTCATTGTTTTCTTGCAGACATTTCATTACCAAAGTGGGGTTGAGGATTGGAGATGGGAGGAGATAATTAATGAATTCTAGGACTAACACTGATGATGTTACCTAGTTGGGTAATGGAATGTGTACAAGAAAATAAGCAAGCTCAGAGACCACCAAGGACCCCTTCCTTCCTCCCTTTTTCCCTTCCTCCCTTCCTTCCCTCCCTCCTTCCTGTCTTCTATCTATCTGTTTCCTTCCTTCCTTCCTTCCTCCCTCCCTCCCTCCCTCCCTCCCTCCCTCCCTCCCTTCCTTCCCTCCCAGTGGTTAAAATGCAGTATTGCAGGATAATTCTGCCCATTGCCAGAAGTTTGATCTTGACTGGCTCAAGGTTGACTCAGCTTTCCATCCTTCCAAGGTTGGTAGAATGAGGACCCAGATTGTTGGGGACAAGTGGCTGACTCTGTGAACCACTTAGAGAGGGCTGTAAAGCACTGTGAAGCAGGATATATAGGCCTATGTGCTATTGCTATTGTGCTGACATCTAGCACAGATGACGTTACCTAATTTGGTAAAGAAATGTCTGCAAGAAAACCACTAAGCTCCGAGAGTACCAAGGACCCCACTGTTCTCCCACTCCACTCTGCAAACACCAAGCACTGATGATGTTACCCTGTTTAGTAAAGAGATATCTGCAAGAAAACCACCAACCTCAGAGAGCACACCACGGATGCAACCGTTCAACCCTGAGCCCCAAATGCCATCTATTATTGGAATCTTGAACGTTGAAGGAGTCAGGAATAACTTTGAGGTAGATGCTAAATGAACGAAGCTGCTGTATTGGTGTCCTCTATGAGTCCCACCCATTGAAATGACCCATACCACCACAACAAAGTTGTGGGTGATACGAGGTAGCCATTGCCAAAACAGTAGGTCGTGAGAGTTTTGCCAAGCTGCAGTTAATCCAAACATGTTTTTTGTCGGTCAGGAATGCAATCTTCTGCTTTAAGTGACTGTGGTTAGTTTGGTGAATGGGTTGGGTTGATTTGATCACTTTGGATTTGTAGAAATCATCTGCTATTATTTAATGCCCTTTGACAAGTTGCAGACTGATGCAACTTGATGTACTTTAGGTTTTCCATATTTTGAAAAAAAGGGTTTTGAACACACGCTTAACCACCCCTGGACTTTCCGAAGAGAAAGAGGTGGAATTCATAACTTGTAAGATTGAATTTTCAAACCTTATTTCTCTACCACTTATTCTTCTTCAAAAATCAATTTCTAGTATTGATTTTTTTTTTGTTTTTTGTTTTTAAAAAAGAACTGATTGTGAAGCTGAATCTGGCTTTCCGAGCTCTTGAAATTGGAAGCTGCAAAGGAATGGGACGCAATAGGAAATAACGCCAAGCAATATTTAAATGACACAATCCTGGCAAAACATAGATATTGAGCCTGTCCATTATTTCTGCCCAAGAATAAAGGTACTTAAGGAAAGTAATTGTAAATGGATCCTGACATTTGTTTTTCAGAAATTATTTGCATCTGGCTTCTTACATGGGAGTTTTAAAAAGATGGATAATATTTTGCAGTTGTTACACTGAAAGAAGACAGGGTGATGAAGGAGAAAAAGAAATAGCAATTGAAAATTGAGTCAAATACCCCAGCCATATAAATTTTATTAGCTGTAAATTATTAAGGCCATTGTTGATAGGTCTGCATAAACGGGTGCGACTTATATAGCAATAGCAATAGACTTATATACCGCTTCACAGTGCTTTACAGCCCTTCTAAGCAGTTTTCAGAGTCGGCTTATGGCCCCCAATAATCTGAGTCCTCATTTTACCAACCTTGGAAAGATGGAAGGCTGAGTCAATCTTGAACCAATCAGGATCAAACTCCTGGCAGTGGGCATAGTTATCCTGCAATACTGCATTCTAACCACTGGAAAGAAAGGGAGGGAGGGAGGAGGGAAGTAAGTGAGCGAGTGAGGAAGGAAGGAAAGAAGGAAGGAAGGGCAATAGCAATAGCACTTAGACTTATCTACTGCTTCACAGTGATTTTACAGCTCTCTCTAAGCACTTTATAGAATCAGCATAATCTGGGTCCTTGTTTTTCTGACTTTGGAAGGATGGAAGTCTGAGTCCATCTTGAGCCAATCCAGGATTGAACTGCTATTAGCCTGCAATACTGCATTCTAACCACTAGGTCACCACAGCTCCCAGTTCTCAACTTTTTCTTCACCAGGGACCCCCTTTAAATACCTTTTGTAGTCAAGGACCAGGGCCATGGACCCGCAAGACTTAACTTTAAATCATAACATTTCTTCAAGCCTTTGCAAGCCCCACTGTGATGACATCCCGTTCCTCCACCGAGTTTCTGGGGACCACAGATTGAGAGTCACTGATATATATTATCTGAGGCACTGGTAGATTGCAGCAAGGTAAAATTAAGACTGTAATCCTGGCCCTACCATGCCTTGAGCGTAAACCCCATTTAACTTGAGACTTCCGAGTCGATTTGTAGAGATTTGTCCTGCAAAGCAACTTGCCCTCCTCTAATAAGTGTTATAATGCCGGTTATCGTCAACAAACAAAGGAAGATAAATACATGCGCCTATTGGTATTTGGGATCAGAAAATGGTTCATGGATGGGGAAGCAGAGTGAGTGGAAGAGGGGAGGATTAAAAACAAGTACAGAGAAAGCACAGCTGCCGTTAAGATATTATGAGAATAAACGAGCAGCCATGTCAAAGGAAGCAGCTCCGAATGTCTACTTCAGGGCTCTTGATTTTGCAAAGGAAAAACATAATTGGGGCCATTTAGAAAATGGCTTTAGTGATTTAATTTTTTGAAGTGCCTGAGCTGTGAAAATAAGTGTTTTCACTCTCCTGTATTCAGTGGACTATGTCATGTGTCCTTCCCTCCTCCTGTGGGTATTGATAATAACAAGGCCAGAACGGAAATTCGCTGGGAAATTTTAGGAAATAGAGGTAGTCTGTATTCACAACAGTTCATTGAGTGAGCGTTGAAAATTACAATGGTGCTTGTACTGGTTAGATAGTATATAGTTAATTTAGGAATGAGAGCTGCCCCCTTAAAGGAATGCCTCATGGGAGATGTAGTTCATGTCACGTGGTCACATCTGCAATCCTAATTGGTCACTGACTTGATCTCTGGTTGGGCTGGGGGAGTTTTTTGGGCATTCTTACCTGGTGTTCTGACCCACACCCTTTTCCAACAAATCAAACACAATCCAAAAGGAACAAAAACCTTGTAATGCTTTTGCAAAATAATTAGCTGTGATAAGCACAAGCCTTGCCAAGCTGTGCAAGACTTGCCAAAAGATAACAGACAAGAAATAATTTGCAGTACAAGAATTCAAACACGAAATCAGGATACTGGAACGTCCACGAGGCTGGAGTTTCAAAACATCTTTGCCTTCTGCAAAGTACATTCGTTTCACAGCTAGCTTTTATCTTCTTGAAGGAGGGGCCATTATCTTGCAGCCTTACTCCCCAGTTGCAGCCTTACTCCCCAGTTGCCCGTGCTGTTCTTTCCTCCAAGCAATCCTGTGCGCACGCACATTAGGCACAGACTCCTTGGGAACTTCCTCATCGCTGCTGCCAGCCCCCACAATCTCTGAAGACAGCAGTCCACTCCCTATTGTTCCTGGCCCCTCATCTGGGTCCTCGCTCTCCTCAGCCGTCCACACCTGCTGCCGGCTAACCACAACACCTGGACCCAGCATCGAACAGGAGATTTCCTTTGCTATAACACTATGGGATGAAGATAATCATCTTTTCACACTATTGAGGCAACTATTGAGGCAAAGATTGGAGGTTAGATGAATCTCAACATAACTGTGAGTTATACTTTGAGGATGCCTAATAAATCCAATGAACTAACTTTACATGGAAGCCTTTGTAGTGTTTAACTGTTAGTCCCGAGCTGTTCCAGGAGCATGGGACATGAAAGTAATGCTGGAAAAAGGGACTCTTTTTTCACACTTTACGATCGATAGATAAAAATATATAAATAGAATGATAGATAGAAATGGATGGATGGATAGATAGATAGAATGATAGAGATGGAAATGGCTGGCTAGAATGATGCATAGATAGATAAATAGATAGATAAGTAGGTAGGTAGGTAGATATTGTAGATTATATACACACACACGCAGAGAGAGAGAGAGAGAGAGAGGGATGGATGGATGGATGGATGGATGGATGGATGGATGGATGGATGGATGGATGGATGGATGGATAAACAGACCAGACAGAGAGATAGAAAGATAGATAGATATAGATAGATTTTTTTGCTGTATTATTGTATTAACTTTTTTCTAATCTCCAAATATTTGAATTTGCTGAAAGTTTGAAAGACATCGGTGCTTAAATTTGATCATTAATGCAACATTTGATGAAAAGCATGATTTATATACATATCTGTATTTAGTTTAAAGTACTAAAGTTTACAATACCTGCTCTCTGGAGAGTTTGAGTTGATATCTTCATACTGTATTTCTAGATGGTTCAAATCCGTATGAACAGCTGGTGGGTTTTTTCCCCCCCAGATTACATCTGGACACTGAGTTCACACATTGACTTAAGATTTGTTTTAACTGTGGCCTGTTGATAGTCAGAGTGTTTGGAGGGCTTGATTATAAAGGTTGGACTTAAAGAAGTGGACTTAACTCTTTTCCATTGCAAGTACATGATCCAAAAACAGTGTTTCTTCCTGGAACTTTGTTCCAGTTGCAGAATTGTTTCAATAACATTTTTGTCCTTAAAATCAAAATCTATGCACATTAATGATCCATTCAATTATTGCTAATATTTAAATCATGTTTTCCCAAAATGTGTTTTCCGGGACAAAAGAGAGTTTTGATGAGTGATGAATTAGAAATTGTGATAAGAATTAGAAAATGTGGCATTCTACATATGAACTAGGAGATACTTGTCTGGTGAGATAACATTTCCACAATCATTTATTACACAAAAGACGGAGACATTGTACACTCTTATCTCATTCCTTGTTTGATGTTGAACTGTTTACTATGCATTGCATTGACTTTCATGCATGCTTTCCTTCCATTATCTATGGCTCTTACCACATTAAGCAATCAACCTTCAACTCCATATTTGTGTATCTTATTGATCAACATACATTTTATGTTGATTGACATAAACCTACATTTTTATTGATCCACATATAGTTTAGAATTTCCTTCTCCTTTTGCATTTAAAATCAGAATTGGGCATCACTTTTGGAGGCATCTGAAATTGTACCCAAGTTTTGGATGCTGCCTTAGCATTTTGTGATTGCGGAAGGAGTTTTGAGCACAGATGGATCCACATTTCCACATCCAAGTTTCTTTCTTTCTTTCTTTCTTTCTTTCTTTCTTTCTTTCTTTCTTTCTTTCTTTCTTTCTTTCTTTCTTTCTTTCTTTCTTTCTTTCTTTCTTTCTTTCTTTCTTTCTTTCTTTCTTTCTTTCTTTCTTTCTTTCTTTCTTTCTTTCTTTCTTTCTTTCTTTCCTTTCTTTCTTTCTTTCCTTCCTTCCTTCCTTCCTTCCTTCCTTCCTTCCTTCCTTCCTTCTTTCCTTCCTTCCTTCCTTCCTTCCTTCCTTCCTTTTTTTTTTTCGCAGTTGACTTGTCCAGATGTTCCATCAGTCAACTCCAACAGCTGACATGGGTAAGCCTTTTATTTATTTTTATTTTATTTTTATTTACATTTATATGCCGCCCTTGTCCAGAGACTCAGGGCGGCTTACAGTCTATGGAGCACCATGCTAAGTGCTCGGCAGTAGCGTTCATTCCATTATATATGCCTGCTTATTATTATTATTATTATTATTTGTTTAAACTTCTATACCGCCCCCTCTCCCAAAAAAAGGGACTCGGGGCGGTGTACAGCCTACTAAAACATACAAGATATACAATAAATACAATTAAAAATAAATTAAATAATTTAATCCGGTTGTCTAATTCAGATTCAATTTAAAAGTTAAAAACTAAAAACCCCAATTAAAATTTAATTAAAAACCTGAAACACAGTTACTGGGCCAGGCCGGCCTGATTAAAAAATAAAGTTTTCACCGCGCGCCGGAAGGTCAGGATATCCGTCATAGACCGTATCTCCAGGGGAAGATCATTCCATAGGGAGGGAGCCCCCACAGAGAAAGCCTGAACTCTCGGGGCCGTCAGCCGACAACGGCCAGACGGCGGTACCCCAAGCAGGGCAACCCTGTGGGAGCGTACTGGGCGGCGGGAGGTTGACGATGGCAGTAGGCGGTCCCGTAAGTACCCAGGTCCCGAGCCATGGAGCGCTTTAAATACCATCAGTACCACCTTGAATCGAATCCGGTAGGCCACAGGAAGCCAGTGCAGCCTGCGAAGCAGCGGTGTAACGTGGGAGCTCCGAGGGGCACCCACAATCACTCGCGCGGCTGCATTCTGGACCAGCTGTAACCTCCGGAGACTCTTCAAGGGGAGCCCCATGTAGAGAGCATTGCAATAATCCAGGCGGGAAGTGACGAGGGCGGACGTGACTGTGCGAAGTGCGCCCAGATCCAGAAAGGGCCGCAACTGGTAAATCAGACGTATCTGATAAAAAGCCCCCCTGGCGACGGCTGCAATATGCTCTTCCAAAGACAGCCGTACATCCAGGAGGACACCCAGATTGCGCGCCCCTTCCACGGGGGTCAAAACCTCTCCCCCCACGGCCAGCGAAGGAACCAGCTGGCTGTATCTGGGCGCAGGAAACCACAGCCACTCGGTTTTAGTCGGGTTGAGCTGGAGCCCGTTACGACCCATCCAACTCCGCACGGCCTCCAGGCACCGGGACATTACTTCGACAGCTTCGTTGGGGTGGCCCGGGGTGGAGATGTACAGCTGAGTATCATCAGCGTACTGATGGAACTCCACCCCGAAGCCACGGATGATCTCACCCAGCGGCTTCACATAAATGTTGAACAGCAGGGGCGAGAGCACCGACCCCTGAGGAACCCCACATAGTAGGGGCCTCGGGGCCGACCTCTGCCCCCCTGTCAACACAAATTGCGAACGGTCGGAGAGGAAGGAGGTGAACCACCGTAACACGGTGCCCCCCACTCCCAACCCCTCCAACCGCCGCAATAAGATACTGTGGTCGACAGTATCAAAAGCCGCTGAGAGACGGCCCCGGGTCAGAGGCTGCAAGGGCATGACTCGGTCAAGGGCCCCAGCAGCCACCCTATCCCAGGTGGCGACCAAGCCCTCAACCGAGTCGTGTGAATGAACTTCGGGAAATGGCCCAAGCTCCGTCAGGAACCTATCAGGGTCCATCAGGCGCCTGGGGCGGTACCATTTTAATGGCCCCGCCTCCCTACGGTCAGGGGGCGCGGAACGGAAGTCGAGCTTCCGGAGCGAGTGATCCGTCCATGACAGGGGTTCCACAACTATATCCCCTATACCCAGATCACTCTGCCACTGATCAGAGACAAAAACCAAATCCAAGGTGTGACCTCCCACGTGAGTAGGGTCCCGAATTAACTGGGTCAGGCCCATGGCCGTCATGGAGGCCATGAACTCCTGGGCAATCCCCGAGGTACCGCCGGCAGATGGCAGGTTGAAATCCCCCATGACCATAAGCCTGGGGGTCCCAACCGCCACGCCAGCTATAACCTCAAGGAGCTCAAGCAGGGCCGCTGCCGCATAGCAGGGAGCCAGGTATGCGACCAGCAAGCCCACCTGAACCGTGGAACCGAACTTCACGAAAAGGAGCTCACACCCGGTCGTCTGAGATACAGTGGCCTCCCTCGGACACAGATCTTCCTTAATAACTACCGCGACCCCCCCTCCCCTCCCCTGGGCCCTCGGCCGATGAAAGACCCGAAACCCGGCTGGGCACATCTCCACCAGAGGGACTCCCCCCTCTTGGCCCAGCCAGGTCTCGGTAACTCCCACCAGGTCCGCGCCCCCCTCACAGATCAAATCATGGATGAGGGGGGCTTTATTAACAACGGACCTGGCGTTACACAACATCAGCCGAAGGCCCAGGGCCCGATTGCTCAAACCCCCTGGGGAACGGGAGATGATATCTTCCATTATGAGGGTTTTTGGCCCCCCCAAGTGGCATTTTTACAATGTCACCTTATTGCCCCCAACAATCTTGGGTCCTCAATTTACCTACCTGAGAGGATGGAAGGCTGAGTCAACCTTGAGCCTGGTGGGAGATGGTATCTTCCATTATGAGGGAGATTACGGGAGATGGTATCTTCCATTATGAGGGTTTTTGGCCCCCCCAAGTGGCATTTTTACAATGTCAGCTTATTGCCCCCAACAATCTTGGGTCCTCAATTTACCTACCTGAGAGGATGGAAGGCTGAGTCAACCTTGAGCCTGGTGGGATTCGAGCCTGCACTAATTGCAGGCAGCTTGCACTAAGTGCTAGATGACTAACAGCCTGCACCACCAAGGCTTTGAAAGATATAAAGAATTCCAAAGCAAATATACCAATTCTCTCGCTCGCCCTTTAGCACCCTGGTATCTTCCAGATGTTTGAGATTTCAACCCATTGGCTTTTTTAGAAAGGAGAAAAATTATCCATGGAAAGCTACAATAGCAGACAAGTTCCTTTCCAAACTTCCATATAGACCCAAAGTGAAAGTTCTAAGCAGGGGAATAGAGATCCACACTCAATAATAGTAACTGTGAGAGGGATCTTGGAATCCTAGTGGACAATCATTGAAATATGAGCCAGCCGTGGGCTGCAGCTGCCAAAAAAGCCAACACAGTTTTAGGCTTTATCAACAGAGGGATAGAATCAAGTTCATGTGAAGTGTTAATACCACTTTATAAGCCTTGGTAAGGCCACACTTGGGAAACTGCATCCAGTTTTGTTTGCCACGATGGAAAAAAGATGTTGAGACTCTAGAAAGAGTGCAGAGAAGAGCAACAAAGATGGTTAGGGGGCTGGAGGTTAAAACTTATAAAGAACAATTGCTGGAACTGGTATGTCTAGTTTAATGAAAAGAAGGACTAGGGGAGACATGATAGCATTGTTCCAATATCTCAAGGATTGCTACAAAGAAGAGGGAATCAAGCTATTCTCCAAAAAGCACCTGAGGGCAGGACAAGTAGCAATGGATGGAGACTAATCAAGGAGAGAAGCAACCTAGCACTTAGGAGAAATTTCCTGACAGTTAGAACAATTAACCAGTGGAACAACTTGCCTCCAGAAGTTGTAAATGCTCCAACACTGGAAGTTTTAAAGATGAGATTGGAAAAATATTTGTCTGAATTGCTATAGGATTTCCTGCCTAAGTAGGGGTTGGACTAGAAGACCTCCAACTCTGGTATTGTATTGTATTGTATTGTATTGTATTGTATTGTATTCTATTCTATTCTATTCTATTCTATTCTATTCTATTCTATTCTATTCTATTCTATTCTATTCATAGCTTGGTTGAAGGAAGATTTGAAGTGTTGGCTGATGAATTGGAGACAGATCCAGAACTGGGTTTTGCAGACTTCTAATTATTTAAGTTCTAATTCTTTTTCTTGAGATGAATGTAAAATCCACTGATCTTGGGGTGGTGAAAGAATAGGCATCTTTCTCTCCATGCTTTGTACCTTCTGTTGAAGTTGTAGAGCCTAAATCAAAGTCTGAAAAGCTTTCTTTAAGGTAGATAGAGATATAGATTGAGAAGTCAGAATTTCCTAATGGGGGCATGATGTTAACCCTGCACATCCCTTGTACATGCTGCTGTTCATTGTGTGGTGTCCCAAAGATGATTTTCAAAAGGCAGCTGTGCTTTCTTTATTTTTTACTTGAAGACATCTTGCGTCTCACCCAAGAAGTTTCTTCAGTTCAGTTCTTCAGAAATCTCCAAACTATCTCCTCTGTCTTCATTTATTTATTAGGGTATTTATTTATCATTTCCCAGGCAAATCCTGTTAAGAATAATCAGGGTAGCTTCATCCCTTAATTTGTTGAGACTTTTTTTCCTCTTGGGTGCCACCTAGTTTCTCATATAAAGATTCTCAACCCCAACTCTTCGCCATCTTTTATGAGAACTCACCTAATTATAGCTTTTTAATTAGCACAAGTCGTTAGTTTCTGATTAGTTTGCAGAAGAATAAGGAATGAAGAGGATTATTTCTCCTTAATAAGGCTTCTTGATTTGAATCTTAAAACATTTAGCCTTGATGGGGTGGGGTGAAGATGGCATAAAGAGAGCTTCATTAGTTCTATGGAAGTATCACATATTCATCTTCAGCATTTTTGTTATCGTATGGTCCTCTTCAAGAACGAAGCAACAGGAGGATAGGACCTAAGGTCTAGGGAAAGAACATTTTTACAGACTCTGAATTGAGAGCTTCTTATATGTTAGCATGCCATAGAAGTTCATTTTCCTTGGCTAAATATTCATCCTTTTCTTTTTTCAACTCAGCATTTGTGAATAAGGAGCAAAGAATCGCAGTGGTGGGATTCAAAACTTTTTTTTTACTACCGGCTTGGTGGGCATGGCAGGGGAAGGATACTGTAAAATCTCCAGTCAGAGGTGGGATTTGCCGGTTCTGTGAACTACTCAGAATTTCTGCTGCTAGTTCTCCAGAACTGGTCAGAACCTGCTGAATACCACCTCTGAAAGCAAGTCCTGTGGGCTACTGGGATTACATCAGGGGTGGCTGATACCAGTTCTTCTCAGTTCGGGCGAACCGGTAGCTAATTTTATGGTTGGGAAATCCCACCCCTGGTTGGCCCCGCCCACCCCTCAGCCTGATGAGATTCGAACTGCCAAATTGCAGGCAGGCAGCAGAAATAGCTTCCAGTACTGCATTCAAACCACTGCACCACCACAGCTCAATGCTGCACCACTCCAATGTTGATTGGAGTTAAATAGACTTAGATACTTTCCCACTTGACATAACCCCCCCAGCCATAAGAGGAAAAAAAACCCCATTTTGTCAGGAAAAAAAACCCCAAACAGTCTTGGTTTTTTTTGGTCTGCATTAACATATTGGGGGATGCTTGTTCTTGAAAACTTACACGTGCATTTTGAATGTAGACATCCATTTGCTATATTTTTTAGACTTTCCTTCAGGGATCATTATTCTACTGCATCCAGCACGGGAAGTTTCAAGGTCAGCATTACTTGAACAGTTGTAATAGTCCCAACAGAAAGATAAATATATATTGACTGTAGCTGAAGCTACGGATCTTGCGGTAGCTGAAGGTCAACGACCCTCGGAGGTGCTTCTCAACCTTCAGATGTCTATAGGTTAAATCGCTGATGAATTGCTCTTGCAGAGGGAGGAAATGCATTGGATGCAACATTGAACATTAGAAGGTAGGTCTGTCCATGAAAATCACAGGGTAAGGCTGAACAGGGAGAACAAAAACAGCCTTTCCCCATTTATACTCACATTGCAGCCCTGGTCAAAAGGGCCGAGCAGAGATTATACTACCTGAGGCTTCTCAGAAAACAACAACTGAATGGAAAAGTACTGGTGACCTTCTACCGCTGCACCATAGAGAGTATCCTAACTTACTGCACCTCTGTAGGGTTTGCCAATTGCACAGGGGCAGATAGGATAGTGTTCCAGAGGGTTAACATCATTGCCCAGAAGATCATTGGTTGCCCTCTCCCCTCTTTGAAAGAGCTTGTGACTGTATGACTGCAACTTTGTCGCTTGTATCCTAACAATTTTTATTGCCTGTTTCCTGATATGATTTGATTGCTTATTGTACCCTATAACTATCATTAAGTGTTTTACCTGATGATTCTTGATTCTTGACGAATGTATCTTTTCTTTTATGTATACTGAAAGCATTTGCACCAAGACAAATTCCTTGTGTGTCCAATCAAACTTGGCCAATAAAGCTATTCTATTCTATTCTATTCTATTCTATTCTATTCTATTCTGTTCTATGTATTCCATTCCATATTATTTATTCTATTTCTATTCTATTTCTGTTCTATTCTACTCTATTCATTCTTCATTCCATTATTCTATTCTATTCTATTCTATTCTATTCTATTCTATTCTATTCTATTCTATTCTATTCTATTCTATTCTATTCCATGTATTCCATTCCATATTATCTATTCTATTCTATTTCTATTCTATTCTACTCTAGTCATTCTTCATTCTATTCTATTCTATTCTATTCTATTCTATTCTATTCTATTCTATTCTATTCTCTTCTCTTCTCTTCTCTTCTCTTCTCTTCTATTCTATTCTATTCTATTCTATTCTACTCTATTCTTTATAGTGCCCTCTGCCTTAGAAAATTCAAAATATTCTCATAGATCCATCTCATTTTGGGCATCCTTTTTTTGAACTATTAACTTCTGGCAGACAGTACAGGATAATAAAAACAAGACAAATAGACTGAAAAACAGCTTCTATCCCAGGGCAGTAGCTCTGTTGAATTATACTGTATAGTGCAGTGTTGATGCAGTGTTGGGGGTTTTCAATTCAATGTGTGGAGGGTGAAGGATGTGTGTTTGTGCTTATTTTCATGGACATGATGGTGTTCGATTTCATTGTATGAGGTGCAATGACAACAAAGTAAACTAAACTAAACTACCTGTAGGCATACACCATTCTGCTGGCCCAGGGATAAATAATTACCAGAGCGACTTGACTTCCAACAGTTCTCTTAGTGACCATTCAAAGTCACTGAAAAAAGCGAGTTATGGCCATTTTTCACATTTACGACCATTTGCAACATCCCCCTGGTCCTGTGATCAAAATTCAGACGCTTGGCAATGGACTCGTATTTATGACAGTTGAATGTCCCCAGGTCATGGGATCAACTTTTTGAGACCTTCTGACCAGCAAAATCAGTGGGGAAAGCCAGATTCACTTAACAACCGTGTCACTAATTTAAGAACTGCTGTGATTCACTTAATAACCGTGGACAAAGAAAGGTTGTAAAATGGGGCAAAGTTCACTTAACAAATGTCTCGCTTAACAACATAAATTTTGGGCTCAATTGCGGTCGTAAGTCAAGAGCTACCTAAAACTTAGTACCAACAAAAGAAAATATCTGTGGCTCAGGGTTGCCATGAGGCGTCCTTGGTGCTCTCTGAGATTGGTTGTTTTCTTGCAGACGTTTCATCACTCAAACTAGGTAACATCATCAGGGCTGGTAAGGAATGGAGAGAGGAAGAACAGGAAGAACAGGAGAAAGAGGAGGAAAAGGAGGGGGAGGAAGAGGACGACTGTGGGTTCCTTGGTGCTCTCTGAGCTTGGTTGCTTTCTTGCAGACATTTCATGACCCAACTGGGTAATATCATCAGTGCTAGAAGGGGGTAGGAGAAGAAGAAGAGGAGGAAAAGGAGGATGAGGAGGAAGACTGTGGGGTCCTTGGTGCTCTCTGAGTTTGGTTGTTTTCTTGCAGACATTTCATGATCCAACTAGGTAGCATCATCTGTGCTAAATGACTAGACCATGGTCATCAACTTTTTCCAGGGGATTTCTACTGCTGCGTGAGTTTACAGAATGCCAAAAAAATGTGTGCAAATACAGCTACACAGATAAGTGTAATTTTCTTCGACCCTCACACCACTGGACAAAATTATGCAATGCTGTGATTGGGCGGATCACAATGGCAGCTTTTGTTTTGGAAAAGTAGAATTTTTGTTCCTGAGGCCCAGCAAAAATACTGAAATCCCAAGAAATTTAGCAGCTTTTAGAAATGGGTGTGGGTGGGCATGTATTATTATTGTTGTTGTTATTATTTATTTAACTACTTTTAATATGGAGGGGGAGTTTTGAGGGGCATTTAAAGATGCTGGTGGTATCTAAAGATCCCTGACCGTTGCTTCACGAATTGGGTTGTCACTTCAAGCTAATACATGCAACTCAAAAGGATGGAGGAAGAAATAAAGTTGAAATGTACTATATCTTAAGGTGTTATTAGAAGAAGCTAGAAGTGTAGTTGTAGAAACCAAGAATAAGCCAAAAATGGGATTGTTTTTTCACTATTCAAGAATCTCCCCTTTTGTGTTTGATTAATGGACTGATTTCATGCCTTCAGATGTTCGGTATTGTGTTTGTTGATTTCCTAATAAAATTAGAAAACCTCTCCGTTACGCTGGCCATAACGGGCATGGAATATTGTCAATTGTCTAAGCCAGGGTCAGCAACCTTAAACACTCAAACAGCCATAAAGGTCCTAACAGGAAGCCCCCCACATTCAATTCTGGAGCTGACCGGAAATCCGGTTCCCCCACCATAGAGTCTCCCCCTAGCGCTGTCCTTTTTCCTCTGCCGACCGGAGATCTGGTTCCCCCACCATAGAGTCTCCTCCTAGTGCAGCATCCTTTTTCCTCTTCCTGTTCTAACCAAAAGCCCTATCAATTGTGGAGCCGACTGGTGACAGGGAGTTGCAGCAAAGGGATGAAAGAGCCCCATGCAGCTCCAGAGCCATGGGTTGCCGACCTCTGGTCTAAGCTGTATAAATGTGGAATCTGGTAATAAAACATGTTCCGGGGCTCTGAGTCTGATCATCAGATGCTAGGGAATGGGGAAAAAAATGTGAGCCTCTGTGTGAGACAGAAAACACAGAGAGGGAACTTGCTTGTTCAGGCTTCTACAAGTGTAGATTTAATGAAAAGTACAGTACTTTGTGGTTTTGCTTGATTTTTCTATCTCCTGTCCTTTTGGATTGCAACTGCAACTTGAAAGGCGCATTTCCAGTACTCTATATATAAATTTTGAACTTGTGATAATTAATCTCTGATTTTTATAAATATTACACATTGAGTCTCAAAGTTGCTTTTTGTCAAGACGATTTTCTGTTTTTTCTTTGAAGATTATTTTGCTTTTCAACCAAGAACTTCTCAGCTTTTTCACCAGAGCTGAAGGAGCTTCTTGGATGAGAAGTGAAATGTCTTCAAAGAAGAACCAGAAAATCCAGTTGCCTCTTGAAAAAAACACCTTTGGGGCAACTATGACCTGGAGGACTGAGAATTTCCGTAGAGATTACACCGTAAGCCATACTGAGCAGGTTTAACAAACTACAGCTTAGCACACCTCAATTTTTTGATGCATTTTTGATTCCTGTTGCACAGAGTTCCCAATTTTAAGCTGCTCGGTGTAACGGTTCTGGACCCAATGATTTTCTCAAATGCAAAGCTGGGTGGAGGTTCTCCATTTGGGGAATATAATTTGCTCCAGGTTTCTTTCTCTTCCAAGAATCCAAGTTCTACCTCAGTGTTTTTCAAACTTGGCAGTTTTAAGATATGTGGACATCCAGCTCCCAGAATTCCCCAACCAGCTTGTTGAATTGCACAGGAGGTGAAAGAAGGCCTGCAGGATTAGATTAGCAACAATGATGGTCAAATTGTGGCTTGTCCAGAAACCTATCAGCAGAGGGCAAGGACACGAGCGTTCTTGTGTTGATGTTCTCCTTTAATTATATTGAGGAAAATGCTGCCTTTGATCATCATCCCAAACTTCTGATTATTTTCAGAAAGTCCCATCAGCAGAATACAGATATACTAAGGCCATGATGGCGAACCTATGCCATGCATGCTGGAAGTGGCACACAGAGCCACTTCTGCTGGCACATGAGAGCTCGTCCGGAAGAGCCCCACTGCACATGCGTGTGCCCCCTGCCAGCCAGTTGATTGTTGGGTATCTGCTGTACATGCGGCGTATGGGGGGGTTTGTGTGTGCATGCGTAGAGATGTGCGGTGCAGGGAGGTCGTGCACGCATGTGCAGGTGGGTGTGGATAGTTGTGCGCGCCTTGCATCATGGGTGCAGGCACGCACACACACTTTTGGCAATGTGGAAAAGGTTCACCATCACAGTACTAAGGCAATTTTGCAACTATGTTGAGAAAAAACTATCATGTAATATATATATATGTAAACTATGTTGAGAAAAAACTATCATGCAATCTGCAACTTTTACAGTGCAAAAACATATGGACTACACAACTCGATCAGGGCAAAGCAATAGATGCAATCTACATAGACTTCTGTAAAGCCTTTGATTCAGTGGTACATGACAAACTACTCTTAAAACTAAAATCTTACGGTATCTCTGGACACCTGCATAACTGGCTAGAAGCATTCCTGTCAAACAGATGACAAATGGTCAAAATTGGGAGCGTCCTATCAAATTCTGTACCTATCAACTGTGGTGTTCCCCCAAGGCAGTGTTCTAGGACCAACTCTTTTCATACTCTACATAAATGACCTCTGTGATCATATCAAGAGCAACTGCGTTCTCTTCGCTGATGATGTAAAGCTATTCAACACCATAGACAATACTGCTACCCTTCAAAAAGACCTTGACTATGTATCAGAATGGTCAAACGAATGGCAACTTCAAATCTCAACAAATAAATACTCTGTCCTACATATTGGCAAAAAAAATCAGAAAATAAAATACAGGCTGAATAGTCAAGACCTTGTTGATGATCCAAACTCTGTCAAGGATCTTGGAGGACTCTTCTCTAATGACCTAAGTGCTAGAGCCCATTGTAACTGCACAGCCAAAAAGGCATTAAGAGTTGTTAACCTAATCTTACGTAGCTTTTTCTCTGGTAATATTACACTAATAACTAGAGCGTACAAAACATTTGCTAGACCAATACTCGAATACAGCTCATCAGTCTGGAACTCACGTTGTGTATCTGATATTAACACAGTTGAGAAAGTCCAGACATATTTTACAAGAAGAGTTCTCCACTCCTCTAATTGTTGCAGAATACCTCAGTTACTTTTTTCAGTGCCGTTGTAAATCCATATGGTCACTACATGAACTATGGGTAAGTCAAGGACTACCTGTAAAGAATTCAGTTCAATTCTGATGATATTAAGTTAGTTTCTTTGAAAAGCTGTCCAGTCCTTTGGCCAACAAAATGCCACTTGAAGAAGTTCTTCCCTCTAGAGTTTCCTTCCGTTCAGTCATCTGTCCAACGTTTTCTGCAAGGGTCTTGAAGTCAAAGTATGTTATTCTTTGAGGGATTGTCACACATGCACACACACACACAAGTCCTCAAATCCATCAAAGTTGTCACTGCAACACAATAGCCTGAGCCAATGAAAAGTGACATTGGTCAGAGTTTACATTGCCTTACTCGGAACAGAGATTATTTTTTATATACGTGAAATATATTTAGACCCAAGCTTTTTAAAGAATTATATTTTTTTTTAACACTCCTCTTTTTAGAACTCTGGAAGAAAAAAATACCATTGAAATACAAAGGGGCTGTGGTATGGTCAAAGATAGTCTTAACTAGCTGTCAGTCAAAAAGAGAAATTTGTTGAGACACTTAATTACAAGATAATGTAGTCATCAAAATGTTGTTGTGGTAACTGACAGCTCATTTTGGAGGGAAAGCTTAGAGCAACCTCCCTTGGGGTCAAAGATGCAGCAAGGTTAACCTAGTAATGACAAGTCTTTTATTATCACATTATGACATTGAAAAAAAATTGCAATTATACTAATAAATTAATAACAGTAATAAAGTGACAGTTATAATTGCATAATATACATGTTGTCAACTACCTTTGGATGACATGGCTTGAATTTTTATTTTAGAGGCGTCTTGAATTAATTCACTCCAGGCAGCACAAAGATTTTCGTCTTTGTCAATCTTTGGGATGTACAGAATAGCAAAGCAATTTCTACCATTGAGTGAAGGATAACTCAATAAGTACTGAATCCAATTCAGACAGTAGCAGGTGTGGGGCAATTTCAGAAACGTGATTTAGTGGTTGGCCAGAAAGTCTTAGGGCAGAAAGCTAGATTGGGAATTCGTTGGACAAAGAGTAGCAGCACCTAGGAGTTAAAAGGGGGAATGAACCTAGAATCCCTATGTAGCCACAAGCGAATTAAGTCCAACCTTCCTTGAATTCCATTGATCCTTATCTAATTCCTAGCAGGTACTAACTGTTAATCGAGAAGATTCCTATGCATTGGCTGGTTAGAAATAAATTAATTTAATTGAACCTTCACATGTGGACCTGGTCTTTCTGATAGAAGCTGAAGAAATATCTTGGAGAAGATTAGTGGCACTTCCACATGCTTGCAAAGACACATGGACTATATATATTTGAAATCATCAAGAGCTAAAGTTTGGTGAAGAAACATTTATCTTTGCTATCTGATGTTAATATTTTCTATACTTGCATATTCCCAGCTCTGTATTGGTATGTAGGTTTGATCCATCATTCCACCTATTTATTCTTCTTGCTCTGTTCCGTGATTTTTGTTGGTCAAGGAACAACATGTTATGAGCCATTCCTTTCCGTTGCTACTTATTGTCCCTGAGATGTTGAAAGGTTTTTCCTTCTGTGAGCTGGCTTCAAATTACCCATCCCAAAAGGTGTACTTTCTTTCTTTCTTTCTTTCTTTCTTTCTTTCTTTCTTTCTTTCTTTCTTTCTTTCTTTCTTTCTTTCTTTCTTTCTTTCTTTCTTTCTTTCTTTCTTTCTTTCTTTATTTATTCATTCATTCATTCATTCATTCATTCATTCATTCATTCATTCATTCGTTTATTTTTAATCGGCTGTACACCCCCCTGGGTCCTGTCAGGGAAAGAGGGCGATATATAAGTTTAATAAAATAAATAATAAAATAAATAAATACTCTTTTTGTGTACTTTTAGGTGTACCTTTTACTTTTAAAGATGGAAATACAAAGTTTTAGTCATGTTTGATTTAGTAGGCCAGTGGTTGACTTCATACACTATTCTGGAGTGGGTTACAAAGAAATCAAAAGTGTACAATCTGCTTTAGTTTTTGGTGTAGGTGTCATCTTCTGGGATGAGTTGAAAAGGTAACACTTGGTTGGCCTTGTGGAAACCTTCCATAGCATAGAGTTCAGCAAAGAAATGGATCTTGATTGGATGTCTTCTTCTGTCAGATTGAGGTCAGTAAGTTCTTGCAGCTGTGATGGTCCAGTCATGTCCCTATACTGGATAAAGAAGTGCTGGATAAATCAGGATGTCTCTACAGCAACTATTCTCCTCTTTACTTCCACCTAGGAGAAAATTCAGCTGCCAAGCCTTGTAAAATATGAACCTTCTGTTCTAATTCAGGAATTAAGTTTGCAAAGATGCATGCACCTCCGTGGTGCCTGCCAACTGCTTCCAGAAGATAACCCATTACATGGGGAATTGGCAGAGTTTTTAAAATTATTTTTAGCTTTTGCTTACTCAGAGAGAAAATACAAATGAATTTTAGTCAACAAGAGCATCTCTTTTTGCCTAACCTTGAAGTCCATGGCAAAGATCCAGTGTATTTCATAGAATCAGACATTGGTGCATCTCTGTTCTAGCTAGATGGAAGCAAATCCATGGAGATAGATATGTTTGGTCTAAGCAGAATTTAAAAATAGGAAAACCAGATCACATAGACAAAAGGCACTTTGCAAGGATGTAACAAGTTATGATTTCAGTACACTTGTAGTAATTAGTAGTAGTAACTTTCTGTGCTCCAGTATGGAGGACTTAGGTTGATTCAAAAAACAAAGACCACCAGTCCTAAACTATGGTTTGCTTGTATCTTTGGAAACTTAAATTATAGTCTGCATTTGCTGTTGTGGTTCATGCAATCTTCCTTTAGGCCTGGCTTGTGAAACACACTCTCATGATGATGCATAAAGATGGAAGTTTTTGTTGGTGTGTGGTGTGACTTCAACCACTAGTTCAGGGGTCCCCAAACTTGGCAATTTTAAGACTTGTGGGGCTAATTTGATAAAATGTGATGATACAACTCTACCTTAAAGTGTTGAGTGAACTGTTTAAGATGGAAAGCAAGTCACCGGTTGGAATCCTAAGCCCGGGAATCTACAGGGCTTCATTGTTGTAAATATTGTGGTAACCTTTCAAGTTATGTAAAAAAGTTGGATTTCAGGAAGAGCCAGAAAACTTTTTTTAAAAAAAATTCTCATCCTTTCAACTGTGACTGTTGGACCAACTTTTCTTCCTGGTGGCATCTGTACCCTTCTCTCTTCTTTCATGGCTTCCATTATGCTCAGTCTCAAGAGAGTGCTTAGGAAAGGTCACCATCTGTGTGCGAGGAGAAGGAGGAAGAGGAGGAGGAGGAGGAGGGGGAGAGGTATGGCTCATGAGTTGTGGATTTTTTGCAGAAATGGCAGCATCCAAGGAAGCATCCACAAATAACAGAAATCCTTTTAATGTACTTGAAAACAGTTTGCAAATGGGGGTCACTCAGTTTTGTCCCTTGGTCTGTTTTAGTTTGGAAAGGGAGACCCTGTACTCTGACCCTCGGAGAATGAAAAATATAATTCAGGGACAAATCCTCTCATAGAAGATGGGGAAGACTGGGAGAAGAAGTCAGAAGTCTTCTTCTTCTTCTTCTTCTTCTTCTTCTTCTTCTTCTTCTTCTTCTTCTCCTCCTCCTCCTCCTCCTCCTCCTCCTCCTCCTCCTCCTCCTCCTCCTCCTCCTCCTCCTCCTCCTCCTCCTCCTTCTCCTTCTGCTTTCTTCTTCCTCCTTCTTCCTCTCCTCCTCCTTCCTCCTCCTCTTCCTCCTCCTCTTCCTCCTCCTCCTCGCACATAGATGGTAACCTTCTGACAAGCAAAGCCAATGGGGAAGCCAGATTCACTTAACAACCGTGTTACTGACTTAACAACTGCAGTGATTCACTTAACAGCGGAGGCAAAAAAGGTTGTAACGTGGGACAAAATTGACTTAACCAACGTTTCACTTAGCAACATAAATTTGGGGCTCAGTTGTGGTTGTAATTCAAGGACCACCTGTAGATCCAAAATTAAATATAATGCACAGATCGATCGGCCTTCCCCATCTGGCTTCTGACAAGCAAAGCCAACAGGGAAGCAGAATTCGCTTCAGGACCATGACTCACTTAATAACTGCAGTGGTTCGATTAAGAATTGTTGCCCCCAAAGGGAGTAAAATGGGCTGTGATTCACTTAAAAACTGTCCTGCGTAGCAAAAGAAATGTTGGACTCAGTTGTGGCCATACGTCAAGGACTTAGCTGTATGTGTGTAGTCATCCTGCTTGGAAGATGGATAGACTGTATAAAAGGCTTAGATATTGCTAGTTACTTTGCTCCATTTGAGAAGGATTCTGTCTTAACAGATTATCAGAGTTGGAAGGGACCTTGTAAGTCATCTAGTCCAACCTAAGCAGGAGACCCTACACCATTTCTGATAGATGGCAGTCCAGTTTCCCCTTGAAAGCCTTCAGTGATGAAGCTCCCACTACTTCTGAAACCAACTTCTGTTCCATGGGTTGATTGTTCTCATTGTCAGAAAGTTTCTCCTTATTTCTTTTTGGTGGGTTTGCTGCTCTGCCCGGCGGCCGGCGGCCCGTGACGTTAGAAGAGGGCGCTGGAGGATCGTGCCCGGCGGCTTACGACGTTGCAAGATTGTTGGGACTGGGGCCGTTGCAAGGGCCCCAGCCGAAATCGGAACTGCCGCTGCGCTTTGGGCGGCTGGAGCCAGAGCTGAGGGACAGCCGCCGGGGCGGCTGGAGGACTGTCGCTGCGGCGGCTGGAGGACTGCCGCTGGAACTGGGGCTGGGGCCATTGCAAGGGCCCCAGCCGGAGTTAGAGTCATCTCCGCGGTCCGGGCGGCTGGGATTGAGGTCAGAACATGGCCGCCACAGTTGGAGCCGGGGCGGCTGGTGGACTGTTGCTGCTATCGGAGCCGGGGCCGGAGAGCTGCCCCTGTGGCTGGAGTTGAGGACGGAGGACTGCCCCCACGATTTTCATCTGTTTGGAGGCGACAGGGGCGGCCTGGACTTGGGACTGATCAGCGAAAAGAGAAGATCCTGCCCGGGACGCTGTCTTACTCCATGAGAGACCTATGGGCCCTGAGACGTGTCCCCCTGTCTCGGGAATGGCCCTCTTCTCTCTCGAGGGCCCATCTCAAGGACGGATTATGGGATCCGGAGAGATGGTGGGGTGTTAAGAAACGTAGGAGGGAGGGGTATCTCACTAAATTTTTAGTCAGGTTTTTAAGGGGGTTGGGTAGGTCCGGGCGGGAGTTGGGGGACAACTCGCCGGAGGCTGGGACCAGGCCGAGGGTTGGGCGTGGCCGGGAGAGTCGGAATCCGGACAGGACTGTATTGAGGATGGGGGGGGCCATCGGGGAGGGTGGAATTAAATCTATTGATACGGTGAGCAGGAGGGGCAGATTTGGCGGTTGTAGGGGGCCATATTCTGTGCTGGGAGCGCGCCCTCGCTGTTTGTTTGCTGTGGCGCGCTCCGACCCACTTGTCATTTCCCGTTCCCCAGGGGGTTTGAGCAATCGGGCCCTGGGCCTTCGGCTGATGTTATGTAACGCCAGGTCCGTTGTTAATAAAGCCCCCCTCATTCATGATTTGATTTGTGGGGGGGGTGCGGACCTGGTGGGAGTTACTGAGACCTGGCTGGGCCAGGAGGGGGGAGTCCCTCTGGTGGAGATGTGCCCAGCCGGGTTTCGGGTCTTTCATCGGCCGAGGGCCCAGGGGAGGGGAGGGGGGGTTGCGGTAGTTATTAAGGAGGATCTGTGTCCGAGGGAAGCCACTGTATCTCAGACGACCGGGTGTGAGCTCCTTTTCGTGAAGTTCGGTTCCAAGGTTCAGGTGGGCTTGCTGGTCACATACCTGGCTCCCTGCTATGCGGCAGCGGCCCTGCTTGAGCTCCTCGAGGTTATAGCTGACGTGGCGGTTGGGACCCCCAGGCTTATGGTCATGGGGGATTTCAACCTGCCATCTGCCGGCGGTACCTCGGGGATTGCCCAAGAGTTCATGGCTTCCACGACGGCCATGGGCCTGACCCAGTTAATTCGGGACCCTACCCACGTGGGAGGTCACACCTTGGATCTGGTTTTTGTCTCTGATCAGTGGCAGAGTGATCTGGGTATGGGGGATATAGTTGTGGAACCCCTGTCATGGACGGATCACTCGCTCCTGAAGCTCGACTTCCGTTCCGCGCCCCCTGACCGCAGGGAGGCGGGGCCATTAAAATGGTACCGCCCCAGGCGCCTGATGGACCCTGATAGGTTCCTGACGGAGCTTGGGCCATTTCCCGAAGCTCACACACACGACTTGGTTGAGGGCTTGGTCGCCACCTGGGATAGGGTGGCTGCTGGGGCCCTTGACCGGGTCGTGCCCTTGCGGCCTCTGACCCGGTGCCGATCCCATGTGGCTCCCTGGTTCTCTGAGGAGCTAAGGGAGATGAAGCGCCGGAAAAGACGCCTAGAGAGCAGTTGGAGGGCTAGCCGCTCTGGGTCTGACCGAACACTACTACGTTCTTATATTAAGACGTATTTAGTGGCGATAAGGATAGCGAGGAGGTCTTACCTCTCCACCTTTATTGCGTCCGCAGAAAACCGCCCAGCCACCCTGTTTAGGGTGACCCGCTCCCTCCTGGAGGTGGGAGCGCGGAAGGACCCCTTGCAGGGACGGGCTGAGGAGTTTTCTAGGTTTCTGCAGGACAAAATCGCTCAGATCCGGAGCGAACTGGACTCCGATTGGCCATCTCCGGGCGGGGGGATGGGGGTGGATATCGGTGAGGTTAATTGGGTTGGGTTCGACCCTGTTACTTTGGAGGACGTGGACAGGATACTGGGGGGGCTTAATGCCACCACCTGTTTGTTGGACCCGTGTCCCTCCTGGCTGGTTTTGGCCACTCGGGAGGTGACACGAGGCTGGTTCCAGGGTATTATAAACGCTTCCTTGAGAGAGGGGCTGCTGCCTGCTGCCTTGAAAGAGGCGGTGGTGCGGCCCCTCCTCAAGAAACCGTCCCTGGACCCAGCATTGTTATCTAATTATCGTCCTGTCTCCAACCTTCGTTTTGTTGCGAAGGTTGTTGAGAGAGTGGTGGCACGTCAGCTCCCGCAGTACCTGGATGAAGCGAGTTATCTTGACCCCCTCCAATCGGGTTTCAGGCCCGGGCACAGCACGGAGACGGCTTTGGTCGCGTTGGTTGATGATCTCTGGAGGGCTCGGGACAGGGGTTGTTCCTCTGTCCTGGTCCTATTAGATCTCTCAGCGGCTTTTGATACTGTCGACCACAGTATCTTATTGCGGCGGTTGGAGGGGTTAGGAGTGGGGGGCACCGTGTTGCGGTAGTTCACCTCCTTCCTCTCCGACCGTTCGCAATCTGTGTTGACAGGGGGGCAGAGGTCGGTCCCGAGGCCCCTACTGTGTGGGGTGCCTCAGGGGTCGGTGCTCTCGCCCCTGCTGTTCAACATTTATGTGAAGCCGCTGAGCGAGATCATCCGTGGCTTCGGGGTGGAGTTCCATCAGTACACTGATGATACGCAGCTGTACATCTCCACCCCGGGCCACCCCAACGAAGCTGTCGAAGTGATGTCCCGGTGCCTGGAGGCCATGCGGAGTTGGATGGGTCGTAACAGGCTCCATCTCAACCCGGCCAAAACTGAGTGGCTGTGGTTTCCTGCGCCCAGATACAGCCAGCTGGTTCCTTCGCTGGCCGTGGGGGGAGAGGTTTTGACCCCCGTGGAAAGGGCGCGCAATCTGGGCGTCCTCCTGGATGTACGGCTGTCTTTAGAAGAGCATATTGCAGCCGTCGCCAGGGGGGCTTTTTATCAGATACGTCTGATTTACCAGTTGCGGCCCTTTCTGGATCTGGGCGCACTTCGCACAGTCACGTCCGCCCTCGTTATTTCCCGCCTGGATTATTGCAATGCTCTCTACATGGGGCTTCCTTTGAAGAGTCTCCGGAGGTTACAGTTGGTCCAGCATGCAGCCGCGCGGGTGATTGTGGGTGCCCCTCGGAGCTCCCACGTTACACCGCTTCTCCGCAGGCTGCACTGGCTTCCTGTGGCCTACCGGATTCGATTCAAGGTGGTATTGATGGTATTTAAAGCGCTCCATGGCTCGGGACCTGGGTACTTACGGGACCGCCTACTGCCATCGTCAACCTCCCGCCGCCCAGTACGCTCCCACAGGGTTGCCCTACTTGGGGTCCCGCCGCCTGGCCGCTGTCGGCTGACGGCCCCGAGAGTTCGGGCTTTCTCTGTGGGAGCTCCCTCCCTATGGAATGATCTCCCCCCGGAGATACGGGCTATGACGGATATTCTGACCTTCCGGCGCGCAGTGAAAACCCTATTTTTTAAACAGGCCGGCCTGGCCCAGTAACTGTGTTTGTGGTTTTAACTAATTTTAATTGGGGTTTTATTAGCTTTTAATTTTTAATTGAATTTTGAATAGACAGCCGGATCAAATTATTTAATCTATTTTTAATCGTATTTATTGTATATTTATTGTATGTTTTTTAGTAGGCTGTACACCGCCCCGAGTCCCTTTTTGGGAGAGGGAGCGGTATAAAAGTTTGATTAAATAAATAAATAAATTTCTAGGTTGAATCTTTCTCTTCCTTCCTTCCTTCCTTCCTTCCTTCCTTCCTTCCTTCCTTCCTTCCTTCCTTCCTTCCTTCCTTCCTTCCTTCCTTCCTTCCTTCCTTCCTCCCTCCCTCCCTCCCTCCCTCCCTCCCTCCCTCCCTCCCTCCCTCCCTTCCTTCCTTCCTTCCTGTGATTGGACACAAGGAATTTGTCTTGGTGCAAATGCTCTCAGTGTACATAAAAAGAAAAAATATATTTGTCAAGGATCAAGAATCATCAGGTACAACACTTAATAATAGTCATAGGATACAATAAGCAATTTATTTATTTATTTATTTATTTTAGGTTTTATATACCACCCTTCTCCCGAAGGACTCAAGGCGGTGAACAGTCAACTAAAATACATGTAGACAAATATAAATAGTTAAAAAAGAATTAAACCCTAGGCTGTCCCTATAAAAATCTAAAAACCCCCAATTAAAATAAATTAAAACTTTGTACACCCGTCCCAACTAATCTAAAAACCCCATTTAAAAATCCCATTTGAGTCAGCTCAGGCCGGCCTGCTCGAAGAGCCAAGTCTTCAGGTCACGTCTGAAGGCCCTCAGGTCACTGGTCGTTCGTAGTCCAGGGGGCATCCCGTTCCAGAGGGCGGGTGCCCCCACAGAGAAGGCCCTGTTCCTCGGAGTCACCAGGCGACACATAGAAGGCGTCGGGACCCGGAGGAGACCCTCTCTGTGGGAGCGCACCGGTCGGTGGGAGACTACTGGCAGAATGCGGTCTTGTAAGTATCCTGGTCCGATGCCATGGAGCGCTTTAAAGACCAAAACCAGTACTTTAAAGCGAACCCGGAAGGCCACCGGCAACCAATGCAGCTCGCGCAGGAGGGGCGTCACGTGGGAGTATCTCGACGCCCCCATAACTACCCGCGCGGCTGCATTTTGTACCAGTTGAAGCCTCCGGGTGCTCCCCGCAGGGAGCCCCATGTAGAGGGCATTACAGTAGTCCAGACGGGAGGTGACCAGGGCATGAGTGACTGTGCGTAAGGCGTCCCGATCAAGAAAGGGCCGCATCTGGCGTATCAGGCGAACCTGATAAAAAGCCCCCCTGGAGACGGCCGTAATATGATCTTCCAAAGACAGCCGTACATCCAGGAGGACACCAAGATTGCGGGCCCCTTCTGTGGGGGTCAAGATCTCATCCCCAATAGCCAGTGACGGAGTCAGCTGACTATATCGGGCCACCGGAAACCACAGCCACTCGGTCTTGGAAGGGTTGAGTCGAAGCCTGTTCTCGCCCATCCAGTTCCGCACAGCCTCCAGGCAACGGGCCATAGCTTCCACAGCATTATACTAGGAAACAGTTAATAAAAATCGTAAGGATACAAGCGACAAAGTTACAGTCATACAGTCACAGGTTGGAGGGGATGGGTAATAAGGAGTGATGGAAAGGTTAATAGTAATAGCAGTGCAGACTGTTAAATAGTTGGACAGAGAAAATAGTTGCGAAAATTAATTGTTTAGCAGAGTGATGGCATTTGGGAAAAACTGTCCTTGTGTTTAGTTGTTCTGGTGTGCAGTGCTCTATAGCGTAGTTTTGAGGGAAGGAGTTGAGACAGTTTATGTCTGGGGTGTGAGGGGTCTGTAGATATTTTCAGCCTTCTTTTTGGCTCATGCAGTATACAGGTCCTCAATGGAAGGCTTAATCAGTTTCCATCCATTATTCCTTGTCTGACCTTCAGGTGCTTTGGAGAATAGTTTGACCGCTTCCCCTCTGTGGCAGCCCCTCAAATATTGGAACCTCTAAATGGTAGGTCAACCTCTATTCTGTGCAGGACATTACCAGTTCGGTTTCTACCATTCCCGATTTACAAAGTTAAAGTAGCAAATATTGGGCGACTGTTCTCTGCCTGAGAAATGCTGCCAGCCAAAGTAAACATCTTGAGGCTGATCTCGGATGGTGTCAGAAGGAAGAGAAGACGCTCCATGAATAGTCCAAGTTGGGATGGAGCAATTGGGGCTATGTTGAGAGGGATACTTGGCAAGTTTGTTTGGGAGGGGGAAAAAAACTTGGGATCCTCTCGTCTTTACAGTTTTCTTTCGTGTCTCTTATTGTTTCCCTTTCTGGAGTCTGCTTGGGTTAGACCAGGGGTAGGGAACTTTGGCTCTTTTATCACTTATGGACTTCAACTCCCAGAATTCCTGAGTGAGCCATAAAAGGTTCCCCAACTGTGGCCTACTGGTTTTTCAGTTGTGGGGGAAATCAATTTTGACTGGAATGGGATTGTTTGATATACAAATGTAGGACATATAAAGAATATATAAAGAATATGTCCTACATTTGTATATTAAACAGTCCCATTCCAGTCAAAAATTGATTTCCCCCACAACTGAAAAACCAGTAGGCCAGGGATGGGGAACCTTTTATGGCTCACTCAGGGATTCTGGGAGTTGAAGTCCATAAGTGATAAAAGAGCCAAGGTTCCCTACCCCTGGGTTAGACGATGGTAACTTTATATTTTGGGCCTGGATTTTCATTTTGAATTTCTGAACCACAATTAGATAGAGCATTTCCCTACCATTCCCTTCCTTGCCCCACTTCTTCTCCCTGCTTTTTTCAGGCGAGCAATTAGAAGGGGTTGGATGAATAAGGTGACTATTGCTCCATCTCTATTACTCTGATGGATGGAGCTATTAGATAAAGACAAACTAATTTCTCATTACCTGCCTGCCTCATTTCTGCTCTTTGCCCTGGAAAAGATCAGCATAAAAGAACAGTCTGTTATTGAGAAATATTGAGCATCTGCAGCAAAAAAAGAAAAGGACAATCACAAAGCGACCAAAAGACCACCGCCCATCACGAGAACCGGACTTTGGGGTGTGATGGAACAAGGCAAGTCAGCCTGACTGTTTCCTGGAGATAAATCTGATCTTATGAACCTTGACTCAAGGATGCCAGTGAGTGTCTTTGTCCTTTGAGGTTCTTGCATTTGGTTCACATGGTTAGTGGGAGTCATGGGTGGCCTTCAGATTTTAGCTCTCTTCTCTAGATCAGTGGTTGCCAACCAGCAGGCCAGGGGCCACTGTTGATCCATGAGAAAATTTTGGTGGTACGCAGAAAAATGTCCCCCACAAAGCAATTAATCCAGGCTGCGCAGGAACACAAGGCTGTGCCGCCCACATGGCCCGTCCACCTGCTGGCCCCCACCTTTCGGCCAAGCACAAACCTTACCTTGAGTAGAGTTACGTCAGCTGGAACTAGAAGGTAAGACCAATGGTGGGGGAGGGAAATCCGCTCCGGGGTGGCTTGCTGATGTTGGTGGGAAAGTCGGACCCATATTCCAGAGCTGCAGGAGTCACAGGACTGGCCCTTTGGTCATCTCGGAGCAGCTCCTCCAGTCCATGGCAGGCCGGTCCACCCAGGTGGATGAGCAGCTGCTCTGGGATGACCAAAGGGCCAGTCCTGTGACTATTGCAGCTCTGGAATATGGGACCGACTTTCCCACCAACGTCAGCAAGCCATTGTCAGACAAAATTCATATTAGTGGTCCACGGGATTTAAAATTATGAGTTTGGTGGCCCCCGAGATCCCAAAAGTTGGCGACCCCTGCTCTAGACCACTATTTCTCAACCATGGAAACTTTAAGATGGATTTCTATGGAGATTCTGTATCATCCAATCATGGTTTTCCCAAAGATGTTTCAAAAGGAACTGGACCTCCCTAGCTTTTTTTCTTTGAAAATGTTTTTCTTCTCATCCAAGAAACTTCTCCAGTTCTGTATTCCCGCACCATTCAAAAGATGTTCATCCCAAAATGTATGTGGTTAAACGTCTATAAAGTTTCTCCATCGTCCAGGTCATGGTTGTCCCAAAAGTGCGTTTTTCCAAAAAGCACCTGTACGTTCTTGTTTTTTTCTTTGTAAATGTTTAGAATAGAATAGAATAGAATAGAATACTTTATTGGCCAAGTGTGATTGGACACACAAGGAATTTGTCTTAGTGTAAATACTCTCAGTATACATAAAGAAAAGATACATTCATCAAGAATCAAGAATCATAACGTACAACACTTGATGATAGTCATAGGGTACAATCAACAATCAAATCATACTAGGAAACAGTCAATATAAATCATAAGGATACAAGGGACAAAGTTACAGTCCTACAATCACAAGTGGAAGGGGATGGGTGATAAGGAGTGATGAGAAGATTAGCAGTAATAGTAGTACAGACTTTGTAATAGTTGAACAGTGTTGAGAAAATTATTTGTTTAGCAGAGTGATGGCTTTCGGGAAAGAATTGTCCTTGCGTCTAGCTATTTTGGTGTGCAGTGCTCTATAGCATCGTTTTGAGGGAAGGAGTTGAAACAGTTTATGTCCGGGATGTTTGGGGTCTGTAGATATTTTCACATGTTTAGGTTTTCCTCCAAAAAGCTTCTTTAGTTCAGAACTTCTTCAGTTCTGAACTGAAGAAGCTTCTTAGGTGAGAGAAACAAAATCTTTTCAAAGAAAAAAAAACTACGAAAGTCCGGTTGCCTTTTGGAAAAAGCATTTTTGGGACTTTAAGATGGATGGACTTTTAAGATGAGAGGACCTGCTGACAGGGGAATTCTGTGAGGTAAGTCCACCCATCTTAAAGTTGCCAAGGTTGAGAAACATGGCTCTAGAAATTAATCTTGGAAGAGAGAATGAACATTATCTTCTAGTGTGCATCTTTGTTGATGTACAGTTATGGTATCGAAGACATTCAACGGGTCGTCTCTTGGGCATTTATTTATTTATTATACTTGTGCCCTGCAAAATAAGTGATGTTGCCCCAGGGAACAGCAGCATTTTAAGATCATTAACAACATCCACAGTAACAGCATCATAAGAATGATGGAAACCATAAAAAGCCGTTAATCAATAGTGCTAGAAAGATAAAATATATAATCCATTTTTTTCCAGAGTGGAATGGGCACTTAAACTGACTTCTAAATTACAGAAATTCCAAGGAGAACAAGACTCTTCCTGTCTACCATTATGAAGTCTACAGTGGACACCAAATGCTTTTGGGGGGAGGACCAGTCTCATAACTAAAAAAAAATTGTCCTCTGAAACCATCTCACTACAGTTGTGAGATGCTTGTGAAATGCCTGAACAGGTCCATAAATCTCATATTTTGGTGCGAATCTCGGGAACAATTGATATTCCATGACACGTCTCTGGCCAGAATTGCATCACTAAGACACCGAGCTTTGTTCACACAACATTTCACCCTAATTATCAGAGTCTGTTTTGAATTAAGCAGTAAGAAATGCGACCCTCCGTGCATCCAATGGAAGGGCAGCTGCCATACGCCTTTTAAGAACATTTGCTAATCACAAAAAGTGCTATAGGCCCCCTGATTTTTCAGACCACCAGAAATAGTCAGCATTAGGAGAGACGTATGTACAGAAATACTACATTTTCCCCATGTTCCTGTGTAAGGAATGATAAATAAATATAACAAAAGGATTTCATATCTGTTTTTGTGATGTCTGTGTGTTGTGACCCAAACCTTGTTCCAAAGAAACAAACATGAAACGGAGGTAACAGCAAAACTTCTTAATAATTCTTTAGGAATTCCGTTCCTTCATAGTTAAAAGGTTGTTTCAAATTAATTGTCTTTGATAAGAACGAGCCTTGCCAAGGTTGTGCAAGGCTGCCAAGAACACCAGATAAAGTTGCCAAGAAGTATTTCAAACGCAGAGTCTCCAAACATAACCTAAGGGAGTCCGAACCTCCACAAAGCTTGAGTGCAAAAACTTCTTTGCTTCCTGCAAAGAACTCCGGTTTCTCAGCTGTCTTTTTTCTTTTAAGGGAGGGGCCATTACCTTGCAGCCTTATTCCCGGGTGACTCATGCTGCTGCAGCTGCTCTTTCCTTCGAGCAGCCCTATGCACACTTGGCACAGGCTCCTCGGGGACCTCTTCATCACTGCTGCCAGCCTCCACAATCTCCGAAGGCAGCCTTCCACTCCCTGATGGTCCTGGCCCCATCCCTGCCTCACACGCAGGCTCCTCATCTGAGTCCTCGCTCTCTGAGACCTCAGCTGTCCACACTTGCTGCCTCCGAACACAACTCTTCGAGATCATTCTTAAGATAAGCCTGCATGAACTTGTTGGTGGGTGAGGAGGGAGAAGAACGAAGTGGTTTGCTGGGAGCCACTATGAGTTCTTCACAAAGACGACTTGTTTGATAGCAATTGCGCCATGACGAATATGGATCAGTGATTTGCTGTCATCTTGGGGAGCTATTTGCAAAAGCTAACTGTAGTTCTTCCACTTAACAAAGGAGTTGAAGCTTTAGTCTCTTCTTGTTCTTGTATCCCTTGAATGCTCCAGCTCAGCCCGGCTCATCAGCTCAAAGTATTGGAAGGACGTCGAGACAGTATTATTCCCTCTGGGCTGTTTTGGAAAGCATGTTGACAAGCTTGTTTGGGCTTCAGTTAATAGCAATAGCACTAAGACTTATATATTGCTTCACAGGACTTTTACAGCCCTCTCTAAGTAGATCACAGAGTCAGCATCTTGCCCCCAACTATCTGGGTCCTCATTTTACCCACCTCGGAAGGATGGGACACTGAGTCAATCTTGAGCCGGTCAGGATTGAACTGCTGGCAATGGGCAGAATTAGCCTGCAACACTGCATTCTAACCACTGGGAAGGAAGGGAGGAAGGGAGGAGTAAAGGGAGGGAAGGAGGGAGGGAGGAAGGAAGAGCAGTAGCGATAGTACTTAGACTTATATGGTGCTTCACGGTGCTTTACAGTCCTCTCTAAGCAGTTTATAGAGTCAGCCTGTTGCCCCCAACAATCTGGGTCCTCATTTTACCCACCTTGGAAGGATGGAAGGCTGAGTCAACCTTGAGCTGGTGAGAATTGAACTGCCAAACTGCTGGCAGTCGGCAGTCAGCAGAAGTAGCCTGCAATACAGTATTCTAACCACTGTGCCACTGCGGCTCTTTAGTTAAAGTAGAAATGGGAGGGTCCCAGCTTGAGGGTGATCTCCTGGCAGCTCATCTGGCCATCTCCAATGGACAACTCTCCAGTGGGTAGCTGGGAGGGAGATGGATAGATAGATAGATGGAATAGATCCTATTGTTCTTATTTGTTAGCATCTCATAGTTAAGAGAAATGCCCTAATCATCAGTGAGATTATTGGGGTGGGTCTTGCCAACTTCCGTACAGGTAGTCCTCGACTTACAACAATTCTTTTAGTGGCTGTTCCAAGTTACAACGGCACTGAAAAAAAGTGACTTATGACCATTTTTCAGACTTATGACCATTGTAGCATCTCTGTGCTCATGTGATTTATATTCGGATGCTTGACAACTGTCCCAGGGTGTGATGACCCAGGGTGGGATACAAAACAAACACAGTCACAAAAAATCCGGTGAAGCCCCTTTTATTCCTTCACTTTGCTTCTAAGCTTCACATATCCTTAACGGAAGACAAAAACACACCCACACAAACAATTACAAGAAGGAGGGAAAAAAACAACACAAACCAGGCAAGGATAAGGGTTGGAGGACGTCCACAGATAACACACACTGGGAAGGACGCCAGACTCAGAGAGGAACCATAAACTAGAAATATTTCCATGCTTTGTTTCCAGCACTCACCCATACGCATGTCTGTCCTCTTATTCAGTTGTCACAGCTGCAGTCCATGAAGAGGATCAAGGCCCTCTCCTTCCCAGTAGACTACATCTCTCCCTTATCCTCTCCTCCCTGCGTGTCCTAGGATGGAGAGGGGATGGGCCTGAGTCCTCCTCTGACTGCTCAGCCGCCTTCTGCCCTTCCCCAGCCTCCTCCACAATTTCCAGAGCTACACTTCCTCTCCCAGCCGGCTGTTCCTCCTCTCCCTCAGAGTCAGTCTCCACCAGGGGCATGACACAGGGTTTATGACGGTTGCCGTGTCCCAGAGTCATTTTTGCGACCACCTGACAAGCAAAGTCAATGGCAGGGAACCAGATTCACTGAACCACCGTATTGCTAATTCAACAACCGCGGTGATCCCATTAACGTCTGCGGCAAGGAAAGTCATAGAACGGGGCGAAACATCCTCCCGCTTTAACAGATTTCTCACTTGGCAACCTAAGTTTTGGGCTCGCTTGTCTTGTCTCCGTAAGTCGAGGACGTCCTGCATTTGAGAAGCATCTTGAAGCTAAGCACTGAGATTGCTCCCTTCTCCCCCCCCCCCACCCCCCAGGGGAGAAACGAATGAATTAGTTCCTGCTGAATAAGATCTTTAGGATCACCAAGGCAGCCACTTCTCTATTGACGGCCAGTGGGGGGTTGGAAGAGTGAAATAATTACTTAACAGTAGGTAAACAATGTGAGATGTGAAGTATGCTTCTCCCCTTCCCCCTTCTCCCCTTCCCTTTATTCCCCCCCCCCCCCATTCTCCCTTTTCTTTGTTGAGAGAGCTTCTCTTCGCCCGTGACTCCACTGGGATAAGCAGCAGAGAAATTTGATTAAATGGATGCCCGGGGGTCATGACCCTGTCTAAACATGCTCCAGCTCTCAGCATTAATCAAAGAACACTAAAAAGCAAAAAAAAAAAGAAAAAAGAAATTGACCTTGATGCGGGTGAACATTTGGTGAAGATTGTGTACAGTTGCACAGGGGAAGAGGCAACTCTTTGGGGGCGAGTTGGATTGGGTGGGTTGGATTGAATGTGCGACCAGCATCCCAATGATAAAAGACAACATCCGCCATGAATGCTTACGTACAAAACGCCTTGCGACCGTCATTAATCACTGACAATATCAACATTTACATAGCACTTTAGGGCATTGGATGGTCTTGTTGCAATCCTCGCATTTGGGGTGGGGGTGGGGTGGTAGGCAAGAAGGACAGATGGAAACTCAAAAGGTGCCCAGAAAAATCCAGATTTTAATAAGTGAGGAAGTGGTAGTTGGCAGCTGGACCCCTTGGAGGCAGATGGCAAGGGTCAGGTGCATACACCTGGATAGGGATCCATCGACAGTGCCATGCTGAGGAGGCATTAAAAGTTTAATATCAGCCCTGGAGGGACTGAGCGCTGTAAGAATAAGAGGCCTATTTAATAAGCTTAAATCTCCAACCTAATGCATGCCTGTTGGGAGTCATATTCGTTGAATGTAACAGTTGAGGATTGCATTTATCTGTTAATGGAAACATTTGCTCTGTATTTTCACCCTGTCCTCGTTTGGGCACCGCATTATGCTAAGTCTCAGCATGCTGGATCTGCTCTTGAATAAAATGTATGTGGCTCACACAGCCTTGCGTTGCAACCTCGGTGACGTCCAAATGATGGGCACGCGATCGTTATCATTACATGGAGGATGCAGTGAGACACGTGTGTGTCATGTCATGAGACGGGTACATAAGTCACGTCATTTGCGTGAGGATGTCGTGAGATTCCCCGTTGCTTCCCAGGGGGACACGTGCCGATTCCCCCATTGCTTTATCATCCTCTTTTAATGACCCCATAATCCCTTACGGGGTGGAGTCTGGGCCACTGAATGGAACTGAGTGTTTACTGGCCGGATGCCCTTCCCTGTTGCCAATGCGGAGTTATGTTCAGCAGATATATTCCCAGCGTGCCCAGAGAGAGAAATATCTACCTCTACCTAGCATCGAACTCATAGCCTCCTGATTGTGAGGCAAGAGCTCTACCTGTAAGCCATTGCACCATTTGATTCCCCATTGCTTCCCAGGGGGCCATGCACTGATTTCACCCTATGGATCAGCGTCTCCATGCCCCTCTGTCTTGCACTACCTCCTTCAGATCTACCACAGTCATCTCAATGTCATTCTTTATAATGTCCAGCCAACGGGTACTAGGGTGGCTGCTTCTTCTTTTTCTGCTGATCGCTCCCAACATGATTGAATTTTTGAGGGAATCAGTTCACATGACATGGCCAAAGCATGATAGCCTTTATTTAGCAATCTTGGCTTGTGAAAGAGACCAGGATTGCAATTTTTCGACACTTTTAAAGAGAGAACAAGGCAGGTGTGGGAAGAAAAACAAAAACTTTGGGAAGTATTCTGATCCTTGCTCTTCATTTACTCCTATGATATTTGTTAACAATATTTTTGAATATTAGAGATTTTTTTTGTTAAAAATGTTTCCTTTAATAATTTAGATATCTCTGGATTGCTGTCTGTTGATTTAATATTAATACCAGAGGTAGTATTCAGCAGGTTCTGACTGGTTGTGGAGAACCAGTAGCGGAAATTTTGAGCAGTTTAGAGAACTGGCAAATCCTACCTCTGACTGGCCCCACCCCCATCTATTCTCCGCCTCCCGAGTCCCAGCTGATTGGCTGGGTCTTCTTTGGTTGCCCTGCACAGGAGAACAGAGCTGGAAAGCAGGTTAGTGGGGTGGGAGGGAAATGGGATTTTGCAGTAACCTTCCCCCAGGAGTGGGGTGGGAATGGAAATTTCACAGTATCCTTCCCCTGCCATGTCCACCAAGCCACACCCACATAACTGGTAGTAAAAAAATTTGAATCCCACCACTGGTTAATACTTAAGTGTATTAACTGGACGTTAGATGAATGAATTTAATTGCAAATGGGACAGAATGAAAGCAGCCAAAAGTGAGCCAGGTGCACTGGTGGGAAATGGAAGTGGTAAGATACCTGAACGAAACCCACCCAGTTAGTAAGAAATTCAGCAGAAGCTTTGTCCTGATGCATTTACACCTCCTCTTTTGTCATATCGAAAATTGTGAGTAGCTACTTTGGCTATATGCTGAATATAAACCACATTCACTTTCCAACAAAAGTTGCACAGAGCCAAGAAGGAGTAAATTAAGTGCTAGTCTTTAACTATTGACATTTCTTTTTTTTTTTTGAAAAAAAAGTTTACTCTCCTTTGTTCACTTTGTACTGGTGAGATGGATGGCCAGATATATTGTGAGCTCATTGAAAGTGGCTAAATACCAAGGCAGGAACTACTCCGCGATACGTTGAGCAGCCTATATAGAACAGATAGAATAAGATTGAGATAATTCTGATGAGCATCTGAGACATCAGATCTACTACTTTTCAGAGGGCGATCTCCAAAACTAGCCATTTTAAAGTGAAATGAAGACTTGGGAGTCCAAAAATAGTTGTTTACTTCTGACGTAAGTAGCTCAAAATGACGCTGGCTCTTGAGCCATTAAGTAGGAAAAATATCAATGGCGAAGAATCAGCATTTCATATTTTTAAGGGGGAGAACTGTAATGACCAGGTTGATGATTTAAAAGGAACAACAATGGAACATTCTGATTTATTTTCTCCAATAGGGTGTGTTTGTAAGTGTGTGTATAGTATTTCAATTGTATTGTATTACTATGATATATATGAACATGTGCACATCATATCATATTACATTACATTACACAATTCAGCTCAAATTGCAAGAGTTCTGTTACATGGGTAATAAAATTGGGGGCTGTTTAGTCTACTCATCATCTTGGTCCTCTTGTCCATTCATTGCTAAACCTCAAACAACAGTTCCATAAATGCTTTGTTAGAAATAAGTTAGAAGACGAAAGACCCACTTTCCTGAGATATCAGTATAACAGAGTTGGAAGGAACCTTGGAGATCTGCTAGTCTAACCCCTTGCCTAAGCAGGAGACCCTGTACCATTTCAGACAAATGGTTTTCCAATTTCTTCTGTAAAATCTCTAGTAATGGAACACCCACAAGTTCTGAAGGCAAGCAGCTCCACTGATTAATTGTCCTCACTGTCAGGAAATTTCTCTTCATTTTTAGGTTGCTTCTCTCCTTGATGAGTTTCCATCCACTGCTTCTTGTCCTGCCTTCAGGTGCTTTGGAGAATAGCTTGACTCCCACTTCTTTGTGGCCGCTCCTTAGATATTGGACCATTGCTATCGTGTCACTCCAAGTCTTTCTTTTCATTAAATGAGACATCCCCCAATTCCTTCAACCGCTCTACATATATTTGGGCCTCCAGTCCTCGGGAGGAAGACTGACTCCAGTTCTGTAGAATTGTGGGTTTGGAAGACACCAGGACGGCCATCTTCTGAAGTGTGCCCATTAAAACTATCTATGTCCACACATGTACAGCTTTCTCTTCAAAGCCTCCTGAGGTGCAGAACCTTCAACCTCCCTTGGTAGATTATTCCGCCTAGCTCCGTGAGCTGTAGAAAGAATTCCTTTAAAGTTTTTCATGCTGTCTCAGGATGTAGAAAGACTCCCCTCGCCTCTCCCCACCAAAAAATAGATACCGGTCCTGCCTGCAGAGTTGTATGAATTCACTGTGCAGAACTGAGCTTCTTCTAGCACAGGGGTTGCTAACCTTTTGGACTTCAGGAACCACTAAACTCATAATTTTAAATCCCATGGACCAGAGACCCTGGGAAAATCCCAAAAGAAGTTTGCAGGGAAATTCCCCACCTTGTTTTCCTACCAATCGATCATTCTTTATTTGGGATTGCAGGATACTGTCTCCAGCTCCGTTCCCAGGGGGAGAAAGACAGAGACTTTTGGCTTCATGCAAGGAAAGCAGCAGAAGCAGCAGAAGTCTTTCTTTCTCTCCCCCAAACTCCACCAGAAATGAGTCTTTGTAAGACTTGTCGTGCCAGCACAGCTTCTTGGAGCAGAAGGCCTTGCAGGGTCCCAAAGACTCATTTCTGGCGGAGTTTGGGGGTGAGAAAGAAAGACTTTGGCTGCTTTCCTTGCATGCAGCCAAAAGCAGAAGAAGAAGCAGAAAGAAGCAGCCCGGTGGTCAGGCGAGGCCCGTGGGCGGAGTTGAGGAAGTTCTCCCCCTCCGGCCTTTCTCCCCTCCCCTCACTACCTCGTGTTGTTTGCAATGCAAGCAACACAAGCCTTGTGTTCCTGTGCAATCTGGATTAATTGCTTTGGGGGTGGCATTTCTCTGCGGACCATCAGAATTTGCTCACGGACCACCAATGGTCTCCGGCCCACTTGTTGGCGACCACTGTTCTAGCCCATCTATAAAGCCCTACAATACTCTAGGGCAGGGATGGGGCTGCTGGAGGGTTCTCAGGGGTTCGGGAGAGCCCCTAGCTAAGATTCTGTGCAGTTTGGAGAACCCCCAAATCCCATTCCTGGCTGGCCCCGCCCACCCATCGCCACGCCTCCCAGGAGTCCCTACGTGGCCTGTTTTGGATGCAGGTAAGGGCAGGGCGCACACGGAGGCTCAGGGAGGGTGAAAATTTTTGCGGCTCACCCCTGCATCTAGAGACTTTTTCCTGTTTCTCTTAACCATGTTTGACTGCATCACAATCCAGGGTGTGGAAAGGGTTAATTTCTTCCTTACACCGTCAGTGAAACAATGCTACAGTAAACATTTTAATTAAGTTTTCTTGGAGAACACAAAGGTTCATGAGACTGTGGGTCACATTGACAGTGCTAAACAGCTCGGTACAATTTATGAGCTCAACTTGTTTACTCAGGAATGTAAAAATTTCCCTTTCTAAATGGGGCAGCCTTATCTTTATTATTGCAGGCCCCTTTTGAGTTTACAGTTGTCTTATAAGCAACCTTTTCTGAATCTTATTTTGGGATCCCTAAGTAAATGAACAGGCAGAATTAATGCTCGGTGCCAACAGCCTTAACGTTTTTATATATTTGGTGATTGAGAATTAAGGTTTAGGCGGTCAGAGCAGTGGGGGGGGGGGGAAGGAAGGAAAAGAGAGAGAGAGAAAAAAACCTCAAACAAATGGTTGTACTTTATTTATCCAGAATGTATGTGATAACAGAAGGCAAATTGAGTTTCTGGAAAGAAACCTTGTTTACAAACCTTCTTTTTCTTCTTTTTAAATCAGAGCCAAGCTACAAGGATATGTGCATCTTCTAAGATCAAAGGTTTTTTTTCCTTTTTAAAAATGGTCAGGACCAGTGTCTTAAGTGCATCCTTTTTTTTTCTTTCTTAATTCCAACCCTTGCAAAGAAAGATTCTGCTTGCTTACTCTGAAAGTAGGTTTTTCTGAATTACTTCCCCTTCTCCAAATGCAGTGGGCTCTCAGCCAGCCTTCTCCTGGGCTGCAGGAAGCATTGCCTTCCCTGTCCAGCGTGAAGAAATGGATCCAATTGGAGTAGTATTGTCCGCCTTGGTGTCCACAGGAAATGTTAATTTCCACACCTTGGTACAAATTTTGGCCGTCTTTGTCTTCAGTGGACTAAACTTTTCCAAGAGGCTTCACGGATCGTAATTGGGAAAACAGTTAACCTTGAAGCGGGAGAGAAAAATAATATTGTGGCTTCCTTAGAGAAATGGCTGTGTCCAGAATGCAGAACAGCTGACAGGACGGCTCAAAAACCATTTTTGGGGGGTGGGTGGGTGGGAGGGAGGTGAGAGAGGAGGGAGAAACAGATAAGATCACCTGATAAATTTGCCAAGGAACGTTTGGAGTGGAACAAAGTGTACTCTTGGCATGCTAAAAATATAGGAGGAATGTTCTTAATGTATCATCAGTATTTGTCTTTAATAAAAATATTGCACGCGCTCTCTCTTCTTCCTCTCCTCTCCTTCTTTCCTTCTTTCATTCTGTGCCTCTCTTCTTCCTTCCTAACTTCCTTCCCCCTTTCCCTTCTGAGGCCATTTAAATTAAGATCCTTCCTTCCCTCTGTCCTTCTCTACCTTCCTTCCTTCCTACCCCCTTTCCCTTCTAAGATCCTTGTTTAAATTAAGATCCTCCCTCCCTCCCTTTCTTCCTGTCTTCTGTCTTCCTCCTGTTTTCTTTCCTTCCTTCCTTCCTTCCTTCCTTCCTTCCTTCCTTCCTTCCTTCCTTCCTTCCTTCCTTCCTTCCTTCCTTCCTTCCTTCCTGTCTTCTATCTTCTTTCTGTCTCCCTTTCCTTTCCTTTCCTTTCCTTTCCTTTCCTTTCCTTTCCTTTCCTTTCCTTTCCTTTCCTTTCCTTTCCTTTCCTTTCCTTTCCTTTCCTTTCCTTTCCTTTCCTTTCCTCTCCTCTCCTCTCCTCTCCTCTCCTCTCCTCTCCCCTCCCCTCCCCTCCCCTCCCTTCCCTTCCCTTCCCTTCCCTTCCCTTCCCCTCCCCTCCCCTCCCCTCCCTTAACCCCCCTTTCAGTAAACAGTTGGATTCAATAGGCTATAACCCCTGGAAGGGGCTAGAAAAGCCAAGATGATTGAGGCATTAGAGCTAACACGTTACCTTGATCACATCAAGGAGGCTGACGTCGGCCCGTTGTGATGGAAGTGCCATCTCTTGACACAACGTGCACATCACGACTTAATTCTCAGGCACCTAAGTAAAGAGCTAATTTTTGTGCAGCTGCAAAAAATCAGTGCTCCTAGGTTTTGACAGCTTTTTTTAATGGAACTGGTTTCCTCCCTCCCCAGAGATGGCTCGTGACTGCCCACAATATAACACAGGTGCACAACTGGACTGGTGGAATTCCTGGGAATCTGGCCTCAAAGATCTCCAGAACTTGCTACCAAGCCGGGATTTTTAGCAAGGCTGAAGGAGAAAAATTTTGACATGCCTTATTAGAAAATAATCACCCTCTGTTTTAATTTGGTGTAAATGAAGTAAAATTCAGATTTTAGTTTTTGCTTTAGCCACTCATGTTATTTTGTGGGAATGTGGTGTGATGAACCGTTGAGGAGCCCCAGATATGTCTAACCTATCAAAGAGAAAGATTAGGGGTGACATGATCACAGTTTTCCAGTACCTCAGGTGCTGACACAGAGAAGAGGGAATTATTCTCCAAAGCATGAGGGGGTAGGACAAGAAATAAAAGGGAGATGCTTGTTAAAGAGAGACCCAACCTAGAAGTAAGGAGAGATTTCCTGACAGGGAGAACAATTAATGAACCGAATAACTTTCCTCCTGGAGTTGTGGCTGCTTCATCCCTGGAGGTTTTCAAGAATAGACTAGACGCCAATTTGCCAACTTGAGGGAAGGAAACATGTAGGTGACACTTAGAATTTAGAATTTATTTGATTTGTCAATAGCTTACAAGATAATAGGTATAAGTATATACATAATTATGAATACATGAAATGGGTACATATAAGAAAAACAAAAGGAACAATAGGACAGGGACGGTAGGCACGTTGGTGCGCTTATGCACGCCCCCTACAGACCTCTTAGGAAAGGGATGAGGTCAATAGTAGACAGTCTAAGGTTAAAGTTTTTGGGGTTTGGGGAAGAAACCACAGAATCAGGTAGAGAATTCCAGACACTGACCACTCTGTTGCTGAAGTCGTATTTCCTGCAATCAAGTTTGGTGCAGTTAACCTTGAGTTTGTCTCTATTGTGTGCTCTAGTATTGTTATGGTTGAAGCTGAAGTATTCATTGACAGGTAAGTCATTGCAATGTATGATTTTATATATCATACTTAGATCAGACTGAAGATGGCATAATTCAAGGTTTTCTAGGTCTAGAATTTCAAGTCTGGTGGCATAAGGTATTCTACAATGAGTAGAGGAGTGGAGAACTCTTCTTGTGAAATATTTCTGGACTTTTTCAACTGTGCTAATATCAGATACGTAATGTGGGTTCCAGACTGAGGAGCTGTATTTGAGTATTGGTCTAGCAAATGTCCTGTATGCTCTAGTGAGTGACCTTGTTTGGGCCTAGAAGCTAAAGCAGGCTTGGTTAGGGCCTAGAAGAGATACCACCAGAAACCAGTAAGATTGTACAGTGGATTGGGAAGTCCTAAATTGAATAAGGAAGGCAATGGTAGAACATTGTTGCCAAGGGAAAAATTACGGATTGGCCTCATCTTTATTTAGTGGTCTTTTAGTGTGTCGTTTATCTCTGAGAAAGAAGCAGCTTAACCAATTGTGGTCACTTGGTGCATTGGTGGATATCAGAAGAAATAGCTTACAATGATTGATAAGGTGTAACTAGGATTTGTTAACTAGGGAAAGAGGAGCTGGGAAGATGGATCAGCCAGCATTTAACAGCAAAGTATTCCATCGGTTTAAAATTTGGTCTTGCACATTCCTGGGAGGCATCAGGAGGTGGTTGCGAGTTTGCGTGTTCAAAACAGTAAGCATGTCCTCTGCTCTCTGGAATTAGGTGGCTTCTTCCCCTCTGTGGTATTATCCAAACTAGGGATTTTGAATATTGAGGTTTAATTTCTCTCCCCAGGGGAAGAATAGTCCTGTGCTAGATGTCCTTTCTCCCTCTCTCCTTGTCTTTCTTCATTTCTTCATAACTTGCCCCTTCCTTCCTTCCTTCCTTCCTTCCTTCCTTCCTTCCTTCCTTCCTTCCTTCCTTCCTTCCTTCCTTCCTTCCTTCCTTCCTTCCTTCCTGTCTTGTCTTCTTTCTGTCTTCCTTCCTGTCTTCCTTTCTTCCTGTCTTCTGTCTTCTTCCTGTCCTCCTTCCTTCCTTCCTTCCTTCCTTCCTTCCTTCCTTCCTTCCTTCCTTCCTTCCTTCCTGTCTTTTGACTTCTTCCTGTCTTCCTCCCTTCCTCCCTCCCTTCCTTCCTTCCTTCCTTCTTCCTTCCTTCTTCCTTCCTTCCTTCCTTCCTTCCTTCCTTCCTTCCTTCCTTCCTGTCTTTTGACTTCTTCCTCCCTTCCTCCCTTCCTCCCTCCCTCCCTTCCTCCCTCCCTCCCTTCCTTCCTTCCTTCCTTCCTTCCTTCCTTCCTGTCTTTTGACTTCTTCCTGTCTTCCTCCCTTCCTCCCTCCCTCCCTTCCTTCCTTCCTTCCTTCCTTCCATCTTCCTTCCTTCCTTCCTTCCTTCCTTCCTTCCTTCCTTCCTCCCTCCCTCCCTCCCTTCCTTCCTGTCTTTTGACTTCTTCCTGTCTCCCTCCCTCCCTCCCTCCCTCCCTCCCTCCCTTCCTTCCTCCTTCCTTCCTTCCTTCCTTCCTTCCTTCCTTCCTTCCTTCCTTCCTTCCTTCCTTCCTTCTTTCCTCCCTCCCTCCTTCCTTCCTTCCTTCCTTCCTTCCTTCCTTCCTTCCTTCCTTCCTTCCTTCCTTCCTTCCTTCCTTCCTTCCTTCCTTCCTTCCTTCCTTCCCTTCCTCTTCTCCAATTGGCTCCATGGAATTCATTCAATTGATCTGCAGTCACTCCCCCCCCGCACTTTCTTCTCTTTCTTTCACGCTCACTCTCTCTGTCCAGACAATGAAAACAAAGGTACAGTAGGGTTCGTTTTCTCATTATTGATTTCACGCACCAGCTGCCAGCTGTTTTAGCTTGTTCGTTTATATAACCCTCTGGGCAACTTTTTTTTTTTTTAAAGAGTACTTTTCTTTGACCATCTGCTAAATGCAGTTGGTTTAATAATTAAAGACTTGCCATCCTTTTCTCTAACAAACACAACTGCTGCCATATTTTTAGCAGAGAAATCCACACTCTGGTGCATTGCCTATGTTTGTTTGTTCAGTGGCCAGACAAAATAGTTCACCTTTTTGTGATAAAGTCATGATAATTTGGGAAGCTTGGAACTGTTGGTATTATTGTTGTTTCTTGCTTCCAACATGACTTTTTCCCTCTTGCTTGTGTTTGTGTGTGTATATTTCTAAATTGCTGGGGCATTTGAAATGGTCAATGCTGCCAGGGAAACAAACAGAAATATCTATTGAACTTCATGGTGTTTCAAGATGGAACAAATAATTCCACCTCTGGAATAGATCAGGGATGGAGAAAAATGACAACTTTTCTGGGACTGAATTTATATGGAGCACTCTCCATCTGTAAACCAGATTAAATAGTAGGCTTTTTTGAAGTTTGGGACTAGACATGGCTGTTTGTCAAGGAATATGGAAGCAGTAATCCAAAACAGGATGGGTTTATTCAAAGTGGTAGAAGAATTACGGAAGGAATCAGTAGGGAACTTAGCTGATGAACTGTGCCCACTTTCTATATTTGTTCCCGGTAGGTAGTGTTGTGGCCTGCCAGCAGAGCTGACGGCAGACAGTGAGGAGGTTGGGGAGGAACAGGGGCCAGTCCTGGAGTCTAGGGAAGCCTCTGACGAGGGCTCTGCATCAGAGGCAGAGATGGGACCAGGGCCATCTTGCAGTTATCAGCTGCCTTTGGAGTCGGAGATCATTGGGGCAGAAGAACAGCTGGAGCCTGTTCCCGAGGTGCACATGCACAGAGCTGCCAGGAGAAGGGAACAGTTAAGGAACAAGGGTCAACTCGGGAGTAAAGGAACAGGTGGATGGTGAATGGCCTCTCTCTTAGGGAATAAAGAGCTAAAGAGGAGAGGGGTTTTCAGGAGACAATTAGTTCAATTCATTAGAGATCTTTTCCTGACTTCTTGCCAAGTCATTGCTGTTGCAGCGTGGCGTTTGGAAGATATAGGCCTGGCAACTCTCCAGGCATGATAAAGGTCTGCAGTTGTGCAATCTCATGAAAGACTGTTTGCTGTGACTTTGCTGGAGAGGAATTCCCTTTAATCTAAATAAAAGGGTTTTTTATCGGGAGGAGGAGTCGGCTTCATGATCTTGGGAAGCCTAGGTCAGAACAGGTAGTCCTCAACTTACAATCTTCTGTTAGTGACTATTCAAAGAACAATTGAAAAAAGTGACTTATAGCCATTTTTCAGACTTATGACTCTTACACCATCCCCGTGGTCACCTGATCAAAATTCACATTCTTGGCAACTGACTCGTATTTATGACAATTGCACTGTTCTTCTGGGGTTGTTGTTATCACCTTTTGTGATCTTTGATACCCAAAGAGAATGGAGAAGCCAGATTCGCTCAACAACAACTGCAGTGACTCACTCAGCAACGGTGGCAACGAAACTCAAAACTCACTTAGCAACGGTTTTGTTCAGCAGCAGAAATTTTGGGCCCGACTGTGGTCGCATGTCAAAGACAACACGGTGTTTCCTTTATACATCCTTTTTACAGAAACGGCTTCGCGCATATGGGTTGTTGTGGGTCTGTCTTCTTTTTCCAACTTTATTTTGGACCAATGGTCCAAATTATCCCTGTTTTTTTTCTTTTCTTGCCAACGCAAGTAATTTCTGAGTTCATCCAAGGTGCAAGAGTTTTTTTTTTTTTTTTTTCCAGGGATGCATGGAAATAACAGCCTGGATTGTACTGTACAAAATGTGTCTTTAAAAAAAAAAAATCCATATTATTTTTTTTCCAGCAGAGGGAATGAAGATTTTGTATCTAAATTGGAAGGCGGAAAATACTTGCTTTTCTGATGTCTTGACAGCGGAGAGCGATTTCTTTGGTGATGTTCAGAACCCCGCGATTCGCCATCTGTTTTGCTCCCAACTGGAGACAGTAGGGTAGCAAGGCTTTTTAAGCGGAACGAGACAGCTAATCCTTTCACCTCTGAACTATTTTAATAAATTAATCCATAACCGGAACCCCTCTGTTAGCAGCACGCTGCTCGTTGCATGTGTGAACTGCTAGGTTTGGTCCCACCAAAGATGGCCAAGGGTTGGAATTCTTCCTAGGTAAAAGAGACTCCCAATTTTTCCTTACATCTTTTCATTTCTATTCTCTTGTCTGACGCCTTTAGAATTCTTAGAATTATTTTGTGTGTGTGTGTGTGTGTTTCTCCTGGGTTCTGTGGTTTAATTTACAGTAGAATGGCAAATCTGATTTTTTGCAAATGTTAGTACTTGCTTTCAGTTGCACGAGTGATGTGCACTAATATTGCAAAAAATCAGATTTGTTGTTCTGCTGTAAATTGATCCGCAGAAGCCAAGAAGCACACACACACACATACACACACACACACACACACTCTGTACAGGTATTATATTACAACTTCATTTTAAACTGTATTTTATTCCAATTTCATTTTAAATTATATTTCATCCAATTCCATTTTAAATAGTTTTTATCAGATTTTAGTAACCATTTGTGTCTGGAACTCCGCACTTTGATATGGCCCAAGGGCTAATCAATAAAGTAAATAACTTAATACACTATAGGTAGTCCTCGATTTACAGAAATTCATTTAGTGGTCATTTGAAGTTACGTCGGCACTGAAAAAAACTGACATATGGCCATTTTTCACACTTACAAAAAACTAGCTCGATCCCCGTGCTTCACTATGAAACTCTGTGGTCGGGCTTAGTTTTTGGGGAGGAAAATAAAGAGGAAAAAAAATCTGCCTCTGCCTACCAGCATCCATCAGTATTCATCTGGCTAGCGTCCTGTCAGCGTGTGAGAGAGTTGAGGGCTGTTTGGAAACTGAAACAGTATTTGCTGTGTGAGCAAGGAGACAGCAAGGAGCCTGGGCATGGCTTAACTCAACTGTTCTGTACTAAAGCTGCTTGCTGCTGTGAAAGTAAAACTGAAATGCAAACTCCTCTCGTCTGCTTGTGTTTTGCATTTGGAAGAGATTTCTTTTCAGGTGGGGAAGGGGAGTAGAACTCCTTAGCATCAGAGCATGTTAATAATAATAATAACAACAACAATTTAGGAAATATTAATACTCTGATGGTCATTTTGAAAAATCCCTTCTTAGTAAGCACCTAGAAGCCAAGAGGAACTTACATGCTAAATTTCAAGTTTGTAGGCTTTACGGTTCTGGAGATTTTGTGATGATGTGTGAGTAGTATTTTATTTTTTTATATGGATAGATAGATAGAGTATCCCCATGATCATCTGATCATAATTCATACATTGGCAACTGACTCATTTGCGACGGTTGCCATTTCCTGGGATCAAATGATCCCCTTTTGCGACTTGCTGACAAGGAAAGTCAAAGGGGAAGCCAGATTCACTTAACAACCGGGTTACTAACTTAACAACTGCAGTGATTCACTCAACCACTGTGGCAAGAAAGGTCATTAAACGGTGGAAAGCTCACTTAGCAAATGTCTCACGTAACAACAGAAATGTTGGGCTCAGTTGTGGTCTTAAATTGAGGACTACCTATAATCTTGATTTACTCTTCTGCAGAATAATGGTTTTCCTTTTATTTTGTTCCGAAGTGTATCCTAAAATCTTTTCCTTTAAGATGCATTTCAGGTCTGAATTGCAGGATTTCTCTTTTGAGAGCTGAAAAGGGGGCTGCTCTTTTGTGGTTGTTGTCGGTGTCCTTTTCGTGCTTTGGATAGCTCTTTCTGCCCTCAGAATGTTGTGTTGCCTTGTTACAGAACTACTTGCACAGCCTCCCTATTTAGGACGTTCATGATTTGTGTTGGGAAGGCTGTGCAGATATTTATGGGTGTGTGAGAGATGGGGATCCTTAAAAATCGGTGAGATGGTTTTAAGCTTTCCCCCCCCTCTTTGATATGACTAAATGAGTCTGGAAAAAGGAAACAGTTGTGTGTTTTCTTAATGAGATGAAAGATATCTGTGTTTTGCCTTTGAAGTCTTTATATTTGTTTGTCTAGAAGATCTGTGTATCTTTTTGTTTTATACAAACACAACTTCATTCCGGACAGCTGTTCTACTTGAAGTCTCAGTAACTCTTTCCGTAAATAAGAATAAACCCGCTTTTCTATAGATGGGACTCTTGAGGTTGGTAGCAGTCCCTAGAGTGTTTTGACATAATACAACCCACTCAGCTGGCCCTGAGCACACGGTCCCTCGTGGATGTCATTAATAGGTTGTTCATTTGTCCGTGTGTGCCTGTGTGTTTGTATGTGCTCCTTCCAATCCACAACTTTTCAATGCAAAGCAGAGCAGAATAGAATAGAATATTCTCTATTGGCTAAGGAATTTGTCCCGGATGCAAAGTCATAATCATAAAATACATGATTCACTTAACAACCACATTAGCAAATGGAAATTCTGGTCTCAATTGTGGTTCGTAAGTCAAGGACTATCTCTAGTGAAGTTTGCTGAAAGTTTTGTTCAATCAAATTACTGTAATGTGATGACTGATTTATGTAAAACTAGCTGGATACCCGTGTTTTGCTGCGAAACTATGTGGTTGGGTTTAGCTTTTGGGGAGGAAAACAAGGGGGGAAAATCTGCTTCTGCCTACCAAGCATCCATCAGCATTCATCTGTCAGTGTGTGAGAGAGTTGTGGGCTGTTTGGAAACTGAAATAGTATTTGCTGTGTGAGCAAGGAGGAGACAGCAAGGAGCCTGGGCGTGGCTTAGCTCAACTGTTCTGTACTAAAGCTGCTTGCTGCTGTGAAACTGAAACTCCTCTGCTTGTGTTTTGCATTTGGAAGAGATTTCTTTTCAGGTGGGGAAGAGGAGTGGAACTCCTTAGCATCAGAGCGTGTTAATAATAACAATATAGGAAATACTCTAAATGCTCTGATGGTCATTTCAAAAAATCCTTTCTTAGTGAGCACCTAGAAGCCAAGAGGAACATACGTGACAAATTTCAAGTTTGCAGGCTTTATGATTCTGGAGATTTTGTGATGATACGTGAGTGGTATTTCGCTTTTATAGATATAGATTTCAAAGGGCTGAATTTGTTGAATTCTTGTAGAGAGGTTCTTAATTCGAGAGTAATACCTGTGGATCCTTTCTAGGCTCTTGTTGGGTCTGTTGTGATTTTTACACACTGTTCAATGAACGCTGCCCTGCGAAGACAAGCCATCACTTAAAAATGTTTTGGATCCTTGTGTGTGGGTTTTTTTTTTTTTGCACATAGCAAAACGTGTTGAATGTTCACACTTGGAATTCGTTTCATCGCATGCTCTGGGCATTTGTTTGAATGGAAATGAGGGGAAGCCAAAAGCAAGTCTGTAACACTCAGTAACATTTTTCGTTTTCTTTTTAAGAAATTAAAGGCCAGCTTGTCAGTCCTTGTATCCATCTGGCTGTTTCTCAAACCTTGAAAAATTGGGATCTGTAAAACTATCTGCCAATGTGATTTCCCATTCACGCATCCCAATGTATAGGACTGTGATGGTGAACCTATGGTACGCGTGCCACAGGTGGCATGCAGAGCCATTTGTGCCGGCACGCGAGCTGCAGGCAAACTTACCTCACTGTGCATGTGCGCACCTCACAGCTGATTTTCGGCAGGTTTGAGGCCTTTTTTGGACTCCCAGAGGCTTGAGGAAGGCTTCTGCAGGCTTTGCAGGCTGAAAACTAGGGCCGTTTCATCACTTCCTGTTTTTCTGGAAATACCAAAAGTGACAAAACGGGCCTAGTTTTCAGCCTGCAGAAGCCTTCCTCAAGCCTCTGGAAGGCTCAAAAAGGCCTCAAACCAGCTGAAAATCAGTTGTGAGGCGCAGTGCAGGTAAGGGGGTATGGGGGTGTGGGGATTGTGCACACATGTGTAAGGTGTGTGTGGGGGGCACATTGCCTTTTGGGTGCTGCAAGCGTGTAAGCGGGTGCACAATTTTTGGCACAGGAGTCCAAAAAGGTTACAGTAGTTACCACTGATATAGGACATTAAGCAAAACTCTTCCTTCTTCCTTCCTTCCTTCCTTCCTTCCTTCCTTCCTTCCTTCCTTCCTTCCTTCCTTCCTTCCTTCCTTCCTTCCTTCCTTCCTTCGTATGAGCTGCAGTATATGAGTTTTCCAGTATTTGAGGGGCTGCCATGAAGAAGAGGGAGAGGGGTGTCAGCTTATTTTCCAAAACACCAGACGGCAGAACAACAAGGAATGGAGGGAAACTAAGAGGGAAGCAACCTAGAACTAAGGGGAAATTTCCTGACAGTGAGGGTAATAAACCAGTGGAACTCCTTGCCTTCAAAAGTTGTGAGTGCTCCATTACTGGAGGTTTTTAAGAAGCGACTGGACAGCTATTTGCTTGAAATGATATAGGGTCTCCTGCCTGAGTAGGGGGTTAGACTAGAAGACCTCCAAGGTCCCTTCCAATTCGGTTGTTCTGTTCTGAAATTATTGGTAGAAGAAAAAACAAACTCAGGAGGGAAGGTGGAATATAATAGTATCCTATAAAGCAGTGGTTGCCAACCAGTGGGCCAGGGACCACTGGTGGCCTGTGAGAAAATTTTGGTGATCCACAGTGAAATGTCACCCACAAATGCCCCCCAAAGCAATTAATCCAGGCTGCATGGGAACACAAGGCTTGTGTTGCTTGCATTGTGAAAACATGAAGTAGTGAGGGAGGGGATAGGGGGAACTCGCCCTACGCTCCTGGCCTTGCCATCGGACTGCTTCTTTCTGCTTCTTTCCTCTTCTGCTTTTGGCTGCACGCAAGGAAAGCAGCAAAAGTCTTTCTTTCTCTCCCCCAAACTCCGCCAGAAATGAGTCTTTGGGACCTTGCAAGGCATCCTGTTGCACCGGCAAAGTCTCATTTCTGGCGGAGTTTGGGAGAGAGAAAGAAAGATTTTGCTTCTGCTGCTTTCCTTGCATGAAGCCAAAAGTCTCTCTCTCTCCTCTCTCCCCCTGAGAAGGGAGCTGGAGATGATATCCTGCAATCCCAAATAAAGAATGATCGATGGGTAAGAAAACGGGGTGGGGAATTTTCCTGCAGACTTCTTTCCTGCAGCCACTGTCAGTCAATGTTCATATTAGTGGTCCACGGGATTTAAAACTATGAGTTTGGTGGTCCCTGAGGTCCAAAAGGTTGGCGACCCCTGCTATAAAGCATCATAGAAACTGGATGACTGGAACCGAAAGAGGGCAATTCAGATTTTAGCATCTTAACTTCAGTTGCCACAGACCCATTATACTTTGAATGTCATAGATAGATGGATGGATGGATGGATGGATGGATGGATGGATAGATAGATAGATAGATAGATAGATAGATAGATAGATAGATAGATAGATAGATAGATAGATAGATAGATAGATAGATAGGATTCTTTATTGGCCAAGTGTGATTGGACACACAAGGAATTTGTCTTCGGTGCAAATGCTCTCAGTGTACATAAAAATACATTCATCAAGAATCATAAGATACAACACTTAGTGATAGACATAGGATACTAAATAAGCAATCAAAACCATACTAGGAGACTAAAGAAAACAATATAAATCGTAAAGATGCAAGCAACAAGGTTGTAGTCATAACTAGAAAAGGAGATACATAGTAGGAAGGATGAGAAGGATAATAGTAATAGTTTTAGTAAATAGTAAATAAATTAGCAAATAAATAAATAAATAAATAAATTAGTAAATAAATGCTCTGTCTTACATATTGGCAAAAAAAAATCAGAAAATAAAATACAAGCTAAATAGTCAAGACCTTGTTGAGGATCCAAACTTTGTCAAGGACCTTGGAGGACTCATCTCAAATGATCTAAGTGCTAGAGCCCACTGTAACTACATCCTACGTAGCTTCTTCTCTGGTAATATCACACTAACTAGAGCATACAAAACATTTGCTAGACCTATGCTTGAATACAGCTCATCAGTCTGGAACCCATATCATGTATCTGATATTAACACAATTGAAAAAGTCCAGAAATATTTCACAAGAAGAGTTCTCCGCTCCTCTACTCATTGCAGAATACCTTATGCCACCAGACTTGATACTCTAGACCTAGAAAACCTAGAACTACGCCGCCTCCGGTCCGATCTAAATATAGTATATAAAATCATACATTGCAATGTCCTACCTGCAAATGAATACTTCAGCTTAAATCATAACAATAAGAGCACACAATAGATAACAAACTCAAGGTTAACCGCACCAAACTTGACTGCAGAAAATACGACTTCAGCAACAGAGTGGTCAATGTCTGGAATACTCTACCTGACTCTGTGGTCTCTTCCCCAAACCCCAAAAACCTTAACCTTAGACCTCACCCCCTTCCTGAGGCCTGTAGGGGGCATGCATAAGTTCACCAATTGTGCCTATCGTCCCTGTCCTATTGTTTCTTTTTATTTTTCTTATAAGTATCTATCTCATGTATTCAAAACTATATTTATTCTTATACCTGTATCTTGTAAGCAATTGACAAATCAAATAAATACTAAAATACTAACAATAGTTGGACAGTGTTGAAGGAATTATTTATTTAGCAGAGGGATGGCATTCGGGGAAAAACCGTCCTTGTGTCTAGTTGTTCTGGTGTGCAGAGCCCTTATAGCGACGTTTTGAGGGTAGAAATTGAAACAATTTATGTCCAGGGTGTGAAGGGTCTGTAGATATTTTCACAGCCATGACTTTGCTTTCACCTTAAATCCGATTTCACTGCAACTCTCCTCCTTAGCAATTCTTGGCCTGGAGATTCAAGCTTTTTTATAAACCATTTTAATCAGCTCCCTATTAATTTCCGGCCACTCTTCCAAGCCTTAGTTTTGCCGTTGATCACTCTGAATTGTCTTGCGGTGATCCATTTGCTACCCTGACCGATGCTTCATCCCATCCATGACATTGGATTTATGCTTTATTCCATCCATGACATTTGCAATGGAAACACAGCGGACACAATCGGCTCTTCTGCTGGGAGAAGTCACGGAGTGCTCCTTTCTACTTCTAATTTTAGGAACATCAAGACAAAATAAGACTTCTTAAAGCAACCTGGTGTCTTTTTGCGGAAGGCAAGTTGAGAATGACGATGGGGCACTGGATTGTTTGTTAACTTGGAAAATGCTGGACTCGTTCCATCTTTTTGCAGCCGTAGTTTTGTTCTGTTTTGCTGCTGCTTCTTTTCTCTCTCTCTCTCTTCCTAATTTACTTTGCACTTCCTATCCAGATGGAAAACCAGCATATCAACATGGTAAATAATAAGAATTCTGGCTGATGGCCAGAAGCTAACAAAAGAGAAAGCCCTTGCAACTCTTTGACCTATACCATTGGTTAATTTTCAGTTACTACAAGGGCAGTGCGGCCTAATAAGAAGCTGCCTTCACACAAGGCTTGGGTTGTACCCAATGGATTGTGCTCCTTCTCCACAATGACAGCAGTGTTGAGAAAGGGCCCTGCAACTATGCTTCTGTTGTTTTTATTTTTAAGTAAGACAGAACATTCTGATGAATCCAATCTCCTGGATTCCTGGAACAAGATTGTCTTTGGTCTCAGATGAAATATTCACTCTGAGAAATTAGAGCTGCATTCCACCTTCATTGCTAATTGATTTGCCTTTTTGGAAAATAGGATTTGTTTGGGGTGTTTTGTAGCTATGGAAGCAATTATGCTTAAGATTTTGTCTGTTGTCTTCCTTCCTCTTTTCCTCTCTCTTCCACCCTTCCCCTAGCTCCTCTCTCCCCCCTTCCTTCCTTCCCTCCCTCCCTCCCTCCTTCCCTCCTTCCTTCCTTCTTTCTTTCTTTTCCTTCCTTCCTTCCTTCCTCCCTCCCTTCCTTCCTTACTTCCACCAATCTACCTACCTACCTACAAGATTTGTAATGATGACATTCACCCCCCTCTTTTGATAAAGCATAAGAAAACTTTAATAGTTTTGCTCTAATAACAGCAGGAAATGTATTTTCTAAATATTTGTGTGATCAAAGCATTCCGTTTTAAAGATAATAGGAAGAGCCCCCCCCTCTTTTTCATAAAGGTAATAATCCAAGGCTTAAATCCTACTCCCTGCCCCCCCAAGATGGAATAGCTGTGATAAACAAATCTTTATTGTACATTTCCTGCCTGTTGCAGGAAATCAAGGGAAGATCACTCCGCCAAAGTTAATTGTAATTTATTTGATCTGTCCTTGCTGTTTGTTGCCATCGTGTGAGCTGAAGTTCACCAAGAAATAACTCCCAAAGAAACAGGAAGTTCTGTTCTGAGTGACCACCCTGTAATTTCTGCAGAAAGCCAAGTTTATAAATGAAACAATGTGTGCCTAGAACTGTAAATATGGCAGTAAGCAAAATGGCCATTTCAGTCAGTTGTCTTTGCAAAAGTTCTCTTCCAGCTTTGCTGATGAAAATCCGGCAGGTTTGGGGTTTTGCTAAGGAATTCTTCACTTTGGAGATCAACTTTGTTTAGGATTTGAATTTTGAAATGCTTTCCGGGGTGTCTTATTCCTCTGGAAAGTCTACTGTTAGAGACATGGTGAATGTCTTCTTTGCCCTGGGAGACCTGGGTGGCTGCAACTCTAACTCCTTGCTGGAAGCCCTTGTGGTAGAATGGGTGGAGCAGTATCAAGAAGTCTTTCTCAATCGCTCTCTCTCTCTCTTCCTTCCTTCTTCCTGTCTTCTTTCTACCTGCCTGCCTGCCTGCCTGCCTGCCTGCCTGCCTGCCTTTCCTTCCTTCCTTCCTTCCTTCCTTCCTTCCTTCCTTCCTTCCTTCCTTCCTTCCTTCCTTCCTTCCTTCCTTCCTTCCTTCCTTCCTTCCTCCTTCCCTCCCTCCCTCCCTTCTTTCTGTCTCTGATTTCCTCCCTGCCTCCTGGTCTTTCTGTCTGTCTCTCTGATTTATTTATTTATTTATTTATTTCCTTCCTTCCTTCCTTCCTTCCTTCTTTCCTTCCTTCCTTCCTTCCTCCCTCCCTCCCTCCCTCCCTCCTTCCTTCCTCCTTCCCTCCCTCCCGGTCTTTCTGTCTGTCTCTCTGATTTCTTTCTTTCTTTCTTTCTTTCTTTCTTTCTTTCTTTCTTTCTTTCTTTCTTTCTTTCTTTCTTTCTTTCTTTCTTTCTTTCTTTCTTTCTTTCTTTCTTCTCTCTCTCTCTCTCTCTCTCTCTCTCTCTCTCTCTCTCTCTCTCTTTCTTTCTTTCTGTCTCTCTCTCTTCCTCCCTCCCTCCCTTTCTCTCCTCTCCTCCCCTCCCCTCCTTTTCCTCCCTTGCCATGTAGCTTCTGCTGCACACTTTTTCCCACCTGAGGCAACGGTTGGTGCTCTCCAAGAGCCACTGCTCCGAAGACTAATATTGCTGCTTTCTATTTTTATTTTTTTTGCAAATCCCCTTTTTTGCTGAGCGAAACCCTTGAATGATGCCAGCAATTCTTGGGTGCAGTTGCCGATGTGTGTGGACGAGAGCCTGTTAGTGTTTCCCAGGAACCCTTCTTATTAAGAAAATAACCCCAGATGTTAGAATAACAGAACTTGTGTTTGCTAGATGTCGGTTTGGATAGAATAAAAACTTGTCTCCTGAGATGTATTTTAAAAGGACATTTTTCTCCCTCCTGGCAATTGGAGGTGCCCACTTGTTTACCTATCTTGGCCTGGAGCTTGGTCTATAATCCAACATCCCCTTGTCTTCCTGACATCCAATTGTCCTTTCCATCAGCATCAATCCGAAAGTATGTTTGTCTAGAAAGGAAACAATTAAATTCCAATATCTCTTGAAAAATCCCAGCTTCTCAAAGAAAACATATTTCCGCAGTCCTAGCCTGGAAGGAATGCAGTGAGAATCAAACCCTCCGTCTAATAGCCTTAAAAGGGGCACGACTCCTGCAATCCCACTAATGTTTATGCCCTTTTTCTGAACCCGGCAAATTTACTTTAAATAATTGGGATTTCTTTTCCATCAAACTGAAGCGAGTTTGTTGTCCTTTCTGATTCTGGTCTACCCGAATGATAGTTTATACAAGTAAGAAGCTAGAAAACAAAGAGAAATGCTGATTTTTTTTTAAAAAAAAGGGAAGAGTAAAAGGGAAGCTTGATCACTTTGAAACATTTGACAAATATTGTCATGCCCCTGTTGGAATCTGACTGATTGCGAGGGAGAGGTGGAACAACTGACAGAGAGTGGGAGTGTGGCTCCAGTTGGTTGTGGAGGAAACTGGGGAAGGGCACAGTCCGGCTGGGCATTCAGAGAAAAACCCAGGGCCACCCCCTCTTCATCCTAGGGCACGCAGGGAGGAACGGATAAGGGAGCAACGTGGGTTGCATGGCTTACAGGGAAGGAAAGGGCCCTGATTCCCTTCATTAGCTGCAGCTGGGAAAACAGGATAAAGAGGGTGTTTGCGCACAGCTCCTTGCTGGAAGCAAAGCGTGAATTATTTTGGTTTGTCAAGTTTTATTTGGGTTCTGGCATCCTCCTAAGTGTGTGTGTTTCATTATCTTTTGAAGTCTGCAATTTGGTATCCTGCCCTGTCTCCGTTAATTGCTGCAGCGTGGTTTATGTTGATTTTTATTTATAATATAAATGTACTTTGGGTTCAGAGTGAATTTCTTCCCTTTAAAAACTGTTCTTGGGAGAGTTTTTTTTTCCTCCAGCTGAGGATAACTGGACTTTGGGGGCCAGGTTGGAGGTATTAAAGGGACTTTGCCTACTTTTGTGATTTTGTTGCTTTTGTGCCACGCACCGGGTCATCACAAATATAATCAAAATGGTGCATTAATAAAGGTGATGCCATAGTTGCATCCTGTGCTGTTGATCTTGAATTGAGCACCACTTTGGAGAAGGGGATCTTTGGTGACCCTTTGGACGTTACTACAGTTAGTCCCTGACTTACGACCCCAATTGAGCCCAACATTTCCGCTGCTAAGTGAGACATTGGTTAAGAAGTGAGTTTCGACCCATTTTACTACTGTTTTCTGGCCGCCGTTGTTAAGTGAATCACGGCAGTTGTTGCTAATGAGGTTGTTAAGTGAATACTGCTTCCTCATTGATTTACTCATTAGAAGGTCGCAAAAGGGAATCACGCGACCCCAGGATGCTGCAACCATCATAAATATGAATCAGTTACCTAGTGTCTGCATTTGGATCACATGACCGTGGGGAGAGCCACAGCGGTCGTAAGTGTGAAAAATGTCTATGAGTCATTTTTTTTCAATGCTGTTGTAAATTTGAATGGTCACTAAATGAAGTGGAGTGTTATAAGTGGAATGTTATAAGTGGAGGACTGGTATTTTGATTGTGTAATTTTTTCCATGCCAATAGAAATGGAAAGCTTGAATAATTAAATAGTTTATTAATTAAAGAGTTGAACAGTTTCAATAGCATAGCATAGCATAGCATAGCATAGAGAAATGAAGAAAGGAATAGAATAGAATAGAATAGAATAGAATAGAATAGAATAGAATAGAATAGAATAGAATAGAACAGAATACAAAAAATGGAATGGAACGGAACAGAACAATGAAATTAAGAAAGGAATAGAACAGAATAATGAGATGAAGAAAGGAATAGAATAGAATAGAAAGAATAGAATAGAGAAAGGAAGAAAGGAATAGAACAGAACAGAAGAATGAAATGAAGAAAGGAATAGAATAGAATAATGAAATGAAGAAAGGAATAGAATAGAAACAGAATAGAATAGAATAGAGAAAGGAAGAAAGGAATAGAATAGAATAAGAATAGAATAGAGAAATGAAGAAAGAAAAGGAACAGAATAGAATAGAGCAGAATAATGAAATGAAGAAAGGAATAGAATAGAATAATGAGATGAAGAAAGGAATAGAATAGAAACAATAGAATAGAATAGAGAAAGGAAGAAAGGAATAGAATAAGAATAGAATAGAGAAATGAAGAATGAAAAGGAATAGAATAGAATAGAACAGAAGAATGAAATGAAGAAAGGAATAGAATAGAATAAGAATAGAATAGAGAAATGAAGAAAGAAAAGGAATAGAATAGAATAGAACAGAAGAATGAAATGAAGAAAGGAATAGAATAGAATAATGAGATGAAGAAAGGAATAGAATAGAAAGAATAGAATAGAGAAAGGAAGAAAGGAATAGAATAGAATAAGAATAGAATAGAGAAATGAAGAATGAAAAGGAATAGAATAGAATAGAACAGAAGAATGAAATGAAGAAAGAAATAGAATAGAACAGAAATTAGAATAGAATAGAATACAAAAAATGGAATGGAACGGAACAATGAAATGAAGAAAGGAATAGAATAGAATTGCAGAGTTGGAAGGGACCTTGGAGGTCTTCTAGTCTAACCTCCTGCTCAACCCCCTATTACTCTTTGGCTTGGTCAGAAGGGAAGGACTTTCTCACAACATCGTGTTTCTGATCAGCTATATTGTGTTTTTTTTTATGAGAAGAATTTAGCACCCTCAAAAAATGTGATATGTGTACTTTTTCTCCCCCTCCACCTTCCCATCTCCAGTTGTTTTGTGTTCCTTTTAATTTGTTTTTCATTCACCTTCTGCCTTTTGCTAAACTCTGGTGTATATGAGATTAACACTCTGATGGAAATGTTTGCCTGCATGCTAGTAAATTTTTTTCTAGGTGTAGATCAGATTTCTTCTCGGTCTGCACGGGTTGAAATGATCTACACCAAAGATAAAATAGCCTTATTAGAATTCCTATCTGAGATGCTACTTACTGAATGTTTTATCACGAAAAGTGTCAGAGAGAGAGAGAGAGAGAGAGAGACATGGCCGAGCCGGGGTGGGGGGTGGAGTCAAATGGGGAATTAGTCTGGAATCCTTATGTGGACACAAGAGGGCAAAATTCAACCCTCCTTGAACGCTGTTAAACCTTATCTAGTCTGATGCAAGTGCAAACTGTCAGTCTGGGAAGATTCTTGTAAAATAGGCACGAGAAATAAAGTAGCTAATTGAACTCTTCATGTGTGGGTCTGGCTGTTGGCACCTGACGAAATGGCTGGGTTAGATTCCCCTCCTCTCCTCCCTTCCAGTGAGCCACACTTCACTTAAGTTCACATATAAAGAACCCCTCTTTTGCAAGAAACTCTGTCTTGTTCAGGAGTTGCAAGTAAGCATGTGATATCAAATGGAGAATAGGTAGGTGAGTGCAGTTGATTGGCAAGCAATCTTTAAGCACCTCCTTCTCCTGCTTTGCTGGTCCACGTTCCCTGATTCCCAATGCTACAGAAAAAAAAAAAACATCCTCTAGATTTGGGAGCAACCTTGCCTGTGTGTTCATATGGGAGAGTAAAGTTCAATTGTGTTTAGTTTGAGAAAGATTAGTCCACTTCCCTGTTGGTCCTCTCCTGGCAGGTAGAGCTAGCAGATTTTAGCAACTCTGTATGGATTGATTTATGGCATCGGTGAATAATGTTACTGTTTGGCTTTTGGTTCTGGCTTGAATTCCTCCTGGCCTGTACAATGTCATAAACTTCAGTCAAAGTCATCTGGATTTGTTAGTTGCATCCATTGGGACGGGAGCCAAAAGAGATAGCTGGAGTTTCCTTTCTCCGCTCGCTCACAAGCGAGTTTACAAACTGTCGTTTGTAAGAGATTTGTACTTTATTCTCCATTTAGAAGATTATATTGCCTAAGTGTTGTGGTAAATGTAAGTCCATTGTAAGCACAGGATCTGAGACACGTTCAAATAACCTTTTTCCTTGTCTAGCAGGTGGAAAGAAGAAGAGCTCAAACCAGTCTCTAAATCAACATTGTTCAATAAATATATCCAGATATTTATATTCCAATTAAGACCTGCATGTTTAGGGTTCCAATTAGGACCTAAATGGGTTGAGGACTGACAGCATCAAACTTCTAAGTTTCAGAGACCTATGTGTTGAAATTCAGACTGTGACAGAGCAGTCTTTTCCAATTTAAAATAAAATTATTGAGGTTCATCATCTGGCAATTCATGGCTTTGCTGCTAAATTTCCATGATGTATTGTTGAGGGACTCTGGAATTGCAAATAAGACTATTATAGATGACCTGGGGGACCAGAGCTGTACTGTGTCCATGTTGTACAGTAATTAAACACACACATTTCCACACATGGTTGCAGGCTCAGGTGACTTCTGTATTCTGCAGCTTCTTCTTCTTTTTGGGGGTGGGGGGTGGGGGGGGGTGGAACAGACTTCCCAGCTTTGTTCAACACAGTCACTGGTCTTCCCCCAGCATCATTAACCATGATAGATCTGTTTTCCTGCTCCAGGTTCCTGGCTGTGACCCTCTCTTTAGTGTCCTTGCTTGTCTTCTGTGCCTTTTGCCACCCTCTGCTTAGCCGCTGATGGCACCATAATGGCAATCGCACTTAAGCGTTATATACTACTTCACGGTCCAGAGATGGTATTCAGCAGCTTCTGACCAGTTCTGGAGAACCGGTAGCGGAAATTTTGAGTAGTTCGTAGAACCGGAGGTAACCTTCCCCCAGGAGTGGGGAGGGAATGGAGATTTTACAGTATTCTTCCCCTGCCACGCCCACCAAGCCACGCCCACCAAGCCACGCCCACAGAACCTGTAGTTGCATATTGCCCCCAAACAATCTGGGTCCTCATTTTATCGATCTTGGAAGGCGGGAAGGCTGAGTCAACCTTGAGCTGGTCAGGATTGAACTGCTGGCAGTGGGCAGAGTTAGCCTACAATACTGCATTCTAACCACTGGAGAGGGAAGGGAAGGGAGGAAGGAAGGAAGGATGAACAATAGCAATAGCACTTAGACTTACATACCACTTCATAATGCTTTACAATCCTCTCTAAGCTGTTTACAGAGCCTGCATACCACCCCAACAACATGGCTGCTTTTTTTTTACCGGTCTTGTAAGAATGGAAGGCTGAGTCAACCTTGAACCAGTCAGGATCAAACTGCTGGCAGTGGGCAGAATTAATCTGCAATGCTGCATTCTAAACACTGTGCCACTACAGCTCATAATACCTTCTCTCTGACATCTTTTGGAGCCCTATGTGAGAATGGATTGTTTAGCAGAATGGGTCAATGAAGACTCATTCATCCAGACCAAAAGTGTTTAAAGGTTGAATTATGGCACCTGGACCAAACAACTTTGCTTATCTGAAGCAGTTCGTTGCTCCTCCAAGCAACTTCATCAGTCAGAGCAAAATTAGTCGGGCAGAGTCAGAGATTCGTTGGAATGTACCAACTCTTGCCAAACGTATTTAGCAGAACCCTCTTTTCCTTATGGGAACATTAATTAGCAATTTAGGGTTATTGGAGCGGAACTGCAGGTAGTCCTCGGTTTACAACGGTTCATTTAGGGCCGTTCAAAGTTACAATGGTGCTGAAAAAAGTGAGTTACGATCATTTTTTACACTTAACAGTTATGGCATCCCCACAGTCACGTGATCCAAATTCAGGCGGTTGGCAATTTGACTCATATGGATGACGATGGCAGATTCCTGCGGTTATCCCCTTTTGCAATCTTCTGATTAGCAAAGTCAAGCCAGATTCACTTAACAACCGTGTTACTAGTCAAGCTATCCTCCAAAGCACTTGAGGGCTGGACCAGAAGCAATGGGTGGAAATTAATCAAGGAGAGAAACAACCTAGAACTAAGGAGACATTTTCTGGCAGTGAGAACAATTAACCAGTGGAACAACTTGCCTCCAGAAGTTGTAAATGCTCCAACAATGGAGGCTTTTAGGAATAGATTGGACAGCCATTTGTCTGAAATTATAGGGTTTCCTGCCTAAGCAGGGGGTTGGACTAGAAGACCTCCAAGGTCCCTTCCAACTATTCTACTCTACTCTACTCTACTCTTATTCTATTCCATTCCGTATTTTCTATCCTATCCTATTGTCAACACTCTACTCTCTTCTATCCTATCCTATCCTATCCTATCCTATCCTATCCTATCCTATCCTATCCTATCCTATCCTATCCTATCCTATCCTACTCTCTTCTCTTCTCTTCTCTTCTCTTCTCTTCTCTTCTCTTCTCTTCTCTTCTCTTCTCTTCCCATTCTTTCATTGCATTTCATTTCATTGTTTTATTCTATTCTATTCACAACTGCATTCACTTAACAACAATGGCAAGAAAAATCATAAAATGGGCAAAATTCACTCAACAAGTATCTTGCTTAGCCCCAGAAATTTTGGGCTCAATTATGGTTGTAAGTCAATGACTTCCTGTAGTGGGTCACTCCCATGACTGGGAATGTTTTAACAGGTGAGTCTATTTTCCTGAAAGATTGCCTGTGACTTGACTCTGAATCCTCTCCAATTCCTTTGTTCTGCCCTGGTCTCTAAGAACATTTTGACTGCCGAGTTTTGATCCCTTCTGAGGTACAGCACCTGCTCTTGCACCTAAGCCATTCGCCTCCTCTTAAGGAACTCGGCTTGAACCTTCCGAGCTCATCATTTACATGATGTTTTCTTGGGATTACCTACACTCTTGTCCACTCTGACCTTGTAATTTTATCACTGTTGGAGACGTAATGCAGAGTGACTAAGATAATGTTGTTTACACAGCCTTTAAGTGGAGTGACATTATAGTCAAGCAAGTGTCACATCACCCAAAGAGAAAGAAGACTTAATTACCATAATCCTGTGAATACTAAAATTCCTTAGCCATGTGTAGCATAATAATGTCAGGTTCTGCAGGTAAGGTTTATTAACCTGTGGAAAGGATATAGTAGCTTATGTCTCTTTTTTCCTTTTCTTTCCTATTTCGATGTGAGAATACACTTTGCAACACAATTGACCCCCAAATTTCTGTGGCTAAGCATGATGGTTGTGAAGTGAGTTTTTTTGCCCCATTTTGCAATCTTTCTTGCTTCAGTTGTTAAGTGAATCACTGCCATTGTTAAGTTAGAAACATGGTTGTTAAGTGAATCTGACTCCCCCCGTGGACTTGGCTTGTAACCTATCTTGCTTATGGCATATTTTTCTTGTAGGGGGTCTAGCTTAATGGGCACAAGAAACTTCAAAACAGCATGTGGAATGTTGTCTTAAAACAACACCATTACATTGGTTTATTGATAACTTTTCACCCAAAAAGAGTTTCAGACAGAATTTCAATTTGGAATTGACTAGCACTAACTACAGCTGTAACTTCCTTTCAATCCACTTTGGCTAGAATACCTCAGTGTATTTGTTTGGTTTTGATTGTGAGAACGTAAACAAAAAGCATAGCTTTAGAAGGTTTTTTTTAATTATGATGATTGAACTGCAAACCAGTATTATATTGGTTAATGGGGAGATTTGGAGAGAGAGAGAGAGGAGGAAGAAGGAGAAGGAGAAGGAAAGGGAGAAGGTAATAAATTGTGATGATTGAACTGCAAACCAATGTTATATTGGTTAATGGGGAGATTTGGCTGGAAAGAAGAAAAAAAGAGAGAAAGAGAGAGAGAAAGGAAGAAAAAGAGGAAGAGGAAAGAAAGAGAGAGAAAGAAAGAAAGAACTTTCCAACGTCTTTGATACCTATCATTTGGAGAAAGCAAAATCAACACCGAGTCGACGAACGCACACATACGCACGGGTGTGTGTTGTCCCTGCCCGCCCCCCCCATTTTGGCAGCTCACTGTGCTCCGATTAGCTTTCATTGCTGCACGCTGACCACATTTTCCTTTGAAGGAAGGGCGCCCGAGCTGTAACCTTGACTCGGAGGTAAGCAGCGGCAGCAGCCTTGCCATAAAGTCACTGAGCTGGCGCTTGGAAAAAAGAAAGCAAGCAAGGGAGCACCTGCAGGCACAGGCTGTTGGACTGAATTTCCAGCCCCTGGAGTGTTGAGGCTGCAGCTGCTGGGCCACCAAGCAGTTGGAAGAGGCTTCGCCCTCCCTCTGCTCGGCTCCCCTGAGATCCACTAAAGGGGTTTTAACTTTCTTTGGATGTATAATTTTTGTTGATTAACTGGCGTTCGGGGGAAGGGAGGCCTTTTGTAAAACCGATGGCAGGGAGGCGCTGCCTAGGGCAGAAGCTGTCGAGGTGATCCCTGCCGCCTTTTGTGGGGGATGCGATGCGGGGCGCTAATGCTATACTGCCTCCCTGAGCATCGTGGGTTTTTTTTTTCCCCTTCCCCTCTTCCTTCCCACAATGCCTTGCAGCCCTGGCCTTCGGGAAGGAAGGCAGAACAGCTGATATCCCCCCAGGAAGGAAACTCAAGTTCTGTTTTAATATTTGGCTTTTTTCTAATTATGTTAGAATGCAATCAAAACATCATCGCATTACAGCAAGAGATGCTACCAGTTGTTCTTCCTCCTCTTTCATAAAAAGGTAGCCAAACCGTAGAGTTGGCTTGTGATGTATGTATTTTTTTAAAAAAAAATATAAAAATGGTCCGATTTTTAAAAACTATAAGGATTTGCTGCTTTAAAGTTGCTCAGTAGGGTGTTTAGCTTTCTATTCCCATCCAGTTGTCTCTTTTTATCTCGTTTCTGTCTCTCTTTCCATCCATCCATCCATCTGCCTAGATTGTTGTCATATATTTAGGTCTTTTGAACTCATTTTAATGGTTTTTTTTCTTTCAAAGACAGGAAAGAACACAATCCAATTATATGCTCTTCGGTGGTTTATCTAAAAATGTCAGTCCGTACAGGCAAATAAGAAAGTTATACAGTCATAACAGGTGAAAACCATTCATGGCTCTAAAATATTATGAACATTTCTGTGTTAGCATCTTTTAAAACAACCCAGCAAGAAATCCAGAGCATTAAAATTGCTTTTCATAAGAGTTTGTGCATACACACACATCCATGTTGGAATGCTTTCCACTTGTAAGAAGGCTATGGATCCTTTGAAAGAAGAGAGGTTCAACTATATAAGTGATTTCAACTCCTCGGAATAGGGGAAAAAAGCTACTTTAAAAGTAAGTACGGCATAAACTTTTGCGAGTTTGCAAAACTCGTGAACTTACAAATAAAAATGCTGAGCATATGAGGAAAAGAGCTTCAGAAGATCTAAATGTCAGGGGAAATTCTCAACCATCCAGGTCATTTGAAAGTTGCTTTTCAAATGGTAACTGGACTTTTCTTTGGTTTTTTTTCCCCCCTTGAAGATGTTTCATTTCTCATCCAAGAAACTTCTTCAGCTCTGAATTTAAAGAAGCTTCTTGGACGAGAAGCTAAACATCTTCAAGGAAAAAAAATAGTGAAGAAAGTCCAGTTGACTTTTGAAAAGCATTCTTAGGATTTTAGAAGACCTGTTTTGGGGTAGGTGGGTAGAAAGGGAAAAATAAAACTCTAGGAGTTTTGGTTCTCAGGATTTGAAGCGTGGGTTGAGTTGACCGTCGCCTAGAAGCTTCTATCAAAAACTCTTTTCTCTCTTTCCAAGCCCCTTTTATGGAGCCCAGTTTCATCTGAAATTCCTGCGACTCCAAACCTAATTAGTGAAATTAAGTTGAAAACGCTGTAAACAAGCGGAGTTATTATTCATTCTGCTCCACGGCTACAAATGTGGGAGGACATGTTAAATGATAAATTAGGCATGAACCGCTTTAATCTGCGAGCTGAACATGTGAGAAAATGGACTGCATTGGTAATTAGTGTTTACGGCCACGGGAGAGGGGAGGGGGGAGGCCCGAGTCTTTGAGAACAGTGACAGGAAATTGATCAGTTTAGGTTGTCATAGCAACCCGAAAGGGCCCTCCATTTCTTTGGCTGCCTTTTGTCCGTGGCGAGCTTGCTCTGTTTTCAAAATATATTTATGAACTCTAAAGATAATCTACTCAATACAGCAAAGTGGCCCCGAATGGTAAAATGCCAAACTGACAAGGTGCTAGTGAATGTCTGAACGCCCCGATAACAAGCTTAAGTGTCCTACGGTTGTCATGACGCTACTTTTATAAAGCAAATGATGTCTGGGAGCGGCAGGCTGGGGAAAGAGAAGAAGAAGAGAAATTAAAAAAAAAAAAACCTCCTCAAAATTAGCCGAAAATGCAAATCTCTTTATGAGACTGTCTCCACCATAATAACAGACAATAATTGATGATTTATGAGGTGCCACCATAGCAACCGGGCCTCCTGGCCCCCCTCCTGTTTCGGTGGTACACAATAGAAGTTCAACCACAATATTCAAAAGGGGGGAGGAGAGAAGGACAAACACAAAACAAGATAAAAAGTTTTTAAGCTCTGACAACAGTGCCAAAGCCGGTTTTCTAGCCAGCAATGGATGGCATAGCGCTTAAAAAAAAAAAAGAAGATGAAAATTCAGAATTTCCTGGTCAAGTCAACGAACACTTTTAAAAGTTTTTTTGTTGTCGTTGTTGCATTTGGTTTGTAAATGGTTTCCTCGTGAAGAAGGGAGGATGGAAGGCAGGAAAAATAGCATGAAAGCTGCCCAACGCCACTATCATCTCCTCAGTAGATCCGGGACTTGAAAGCAACTTTCCTGCTTCTCTTTAAAAAAAAAATGAAATGCATTTCACAGAATGTTTCTGTTCAGGAATAAGCCTTTAAAAATTAATTGCCCAGGCTAATCCTTTCTGGTCAGCAAAAGCTAGTCCTTTAATATCATTATTAACATAAACATTTACTTGGATTAACAGCCGTTCTTCCATTGTTAATTGGATTTTTTTTTTAATGGCTATGGTGTCCAGAAAAGTTCTCACAGGGCGGCTCTGAAAACAAGACAGGATTCTAATGTTTGTTTTTTCCATGTTAAATCTGAATTTATGTAGCAAAACCTGGTCAGTAAAGTAAAAAAAAAAAAAAGCAAAACTTACAAAGTCTGCTTAAGGTGGGTTTTTAAAAAGGAATGTTGAACATTTCTGCCTGTATTTGTATGTTGTTGGATATGAGAGATCTTTCTAATGTTTTGATTCTTAGAATTGCAATCAACCATTGTTAAAATTTAGATGGGTTCCTCCTAGTAGTGTTATTGAAGTTGTATTTTTTATATAAATGCCTATAACTTTTATTAGTTTCTCCTGCTCTATGCATATACTGAATTTTCTTATAATGTGTTAATTCTCTCATAATGTATGGTGGCCAGTGAGAAATTTCCCGATGAAATTTCGAATTCTTGTGAGATTTGGGGTGAGAATGTTATCATCTAAAGAGATTTTGAAAGGATTATGGCAACACTTCATAAAGCTTAGTGATTTGGTCATTGAAAAAGTATGTTTATTTTAGCACATCTCTACCAGAGATGTGGTATCTTATGGTATCTTATGAACCACTAGCAGACCTTCAACTATTAGTTGTTAAATCAGAAATAATTGCTTTTATGGTAATTTTAAGACACAAAAAGAGCAAGAAAAGGGGGGGAGGATTTTGAATTCTTACTTTTCTGAAATCTGTTTTTTGTGGTCTGTTCTAAAGGGTTCTAGGACAACCTCCACCAAAACATGCTGTGGGACAGACATGTGAACAGTTTTCTGCATCCTTGGAACCAGAATGGGCCAATTTGCTACGGGACAACTTTAATGGGAGATAACTGCACTCTAGACCTGTTCCTGTCATGCCCCTATCGGAATCTGATTCAGAGGGGGAGGTTGAGCAGCTGACAGAGAACGGAGGTGTGACTCCCATGGCTGTGGAAGAAACTGGGGAAGGGCAAAGTCCAGCTGGGCAGAGCAGGAGAGAGGTAGAGCAAGGCAGAGGGAATTCAGAGGAAGACCCAAGCCCACCCCCTCTTCATCCTAGGGCACGCAGGGAGAAACGGAGAAGGGAGCAATGTGACATGGCTTATGGGGGAAGAAAGGGCCCTGATTTCCTTCATTAGCTGCAGCTAGGAACACAGTGTTTAAAAAGGGAGTTTGCACACAACAACTCATCGGAAGCAAATCATGAGTCGAGGCTTATCTGGGTTCCTGGCATCTTCCCAACTGTGTGTGTTTCGTTGACCTTTGAAGTCTGCAATTCCTTATCCTGCCCTGTCCAGTTAATTGCTGCAGTGTGGTTGTGTGGATTTTTATTTACATTTTATATGTACTTTGTTTTCGGACTGAATTTCCTTCATTTCAAGACTGTTCTTGGGAGAGTTTTTTCTCCAGCCGAAGGTAACTGGACATTGGGGGCAAAGTTGGAGGTACTAAAGGGACTCTTCTTACTTATGTGACTACGTTGCCTTTGTGCCACGCCTCAGGTTATCACAGTTTCTCTCGTTGTTGTTGTTGTGAATAAAATCCCAATGCTTTTAATAAAACTAAGAAGAGAGGAAGAGTCAGATGGTTGTCCTAATAATATTAAGAGAGGACTGAGTATAGTAGAATTATCTTGCATTGAATTGTCCTGTGGAGAGTTGGCCATAGCAAGTTGGCCACAGTGAGATGTCCCATTTCAAGGGTGCATAAACCCAAATTAGGGAGGGTCAATGTCTTTAGCCTTCAGGAGGTTTTAAATTCCAGCTCCTCTGATTCACGTGATCAGCAGTCAGAGAAAAGATGGAATACAGAAACTTTTAGGAGTTTTGCAGCTCCTCCCTTGTGCAATAGAAGGCCAGGTTTTGCAAGGATGACCCGTATACAAGGACAGTCCTTTGGTGTATAAACAGCGGACTCTTGCTTCAAATAGATTCAGAAACTAATTGATGCAATAGCTACATGTGCATGTCAAACCTCATAAGTTAAGAGGAATGAAGTGAACCTGTGGACAAAAGTTGAACCTATCTTGAAAAATCCATCCATCCGTTCAGGGGGCAAATAAAATAAAATAAAATTCTTTCCCATGTTTTTTGAAACAAGAGTTGCAGAGCTACGGAGCCGCCAATTTCACAAGTATTCCTTTGTCCCCTTTGATAACTACCTGCAATTCATCTGAGTAACTAATTAGATGACTTCATGGTTGAGCAGAGATCTGAACCGGGCTGCCCTCGGGCCATAAAAAACAGCCTATGTAGCATATGGATCCCACTTCTTGGATTGAGCCTGAACCACAGTGGAACCAGAAGGTGAAAATCATTGAGACATTCTCTTATTTCTACAAAAGAGGGCAGATTCCACTGAGGTTTAGTCAGGCTTATAGAAATAAAGTTTAAAAAAATTAAAAAGGTAAAGGTGTCCCACAAGATTTTACTTCGCTAGTTGTTGCCGACTATAGGGGGCCACTGCTCATCTCCATTTCAAGGTCATTGAGCCAGCGTGGTCCGAAGACAGTTCCACGGTCATGTGACTGGCACGATATCATGGAGTGCTGTTACCTTCCCACCAGTGGTGGGATTCAAAGTTTTTTTACGTATCTTGGCATATCTTGGTGGATGTGGTGTGGCTTGGTGGGCGTGTCTTGATGGGCAGGCCAGGGGAAGGATACTATAAAATCTCCATTCCCTCCCCACTCCTGGGGGAAGGTTACTGCAGAGTCCCATTTCCTCCCCATCCCACTAGCCTGCTTTCCAGCTCTGTTCTCCTGTGCAGGGCAACCAAAGAAGACCCAGCCAATCAGCTGGGACTCAATGTGAGGCAGAGAATAGATGGGGGCGGAGCCAGTCAGAGGTGGGATTTGCCAGTTCTCTGAACTACTCAAAATTTCCACTACTGGTTATCCAGAACCAGTTAGAACCTGCTGAATGCCATCTCTGCTTCCCACCAAAGTGGTACCAATTGATCTACTCACATTCGCAGGCTTTCGAACTGCTAGGTTGGCAGGAACTGGGGCGAGGATGGGAGCTCGCCCAGGTGAGTGCTGTTGGGCCCTCAAACCCTGGGCTGACAGCTGTCTCGCCAACAAGCCCAGTGTCTTAACCACTGAGCCACCATGCCACCTCTACAGAACAATAAGAGAAAACGAGTGGGATATTCAGTGGGTTTTCTCTTCCTGATGGAGAAGTGGAATTGCTGGGAAGATAACTTTTTTGCTTTTATTTATAAAGTGGAGAGGAATGTAGATGTGGCTGAATGAGGACAAGTCAGTAGCCAGTATAGGTAATTTGCGAGTTAGGACTACAATGAAGCCCAAAATTTCTATTGTTAAGTGAGACATTTGTTTAAGTGAGTTTTGCCCCGTTTTGATGATGTTTCTTGCCACAGTTATTAAGCTGAATCATTGTAGGTGATAAGTTACTAACCGAGTTGTTAAATTAATCTGGTTTCTCCATGGACTTTGCTTGTCAGTGTTCTGACCAAGGCTTTTGAGACCGTAATTAAGCACACGCTTAGTTAAAACAACTCTTGTTTTATTTCAACACTGAGAATTATGTTCATTCCCAGCCAGTAATGAGTCCCAAACAATCCCTCGAGATAAGCACCCACCTTTCTCCCTTTGAATTGCTGCCAGCAACTAAAGTGCCAAATGAACTTATAAAAAAAACAACCGAAGTACAAAGGCTGCATAGAGCGTCAAGGATTAATCCAAACAGAACCAACGACTTTGCTTCCTACAAAGGTTTCTTCACCTTTGCCTGTCCTTTATACCTTATGGGAGGGGCAATTACCTCCGGGCCTTACTCCCGAGTCGTCCCTTTTGTCTCAGCTGCTCTTGCCTTCTAGCAGCTCTGCGCACACGCACACTGGGAACAGGCTCCCTAGTTCCTTGCCTCGCTGCTGCTAGACCTGGAGGCTTCGCAGTCAGCACCCCATTCCCTGATGGTCCTGGTCCCATCTCTGCATCGGATGCAGGACCCTTGTCCGAGTCCTCTCCAGACTCCCGGACTGGTCCCCGTTCTTCCCCACTGTCCGATTCCACTGCTGGCACAGGCTGCCGGCTAACCACAACAGTCAGAAGGACACAAAAGGGGACACAGCAATAGTCATAAATGTGAATTGCCAAGCGTCTAAATTTTGATCACATGCTTATTGGGATGTTGCGAAGTTCAATAATTGTGAAAACAGTCATGACACTTTTTTTCCAGGTGCCGTAGCTTTGAACAGTCACTAAATGAATTGTAAATCGAGGACTCCCTGTAGGTGGAAATTAGTAGTGGGGCATAAGGGAAGTGATCACCTAGAAGCCATTCAAGTTGTGTTATGATATGTACAGAATAACCCTTGAGTAACAAGGATATGCACATGGAAACGTTTATGAGAGTAGTTATGAATAATTATTCAGCTACACATAGATACACTAAATTGAGGTAAAGTATACTTAAGAAATAGCACAGTCCAATAAACATTCAAGGTCATATACGTTTTACCGTCCAAAGAATATCCAATTACAAAATCTTCTTACCGGTTGCCTTTGTCATTTACAGTAAACAAAAATATCAAAGTATAAGCACAGCATAAATACCTTAGATAGCAACAGAATATCAGAGAGACAGAATGTCAGAGAGCAAGCTATGATCTCTAGCTCCCTCTTATGGCAATTCACAATACAATCAACCAATCGGCACATGGTACAAATCAATACAGTGACTTTGTCTTAAAGCTACAAACATACATTGTTGGTTTATATATTGCCAGCCCAACTAATTGGTGGACAGATTCCTAACAAGTTGTAAAAAAGGAAACGAGGAGATGAGATTGTGCGGGATAACAGAAACCACTTTTTTCTCTCTTTTCTGTTCTTTTTTTCTAACAAAGCATTCATACATTTTGTATGGTTTGAAGTTGGATAATGCATGTGTGATGACCTGGGGCATGACATCAAAGCCACACAGTCAGATAATCAGTAGGAGTCCCTTTATTAGCTCCAACTTTGCCCTCAATGTCCTGGTTACCTTCTAGGCTGGAAAAAAACTCTCCCAGGAACAGCCTTTGGCTGCAGAGAATCAAGTCCAAAATATGGTCAACAACAACTGTAACTATAAGCCCAAACAAGGCAAAATGAGGTAATTATTCTGGCAGGGCAGGAGCAAGAATTCTAGACCTGAAGGCACGGCAATAACTCAACACAGTTGGGAAGATGCCAGGAACACAGATAAGCAAAGTCAGCACAAGATAAATTGTTTGCTCCCAGCAGCTGCTGCATTCAGCATGCATTTCTTTTAAACTCTCTTCCCAGGTGTGACTAAAGAAGGGAATCAGGGCCCTTTCCTTTCCCGTAAGCCATGCAACCCACGTTGCTTCCTTCTTCGTTCTCCCTGCCTGCCCTAGGATGAAGAGGAGGTGGGCCTGGGTCTTCCTCTGAACTCCCTCTCCCTTGTTGTACCTCTCTCCTGCTCTGCCCAGTCGGAGTTTGCCCCAGTTTCCTCCATAGCCAATGGAGCCACACTCCCACTCCGTGTCAGCTGTTCGACTTCCTCCTCAGATTCAGACTCGATAGGGGCATACTTTAGTAATCGTTTAATGACCGTTTGAAGTTACAACGTCACTGAAATAAGTGACTTATGACCATTTTCACGCTTACGATCATGGCAGCATCACCATGGTCATGTGATCAAAATTCAGACCGCTTGGCGACTGACTCCTATGTATGACAGTCACAGTGTCCCCCGATTCACTGAACAGCCTTCAGTGTTAATGTGCCATGTGCTGTGATCTACTTAGCAACTGCGGCAAGCAAGATGGGGTAAAACTCGCTTAAGAAATGTTGCTCACATAGCAGCAGAAATTTTGGGCTGAGTTGTGGTCATAAGTTGAGGACGACCTGTGTAGTAAAACAGCAAGTAAACGAAAGTATCTGAAACATTGCTCTGGAGTAAACAGGCGAGTAACACTTAAGATATAGCAACATCCCTAAAGCATAGGCATGATTTAACCACTGGCTGAAAATAAACAATGTTGACAGGTAGGGCATGATTGGTAAATGGAAAGGGCTATGATATATCAACACTTGGGCACCTTAGTTGGATAGCCTGTGTTTTGACATTCTTATCTGTAAGCATAGACAGATATGTCAGCTTGTTTTTGCTATATATTTTAAAATTGCCTCCTTTGATATCGAAAGATAATCTTATCCATTGTCTAGAGCTTGAGCTGATGAAAGTTTTGGAGAAATGTCAACAAATCTTGGGTTTGTTTCCATCCTCTTTTTTCCCTCCCCCCTTTTTCTCCCTTTAAAAACAAGAGATAGGTTGCATCTCTTCAGCTGAATTCTGAATATGGAACAGAGTTGTTTGTATATCAAGAGCAGACAATGAGCTGTTTTGTCACATTCAATTACCGAGGCCAAAGAAATTGTGACAGCTTCTGTTATATATATTTATAAAAAGCCATACAAAATGTATGAATGCTTCGTTTAGAACGTAGTTGGAAATACCCGAACCAAACATTGTTGAGTAAATTAATATTTTGGTCTTGTGATATTTTAATTGGAAAATAGCAGCTGTGCTTAGCTGGAGATAGAGTCTGTATGCCTCTCTCTCTCTCTCTGTCTCTCTCTCCCTTCCTCAAGTGATTTACAGAAGAATTGTAATAAAGGTTTTTCAAGCTTTATTTATATATATAAATAAAATTAACACATTTAAGAAGAAGATAAATAACAACATAAACACACATCAAGTAAGGAAGAGAAAAGGAAAGACATTTTAAAAAGGCAAAAGGCACAAGAAAAATTGAAAGGAAAAGAGAAAGAAAGATATAAAAGTCTTTTGATACTCTTTACACCAGTTATAATTACAAATACGTTTTAACATCTCTCTCTCAAGTTACATTATATTGCTCTCTGTTCTACGATCTATCCTGTCTAATCCTTTTCCTGAAGACCTTTCATTACCAAACTAGGTAACGTCATCCACCTTTTTAGGTGTAATGGTTATGAATGGGTCACCTTCTGTAGATTGGATGCTGATATTTAAGGCTGCTGCAGGTGGGGAGGATATGTTCATTTTGCTGATTGTCATCTATCCCTAATGAGAAGGAGAGATTGGGATCTCCAAGTCATGACTACCCAATGTCCTTAACTTTCTACTATAAAATCTATTTTTGGTGACATGTAGGTCAATCCCACTATACGTATAAATGCAGAAGTAAATAACCATGTGTTTACTGAGGCTCAGCCCTCTTAAATCTGTTCCAGATTGCTGGTATTTGTTTACTTCTGTACAAAACAAATACCAACATGGTTAAGATGTTAAATCCTTTGCTGTTAGATGCTAGTTCTCTGCGCTTAATAATCTGCCTGTGAAATTGCAGCATTTCCACATTCCGATCTTATTTGATTAGTCGTATTGATATTCCTTTTTTTTTGGCAAAACATCTAAATTAGGTTTAACTGCAACTGAATAAGCTAGGTTTGAACCAGTTTTTGATAATCGGCATTGGAGGTTAACATCTCAAATTAGCTCTTGCTAGAGTGAGTAGCAAAAAAATAAATAAATGGCATACTGTATAAGCACGCATTTTGTTCTGGCAATTTATTTTTACAAACTATCATCAAGTGAGTAAAAGAATTGAAATGGAATTGCGCTGGTAACATAGCAAGAACAACTTATGGCAGGTGGACCAAGGCAGTCATAGAATGGATCCCGCTGGATTAAAAACACCACGAAAGAGACCTAAAACAAGATGGATGAATGAGATCAATAAGTATTGTGGAATTGGTTAGAAACATGCAGAAGGCTTCTTCATCCTGCAGCGAATAGACCATGGCTAAAATAATGGTGATGATGATAAATTATACATGCAGTGTGATTGTAACTTGCGGCATGTACAGTGGGAATAATAAAATAGCAATAGCAGTAACACTCAGACTTACATACCGCTCCACAGTGCTTTTTTTAGCCCTCTCTAAATTCTTCCTTTTAGTCAACTCCAAGCAAAAGTAGCAATAGCATTTAGACTTATACACCGCTTCATAGTGCTTTGCAGTCCTCTCTACGTGGTTTACAGAGTCAGCCTATTGCCCCCAACAATCTGGGTCCTCATTTTACCGACCTTGGAAGGATGGAAGGCGGAGTCCACCTTGAGTCAGTCAGGATTGAACTCCTGGCTGTGGGCAGAGTTATCTATAGCAATAACAATAGCACTTAGAGTTATGTACTGCTTCAGAGTGCTTTACAGCCCTCTCTAAGCAGATTTACAGTCAGCCTCTTGCTCCCAAACAATCTGGGTCCTCATTTTATTGACCTCGGAAAGATGGAAGGTTGAGTCAACCTTGAGCCAGTCAGGATTGAACTGCTGGCAGTGGGCAGAACTAGCCTGCAACACTGCATTCTAACCACTGCGCCTCCACGGCCCAAGTACATTGTTATGTAGAAGCAAAGAAAAGGATAGCATCAGAACTTGCATTCTAGTTGTTGGAATGAATCTTTTAAAAATTAGCAAGTGTCCCTTTGGTCATTTTTTAAAAGAAATGGAAGTTTAATTTGCCTATTTTTTCTTTTCTTTTATCATTCTAGTTTAAAGCTGTAAGTGTAAAGTGTAAAGACTGCAAGAAAGTATTTTACAGGTACTCCTCGACTTACAACCCCAATTGAGTCCAAAATTTCTGTTGCAAGTGAGACATTTATTGAGTTTTGCCCCATTTTATGACTTTCTTTGCCAGAGTTGAATGAATTGCTGCGATTGTTATGTTAGTAACAGGGTTGTTAAGTGAATCTGGTTTTCTCATTGACCTTGCGTGTCAGAAGGTCACAAAAGAGGATCACACGACCATGGGACACAACTGTCATAAATATGAGTCAGTTGCCAAGTGTCTGAAGTTTGATCACGTGACCATCGGGATCAGAAAGGGTCATAAGTGTGAAAAACAGTCATAAGTCATCTTTTTCAGTGCTGTTGTATCTTTGAACTGTCACAAAATGAATTGTTGTAAGTCATGGACTATGTCATGCCCCTGTCAGAGTCTGAATCCGAGGAGGAAGACGAACAGCTGACGGGAAGCAGGAGTATGGCTCCGTTGGCTGTGGAGGAGGCTGGGGAAGGGCAAAGTCCAGCTGGGCAGAGCGGGTGAGAGGTAAAACAGGGGAGAGGGAGTTCAAAGACCCAGGCTCACCCCCTCTACATCCTAGGGCACACAGGGAGGAACGGAGAAGAGAGCAACGTAGGTTGCATGGCTTACAGGGGAGGAAAGGGCCCTGATTCCCTTCATTAGCCACAGCTGGGAATGAAAGTTTAAAAGAGATGTATGCTGACTGAGGTAGCTGCTGGGAGCAAACATGACTTTATCCTGTGTTGTCTTTGCTTATCTGTATTCCTGGCATCTTTCCATTGAGTTTTGCCATGCCTTCTTATCTGCAATTCTTGCTTCTGCCCTGCCAAACTAATTATCTCAGTTTGGCTTGACTGGACTTATAGTTACAGTTTTTGTTGACCATGTTTTGGACTTGATTCTCTGCAGCCAAAGGCTGTTCCTGGGAGAGTTTTTCTCCAGCCAGAAGGTAACTAGGACATTGGGGGCAAAGTTGGAGCTAATAAAAGGACTCCTACTGATTATCTGACCTGGGTCATCAGAGATTATCTGTATACTACAAGTCACCTTTGAGCAAAATATGTACCCAACTTCTCAAGTCAGCTGAAGCCTTTCAAAACTTTTGAGCCAAAGATTCTTCAAATCGACCATAGAAAAAGGATTGTTTTATACATAAATGCCTTTCATGCGATGCAGCTTATTTGTAAGTATACATCTAAAAGGAAATCTAGCCAATGTTTACATCTTCCCATGACATTTTGCTCCAATAGCAGATTCTAAAGGATTATGGAAATTATTAAGAAACCTGAGGTTTTTTGCTTCCTGCTTTTTTTTCTGTGTCAAGTGACTATAATATTCTTTGACAAAAGAGGTTTGTTACTGTCTATAGGTCCTGCACAGGAGCCCCTCGGCAGCCTCTAACAAATTTTTGTTGATGAAGACGGAGCAAATAGGAAGTGTCAGGTTGAAAGATTGCTCAAAATGTCTAGACCGCAAAGGGGACGTCAAAGGATTAGCCCAAACCATCAACCACGGATGCACTCCAGTTTATAATATCTATCAAACTTTGCAAATTTCTGGGGTGGCAAGCTTAAAAATTGTCTCCAGTGGGTTGGAAAACCAAGAATGGGAGAGGATTCCAAAAGATCATGTAATGCTGGAGGTGTCACACTTGATTTCATTGGGGGCCGCATCAGGGCTGTGTTTCACCTCGGGGCGGCATGGCCAGGGTGGGTGTGGCCATCTCTATGTCACTCGTGTCGGGGACACCTGTGGTGGCCTGAGTACGCTGCCAGTGAAAATGGACTCCTGAGCTCCGTTTCTGGCTGAATGGCCTCCTGCAACCCTCTGCCAGCAAAAAATGGAGCGGGAGAGGGCACATGCAACTCTCCCAAGCTCCGTTTTCTCTGGTAGAGGCACCGCCGGCCAAATCTAAGCACCCCGCGGGCTGGATCCAGCCCCCAGTTTTGTGGTTAGTCGGCAGCAGGTGCGGATGGCTGAGGAGAGCGAGGACTTAGATGAGGGGCCAAGGAAGTAGACTGCTGCCTTCAGAGATTGTGGGGGTTGGCAGCAGTGATGAGGAGGTTCCCGAGGAGCCTGTGCCCAGCGCGCGTGCGCGCAGGGCTGCTCGCAGAAAAGAGCAGCTGTAGCAGCACAGGCGACTCGGGAGTAAGGCTACAAGGTAATGGCCCCTCCTTCAAGAAGATAAAAGCCAGCTGTGAATCGGACGTTCTTTGCAGAAGGCAAAGACGCTTTGAAACTCCAGCCTTGTGGACATTCCAGTATCCTGAGTTTGTATTTGAGGATTCTTGTAATGCAAATTATTTCTTGTCTATTATCTTTTGGCAAGTCTTGCACAGCTTGGCAAGGCTTGTGCTTATCACAGCTAATTATGTTGCAAAAGCATTACAAGGTTTCTGTTCCCTTTGGATTGTGTTTGATTTGTTGGAAAAGGGCGTGGGTCACAACACCCGGGCCTTCAGTTTGGCACCCCCGATGTAATAGCTTCAACTTAGCAGATTACAGTGTGGCCCTAGTGCCTTTCATCTAGAAAATCCCAGAATTTTCTTCAACACCACAAATTCCCCAACTGGCTATTGGGTTTTTTTTTTTTTTGGCAGCTGCAGTTCAGTGCTGGATCATATTTGAGTGCTCGTCCACTGCAACAGTTGTAAGTGTGAAAAATGATCATAAGTCACCTGTTTTCAGTGCCATTGTAACTTTGACCGGGCAATAAATGAACTGTTGTAAATTGAGGACTACCTGTATTACCTACAATTTGCTCGCCACCTTGAGTTATTCATAAAAACAATATAGACAGGATATAACTAAAATAACCAAGAAACACAACAAAGGCAATAGAAATAATACTATATTAGTAGGAACAAGCATATAGAAAGAATAAAATATAATTTTTTATTGGCCAAGTGTGATTGGACACACAAAGTATTTGTCTTGGTGCAAATGCTCTCAGTGTATATAAAAGAAAAGATACATTCATCAAGAGTCAAGAATCATCAGGTACAACACTTAATACTAGTCATAAGGTACAATAAACAATCAAATACTAGGAAACAGTATAAATCGTAAGGACACAAGCGACAAAGTTACAGTCAAACAGTCACAACTGGGAGGGGTGGGTGATAAGGAGTGATGAGAAGATTAATAGTAATAGTGCAGACTTTGTAAATAGTTGGACAGTGTTGAGGGAACTATTTGTTTAGCAGAGTGATGGCATTTGGGAAAAAAAACTGTTCTTGTGAAATATGATTTCATTATTGATTCAATTAATTCAAGATGAGTTCTATATTTCAGTTCTCCACACGCAAACCAGATTGTTCATATTTCCAAATTTGGAAGGGATTGTTTAGTTCAGATTCATAGGCTGAGTTCAGTCTTTAAGTACTCCAGTTTTGAAGTCACCTTACTTGATTTTTCTTTCCTATCCACAGACTGCAATGAAAGTATTTGTCCTACACTGTTTTAGAAAAAGTGTTTTTGCAAAAACCTTTTATCTGAAGTAGGAGGAACTTTGGACAAAAGATCCCCAAATGTCCAAGAATGTTGTTCTGAATTCAAAAGTGCATTTTTATTTCACATGGCTTCAATGTTCTGTCTTTTCAGCAATTGGCTTTTAAGTACTCCAATCATGGAGACATATAAGGTAATCAATAAAATAGTAAATCAGAACCCACTGTTGTTCTCGGAGGGTGCAGTTAATTAAGAAGAGAAGGAGGAAAATTGGACAAAAACATGTTTGTTGAGTGTGAAGAACAGACTGCCAAATTCAAAATGAGTGCTCTGTGTAAGCATAGACATTAAGTTGAAGCCTTAAGTCAACAGAAAACTGTTGCTTCTTTGCTGGGCCTGGTGGCCAGTTAGTTTTGATGAAAGTACACACTGCATGCTTAATTGTTGTTTCAGTTGCAAGAGGTTTGTTAAACTCAAAACCTTAGCCATTTTTTTCTGTAGATTGGGTGGCATGTAGCGTGTTGCATTCAGCACTGAAATCCTCCTTGCATAAAAGTCCCCTGTTTTTCTTTCCTTAAAGGTAAAGGGTAAAGGTTCCCCTCCTTGCACATCCGTGCTAATCGTTCCCGGCTCTAGGAGGCGCTGCTCATCTCCGTTACAAAGCCAAAGAAGAGCCAGCGCCTCCGAAGATGTCTCCGTGGTCATGTGGCCGGCATGACTAAACGCTGAAGGTGCATGGAACGCTGTTCCCTTCTCACCAAAGGGGTCCCTATTTTTCTACTTGCATTTTTTATGTGCTTTCGAACTGCTAGGTTGGCAGAAGCTGAGACAAGGAACGGGAGCTCACTCCATTACGCGGTGCTAGGGATTCAAACCGCCAAACTGACAAGCTCAGCAGTGTTAGCCACTGGGCCACCGCGTCCCATCTTTTCTTTCCTTACTCTCAGGTTAATAGAGAATGGTGTGTTTTTTTTTTAAATTTCTCTTGGTAGTGTCTTTAAAGTTATTTTATTGCTAGAAGTGATGGAAGGTGCTACTGGTATTGATAGGTGATTAGGTAGATAGGCTGATAGATAGGCAGTCACAAGATAGACAGATAGATGATAGACAGGCAGACAGATAGACAGACAGCATAGTGGCCTAGTGGGAAAAACATTCGTTGCCCACTTGGAAAGGTTGAGAGTTCAATCCTAGGTAGCAGCAGGTATTTCTCTTCTAGGTGCAAAGAAAAAATGTCTGCTGCGGACACTGTGTAAGTGTCAGGAAGGGCATCTGGCCAGCAAATGTTCAGCTCCATCTAGTTGTCCCGGTTCTACCCCGAATTAAGGGATTACAGGGTCATAAAAAAGGATAGATAGATGCATAGATAGGTAGATAGCTAGATAGATGCATAGATAGATAGATAGATAGATAGATAGATAGATAGATAGATAGATAGATAGATAGATAGATAGATAGATAGATAGATAGATAGATAGATGCATAGCTAGATAGATGCATAGATGCATCGATGCATATCTATCTATCTATCTATCTATCTATCTACCTACCTACCTACCTACCTACCTACCTACCTACCTACCTACCTACAGGTAGTTCTTGACTTATAACAGTTCACTTAGTAAACATTTGAAGTTACAGTGCCACTGAAAAAAAAGTGACTTAGGGCCATTTTTCACACTTATGACTGTAGTGGCATCCCCAAAGTCCCGTGATCAAAATTCAGACGCTTGGCAATGGACTCATATTTATGATGGTTGCAATGCCCTGGGGTGGCACGATCCCTTTTGTGACCTTCGGACAAGCCAAGTCCGTGTTACTAACTTAACAACTGTAGTAATTTACTTAAATCCAGCTTTGGCGAGAAAAGTCATAGAATGGGGCCCAATTCACTTAATAACTGTTACGTTGCTTAACGGCATCGATTTTGGGCTCACTTGTGTGGTCGTAAGTCCAGGACTATCTCTATTGCTAAATATGCCCGTAGGGTATTTGTGCGCCTTTATTCACCAACTTTTCCCAGAGAAGAAGTGAAGCATATTTTATCACCTCCCCAGCAAAGGGGGAGTAATGCACCTTTAAAAGAAGCGAACTACATCTTCTTTCCTTTTATCAAATTCTCTATAAATCTTTCATGACAGTTTATTTAACAGAGTGTCATTGAAACTGTATGGGTGATTGATGCGACCCATGTAAGATCAACATGAAATGTTTGTAAATGTCAGCAAAATGTGACTATTGAGGAGTGAGTGAGGATGGCGAAGCAGTAAGAGTGGAAAAACAAGGCGGCATTTACTTCCTCCCCTCTGTGTTTATCTTCTCTCTCTCCCCCCCCCCCAACCTCCCCAGATATAATTACCAATTTGTAAAAACAAGCATTTTGTGTTTCTGGGAGGGTGGGCTAACCAAAAGCGTTGATCTACTGTCTCAACTTTGCTCTACAGTCTCAACTTTGCAGTTTTAGGGAATGTTTGATGCTTTGATCCTGGCTTCCCCAAATCCGTTTTTCAGTGAAAGCCGAAGGAATGAAAGGCATACATAGCAACAGCACTTAGACTTATATACAGCTTTATAGTACTTTATAGCCCTCTCTAAGTGATTTACACAGTCAGTATATTGCCCCCAACAATTTGGGTCCTCATTCCCCACAATTGGAATAAAACAGATCATTTGGGTGTCCAGAATGCGACACAATTTATAATATTACGTTTATTGCATTGATCGGTCAATGTCCTAGTACAAGGAGTCTTCAAACTTGGCAACTTTAAGACTTGTGGACTTCTATTATTGGAATTTTCCCAGCCAGCATCCCTTCCCAGAATCCCCCAGCATGGCTGGCTAGGGAATTCTGGGAGCTTGAAGTCCATGGGTCTTAAAGTTACCAAGTTCGGAGAGCCCCATCCAAGTAGATGTATTGGGATACAACTCACTGAATCCTAAGCATTATAACTGGGTTGGAATTAAATGGTGTTAAAAGTCCCACTTCAAATATAGGTAGGCCTCGACTTAGGACCACAACTGATGGTCATAAGTCACTTTCTAGTGACTGTTGTAACTTCAAAAGGTCACTAAACGAGCTGTTGTAAGTCCAGGATTCCATGTGGCATTCCAGTGGAGAAGGATACACCAATAAATGTGCACTTCACTGCTTGCGGGTTTACTCAAGGTATATCATACTGTCCCAGCAACCGGTTCTCTGCCCGATTGCTGGGTGGGCGTGGCCATGGTGGCCATGGCCATGGTGGGCGTGGCCTGTTGGAATTTCCGGGAGGGGTATTTTTTTTGCCTTCCTCAGAGTCTGGAGCCTTCCCTTGGGTCCCTGGGTGGGCAAAAACTGCCTCCCCTGGGTTCCGGAGACCCTCCGGAAGTCAGAAACAGGCCCATTTCTGGACTTATGGAATTTCCAGAACTTCCGGGAAGGCTGTTTTTTGCCCACTCCGAGCCTCCGCCCAGGCCCTTCACTTACCTGCATCCAAAACGGGCTGTGTGGAGACTCCTGGGAGGGGCAGCGTGGGTCTAGCCAGTCAGTTTAACTACTGGTTTGGCGAACCAGATGTAAATTTAATATCCGGTTCACTCGAACTGGCCCAAACTGGCTGAACCCCACCCCTGGTACTGTTGCATTGAAGATGGTAACCTCTTTTTCTTAAAAAAAGCAGGAAAAACATGGCTGTTAACATTTGTGAGTCTTTTTTTCTAGTAAATAAAGATGCCTCGGTACCTGAGAAAAAGACACATTTTTTTTTCTAAATCTTGCATCCCAAGTTCCCAAGCGACAAAGCCAAATGCAACGTAAATGCCATGGAAATGTGGAGTTGAGAAAATTATTCGTAACGCTCTGCACCCTTTCCTCGATCCTGCGTTCTTGGCAGAAAGGAAAACAGCAAATGGATTGAATTGGCTGCTGGCCAATTCAGATTCTCGGTGGAAGTCAGCCGTTATGTTTGAATTTATTTAATTGAAAATTAAACCTTAAAACATAGTTTGTTTTGAATACTTTAGTAAACTGGTGCACCGCACAACTTCTGGCTTTGCCACAGGCTGTTTCCCATCAGAAGAAGGGAATTTGGATGAGCAGTTGGTTTTAGGTGAGGCCATAAAGAGAAAAAGGAAACATGATGGCTCAGTGGCTGAGCTTCTCAATCAGAAAGATTGGCAGTTCGGCGGTTCGAATCCCTAGCGCCGTGTAATGGAATGAGCTCCCGTCACTTGTCCCAGCTTCTGCTAACCTAACAGTTTGAAAGCACATAAAAAATGCAAGTAGAAAAATAGGGACCACTTCGGTGGGAAGGTTAACAGCGTTCTCTTCAGGGGTGGGATTCTACCAGTTTGCACCTATTCGCTAGAACCGGTTGTTAACATTCTAAGCAGTTCGGAGAACCGGTTGTTAGAAGAAATTACTGGCCTAATCCTGTAAGGAAGGCAGGAAGATAACATTCTGGTGTTGCTTACAGAAACTGCCTCTCCGTCAACCTTTATTACATAGATTTCCTGTCTCAGGACTGTCTCTTCCCCTCCTTTGCTGACACTTTGCTTGTGTAGAGTGACCATTCAAAGTTACAATGGCACTGAAAAAGTGACTTATGACCATTTTTCACACTTACGACTGTTGCAGCATCCCCACAGTCATGAGAGGCGAAGTGAGGAGATGCGTGCCTCGATATGAGTGATGTTGAGTTGGCCATGCCCAGCCAGTCACATGACCACTAAGCCACGTCCACCCAGTCACATGACCACCAAGCCACGCCCACAGAACCGGTTGTTAAAAAATTTGAATCCCACCCCTGGTTCCGTTCTTGTTTCATTTTGATTTGCAAAAAAAAACCAGAGAGGGATGGATGTTGAATTGGATTCTCTCCTAAAACTTGAACTATTACACCAGTCCTTGATTTATGACTAAAATTGGGATCAGACTTTCTGTTGCTAAGCAATACAGTTCTTAATATGATCTTTTTTTGTTATGGTTGTTAATGTACAGTAATGTGAATGACAGGCTGCTCATGTGTTCATGCCCACTATAGCCTTGAATTCATTTTTACTCCTTTAAGTCATGGTTTTGAGACTCCAACAGTTTGATACTTCATTTTACCTCTGGTAGTCCTCGGATTACGACCACAATTGAGCTTTAGGTTTTCTGTTTTTTTCATCTTCAGAGAGCTGAAATTTACTAAAAGGGGGTAAATATTGCATCCTGTTAATGTGAATTTAAAAAGCAAATCACCCAAATGTGAGAGGTTTTTTTTGATAGCTCGTTCATTTTTAAATTTATAAAATTCATATTTTATTTTAAATGGCAAGGATATTCTTGGAGAAATTTCTTCATGAACTTTTAGTCAACTTTGCATCTTCTTTTTTTTTTCCAAACTGGGTGCTTTATCTTGTCCTTCAAATGTTCAGATGTGTTTTAGGAAACCACTATAAGTTGCTGTTAGTTTTCAGTGATTATATTTCATTGAAAAGTACAGAAAAACAGAGAACTTGGAGGTCTTCTAGCTAAACCCCCTGCTGAGGCAGGAGATCCTATACCATTTCAGACAAGTGGCTGTCCAATTTCTTCTGAAAAACCTCCAGTGATGGAGGTCTCACAATGTCTGGAGGCAAATGTATTTAGTAAACATATTTCATACTCTCTGTACAATTTCCAGCATAGAGAACTGTTTCACCCTAAAGATGAAAATGTGGCTTTTTTGGGGGGTTGGGGGTGGGGGGAGGACACTGTTGACTTTTCCTAAAATGTTGAGGATTCTGGCAAAATCAAATACATCTCATATTCTTCCAAAGCAATAGCACAGACTTACATACCACTTCACAGTGCTTTACAACCCTCTCTAAGCGGTTTACAGAGTTCAGCATCTTGCCCCCAACAAACTGGGTCCTCATTTGACCCACCTCGGAAAGATGGAAGACTGAATCAACTGTGAGCCAGTCAGGATCGAACTGCTGGCAATGGGCAGAATTAAGCAACATAAGCCTGAAGGAAGGAAGGAAGGAGAGGAGAGGAGAGGAGAGCTGGAAGAAAGGTGTTTGGAGGAAGGAAGGAAGCAAGCAAGCTATAGCATTTAGACTTATATATGGCTTCACAGTGCTTTAAATCCCTCTCTTAAGCTTATTTCCCCCAACAATTTGGGCCCTCATTTTACCGACCTCATAAGGGTGGAAGGCTAAGTCAACCTTGAGCCGGTGAGAATCGAACTGCAGGCAGCTGGCAGTCGGCAGAATTAGCTTGCAATAACTGCATTCTAACCACTGCCCCACCACGCGTCCACAAAGGACAATACTGTTATTACCAATGAATGCAGATAGATATGTGCCAAGATAATGTTGCAGGATTCAATCTGGGTCGGTCACAGGGACCAGAGCCCAGGTGATATTCAGCTGGAGAACCAGTAGCGGAAATTTGGAGTAGTTTGGAGAACCGACAAATACCACTTCTGACTGGCCCCGCCCCCATCTATTCTCCGTCTCCCATTGAGTCCCAGCTGATCTTCTTTGGTTGCCCTGCACAGGAGAATGGAGCTGGAAAGCAGGTTAATGGGGTGGGGAGGGAATGGCAATTTTACAGTATCCTTCCCCTGCCATGCCCACCAAGCCACGTCCACAGAACCGATAGTAAAAACGAATTGAATCCCACTACTGGACCAGAGGTTTTGTCTTCTGGGCTTTTGGACTTGTGTTGGAGCCCATCTTCAGGGACCTTCTCTCTAGCACACACACTTCAGAAGACAAAACCTCAGATCCCAGGGACCAACTCAGATTGGATCCTACAGTACTACTACTACTACTATAACAACAATAATAATAAGTGCTCTCATTCCTCTCCACTTCCATTCCTTGACTTTAAAAGCTCAATTTTTCAAGATCATTTTTTTTTTGACTCAAGCCCCTCGGTCCCCCATTACTATCGGCACTTTTTAACACAGTTATCAGTTTTAACAAGTTCTTAAATCTGCTTTTACCTAGAGAAGGCCATCGCCCTCTGATAAACAGTACTTTTGCTGGTCATTTAGGATTGTGGTGCTGTATATAGATAATAATTAAATGCCATGTGTGGGACGAAAGCTACTTTGAATGCATAGGGGAAGGCCTTGCGTCGTGAGGTGTGAGTGACTGCACCGTTCCTTGTTGTGACAAGTCACATCATAGTGTAAGCAGTGACAAATGCCCCACCTATCACGAAGTGGTATCATTATGCATTCAAATTGTTAAGTATGTTTAATAATTGGGAGGGAAAGATTTGCCAGTCAAAACAGCGAGGACATGATATTTGAATTAAATCACTCTTTGCTGTGAACAGCACTTGGTTTTTTTTAAAAAAAAACCAGAGAAAACTTCTAGTTAGAAAGCTTAAGGAAGGGATTTGGATGTGTCTTTTATCGTCACTTTAAATGTACACTAGTTGGCATACATTAAAATGAAATTTCGCCTGAGGGTCTGGAGTAGGGGTGTGAAACTGGGTTTCTTTGAGGGCCGGATCAGCACTGTGGTTCTCCACTGTGGGCCAAGGGAACGGAACAGGATGGACATCTCCTGCAGCACTTTGCCGGCCAAAACAGGGCACGGGGTAGACTAGCTGTACCAAAATATGGGTGTTAACTCAGTGCATCTTTCCTTTTGCAGTTGTTCTGACCAAGGCTTCCGAGACCGTAATTAAGCACACCTTAGTTAAAACAACTCTTGTTTTATTTCAACGCTGGGAATTATGTTCATTCCCAGCCGGTAATGAGTCCCAGACAGTCCCTTGAGATAAGCACTCACCTTTATCTCCTTTGAATTGCTGCCAACAATTAAAATGCCAAATGAATTCTAAAAAAAACCTACCGAAGTACAAAGTCCACATAGAGCTTCAAAGATTAATCTGAGCAGAACGAACGACTTTGCTTCCTGCAAAGGTTTGGTCACCTTTGCCTGTCCTTTATCCCTTGTGGGAGGGGCAATCACCTCCCAGCCTTACTCCTGTGTCACCCCATCTGCTTCAGCTGCTCTTTCCTTCTAGTAGCTCTGCGCACACGTGCACTTGGAAACAGGCTCCCCTTGCTCCTCAGCTTCGCTGCTGCCAGACTCTGGAGGCTCCAGAGGCAGCACCCCACTCCCAGATGGTCCTGGCCCCATCTCTGCATCGGATGCAGGATCCTCATCCGAGTCCTCCACAGACTTCCGGACTGGTCCATGTTCTTCTCCTCTGTCCAATTCTGCTGCTGTCTGCGCCGGCTGCTGGCGAATCACCGCGGTAGTTCTGACTTCCAAAACTGCAGATCCATTTGCAAATACAGGTCATCCTTGTCTTAACAACCATAATTGAACCCAAGATTTATGTTGCTAAATGAGACGGTTGTTAACGGGCTTTTGCCCCATTTTATGACTTTTCTTGCCACTGTGAATTCCTGCAGTGGTTAAGTGAATGATGCAGTTGTTAAGTGAATCTTCATTCCCAGATTGGTTAAGTGAATCTGGAAAAAGGGGATCAGGTGCACTTTGGGACAGTGCAACCTTGTCAATGGTTAAGCCTCTAAATGTTGATCACATGACCACAGGAAGGCTGCAACAATTGTAAGTGTGAAAAACAGTCATAGGTCCCCCCTTTTTCATTGCCGTTGTAACTTTGAATGGTCACTAAATGAACTGTTGTAAGTCGAGGACTACTAAAGCATGCTGTCATGCCCCTGTCAGAGTCTGAATCCGAGAAAGAAGACGAACAGCTGACAGGGAGCGGGAGTGTGGCCCCGTTGGCTGTGGAGGAAACTGGGGAAGGACAAAGTCCAGCTGGGCAGAGCAGGGGACAGGTAGAACAAGGGAGAGGCAATTCAGAGAAAGACCCAGGCCCACCCCCTCTTCGTCCTAGGGCACGCAGGAAGGAACGGAGAAGAGAACAATGTGGGTTGCGTGGCTTACAGGGGAGGAAAGGGCCCTGATTCCCTTCATTAGCCACAGCTGAGAATGAGAGTTTTAAAAAGATGCATGCCGAGTGCGGCAGCTGCTGGGAGCAAACTTGAGTTTATCTGTGTTGGCTAAATAATAAAACTAACGCTGGTGTGACTATTAATGGACAATAAGTAACCTAGGTAGGGTTTGTTTGGCTCTGGCCTACGAGATATACAGCTGCCACGTACGAATCTGGTTGCCAAGAGCAAAACTGAGATGGCTCATCTTTAACTGACAAATGGAAGTTGAAAACAATACGTCAAGTTGAAAGTGGGGTTACAGCAACCACGCTCCAAGCTTTTGGAAGGAAGAAGCCGACATATGGAAGTTTGGTTTCTCTAAGGTATCGGTGGATAGAGTTGGTGCGTCTCGGCGCACCCGTCGGCATGGTTGGCAGCTCCGCTCCTCAAGGAAGGCCTTGCTTTCAAACATGAGTAATTGATGAATTGTATGCAATATGCAAATGGGAATGCATAAATCTCCTGAATGACAGCTTAATTTATGTGAGCTTTTAAGAATGTTGGATTAGATTTTAATTAAATATCTTCAAAGGCACCCTGACTTGATTCAGAGTCGGGATTTGGGTGTGGGGAGGGGGCAGCGATGGTGTAGAAAGAGGGACTGGGGAAGAGGAGTAAGTCCCACCATCCACATTTCAGAGTTTGCACGCACCCCTGCATGCGTGCACGGACACCAGAGATGGTATTCAGCTGGTTCTGACCAGTTCTGGAGAACCAGTAGCGGAAATTTTGAGTAATCCGGAGAACTGGCAAATCCCACCTCTGACTGGTCCCGCCCCCATCTATTCTCCGCCTCCCATTGAGTCCCAGCTGATTGGCTGGGTCTTGTTTGGTTGCCCTACCCAGGAGAATGGAGCTGTAAAGCAGGTTAGCGGGGTGGGGAGGGAATGGGGATTTTGCAATATCCTTCCCCTGCCATGCCCACCAAGCCACGCCCCACAGAATCGGTAGTAAATTATTTTGAATGCCACCACTGACACAGGCAAACACACAAAACATATACACAAGGCCATTCCATCTTGCAAAACAAGTGTTAATGAGCTGATTATCGCTTGGTTTGCTTGATTTAAGAAGCGTCCTGTTGAGTTTGATAAAAGTTTGTAAGATGGTAGCCCATATTGAACGAGGGGGGGAAAACGCCAGTATTTATCAGTTATGCATTTTGCATGTGCTTAATCTCCTTCTTGTTGCTGAAATGTATATAGATGCTTTTCTTTCAGCAGAAAAGGGAAGCTGTCCCAAACTTCTAAAAATGGTAACGATCCTCAGGAATGAAGAATGCACGAAAGGAAGACAATGATGAAATAGTTCCATGTTTGTTTGGGGATTTCTGTAGTTTTCAACCTTTTGTGTAATGCCTGTTGATCGTTTTTACAATAGGGGTGGCTCTAATAAGTCTGTTACAATACGTAAATAAATGAATAATGTTTCTAAGAAAACTCTGTGTGGCCGGATTCTCAGGAAACTTGGACAATTGACAATTATGTCAATCAAATGAACTGAGCAAAGGTCAGCTAATTTCCAGGGCAGAATAACAGAATAACAATTGGAAGGGACCTTGGAAATCTTGTAGTCCAACTCCCTGTTCAAAAAGGAGACCCTATACCTTTTCAGACAAATGACTGTCCAATCTCTTTTTAAAAACCTCCAGTGATGCAGCACCTACAACTTCTGGAGCCAAGCTGTTCCACTGATTAATTGTTCTCACACCGTCACAGAATTTCTCCTTAGTTCTAGATTGCTTGTCTTCTTTATTAGTTTCCATCCGTTGTTTCTTGTCTTGCCTTTTAGTGCTTGGGAAAATAGATTGACCTCCTGCCCTTTGTGACAACCCCCTCAAATATTGGAACACTGCTCCAATATTTGAACAATATTTGATATTTGAACGCTACAAAAATCTGATAGAAAATAGCAGATGTCCAGTTCCGTGTAGCTACCAAGAAACTCACATAGATCTGCCCATGAAATCATGGAAGCTGAACTCAACTGATGGGGATCTTGAGCTTTTATTCAGCAGGTACACGAGTAGAGGTAGTCCTTGACTTATAGTAGTTCATTTAGTGACTGTTTAAAGTTACAATGGTGCTGGGAAAAAAGTGACATATGACTGTTTTTTACCCTTACCACTATTGCCACATTCCCATCGTGACGTGACCCAAATTCAGGTGTATTCAGAGTTTTTGCAGCGTTAATTCAGCGCCAGAAAAATAAACACAGATGGCTGATGCTTCATTTAACATCTTTATAAACATAATAAGTAGATTTTACAAACCAGTTGTAGATTTCTCCAACATGGAGCAAACTCAGACAGAAGTGGACATGTTACAAGTTCAGAGCTTCAGCAGCAACTCAAGAGCTCAGAAACAGACATCAGTTTCACTTTAGTTCAGAAGGCAAGCATTATACATAGCAGAGGAGAGAAGGGATTTCATTTTTAATGGACAGACTCAAAGCTCAACATAGCTTCAGAGCTGCAGAGCTTAATATAGAGCTACGCCTAGGCTACTTCTCGTTTCAGGTTCCAGCCTAGGCTACTTCTAGCTTCAGTTTCCAAACAGTCCTCATTGGCTGACTTAGTTGCTATGGCTGACCTTGTTTATCAAGCTCTATTCCAGTTCATGAATATACTCTGACAAGATGCTTGGCAAATGAGTCACAAGCACTGATGATGTTGCCTAGTTGGGTCATGAAACATTTGCAGGAAAACAAGCAAGCTCAGAGAGCACCAGGGACCCCACATTTCAACCCTGAGCTGCAAATATTCTCCTTTATGAGCCATATTTATGATGGTTGCAATGCCCTGGGGTCATATGATCACCATTTGTGACCTTCTGACAAGCAAAGTCAATGGGGAAGGCAGAATTCACTTAAAAGCCGTGATGCCAACTTAACAATTGCAGTGATTCACTTAACAGCTGTGGCAAGAAAGGTCGTAAAATGGAGCAAAATTCAACAATTTGGACCCGTCCCTCTCTCTCTCAGCCCAACCCACCTTACAGGGTGGTTGTTGTGGGGAAAATAGAAAAAAGAAGGTGTGTTGGTTATATTGCTTGCCTTATTGGTAAAAATAAGAAGGGGGGATACAAAGAAATAAATTTAAAAACTTGTCAGCTCACTCAGTTGGGAAAATTGTCATCATTAACTTAAGCTGGAGAATGCCTACTCATAACACTCTTGGCTTCTTTATTACTGTAGTCCAAAAGCATAAAGTTGACCCACACACAATTGCTAAATCTGAGAGTCGCATGTAAAGATACTAATGTCAAGCTGTCATCTCAATATGAACTCTACAGCCGTATAACAATATTTAGAGACATTTAAGGAGATTACACCACCCTTATCTGACGCTAGGTACTAAAGACAAGAGCAAAGACAAAACAAAGAAGAGGGACTGAAATTATTCTCCGGAGTACCAGAAGGCAAGATAAGAATCAATGGATTAAAATTAAAATTAATTAAAAGAGAGAAGCAACCTGGAATTAAGGAGAAACTTCCTGACAGTGAGAACAATTAACCAGTGGGACAGCTTACCACCAGTTGTGGGTGCTCCATCCCTGCAGGTTTTTAAGAAGAGACTAAACAGCCACTTGTCTGAAATAGTACAGATTCTCCTGCTTGAGCAGGGGGCTAGACTAGAAGACCTCCAAGGTCCCTTTCTCTTCTCTTCTCTTCTCTTCTCTTCTCTTCTCTTCTCTTCTCTTCTCTTCTCTTCTCTTCTCTTCTCTTCTCTTCTCTTCTCCTCTCTTCTCCCCTCCCCTCCCCTCCCCTCCCCTCCTCTCCTCTCCTTCTCTTCAAATACTTCAGAAACCTAACTTTTAATAGACATAAACTGTATATGGGGATATTTATTACAGAGATGTCCTTATAAAAATACAACATAGGGAAAAATGAGCTGTGATTATTAAAAACCTATAATCCAGTTTTCTTATGTCACCCATCCAGTCCAGCTGGATTGTTAACAAATTAAAACATGCTAATAGTGTACAGGCAAGCCCTTGATTTACGACAATTGAAAGAAGAATTTCCGTTGTTAAGCAAGACAATTGTTAAGTGAATCACACTCAATTTTAGGACCTTTTTGCCATGATTATTAAGCAAATTACTGCAGCTGATAAGTGAATCATGTCCTTAAGTGAATCTGGTTTCTCTTCTGACGTTGCTTGTGGGAAATCGACTGGGAAAATTGCAAAATTGTGATCAGTTTCTCGAAAGTGCTGAAATTATATCTTCTTCCTCCTGTTTTTTTTTTCTCCTAATGACAATTTGTATGACTTTCTAGTCACTAGAAATGGCTATGTATACCAGCCTTGTCTGTCTTGTATACATATGAAACAATAAATATCAAATCTATATACCCCTCACGCATCATCACAAAATCTCCGAACTGTAAAGCCTACAAAGTTGAAATTTGGCACATATCTTGGCTTCTAGGTGCTCGCTAAGAAAGGATTTTTTGAAATAACCATCAGAGCATTAGTATTTCGTATATTATTGTTATTAACACGCTCTGATGCTAAGGAGTTCTACTCCCCCTCCCCACCTGAAAAGAAATCTGTTCCAAATGCAAAACACAAGCAGAGGAGAGAAGTTTCAGTTTCAGTTTTAGTCTCACAGCACCAAGCATCTTTAGTACAGAACAGTTGAGTTAAGCCATGTCCAGGCTCCTTGCTGTCTCCTTGCTCACACAACAAATACTGTTTCAGTTTCCAAACAGCCCACAACTCTCTCACACACTGATAGGACACTAGCCAGATGAATACCGATGGATGCTGCTAGGCAGAGGCAGATTTTTTTCTCCTTATTTTCCTCCCCAAAAGCTAAGCCTGACCACATAGTTTTGTAGTAAAGCACAGGTACCGGGCTTGTATTTAAATATGGAGACCAGCCCTCAAAATTTTCAGCAGGTTCCCTGCCGACCAAATTAATGCAACGTGGAGAGCTTCCATGTTGGAAAAGGCTCCTAAGATGTTCCTGAAATGTTTTATTTAGATGCACGTCCGTTTGCTCAATACATAGGACTTAAACAATGTAGAAAACTTTCCTCTCCCTAATTATATTACCCTAATGCCAGGCTGGAAATATTTAATAAGGTGACCCTCTTTCATTTGCTCCATCTATTTAATTGAGGGAAAATGAGTATCATTAAAAACCGTTGATCAAGCACAGAAGTTTAAGCTGGAAGCCGGGGTTTCATTTAGTAATAGGCTGAAAATAGCGAGGAAAAGCGCATTAAACTTGTCCTGTTTATAGAGAACATAAACTTACGCCACTGTTCAGCATGAAATAAGCTGAAGTTCTAAAATAGCTGGTTCAGATAATGAGGGAATGTCTTCTGTCATTAGTGTTTACTTAAGGAAGAAGTACAGCTTCAAAAACCAGGAAAGGGGAACATCTATTAATGGGAAAGAAATCTTAAGAATATATATGGCCAGGCCCCTTCCTCTCTGCCCACATCAATCCTCTTAATAGAATTGCAGGTTATATGTTAACTGTTTTATATACTTGCAAATGAGGCCTGAAATAACCATAATGCATGCATAATTCACAGATCAGATGAACATGCACACAGGTGTGTTTCTCTCTGTGTGTGTGTGTGTGTGTGTGTATCTCTCTCTCTCTGTGTATTGGATACTGATTTCCTCCTGGTTCAGCAGGACAAAGGATGTGATTTTTTTCCCCTCCCTGGAGGTCTCTTCGCTGCTGAGCATCTCCCAGCCAGTCTGATCAGGGGTGGGCTTCAAATATGTTAGCAACGGGTTCTCTGCCCGGTTGCTGGGTGTGCATGGGTGTGGCCATGGTGGGCGTGGCCTAGTTGGCCTCCTGCACCATGGCCGGCGGGGCGCGTTTTTGTCCTCCTTGGGCTCCGGAGGCTTTCCTAGAACCTCCAGATGGGCGCAAATGACCTCCCCGGGCTTCGGAGACTCTCTGGAATCTGGAAACGGGCCCATTTCCGGCCTTCCCAAACTTCTGGTAGGCCTGTTTTTCACCCCCCCGAGCCTCCGTGTGCGCCGTGCCCTTACCTGCATCCAAAACGGGCCACCTGGGGACTTCCAGGAGGGGCGGGGCCAGCCAAGAGTGGGATTTGGGGGTTCTCCGAACTGCGCAGAATCTTAGCTAGGGGCTCTCCTGAACCCCTGTGAACCCCCAGCAGCCCACCCCCAGTCTGGATCCGCAGGTTCACAAACGATAGAGCCCATCATTCCCTGCCCTTCTGTGTCCACAGAGCTGTCTCTTTTGGAAGATCAGGATACGAAGAGATACGAAAGTTTAGTCTGCTGACTCTGGAGTTAACTGTCTCAGTCAGTGGTGGGATTCAAATATTTTTACTACCGGTTCTGTGGGCAATTGGGCATGGCTTGGTGGGTGTGGCTTGGCTTGGTGGGTGTGGCTTGGTGGGCATGGCAGGGAAAGAATACTGGAAAAACTCAATTTCCTCCCCACTTCAGGGGGAAGATTACCTCAAAATCCTCCCTCCCCACCCCACTAACCTGCTTTCCAGCTCCATTCTCCTGTGCAGGGCAACCAAAGAAGACCCAGCTGATCAGCTGGGACTCAAGAGGCAGAGAAGAGATTGGGGTGGGGCCAATCAGAGGTGGGATTCCAAACGACTCAAAATTTCCACAGCCAGTTCTCCGAACTACTCAAAATTTCTGCTACCGGTTCTCCAGAAGTGGTCAGAACCTGCTGAATACCCATCTCTGGTTTCAGTACATTCTACTCTAGCTTCAAAGGTGTTTTTTCAAGAGGCAACTGGACTTTCCAGTTTTACACTGAAGACGTTTCGCTTCTCGCAAGGAGTATCAATCCTTCCGTCCCCTACCATCCAGTCAGAGCTGAAGAAGCTTCTTGGATGAGAAGCGAAACCTCTTCAAAGAAAAATAAAGGAAGTCCAAAAGCACCTTTGGGACAACCATGATCTGGAGGACTGAAAACCTTGATATACATTTCAACTCTAGCCTTCTTCAGTTTGGGTATTTTAGTATTTAGTATTTTTAGCATTTCTTTGATTTGTCAATCGCTTACAAGATACAGGTATAAGAATAAATATAGTTTTGAATACATGAGATGGATACTTATAAGAAAATAAAAAGAAACAGTAGAACAGGGACCGTAGGCACGATTGGTGCGCTTATGCACGCCCCCTGCAGGCCTCTTAGGAAAGGGGTGAGGTCAATAGTAGACAGTCTAAGGTTAAAGTTTTTAGGGTTTGGGGAAGAAACCACAGAGTCGGGTAGAGTATTCCAGACATTGACCACTCTGTTGCTGAAGTCGTATTTCCCGCAATCGAGTTTGGTGCGGTTAACCCTGAGTTTGTATCTATTGTGTGCTCTTGTATTGTATTTAAAATTATAAAGACAACATCACTGAGAACTCCTAGCTTGCATGGGCACTGTAGTCCTCAACTTACAATCCTGTTTTTAGTGGCCATTCAAAAGTATAAAAAAGTGACTTACACTTACAACCTTTGAGCATTCCCACGGTCATGCAATCAAAATTTGGGTGTTGGCAACCGTCTTGATTTTATGATGGTTGCAGTGTCCCTGGGTTAGGTGATTGCCATTTGCAAAGGGGCTTCGGACAAGCACCTTCAATGTGGAGGGAAGGAGAGTTGGGTTTGTTTAATGATGATGTGATTCACTTAACAACGGTGCAAAGATTTGCTTAACTCTGGCAAGAAAGCTCGTAAAATGGAGCAAAATTCATTTAACAACTCTCTCGCTTAGCCAAGGAAATTTGGGGCTCATTTGTGGTCATAAGCCAAGAACTATCCGCATTTGTAGACCTTTTGAAAGGTATGACAGCAATGTTTTTTTGGCAATCTTGGCTTCAAGTGATTGTTTTTGGTGAGATAGAAGAGAATCTCTGTATCTCAGGATTGAATTGTAGGGTCCTGGGTGCTCTCTGAGTTTGGTGGTTTTCTTGCAGATGTTTCATGACCCAATTAGATAACTGTCATGTCCCTGGTGGAGACTGACTCTGAGTCAGAGGAGGAATAGCCGACAGGGAGTGGAGATGTGGCTCCGGAGGTTGTGGAGGAGGCTGGGGAAGGGCAGAGGCCGGCTGGGCAGTCAGAGGAGGACCCAGGCCCATCCTCTCTCCATCCTAAGGCACACAGGGAGGAGAGGATAAGGGAGAGACATGGTCTACTTGGGAGGAGAGGGCCATGATCCTCTTCATGGGCTGCAGCTGTGACAACTGAATAAGAGTATGGACATATGTATGGGCGAGTGCTGGAAACAGCGCATGGAAATATCTCTAGTTTATGTTTCCTTTCTGAGTTTGGCGTCCTTCCCTGTGTGTGTTCTGTTATCTGTGGACATCCTCCAGCCCTTATCTTGCCTAGTTCGTGTTGCTTTTTTCCTTCTTCTTGTAACTGTTTGTGTGGGAGTTTTTTGTCTTCCGTCAAGGATATTCGGAGCTTGGAAGCAAAGTGAAGGAATAAAAGGGGCTTCACTTGTTTTCTGTGACTGTGTTTGTTTTGTATCTCACCCTGGGTCATCACAGGTAACATCATCAGTGATTGTTTTCTTGCAGACATTTCATTACCCAACTAGATACGTCAGTATATAGCACTGATGATGTTATCTAGTTGGATAATGAAACATCTGCAAGAAAACTAGACTCAGAGAGCACCCAGGATCCCACAGTCCTTTTCCTCTACCACCTCCTCTTCCTTCTCCTCCTCCTAGCACTGATGATGTTACCTAGTTGGGTAATCAAACGTCTGCAAGAAAACCAAGGTCAGAGAGCACCAAGGGACTCCACATTACATGAAGGCAAATGCTTGACTTGGTTCGGGCCTATTCTCTTCCATGAATCTGCCATTGTGTATAAATCACGTTTTATGATTAACAGGTGTGAAAACAATCATCGGTGACTAGACAAGCCATGGCTTAATGTCATATGTGATCCAAGCCGTTATTGTTTGTCTACCGTGAGGAAACCAATGTAATCAAAGGTACTAGATTGCACCTTGGAAATCTAGATCTAGGGTCCTACAAGACATTGAGATCACTGAGTAATTTGGGGCCATCCACTTTGGCTTAACCCAAACCATCTCACAGATTATTTGTTTGGTTGCAAGATAAAGAAGAGGTTCCCCTGCTTCCATAAGGGAGAGAATGAATAAATAATCCATAAACATGACCATTTTCTTTTGCGTTAATATTTAGGTCTTCAAAACAAGTCCTTAATTAATGCCTAATACTCCTTCCCCTTCTTTTATTTTCCACTCCTTCTTCCACATTTATAATTATCCTTTTACCAAAGGGGAGAAATTTTTGAGGAGGAAAAAATGGTTATTTTTGGCAAGGGGCCCTAAAGTGAAAACCTGCTGTGTTTAATGTGTAAATTATAATGTGTGCCCGTTAGGAGGAGTAATTTTTGCGAAATGCTCATATAACCATGAGATTCCTGAGGAAGCTGTCAAACAGTTTGCCGTTTTCAAGAGCAAAGATTAATTGAAAAGCAGCTTGTAATACACTGCCTATCTGAAGGGAAAATGAATAGCTTAAACTTAAATAAAAGCCAATAATCACAGAGAAGAATAAATTAGCGTAACGTACATTTGCATTCAGAAGTTGACAAAACAAGGGTTTTTTTTAAAAAAATTCTTTATTTTGGAGTCTTCCACATGGCTTTATTTGCTTTTAAATTAATAGAAAGAAACCCCAAAGCAAAACAGCTTTTCCTTTTCACAAATTCTTGTGTGATTATTTAAGCTGCGTTTGTGTTGGTGACCTTTGTGATGTCACAACAATTACATTTTTAACTTTAGAGGGAGTAAATTTGCAAAAAAATGTAGGCTATATTTTGTGAGTATTTAAGACATATATTTAAATTTTTTATTTGTCAAATAAAATGCAGACCTTCCCAAACCAAAACACACATCACATGTCTGGTTTTCTAATTCTGAGAATTCACCAGTCAGTTCTGGGAGTTGCAGAGAAGTATGAAGGACGCGGTGGCTGAGCTTGTCAATCAGAAAGGTCGGCAGTTTGGAGGTTCGAATCCCTAGAACCGTATAATGGATTGAGTTCCTGCTACATGTCCCAGCTTCTGCCAACCTAGTAGTTCAAAAACACGTAAAAAAATGCAAGTAGAAAAATAGGGGCCACTTTGGTGGGAAGGGAACAGCGTTCCGTGCGCCTTCGGTGTTTAGTCCTGCCGGCCACATGACCGCGGAGACGTCTTCGGACAGCGCTGGCTCTTCGGCTTTGTAATGGAGATGAGCATCGCCCCCTAGAGCCGAAAATGACTAGCACTTATGTGCGAGAGGAACCTTTATCTTATGAGGATTGGAGATCCATACCTAAATTGATGATTTCGTGAATTTGGTTTCCTCCTAGAAAGTTCTCCCCTTAGATGAAGTGAAGCAGCCACCTGACATCTCCACTGTTCAGTGAAGTGAAAAGACGTTATGGAATTTTCTGTCTCGGATGCTGAAATCATTTGTCCCCTTTTTCCAGGAGTGTCTCTCAATCTGGAGATTCAGGCAGTTCAAATGAGGATAAAGATTTATGGCAAGCTTAAGCTCTCTACAAGAATCTGGCCAACTAACAGTCAAAGGAAATGAGCAGGAGATAAGAAAGGCATTCAAAGTGGGCGAGGCTTAGTGGGGTCCTCATTGGTTGACTTAGTTGCTATGCCTATTCATTGGCTGATCTTGTTACCATGCTCTATTCCAGTTCATGAATATACTTTGACAACTACCTCAAACAAAAGAGAAATTTCTTTAACAGAACAATTAACCATTAACCAGTAGAACAGCTTGGATGCTCCAATTCTGGAGGTTTTTAAGAAGCAATTGGACAGTCACTTGTTTGAAGTAGATTTCCTGCCTGAGCAGGGGGTTGGACTAGAACAGGGGTCGCCAACCTTTTGGACTTCAGGGACCACCAAACTCATAATTTTAAATCCCACAGATTAGAGACCCTGGGAAAATCCCCTGAAAAGTCTGCAGGAAAATTCCTCACCCTGTTTTCCTACCGATCGATTGTTCTTTATTTAGGATCGCAGGATGCTGTCTCCAGCTCCGTTCTCAGGGGGAGAGAAAGAGAGAGAGAGACTTTTGCCTTCATGCAAGGAAAGCAGCAGCAGAAGCAGCAGAAGTCTTTCTCTCTCTCCCCCAAACTCCGCCAGAAATGAGGCTTTGCTGACACAGCTTCTTGGAGCAGGATGCCTTGCAGGGTCCCAAAGATTCATTTCTGGCGGAATTTGGGGGAGGGAAAGAAAGACTTTTGCTGCTTTCCTTGTGTGCTGCCAAAAACAGCAGAAGAAAAAAGCAGCCAGGTGGCCAGGCCAGGCATGTGGGGCGCGTGGGGCAAATTCCCCCCTCCCCCCTCCCCCCCATCTCCTCACTACCTCATGTTGTTCGCAATGCAAGCGATGCAAGCCTTGTGGTCCCACGGGCCATGTGGGTGGCACAGCCTTATTTTCCCGCACAGCCTTGATTAATTGCTTTAGGGGGGACATTTCTCTGTGGACCACCCAAATTTTCTCACGGACCACCAGTGGTCCCCGGCCCACTGGTTGGCGACCAATGGACTAGAAGACTCCCAAGGTTACTTCTAAATCTGCTATTGTGTGATCCAACATCCGGGATCATGTAGAACAGGGGTCGCCAACCTTTTGGACCTCAGGGATCACCAAACTCATCATTTTAAATCCCGCAGACCAAGAGACCCTGGGAAAATCCCCTCAAAAAAGTCTGCAGGAAAATGCCTTCCTACCGATTGATCATTCTTTATTTGAGAGAGAGAGAGACTTTGGGCTTCATGCAAGGAAAGCAGCAGAAGTCTTTCTTTCTCTCTCCCAAACTCTGCCGGAAAGGAATCTTTGTGAGACTTGTCACACTGATGCAGCCTCTTGGAGCAGGAGGTCTTGCAGGGTCCTAAAGACTCGTTTCTGGCGGAGTTTGGGGGAGAGAAAGAAAGACTTTTGCTGCTTTCCTTGCATGCAGCCAAAAGCAGAAGAGGAAAGAAGCGGAAAGAAGCAGCCCGTTGGCCAGGCGCATGGGGCAAGTTCCCTCCCTCTCTGCCCTTTCCATCTCCCCTCATTACCTCGTGTTGTTCGCAATGCAAGCGACGCAAACCTTGTGTTCCCATGGGCCATGTGGGCAGCACAGACTTGTGTTCCTGCGCAGCCTGGATTAATTGCTTTGGGGGTGACATTTCTCTGCGGACCACCAAAATTTTCTCGTGGATCACCAGTGGGTCCCTGGCCCACTGGTTGGCAACCACTGATTTAGAAGACAATTTGTTCGAAAAGTTCACAAACAGACATACACAAAGACTCTTTGTTCTTGTTTCCCCAGCAATTGCTGTCCATGGCGTGCTGTGATTCAGGAGCCCAGAGACTTAATTGCTGTGGAAGGGCATTCCCATGGATTGACTTAATCCCCCTTTTAAGCCATCTAAATTAGTAGCCATGGCTAATAAGCCTAACGAAGATACTGGCAACCAGCAGAGCATCAGCTGCGCCTTACCAGAAAGAGTTGCCAAGCCTTGTGTTTAACAGCAGTGCTGGCATTAGCTGGCAACACAAAGCTCACTGTTGGGGCCTTTTCTGTTTTCCATCTTGCAAGGGAGTCAGTTAGTTGTCCTGGGTCCTCCAGAAGAAAAGGGCTTTTCCTCCTATTTTTTTTGCAGAATTAGAAATGAATTGCAATGCAGTGAGGGTTTATGGGGTTCTTAAGTCTCATTGCATATTGGAAAATAATTCTCTCCTCTCCCTCTCTTTCTCCTTCTCTGTTTTTCCCCTCCCCTCTCTCATTCTCTCTCCCTCTCTTTCTCCCTCTCTTTCTCTCTCTTCCTCTCTCTTCCCCTCTCTTCCCTTCTCTTTCCCCCCTTTCTTTTCTCCACCTCTTATTCTCTCTCCTGTCCTTCTCATTCTCTTTCTCCACCCATCTCCCCCTCTCTCCCTCTTTCTCCCTCTCATTCTCTCTCCTTCTTTCTCTCTCCTTCTTTCTCTCTCCCTCTTTCTCTCTCTCTTTCTCTCCCTCTCTCATTCTCCCTTTCTTTCTCCCTCATTCTCTCTCTCCCTCTCTCTTCTCTATTTCTCCATCCCTCTCCTCCTCCCTCTCCCTCACCCATTCTCTCCCTCCCTCCTCTCTTTCTCTCCCTCCTTCTCTCTCTTTCTCTCCCCTTCTCTCCCCCTCCCTCTCTCCTTGTTTCTTTTGAGAATAGTCTTGACAGCTGCCGATTTTAGAAGTTGGAATCCTTAGTTTGAAAATAAGTGTTTTGTACAGGTAATCCTCAACTTACGACCACAATTGGGACGGAAACCTCCATTACTAAGCAGTAAGGTTGTTAAGTGAGCCACACTCCATTTAAGACCTTTTTGTTGTGGTCATTCAGTAAATCATACGGTCGTTAAACAAATCCCACTTCCTATTCATTGACTTTCCTCCGGTGGTGGGATTCAATTTTTTTTACTACTGGTTCTCTGGGCGTGGCTTGTTGGGTGTGGCATTGCTTGGTGGGCATGGCTTGGGTGTGGCAGGGGAAGAATACTGCAAAATCCCCATTCCCTCGCCACCCCACTAATCTGCTTTCCAGCTCCATTCTCCTATGCAGGGCAACCAAAGAAGACCCGGGGCCAGTCAGAGGTGGGATTGGCCGGTTCTCCAAACTACTCAAAATTTCCACTACCGGTTCTGTAGAACCGATCAGAACCGGCTGAATACCACCTCTGCTTTCCTCCCCTGGGACCCCAGGGATGCTGAAAATACATGATGGCCACCAACTGCCTGAATTTCAATCGTCGGACACTGCAATGGTTACTAATGTGAGGACTGATCATAAGTCATCTTTTTTCAGCCAGCTTCAAACTTTCAAGGGTTGTTAAATGAATGATTATAAGTTGAAGGCCACCTGCGATTGGATAAAACTGCTTCCAAGGAGAACAGTGGAATACAGGCGGTACTTGACTTATGGCCTTGTTTCAAACTTATGTCCATTGCAGCATCCCCATGGTCACGTGAAGAAAATTCAGGTGCTTGACAATGATTCATATTTATGATGGTTGCAGTGTCCTAGCGGGGGAATCATGTTGTTCCCCTTTTTTCATCCAAGAACCTTCTTTGAGTTCAGAGCTGAAGAAGTTTCTTGGATGAGAAGCAAAAGATCTTCAAAAAAAAGCCAGAAAGTCCAGTTTCCTCTTGAAAAAAAAAGCACCTTTGGGACAACCAGGACCTGGATGACTGAGAATCTCCATAAACAACCACATTAGTAATATAACAACTGCAGTGATTCATTGAGCCATGGTGGCACAGTGGTTAGAGTGCAGTACTGCAGACTAGCTACTTCTGCTGACTGCCAGCTTCCTGCAATTTGGCAGTTCAAATCTCACCAGGCTCAAGGTTGACTCAGCCTTCCATCTTTTCAAGGTCGGTAAAATGAAGACCCGGATTGTTGGGGGCAACATGCTGCCTCTGTAAACTGCTTCGAAAGCACTGTGAAGTGTTATATAAGTGTAAGTGCTATTGCTATTTAACAACTGTGTCAAGAAAGGTCACACAAGGGGACAACACTCACTTAACCAATGTCCCATTTAGCAACAGAAATTTTGGGCTCAGTTGCGGTGGTACCCCGAGCGCTACCCGTGGACGCCCAGATGCTTCCTTGTAAATTTTACACTTTGTAACCAAACCGTGCCACAAGTTTGTTTTCTTTCTTTGAATGTGAGTAACAATAATACTGGATCATCCACTACCGTATCTGTGTGCGCTGTTAGTTTGAACAACCTTTGTTTTAATGGCTGACCCAGTGAGTGGAGAAACACAAGTCCTTGCAGGGGCAGGAAATCAATAGGCACCAGAAAAGTCTAAAGAAAATGAATGCATCCAGTGTGAGCAAGTGACACAGAAATTATTATTATTATTTTTTCCCCTCGAAGAAGAGGGCCCATAATAGAAGGCAGATGCAAAGCTTAATAGAAACATAAAAAATACAGGAGGAGAACTCATGCACACACCTATTTCCCATTTATAAATCAGGCTCCCAGCCTCCTTTCTATATTTTAAAATGGGATTCAAGGATGGTTTTCATTATTTTCTTGTCCTGCAAAAAGCACAGTAAATATTTGTGCTTGTAAAGCTTAACTAGCTGACTCTAATGGAAACCAGTATGTTATGCCTCTTGGATTGGAGAAAAGAAAGGGAAGTCTTCCACTAATCTCCATTTACTTATGACAGCCTTTTTGTTTTGTTATTGTTTTGGAAAAGTGTCTAAAATTTGTTAAGTATTGCACACAGATTCTTTTTTTCTTCTTTTTCTTCTTCTAAAAAGGGTTTTAATAGGCTGACAATCTAAAGGGAAAGGGAAAGGAGTTAAAAGATATCAAACAAAATGCATATAGACTGTAAAATGCTATTGTGTTTCCCCGAAAATACGACCTACCTGGAAAGTAAGTCCTAGCTTGAATTTTAACCGTGCACCCAATAGAAGCCCTACCCCCAAAATAAGCCCTAATTAAGACCCCACACTCTCCAGGGTGCAGGGGGTGGAGTGAGGTGCACAGATAAAAATTAAGCTAGGGTGAGAATGGGGGGAAGGAGCTGGCCTACTTACCAGGCCTTGCACACCCTGATACTAGCTTTGCCTTACCGGCCTATCTTTTCTGCGGCTCCTTGCCGCGGCTAGTGCGCGTTGCTCCCGGCCTCTGTTTCACTGTCTTCTGGAAAGCCCTCTGTAGCCAAGAAACGAGGTCCAGATTGATGCGGGCATCACCTCCTGGCCTCCGTTTCTCCATCAGAGCCTTCTGGAAAGTCCTCTGAAGCCAATAAAAGAGCTCCGGATTGGTCCGCTGTTATCAGAGGCATTCTGGAAGGGCTTCTGACAGCAAAACAGAGACCAGGGGCAATGCGTGGAAAAGGTGGCAAGCAGCTGCAGAAGAAGTGGGCCAGCAGCGGGCTGCTGCTGGGCGGGGTTGTTTGTGCCACTGCTGCAAGGTGAATCAGTGTAAGACACACACACACACACACACACACACACACACACACACACCCTAAAATAAGACCTGGTGCCTTTTTGTTGGCAAAAAAATATAAGCCCAGATCTTATTGACAGGGAAACACAGTACAATGTAGCTGTGTATGAAAGACCTTCCTTCCTACCGTCCTTCCTTCCTTCCTTCCTTCCTTCCTTCCTTCCTTCCTTCCTTCCTTCCTTCCTTCCTTCCTTCCTTCCTTCCTTCCTTCCTTCCTTCCTTCCTTCCTTCCTTCCTTCCTTCCTCTCTCTCTTTTCAGCCTGTTCAAAGTCTCAGACTTCTGGTGTTGGGAAAGTCTCAACACTTCAGAGGTCATCCCCTTGGGAAAGCTGATCATTGAACTCAAAAGAGATTTCATCTCAGAACGATTTGATTATGTTCCCCTGCAATAAATAAGTATAAATAAATGGACAGTGCAAATAAAGAGCAAGAGAAAGACACGTTATTTAAATAGGCAAATAGGTCAGGTAAATGAGGTATAAAATAGTTTCACAGCTCTAGCTTCCGTCAGTTGAGTAACCAACCTTTAAATTGCTTATTCTATCAGCTGTCCCTTTGCAAAAAATAAAATCTTTCCACCCACAGTGTAAGAGATGTCATACATCCCAATCAGTCCGCCGTATCGTGATCTTTGTAAGATTGCCAGTCACCTGTCTTGCGTAAATCGAATGGCTCGAGTTCTGATTGTTTGCTGGGTTCATTCATTGTTCACTTGACACATTTTAGACGTCACTGAGATGCACCAGGCTCTTCCATATTCTCGTGACCAAATCAGCTTCTTGATTTGAGTCTTTTTGAACCACCCCAAAAGTTGGGTTGGACTAGACCGCATCTCCGCAGCCAATATCCAACATTTTATAGAAAGTATTGCTTATTTATTTTATTTTTATTTTATTTGGTTTGTCAATTGCATACAAGATAATAGGTATAAGTAAAAATATAGCTATGAATACATGGATACATATAAGAAAAAAATAAAAGAAACAGTAGGACAAGGGACGGTAGGCACATTGGTGTGCTTATGCACGCCCCCTACAGACCTCTTAGGAAAGGGGTGAGGTCAATAGTAGACAGTCTAAGGTTAAAGTTTTTGGGGTTTGGGGAAGAAACCACAGAGTCAGGTAGAGTATTCCAGACATTGACTACCCTGTTGCTGAAGTCGTATTTCCTGCAGTCAAGTTTGGTGCGATTAACCTTGAGTTTGTATCTATTGTTTGCTCTTATGTTGTTATGGTTGAAGCTGAAGTATTCATTGACAGGTAAATCATTGCAATGTATGGTTTTATATACTATACTTACTGTGTGTTTATGGTTCAGCATTTTATAGGACAGTGATGTGTCGTCGCATGCTGAAAGTGTGTGCATATGCGCGCACGCGTACCTACACCCATAGTGCAATGCGTGCGTGACACCACCACCCCACACATGCACATGCGACCCTCTGTGCACTGCATGCCTCTGTGCATGCACGCGCAACCCCCCTGTGCACATCCCGCCTCTACATATGTGCGTGTGTCTCCCACGCACATGTCTCCCCCCGCACATGCACGGCAGATACCCAACAATCAGCGGGCTGGTGAGGGGCATGCGCGCCTGTGCAGTGGATCAGTTCCGGGTGACATCTTGTGTGCTGGCAGAAATGGCTCTGCATGCCACTTCCGGTTATAAGAGGTACAGATTATTCATCTCTCTTGTAGACAAAGACCAGGCATTTAGATACCACTGTATTCATGTATTCTTTTCCCTCATCTCTCCTACAAGCTTCCCTCAAATCAGGGGTTTCAAACTCGATTTCATCGAGGGCTACATCAGGATTGTGTCTGACCTCTGGTGGTAGAGGTGGGTGTGGCCAGGATGGACGTGGCCAGCTCAAAATCACTTGTGTTGGGGGCGCCTGAGGTGGCCAGAGTTGCTTTGCCAGTGGAAAGGGACTCCCGAGCTCTGTTTTCAGCTGTGATGGCCTCCTGTCACCCTCTGCCAGCAAAAATTGAGCTACACGGCCCTCCTGAGCTCTGTTTTCACTGGCAGAAGCACCGCAGACCAGTCCCTCGCTGTTTCCAGGGTGGCCCTGCAGGCCAGATCTAAGCACTCCGCAGAGCCCTGCCTCATATTATGCTAAAGCAAGGATCTTGAAACTTGGCAAGTTTAAGACTTGTGGACTTCACCTCCCAGAATCCCTGAGCTAACTATGACTGGATGAGGAATTTTGGGAGTTGAAGTCCATAGGTCTTAAATCTGCCAAGTTTGAAGGCTACTGGAATAGATAGAGAAAGAGAGGTAGAAGAGAGAGAGAGAGAGAATAGAGAGAGAGAGAGGATCGATAGAAGAAAGAGAGGTAGAATAGTGAGAGAGAGAGGGAGAATTGAGCAAGAGTCTTCAAACTTGGCAGCTTTAAGACTTGTGGACTTTAAACTCGCAGAATCCCTGGTCTAACATGACTGGAGGAGGAATTCTGGGTGTTGAAGTCCACAAGTCTTAAAGCTGTCAAGTTTGAAGGCCCCTGTGCTAAAGGCATGAGTTGAAACCGTTGTCAACATAAACACAATTTTTCCTTTGCCAGCTAAATCTATTTATTTATTTATTTATTTTGGACAGAACAGGAGTTGTAATACCTATGTATCCTTTACAGTGTATTAATCCAGTGGAGTTTTCATGCTCCAAGGGGAGATTAAGCCCAGAGAGATCCTACAGGGACATCTCCCACCCTCAAAACCCCAGATCCGATGATGCAAAAAATGTAAGGAAAAACACGTTCAAATAAAATTTCTATTAGATATTTGGCTAAATATCAGTATCTTTTCTATGGAGATCCTCAGTCCTCCAGGTCATGGTTGCCCCAAAGGTGCTTTTTTTTCCAAGAGGCAATTGGATTCCTTGTTTTTCTTTGAAGACGTTTCGCTTCTCATCCAAGAAGCTTCTTCAGCTCTGGCTGGATGGTGGGAAATGGAAGGATTTATACTCCTTGCAGACAGCTGGTCATTTGCATCCTTTTAGAGGGTCGTTGAGGTCATTTGGAGGTTTATTTGTGTCGTCAGGATCACCTGAGTGGTGCAAATGGGCGTGGAACCTTCTTGGAACTGTTGAACATTTTTCAGACTACAGGAACTCCTCAGGTGACCCTAAAGACACAGACAAACCTCCAAGTAGCCTCAATGACTCTCTAAAAGGATGCAAATGACCAGCTGTCTGCAAGGAATATAAACCCTTCCATTCCCCACCATCCAGTCAGAGCTGAAGAAGCTTCTTGGATGAGAAGCGAAATGTCTTCAAAGAAAAACAAGGAAATCCAGTTGCCACTTGAAAAAACACCCTTGGGACTATCAGAGTCGGTCTATCAGAGAACATTCCAGTCTGCTCTCCCAAATGAGAGACATCTTGACTGAGATAATAAGGTTTTTTTCATCCACCTTCCAACTTTATTCTTCTGCTACCAGGACTAAGATTCTCAGCAACCCTCGATTGCTCTCTGGTTGTCCATTTTTCCAGCTGGATTTGCCTGGTGTTAAAATGGAAAACCTTGGCTACACAGACGTGGCCTGCCCTTGTCCTAATGGATTTTAAGTAGCTGCTAAGGAGGACAATAAATAGTCTGCTGATGTCACTCAGAGAGTAGTAGAAGGAAAGGTGAGTTGAGGACAAATGAGCCCCATTAAGAAATGCATGTTGCAGTTTCTACTCTTCCCTCAAGAAAAATTTCTTTACTTGAGTAAATGTTTGCACCAACATGGGCTGAAAGCTTCCAGAAATGTTCTTTGCCTGTGAAAGAGAAGTCTTATTTTGGCCAACTTGTTTTCAGGGTCCTTGATGACAGTCCCTAATAGATGGGATCTGTAGGGGCAACCTCTAAGAAGGCCCCCTTTTCATGGTTCCCCCTAGATAACAATCTCTAATCGATGGAACCTACAACCTATCCTGGTGGACAGGTGAACATAATAGGGACATATGGGAAGAACTATCCCTCTGGTTCAGTTCCAAGTTGGGAGAAAGGCACTGGAGACAAAATGGAGGCTGGAGGCTGATTGGAAGGAGGGTTTAATGATGAAGCAGAACCACATGTTTGTGGTTCTGGTGCAGCTGACCAAATGGAGTTGAGAGTGGGAGGTATTTATACCTTCTCATGGGCTTTGCACTTGAGCTTCCTGTTCCTGTGCATGAGCATGTATTCTTTTTCTTTTTAAATAATTTTTATTCTTTAAAAACAAAAAATACAAAAATCTCATTTCCATTAACAGTTATTGTGTCAATATATATATATGTTTCTTATTTTGTGACTATACATTATTTTTATCCTTATCCTTCACCCATTCGTACCACCTCTCCCATGTTGCATAGTATTCCCGATCCTCTTTGCCTTTCAGTTCCATAGTGAATTTATCTGGTTCAGCACAGTCCATTATTTTTTGTATCAAAACTTCATTTGGTGGTATTTTATCACTCTTTCAATTTTATGCTAACGTAATTCTTGCTGCAGTTAAGATGTGTACTATAAGGTATCTTTTATCTTTACTCAAATTCCCTTTGATCATACCTTAATAAAAATGTTTTGGGTTCCAAATTCAATTTATAGTTTGTAATCTCAAAAAGCCATCTCTGTATTTTCTTCCAGTATTTTTTGACCTCTATACTGTATATTGCCACCACATATGGAAAAACGTTCCTTTCTTTTGTTTGCATTCCAGCATTCTGGTTTCAAAGTTGGATACATTTTCGCCAGTCATGCCGATGATGAGTGCCATCTACAAAACATTTTGCATGAGCATGTATTCTAATGGCTGTTATAGGGGTTACGTAAGGGTCATCGCTGGCTCTATAGGTTATCTGAGCTAAGTTTGGTTGAAGTTTGGAGTGTGATTAAATGTCCTTAGGAGATTGTGCTCTGCTGCTAAGTGGTAGTGGGTTAATCCTATTATGTCCTAAAGGATCATGTCTTAATCCCATCATCCTGGACTGGAGGTCTTTTGTTTTGTAGATAGGCTAGCCCAGTCTTTTTTAATGGGCACAAAATGGGCAGGGAGCTGAAGCTCTGAGTTTCTGTCTCCTTTAAAAAAAATTTCTCAATTTCTCTTTTAGGGGAAATATTTTATCCTGTCTTTTTTTTTTTTAATATTTCTCAAAATGTTTCATTCTTCTAGGAGGGAGTTGGTGGCTTCCAACAGACAAATAAAATTATTGTCACAAATAAGATTGGGATTCTCCAAGTATGCATTGGTTCTAAAAATCCATAGAACAAAGCCTGACATGCATACTAGTTCAGCATCAAACAATTACATTCCCAACCTTTTGATCCAGAAGAAGAACCCAATGGCTTGGTGTTCCCATGCAGTGTTGCATGGAAAGAATTGGCGCATTAGTGCAAAACCCTGTTTTTACGAGAGTGACCCTGGTGAACAGGTCCTAGTTAACTGCTTAAGCAACTTCACTGATGATTAATGTTAATTGCTCATTTTGCAGGGCTGCCTCTTTTTCCCCTCCTCCTCCTCCTCCTCCTCCTCTCCTGCCCCTCTCCCGAATTAGCCTGTTGTTGCCTTTGATCTGGAAAGGAATACAAATGTCTTTCAATAGTTAGACAAGCGATCAGTTTGCCAACATGAAGACGGAGACGGCATCGAGTTGCACAGAGGTCAAAGTTTCTTTCTTTTCCTAAGCACCCCGAAGGTCACTCAGAGTTTAACTACATCTGGCACTGAGGAAAAATTGTGGTCAAACTCCCAACATTTTTGGGTGGAGGGGTGGAGGAAGGGGCATTGTTTTGATGCCACAAAGCCAACAGAAGGAAGACGTTCCAGAAAGGGCACACCTATTTTCCTTGCGTTGAATTTTAAAAATGTAGTGGAATCATGTGTTTTGCAGAAGGAGAAGAAAAATCCTACTCTACTTTCGATTTCCAGCAGGAATCTCTTCTTCATCCAGTTGGCAGAGTTTAGGCTGCATGCACAAAACTGAAGGCAGGTATTCTCAAAGGTTTTGAATAGGCTTCCACTAAGGGTGTTAAAAGATACCAAAATACAGACATAAATAGTAAAATGTAGCTGTGTATGAAAGACCCTTCCTTCCTTCCTTCCTTCCTTCCTTCCTTCCTTCCTTCCTTCCTTCCTTCCTTCCTTCCTTCCTTCCTTCTTTCCTCTACCTGCCTACTTTACTTCCTTCCTCCACTGCCTCCCTCCTTTCCTTCCTTCCTCTCTCTAATTTCCTTCCTTCCTTGCTTGCTTCCTTCCTTCCTCTACCTGCCTACCTTCCTTCCTCCGCTGCCTCCCTCCTCCCTCCCTTCCTCCCTCTCTTTACCTTCCTTCCTCTCGCTGCCTCCCTCCTCTCCTTCCTTCCTTCCTTCCTTCCTTCCTTCCTTCCTTCCTTCCTTCCTTCCTTCCTCCCTTCCTTCCTCCCTCTACCTTCCTTCCTTCCTTCCTTCCTTCCTTCCTTCCTTCCTCCCTTCCTCCCTCCCTCTACCTTCCTTCCTTCCTTCCTTCCTCCCTTCCTTCCTCCCTCTACCTTCCTTCCTTCCTTCCTTCCTTCCTTCCTTCCTTCCTTCCTTCCTTCCTTCCTTCCTTCCTCTCTCTCCCTCTCTCCCTCCCTCCCTCCTTTCTTTCTTTCTTATCATTTTTCTTGCTTGCTTGCTTGCTCAACTGTTAAGGGGTATCCAAACTTGCCATCTTAAAAACCTGTGGACATCAACTCCCAGAATTCCAAGTAGCCATGGAATTCTGGGAGATGAAGTCCACAGGTCTTACAGTTGCCAAGTTTGAACACCTCTGGGTTAGTCTAACTTTAACCAACCTGTAAACCACATAGGACATGACCTCCCAGTTGGTGTTTATCTTGAGGGTTATCAGAGTTTGTTCTTTTGGCTGTTAAGATTGGCCCTCCTACCATTCAAAAATCCATGAGGATTTTTGCCATTACAAATGTATGTGAGAGACCGAGCAATTCTCTCCATTCCTCAGATGAAAGATATGGAACCAGTGAATAGCACTGATTTGTGCAGCAGGAACTCAGAATGTCAGAGGTATTCCTCCAAAATGTGATTAATGGTCATGGGATTAGGTGAGTGTAAAAAGAGATTAAAGAGATTCATAGCGTGGTAGTGCCAAGTTCCGTTAGCCAAAGAATATTACTCACTGAAAAGTAACAGCAGCCAAATATTCTCCTTAAGTTTTCCTAAAATATTAATGGAAAACAAGCAGTCTATATTCTGTGGCCCCTTGTCACCTGGAGAAGCACCAGCTCATAGCTGTAAAATTTAGTAAATAAAGGTTGAATTTTCATGGGGCTCTTGGAGGGCTTCACCTTCCTGCTCTCATTCTTTTCTTAAAATTCTTGGTTAATACAAACAAACAAACAGAAAGAATTCCTTCTGATGATATCATAGCATCACTAGAAGGCCGTTGAAACACTGAGATGCAGTTCCTACAGTCAGTGGGACAACTTGTCTTCAGAAGTTGTGTGTGCTTCATCACTGGAGGTTTTTAAGAAAAGACTGGATTGCACTTGGGTCTTCTGCTTGAGAAGAAGGTTGGACTAGAAGATTTTCAAGGTCTCTTCCATTTCTATTCCGATTGAGAAGCAAAACATTTTCAAGAAAAACAAACAAACAAAAAAGTCCAGTTGCCTTTTGGAAAAGCAGCTTCAGGACAATCATGGCCTGGGTGATTGAGAAACTCCATAGATACTAAAACTTCAGATCTTCAAATGTTTATATCCCCTATTCAGTCTGATCAAATAGGGTTCTTTGTGGACTGGAATGTATGCACAATAGAAAATTGATACGTTTAAAACCATAGTTTGTTAAACATATTGCAACAGGCTAGATTGCGATGGCGATCAGGTCAGGTGTTGTTCTGATCTAGAAATCTTCATAATTCTTCAGGTTGCATAAAACAACTGTACTGGGGAAACATGTTAAGTCTCTCTTTCGCAACTAGTGCTATCATTGGTTTATCCAGAGGCAGAAAGATTGGCTGGTCTCTTGTTCTGGTATAGAAACTCCTAATATAGATTGTGGTTAACTTCATGAATCCTACCAGGGTTCTTTTGATTGAACCATTTCTACTTAAAAAAAAAATAAATCTAAGCCTCGGTTGGCTGGGTTTAGACATTGTAATTATTGGTTGACAAGCCATAGTGGCTGTGTTCAAAACATGCAAAGCTAGCCTGCCCACAATTATATCTTATCATGAGGTATGAACCAAGAAATAGTGTTTGCAAGCCTCTAATAATGCTTTGAATATAATTCTGTTAATGGAGAAGTGTCACGAACAACACTGATGCACCACAAATTTTACTCCCAAATAGGACAAAATTGATCAGCTGGTGTCTGAAATTTGATACTCAATATAAATGATGCACATATACAGTGTGCAGAGTAGAGTAGAGTAGAGTAGAATAGAATAGAATAGAATGCTTTATTGACCAAGTGTGATTGGACACACAAGGAATTTGTCTTCGGTGCAAATGCTCTCAGTGTACATAAAAATACATTCATCAAGAATCATAAGATACAACACTTAGTGATAGACATAGGATACTAAATAAGCAATCAAAATTATGCTAGGAAACTAAATAAAACTATATAAATCGTAAAGATGCAAGCAACAAGGTTGTAGTCATAACCAGAAAAGCAGATAGATAGTAGGAAGGATGAGAATAATAATAATAATACAGTCTTAGTAAATAGTTTGACAGTGTTGGGGGAATTAATTGTTTAGCAGAGTGATGGCATGTGGGGAAAAACTGTTCTTGTCTCTAGTTGTTCTGGTGTGCAGTGCCCTATAGCGACGTTTTGAGGGTAGAAATTGAAACAGTTTATGTCCAGAATGTGAGGGGTCTGTAGACATTTTCACAGCCCTCTTTTTGATTCATGCAGTATATAGGTCCTCAGTCGAAGGCAAGTTGGTAGCAATTGTTTTTTTCTGAGGTTCTAATTATCCATGTCTGTCTTGTTGGGTTGCAGAGCCAAACCAGACAGTTATAGAGATGCAGATGACAGACTCAGTAATTCCTCTGTAGAACTGAATCAGCAGCTCTTTGGACAGTGTGAGCTTTCTGAGTTCATAATATTCTGAGTTCATAATAGCCTCAAGACACGTGAGTTAATATTTTTCCCTCCTAGCCTCATGCCTTGGCTTGAGGTTTAGCACTTTCTGGTATGTTAAGCCATAATTTTGCGAGTGGTGTCCATTCCGAGAAACTGACTTGACCATCCTGCAGACGTTGGAGCAGCTAATCTAATAGCATTACAGGAAGATATGGATTGCGAACAAAGAAACACCTAATCCAAAATAATATTCATCTCTTGTGTAACTGGAAAATGATCTATATATTTGCTTTGTTTTGGAGGTGAGTTTATTATCTTCCTATCCCAATAAAAAATATTATTGCTGAGCATAAATAATTGAGTAATTAAGCAAAAAAAGCAACCCTTAATCATTTGCTCATGAGCAATCACCATTCAATTAAAGAGCAATTAAATGGTTATTTGTGCCCTGCAAAATAAGGCAGTCCTCAAATCAGTAACACAATCAATATTTTCACTGCAACAGGATGCGGTAGAGACGGACCTTTTAACCTGTACCGATTAAATTGTCATCAGACGATTTCCACCGCATGTTTATTTGTCTTGATTAGTATGCAAATTTACATGTGATTCTAGTAAATTTGGGAGTGCATCCATGGCGAGGGAGGAGGGGGTTGTGTCCGTTGCTTCTAAATGTTTCTATTGTCAGAAGTCCAAATGCTGTTCATTTTCGCCTTGTATACGGAAGAGCTTTGGTGTTATTGCTCAATTTTTACATGCTAAATCACAGTTTGTGCAGTTATATGACTGAACTGTATTTGGAGCTTCCTTATGCAAGTAGTCTTGGGTTATAGCTGTTTATTCCACAACTGTTCAAAGTTAGGATGGTGCAGTACAGGGGTCCTTGTAGTTCTGGCTGTCTCCAGAGGCCTCAGGAGCCCGGGAAGGCCATTTTCGCCCTCCTGGAATCTCGAGGAAAGTACAGGGAGGACGAGGACCTTCTGGAAGTTTCGGAAGTCCAGAAACGTTTCCGGAAGGCCAGGCCTGTTTGTGCAGGAGGCCATTTTCACCCTCTTGGAGACTCAGGGAAAGCCCAGGGAGGATGAAAATACATCCCCCTGCTGTGGTGCAGGAGGCCGACTAGGCCACGCCCACCATGACTACGCTCACCCAACAACCGGGCAGAGAACTTGTTGTTAAATACTTTGAAGCCCACCCCTGCCACAATCGTGTGGTTGTGCTTAGGGCACTGGGCTCATAATTATGACTTTGCAACAAGCCACGACGACATTCCCTGCCAGCTTGCCGACAAGCAAAATCAATGGGGAAGTGGGCAGGAAGTCGAAAGTCACAATCAGGTGATGGCATAATACTTGCTTAAAGAAGGCAACCAGAGTTGCTGGAATTGCCATAGTTAAGTGATATGATCACATGCGGTCATGCCTTACTACCATGTCACATTCTGGTCCCAATTTCCATCCTAACCAGAGGGCCACCCGTGTAAAGTCCACCTAGCCTGGGTTTCGGATCTTGTACGTTACCGATGGCTCTATCCAGTTAACAAGCTATGATTTAGAGTTGTTTGATCAAGATGAATGTCCTCGATCTCCCGCAGAGATGTCTCTAGTTCAGGCAAAACAGGGTTTTCAGTCTCAGTTGAGTTGCGATTTCTTCTGATGGCTTGTTGATTTCCAATCATAAATAAAACTGCAGTGGAAAATGCACGGAAGAGTATCCAGTTTCACTTCTAAGTGTTAGAAATTGACTGAAACCAACCACACTAGACACATCTCAAAATAAATTTGTCAGCGAGCGTTATTGTATAACAGGAAAAGCAAATATTGTGGCAAAGATGTTGACGTGAACAAGAGAAAGGATATAACGTTTCCTCAGAAGAAGTGATGGGTTTCCAGTAACTATTGCAGATCCAGTTTTCCTGGAGTGTTTTTTTCAAGAGAATGCAGAGATTGTATAGTATGTTTGCAATCTGACAGTGCTGAAAAGGATCTTCCAGTCAAAGAAACCTCACTTTAGTGCAGCCACGAGCCGAAACCTCATTAGCTCACGAGGCCTTGAGTTGAAACTTTTCCCTGTGAAAATGGGTAATAACATTCATCCTACACCGAATTGTGGATTTGGGCCTGCTTGTCTCTCCAGGTGAAAGCAGGCCTACTTCCAACAATTGTGGGCCATTGCAACCACATAGATCAGGGGTCAGCAACCTGCAGCTCTGGAGCCACATGAGGCTCTGAAGCCACATGCAGCTCTTTCGGCCCTCCCTGTCGGTTGATCCCGCCACTGGCTGACCCCTCCCCTCCTCTCCCCCTCACTCCTTGCCTGGCCTGAGAAAGTAAGGGTGATGGCGAGGGATGGAGTCTCGCTCCGTATTCCAGAGCAGGAGGTGACTGGCTGGGAGTGAGTGACGTTGAGCTGCCCATGCCCACCCAGTCACACCGGTTGTTAAATTATTGGCTCCCGCAGTTTTCTTTTCTGTGGGAAACGGGTCCAAATGGGTCTTTGAGTGTTTAAGGTTGCAGACCCCTGACATACATCTTATTGCAATAGATGTTCTGATAATTTACTTGTCTAGTGGACATAAAATGGTAAAAATGCTCTTTATAGGTAGTCCTTGACTTATAAGACCAGAATTTCCACTGCTAAGCAAGACGTTAAGTGAGTTTTGCTCCATTTTACGACCTCTCTAGCCACAGTTTCCAAGTGAATCCCTTAGTTTTTACGTGAACCTGGCTTCCTTGCTGACTTCGCTTGCCAGAAGAAGTGTGAAATGACCCCGGGATGCTACAACCATTGTAAATACATGCCAGTTACCAAGTGTTTTAAATTTGATCAGGTGACCATGGGGATGCTGCAACAGTCATAAGGGTAAAACAACGGTCATAAAACACTCTTTTCAATGCTATTGATTGTAAATTGAGGACTACCTGTAGTTAGTCCTGGAGATGACACAGAAACAACTCTGAAGTTGTTGGGGGGGGGGGATGGAGGGAGGGAGGGAGGGAGGAAGGAAGGAAGGAAGGAAGGAACGAAGGAAGGAAGGAGAAGATAGGGTGGGAGGGGAGAGAGGGAGGGACGAAGGAAGGAAGGAAGGAAGGAGAAAATAGGGTGGGAGGGAAGGGAGGGAGGGAGGAAGGAAGGAAGGAAGGAGAAGATAGGGTGGGAGGGGAGGGAGGAAGGAAGGAAGGAAGGAAGGAAGGAAGGAGAAGATAGGGTGGGAGGGGAGGAAGGAAGGAAGGAAGGAAGGAAGGAAGGAAGGAAGGAGAAGATAGGGTGGGAGGGGAGGGGGGGGAGGGAGGGACAAGGGAAAGAAGGAAGGAGAAGATAGGGTAGGAGGGGAGGGAGGGAGGAAAGGAAGGGTGGGAAGGAAGGAAGGACACAGGGTTACTGAACATGGCATAATGGAATCGGCAAATTATAATTAAAAGCTTTAAAAAACTCTTAACAGTATGAATGTCTTGGCTGTTTGTAAAGTCGCCTTGCAGAAGGTGCATATCAAAATGATATTCATTTTGGTACATTTGGGGAGGCACAGTGTTCGAAAGTATTGGGAGGATCACTGACAAAACTTTTAAAAAATGACCATGCTATGCTTTTTTGCAAACCACCAGAAATGTCTGAATCCATAGTGCAAGATTAAAGCAAACAGTCCTTCTGTAAATTCTATCCAGCGAGGCTCCTACTCATTTGTTGAACATGTTTGAATGTGGACTCACATAGAAGTCAAAACCAATTGATTTGAGGCCTTGCATAAGATCAGGTCTCTTCTGGCTGGAAACCAAGATGGAATGAGAGGTATTGATCTGTGCAGCATATTTTATTTATTTATTTATTTATTTTATTTTGTCAAGCGATTATAAGATAACAGGTATAAGTATAAACATGGTTATGAATACATGAAATGGATACATATAAGAAAAAAAGAAACAATAGGACAGGAACGGTAGGCACGTTGGTGCACTTATGCACGCCCTCTACAGACCTCTTAGGAAAGGGGTGAGGTCAATAGTAGACAATGTAAGGTTAAAGTTTTTGGGGTTTGGGGAAGAAACCACAGAGTCAGGTAGAGTATTCCAGACATTGACCATTCTGTTGCTGAAATCGTATTTCCTGCAATCAAGTTTGGTGTGATTAACCTTGAGTTTGAATCTATTGTTTGCTCTTGTGTTGTTATGGTTGAAGCTGAAGTATTCATTGACAGATAGGACATGGCAATATGTAATTTTATGTACTATACTTAGATTGGACCGAAGGCGGCGTAGTTCTAGGTTTTCTAGGTCTAGAATTTCAAGTCTGGTGGCATAAGGTATTCTGCAACGAGTAGAGGAGTGGAGAACTCTTCTTGTGAAATATTTCTGGACTTTGTCAACTGTATTCATATCAGATACGTAATGTGGATTTCAGACTGAATGAGCTGTATTCAAGTATTGGTCTAACAAAAGTTTTGTATGCTCTAGTTAGTGGTGTGATATTACTGAAAAAAAGCATATTTTATTCATATTATTCTGTATTGTATTGCATAGGACTCTCCAGAGTCAAGACAGGTTGGTAGCCTCCCTCACAGGGTTGTCAGAAAACTCCAAATAACCCCAGTTTGATTTTCTAATTCTGCATCTAACATCTAACTAATATTTTTAATTTTTACGATTTTACTTGTAAGCTGCCCAGAGTTGCTTTGCAGAGTGAGATGCACAGCAAATAACTTTAACAAACAAATAAATAAAAAGTAAGCTACACCCAGTGTGAACAGTGGAGCAGACAAGTGGCTTCAAATCATCAGGAGCAGGGAAATAATTAGGTGTTTCTATTTGCTCAGAAGAGATGTCCCTTACATTTTTCTTTGTACCCTTTCAAGCATCAGAATCAGGGGTGTTCAAATGAGCCCAGGTTTATTCCATGCTATCCCTTCTTAAACAAGAATCCGAATTACTAACAGTCAAGGCAAATCGGTGGTAGATAACAATCAATATCTATGGAGATTCTCCATCATCCAGGTCATGATTGTCCCAAAGGTGCTTTTTCAAGAGGCAACTGGACCTTCTTCTTTTTCTTTGAAGACGTTTCGCTTCTCAACCAAGAAGCTTCTTCAGCTCTGGATGGATAGCAGACTCAACAACTCTCTAAAATGCAAATGACCAGCTGTCTGCAAGGAATATAAATCCTTTCATTCCCCACGCCCATCCAGTCAGAGCTGAAGAAGCTTCTTGGATGAGAAGTGAAACATCTTCAAAGAATAAAAAGGAAGTCCAGTTGCCTCTTGAAAAAAAAAAAAAAACACTTTTGGGACAAGCAGTGAGATCCCGACAGATGAGAGTGTAATCAAAAAAAAAAAAATCAGAATGTGCAGAAATGGATAGATTAACTCTTACAATTAAGGAAAAAGAAGAAACTGAATATTTCTTGATATGGGACTTACTTTACCAACGGTTAGATCAGTGGTCACCAACCAGTGAGCTGGGGACCACTGGTGATCTATGAGAAAATTTTGGTAGTCCGCAGAGAAATGACACCCCCCAAAAAAATTCCCCCCAAAACAATTAATCCAGGTTGCACGGGAACACAAGGCTGCACCACCCACATGGCCTGTCCACCCACTGGCCCCCACTCTTTGGCTGAGCACAAACCTTGCCTTGAATAGAGCCACGAGAGAAGATAAGACCAATGGCAGGGGAGGGAAATCCGCCCTGGGTGGCTTGCTGATGTTGGTGGGAGAGTCAGTCCCTATTCCAGAACTGGCCCTTTGGTCATCCCGGAGCAGCTCCTTCAGTCCATGGCAGGCTGGTGCACCCAGGTGGATGAGCAGCTGCTCTGGGATGACCAAAGCGCCAGTCCTGTGACTACTGCAGCTCTGGAATATGGACTGACTTTCCTACCCACGTCAGCAAGCCACCGTCAGTCAAAATTCATATTAGTGGTCCACGGGATTTAAAATTATGAGTTGGGTGGTCCCTGAGGTCCAAAAGGTTGGCAACCCTTGGATTAGATAATAAAAACAGAAGTTAGAAATATAGGGATGTAAATGCAGGACAAATGTTAGAAAGGAGACTTGTTAAAGTAGATAAGTTAAATATTATTGTTATTATAGTATTAATATTATTGTGATGAACATCATTGTAAACATTTTGATTATGATTGCTTAAAAATAACTGTACCCAGTCAACACACTGTTTGATTGAAATTGAATTTTTACATATTATATAAATAAAATAAATAAAACATGGGGGAAAAAAAAACACCTTTGGGACATAAGAGTCAATGGAATTCAAGATGGGTTGCAGTTAGATCTCTTGTGACTGCAAAGGAATTCCAAACTAATGACACTCTTGACTCCTCCCTCGGGCTCTCCCATATTAACCAAACCTTAAGAATGCCTGCAGACAACTTGTAATGGGTGATTGACCGGTCACTTCAGAGTTCAGAAAGAGTTAAAATTCTGACAGCAGAAATCAGAAACCAGCAACCCAAGGACTCTGGTCAGGGCCTTAAAAAGAAAAAGAAAATCGATGCAAAGTACATTGCTGATGCAAATCCTTTTGACAAAAGAGCACTTAAAGTTTATTTTCACTTTTGTTTCAACAGTTCACGACCGGGGAGACCCCCCAAGCGCTCTCTGGGGGTTGCGATACAAGAGAACACGCGCTTGCTTCCCCACGGAGTGCCGGGCCTCTTATCTCCGGGGCTTATCTCCCCAACAGGTAATAAAACCCTTTGGATGCTTCCCTCCCTTCTCCGTCCTGTGCAGCCGTTGAAATAAACTAATATTGATCTAACTGCCTTGTCCTTCAGGGCTTTTTCAAGCTGTACCAGAGGTTACATTATTGGATTTCTTGAGCATTCATGAAACCTCTCTCCAGACACCCCCTCCCCACATCACCCCCCCACCCCCCCAAGCCCCTCACCCCACGTGGCGTTGCTGAGCTGACTAAAACCTAATGGATTTGCAATTTAGCTCTTCATTAATCGTAATTTCCTTAAAGGGGAAAGTGCCATTAGATGCCTTGGTCATGCGATATGGGGAAAGGTTGATCTCAGAGCTTTGGAAGGGGCTGGGAGGGGACCCTTTGAGGAGGCTGGTATCCAGAGGGGTGGGGTGGAAATTCTCTTCTCTTTGTTGCCTTCCAAGCTCAAAAGCTAGCAATCATGGGGACAGCTTCGTAAACGCCAATGGATTTTGGCCTCAGGATTTGCAGCGTGATAAGGGATGCGGTGGCTCAGTGGCTAAGATGCTGAGCTTGTCAATCAGAGGTTCGAATCCCCAGCGCCACGTAACGGAATGAGCTCCCGTTCCTTGTCCCAGCTTCTGCCAACCTAGCAGTTCAAAAACACGTAAAAAAATGCAAGTAGAAAAACAGGGACCCCTTTGGTGGCAAGGGAACAGCGTTCCGTGCGCCTTTGGCATTTAGTCATGTCGTCCACATAACCACGGAGACGTCTTCGGACAGTGCTGGCTCTTCGGCTTTGTAACGCAAATGAGCACCGCCCCCTAGAGCTGGAAATAACTAGCACGTAGATGCGAGGGGAACCTTTATCTTAAGAGCATAAGAAGCTGGGTCGTGTAGATTGCAAGCTGTTGTCTGCTTTGGTAGACCTCTTCTGTGATTAGACAATAGGGAGCTTGAGATGGTGTAGGCCAGCAATGCCATCAGGAGGGCCAATTCACTGAACATTGTTGCTTGCAGCAGAGAACATCGGGATGCTTCCCTAAGCCAGCTTTCCTATATGAAATGGGCAGCACCACAGTCTTCTTGCTTGCTTGCAAGACTTCTGCTGACTGCCGGCTGCCAGCAGTTTGGCAGTTCGCATCTCACCGTCTCAAGGTTGACTCATCCTTCCATCCTTCCGAGATGGGTAAAATGAAGACCCAGATTGGTGGGGACAAAATGCTGGCTCTGTAAAACAGTTTAGAGAGGGCTCTAAAAACACTATGAAGTGATATATAACGCTAAGTGCCACGGTTGTTAAGCGAATCCCTGTGTTTGTTAAGTGAATCACTGTGTTCATTAATCAAAATTGGCTTGCCCCGTTGTCTTTGTTCGTGGAAAGATGGCTGGAAAGATTGCAACACAATCCTGGAACGTTGCAACCGTTGTAAGTAAATGCCAATTGCTGAATGCCTGAATTTTGATCCCGTGATGGTGGGAAAGCTGTGACAGTTGTAAGTGTGAGGCCGTAAGAAACCTTTTTCAGTGCCTGTGTAACTTTGAATGATTGCTAAAAGAATGGTTGTAAGTCGACAACTTGTATGAAGAATATCAGTGAATCTTAACTAATCAACATCCCTACAATGTCCATGAAAATAAGGAGAGGAGGAGGAGGAAAAGGGAAGGGAGAGAGGAGGGAGGGAACAATATAGGAGAGAGAAGGGAGGAAGGAAAGAAGGAGAGAGAAGGAAGGAAGGAAGATGAGAAGAAGAGGGAAGGAGAGAAGGAAGGAAGAAAGGAAAGAAGGGAAGGAGGGAGGGAGGAAGGAGAAGGGAAGAATAATGGAGAGAGAAGGGAGGGAGGGAGGAAAGAAGGAGAGAGAAGGAAGGAAGGAAGATGAGATGAAGAGGGAAGGCGAGAGAAGGGAGGAAGGAAGGGAAGAAGGGAAGGGAAGGAAGAAAGAAAGGAAGAAAGAAAGAAAGAAAGAAAGAAAGAAAGAAAGAAAGAAAGAAAGAAAGAAAGAAAGAAAGAAAGAAAGAAAGAAAGAGACAGAGAAATACAAACGGCTGAATTATTTCATGCCCCTCTGTCTGCTATCCACGCAGCCCGATGAGGAAAGCCAAGGGAAATAGTGATAACTTATGATGGCTGGTTATGAATCATGCTTCACAACTCTAATCACATATTGAGATGTCCACATGTACAGTATTTCAAGATGCAGATGATACGCCTTTTGTCACTCTGCGGCAACCCTTGAAATAGTAAAATAAAAAACAGCGGAGACACATCGCAGGATTCCTCCCGCAAAACTATAGTCTGAGCCATTAACCATAGCCTGACATTCAGCAGTTCTGCCATGGCAGATTTTTGCCTTGGCGTACAGATGAAATTTAAAAAGGGGAATAATGCATGTTTCATTTCCACGCTGTCTTCATCTTCAAAGCCTCCATACTTCACTGTGGGAATCATCACTGTTAACATTAATGTTTCCCGCAACAAAGGCGAAAACCATGGCCTATGTTTGCATGTCAACAGTGCATCTTTAAACACCCTTGTAAATGCATCTGGAAAAAGAGCAGCATTGCAAAAAACCTTCACACGACAGTTACAAGGTGTCACTCATCCATCTCTTGTCCCTCTGCTTCTCTGACACATGGAGGCAGAGAGCTGGAACGTTTCTATAGGTAATCCTCAACTTATGACCATAATGGAGTCTTCCCATCACAGTCAATCAGAATAAAAGTGGAAGGGACCTTAGAGGTCCTCTAGTCCAATCCCCTGCTGAAGCAGGAGACCCTATACCCGTGATGGTGAACCTATGGCACATGTGCCAGAAGTGGCATGCAGAGCCACTTCTACCAGCATGCGAGAGTTCGCCCAGAAGAGCCCCACTGCGCATGCACACATACTGCCCACCCAACAGCTGATTGTCGGGTATCTGGCATGCATGCAGAGGTGGGGGAAATGCATGTGCTTGCGTAGAGATGCACGGCCCGTAGGGAATCACGCATGTATGTGCACGGGCATGGGGGGGCGCATGGATTGCCTGTTCTCGCGTTTAATTTTCGGCACAGGAGCCCAAAAAGGTTATCCACCATTGCCCTATACCAGGGGTCGCCAACCTTTTGGACCTCAGGGACCACCAAACTGGTTCTGTGGGTGTGGCCTAATTTGTGGGTGTTGCTTGGTGGTCATGTGACTGGCTGGACATGGCTTGTATGTAAATATTACAAATATTTATATTAATATTGAATTTTTTATTTTAAAAAAGAGCAACTTTTACCCAAAATCAGGCAAAGCAGGCAGGCAGATTGAGTTGCTCATAGAATCACAGATTCATTCAGAGATCGATCTATCTGCCATTGGCTAGCTCAGTCTGTCACATAAAATTTGCTTGCAAGCAAACTCACAAAATTAACTCACAACACACCATGTACGTAAATATTGAATTTTTTATAAAAAAAGAGCAACTTTTACCCAAAATCAGGCAAAGCAGGCAGATTGAGTTGCTCACAGAATCATTCAGAGATCTATCTATCTGCCATCGGCTAGCTCAGTCTCTCAAATTTGCTTGCCGTGAGTCTGCACTGAATTTGCTTGCAAGCAAACCTGGAAGGGAAGTTCGGCTGTACTTAAAAGCAGAACTGAAGATCTAAAGACTAGCTAGAAAGCAAGAAATCCAACCATTTCCTGCTTCCTAGCTAATCTAAATCTCCCGGCAGAGCAGAACAGATGATGGTCGGAAAAAAGGAAAATAGCAATTTAGCAGGCAAGTTTACCGGGTAAGGAGTGAGTGGGCGGGGAGGGTTCCTTGGGCCATGTGGATGGCGCAGTCTTATGTTTCTGCGCAGCCTGGATTAATTACTTTGGGGGGGTGCTCTGGGGGTGAGATTTCTCTGCGGCCCACCAAAATTTTATCATGGCCCACCATTGGGCTGCGGTCCACCCATTGGCAACCGCTGCCCTATACCATTTTAGATAAGTATCTGTCCAGTCTTTTCTTAAAAACCTCCAGTAATGGAGCACCCACAACTTCTGGCTCCACTGGTTAATTGTCCTCCCTGTTAGGAACTTCCTCCTTGATTCCAAGTTGCTTCTCTCCTTGATTTGTTTCCATTCATTGTTTCTTGCCCTGCCCTCTGGTACTTTGGAAAATAAATTGACCCCCCCCCCCCTCAGTGGTGGGTTGCAAAGTGGTTTACCACCGGTCTGGTGGGCGTGGCTTGTTGGGGCACTTGGTGTGCACACACTTTGCATGTGTGTGTGTGTGTGTGTGTGCCAAACACGCACTTTGCGCCCGCACAGTGGCTCTCCTACTCACCTTCTGCAATCCTGCACTCTCCCTGCAGCTTCAGCAGCTGACGCGTGGCAATCAGCAAGGTGCGCTTCAAAAGCAGGGAGTAAAGGTCAGTACAGGAGCCTGGGCGGGCGGATAGGCCCAACAGCAGCTCCTCAGAGAGAACCGGTTCGGTCTCCGCTGATCTTTGGCACTACCAGTACACTAGAAGTGAGGCGAACCGATAGACTAGCACCACTGGACCCCCTTCTTGTCTTCGGCAGCCCCCTCAAATACTGGAGTGCTGCTATTATGTCCCCAACCCCGGTCTTCCTTTTCTTTAGACTGGCAAGACCCACTCCCTGCAACCGGTTTATAAAAAACGGTCATAAATAACTTTTTTCAGTTCCGTTGTAACTTGGAAAGGTCACCAAATAAACAGGTGTAAATCGAGGACTGCCCGTGCAAATATAAATATAGATTGCAAATATATATATATATATATATATATATATATATATATATATATATATATATATATATATATATATATATATATTATATACTTTGTATTACAACACCCTGTTAAGCCCCAATTAAGGGAGAAAGCATACTGCTTTCTTTTCTGTCTTTCGGCTCATCACCAGAGACCATACCGACAGAAAGCTATTTGTTTCGTTGCCTTTTGTTTACATGTGTGTTTACTTTTGTTTACTTTTGTAATACAAAGTATATACTTATTCCCCTGCCTGAGCTGATAAGGAGAGAGCCAGTGGTGTAGAGGCAATTACAACTGCCTCACATGTAATACTTCCCTGGTTCGAATCCCAGTAAGGGTATGGCTAGCTGAAGAGAGCTAACTAGCTCGAAATAGATCTATACTAGTCTCCCTTATTTATTATTTAAAAATTATCAGCTTAAAAACCTTACATATATATATTATATTTATACTTTGTATTACAACACCCTGTTAAGCCCCAATTAAGGGAGAAAGCATACTGCTTTCTTTTCTGTCTTTCGGCTCATCACCAGAGACCTTATTTATTATTTAAAATTATCAGCTTAAAAACCTTATACATATATTATATTTATATCTATATTTATATTTGCACAGGCAGTCCTCGATTTACACCTGTTTATTTGGTTACTGTTCAAAGATCGATCTATCTATCTATCATCTCTATCTATATCTATCATCTATATCTATCAATCTATCATCTATATATCTATCAATCATCTATATCTATCATCTATCTGTATCTATCTCTATCTATCTATCATCGATCTATATTTATCAATCTATACCTATCTATCTATCTATCTATCTATCTATCTATCTATCTATCTATCTATCTATCTATCTATCTATCTTGCCAGAGAGAAGTGTTTTTTTGGGCAGATCTTTAGTTAAACCATTCTTTTTCAGTGTTTCGAATGGTCATTAAATGAATGGCTGTAAGTTGAAGTCTACCTGTACAGGTAATGCTCCACTTACAACAGTTCATTTAATGACTGTTTCAAAGTTACATCACAGAAAACACTGACTTATGACCGTATATCACAGTTAGGACTGTTGCAGCATCCCCAGAGCCACACGATCAAAAATTCAGGCCCTTGGCAACTGATTCATATTTATAATAATAATAAATAATAATAAATATTTATTTATATACCGCTCCTCTCCCGAAGGACTCGGAGCGGTGCACAGCCATACAATTAAAACAATAAATATGTCAAAAGTTAAAACTAAATTAAACTAAATTTTTAATAAATTTATATTTATGACGGTTGCAGTGCCCTGGGGTCACAGGAATCCCCTTTTGCAACCTTCCAAGAAGCCAAAAGCCATGAGGAAACCAGACTCATTTAACAACCATGTTACTAACTTAGGAACTACAACGATTTACTGAACAATTTGGCAAGGAAAGTCGTAAAATGGCGCAAAACTCACTTAACATATTTTTCACTTGGCCATGTGGGCTCAATTGTGGTTGTAAGTCAAGGACTTCCTGTAGCTATTTTTGATTTGGACCCTGCATTATGCTTTGTTGGTAGATACCTATAAGCAGGGCGTGGGATTCAGCCGGTATGGACTGGTTCGGGTGAACTGGTAGTTCTGGCAATTAGTTGGCCAGGCCACCCACCCCTGCCTTAGCCTGTCCTATATTTCTATGTTTTGCAGCCCATTGTCAGGATTCCAGAAATCGCCCTAATTAAATCATGATTCTCGAGCCAAACTTCAAAAAACTTCAAAGGATTCATTAGATGTGACATACTGGCATTGTCCCGTATGGAGCCAACTCTGGCTTACATCATTTAGAGTCCCCTGTGACCCTGTTTCCCCTCCCCCCCCGGGTGTCTCATAAACCAGATTCTCCAATTGAGCACACTCCCAGGCTGGGTATCATCATTCACGTTCTTCAATTAAATATATTTACGGGCAAAAACTCTGGTATTTTAGTTACAATCTTTTAAAGATAAAGAGTTGGAAGGTACTTCTGCTTTCAACTGTTCTTCCAGATTCCCTTCCTTCCCCCCCCCCCGCCCCCCCCACCATGGCAACTAGTAAAATAGGCACAGGAATGTTTTATGAGTTGACACCCAGCTGATTCAAAGCACGCACTCTCACCGAACCGATTGTTACACCGGTTGAATCCCACAACTGCCTATAAGCCAGATATTGTATGCTAATATAAATGTTGGGGTGGAGAAAAATAACCTTAGAAACCATGAAATTTTCTCAGCTAAATGTGGGCTGGGGCACATGATCGCTTTCATCATCATCATCATCGTCAACCATGGAGTCATGTCTGACTTTCGATCACTGGACCATCAGGAAGGAAAGTCGTAAAACAGGGCAAAACTCAACTTCACCAATGTTCCCACTTTAGCCACATAAATCTCAGGCTTAATTGCGTTCCTAAGTCAAGGACTGCCTGTACTTGAATGTCTAAAGCTAATAACATCATTAAGTTGCAAGCAGTGTCGAGGTTTGCCCTGTGGCACAAAGTCCAGGGTTGTTGTTTTTTTGGATTCCTTCCTCTTGGCTTTGCCATCCTGGTTTTCCTCCCTATGGCGAAAGGATTGGTGCTACCCACGTTCTGTCATTGTGATAAATGGCCCCTCTCTCCGTAGCTTCCGTTCCATCTGCTGCGCCCTCGGACTACACCGATACGAGAAGGCGCTCATGCTCTGCAGCCCATAAGCTTCGGAGTAGCACATTGAGGGTCACGCAGGACAATCTGTGCATTTATTAAAATGGTTTCTGAGATAATGAAAACATTGGGCAAGTAATATCGGCGCCTGCAAACTGCCATCATTGTATTGACCAGCGACAAGCTAAATTGGGGAGGGCAAGTTTCGGTGGATAGCGCTGCGAATCAAGGATGAAATGCATACAATTCAAAGGATGTTTTGTTTGGGTGTCTTGTTCCAAAATGTCTCCTTTCTCCCAAAGCCTTTGTGTCTGTATGGAAATACTCATTGCTCTTAGAGCAGGGGTATCAAACGCAAGGGGCCACAGAGTGCTTAGATCTGGCTTAGATCGCTCAGAAGGGCTGCCTGCAGCCCCTCCCAGACTCCGTGTTTAGCCACGACAGCCTACTGCAGTCCTCTACTAGCGAAAATGGATCCCCCAACCCTACCCGGGCCACAGGTGCCACCGATATGAGTGATGTCGAGCCAGCCACGCCCTCCCCTGGCTCTCCGACATCAACAAACCACCCTGATGTGGCCCCCAATGAAATTGAGTTCGACACCCCTGTCCTATAGGATTCTTTGAGCCTGAGAGAGGACAAGGGGTGTTTCCAGAATATAGGTAGTCCTCAATGTGCGACCTCAATGGAGCCCCAAATTGTTACTGCTAAGCAAAGCAATTGTTAAGTAAGTTGTGCTTTGTTTTACGACTTTCTTTTGCCACCGTTCATAAGCGAATCACTGTAGTTGTTAAGTGAATCAGGCTCCCCCCTCCCATATTGACTTTGCTTGTCAAAAGCCAACTGGGGAGGTTGCAAATGGTGATCAGGTGATCCCAGGACAGTGCAATTGTCGTAAATACATCCCAGTTGTCAAGCGCACGAATCCCGCCTCCGTGGGATGTTTTAAGTGTGAAAAACATTTGTAGGTCCCTCTTCCCAGTGCTGTTGTAGCATCCAGTGGTCACTAAATTAATAGTTGTAAGTCAAGGACTACCCGTCATGCAGAATAAGAACAGGTAAATGATCTTGTGATATCAAGAGATTTAAAGAGCGTCCCTCTTAAACCAGGACTTAGCTAGAAAGAAGATAGAACAGAAACATGAACGCAGCAAGGACCAACTTAGATTGGTGATCACATGACTCTGGCCACTGCAGCTGTCATAAATATATAGCAGTTGCCAGGCGGCTGAATTTCCCCCCCATGGGGATGCTGCAACCTTCCTAAATATGAGAAATGGCCATAAGTCACTTTTTCCGGTGCCATTGTTCCTTTAAACGGTCAGTAAATGAATGTTTGTAAGTCAAGGGCTATTTGGGGGCTTGCAATAAGCAGAGCTGTCTGAACCTTAGTACAACAACCCTATGAGATGTGACGGGCCCAAAGTTACCCAGCTGGTTTTCATGGCCAAGGCAGACTTGAACTCACAGTCTCCCATTTTCTAACCTGGGGCCTTAACTGTTAGATCAAATTGCTTTCTCCAACTGCTTTTCTTGGGAGGGATTTAATCTTGCTTTCTGGTTTTTTTAGAGGTCCTGCTAGATTCCCTATTTTTCCAAACATTGGAATCGGAGTCTATAAAATCCAGTAATGGTTCTTTAACTCAATGAAGTAAGTGGCTTACCCCAATATACGGTATATAATGACATAACTGGTGTAGGTCTTTGTACAGTTATCTTGAGTTTGCCCTTATGGAGAAACATTGTAAAAGGAACTCTCCGTGGTCCTGTTTCCTGCCATCCTTTTTTGACATAAACTTATAATGTATTTTGGTTTAGGATACCCATTGTTGCCTTCACTTAAGAGCCACGCCATTATCTTGCCTGCTATAACTAAGTTTCCTGGCAAGGATGTTGATTCAAGGTGAAAAGATTATATTGATCGTGGTTTATTGACAGCGATCAGCCAGTCCAGTGTCCACAATGGAAGATCTCTCTAGTTTTCTACAACTCTGAACCTGAGCTGTCATTAGGTAGGTTCATAAAAAAAGCTTCACTTGGTTTTGTAGTCCCAGTCATTTGTGGTTTATTCATCTCTAAGACAGGACTAGAACTCACCATCTTCTGGTGATTGGCGCAAAATCACTCAGCCAGTTTTCCTGTCTAAGGTGAGATTAGAACTCAGTCTCTTGGTAATTTGCTCAAAGTCCCTCAGATGCTTTCATCCCTAACATGGGACTAGAATTCACCATCTCCTGGTGATTGGCCCAAAGTCACACAGCCAACATTCATGGTGGTACTAGAATTCACCATCTCCTGGTGATTGGCCCAAAGTCACTCAGCAGGCTTTCATGGCTGGGCTAGAACTCACAGTCTCGTGGTTCCTAGACCAAACTGATTCCTACACAAATCTATAACATGGCACTTTTCTTAATATATAGAAGTGGCTTGACCCACAGCTCCTGTCCTTTCCCACATGGTCTCCTATTGAAGTTTAATCAAGAACCAATCCTTCTTAGCTTTCTGAATCAGCCAAGGTCATTCACTCTGTTTTGAATGCACCATTGTGATTTAAAACCCTTGTTTATTGCATGATGTTACCTCAGACACTGGGCTTTTCTTAAGGTATTATCTTGGTCTCTCTACTAGAATGTAGGCTGTGTGTTACAATAACAAATCTTTAGTGATAATGGCACCTTTTAGAATGGCTTGATTGATAGTGATGTATGCCCCCTTTAGTCTGCACAACTGAGGGGAATAATGTAGGCACTTACTTGCTTTGGATGGAAGAAAAGCCAGCCATCATGCTCTTTTAAGATGTACAGAATCCCAAATTAGATAAATATTTGCTTTATGGCGCAGCATTTAATGTTACGCTTGCCATAATTTGCTGCCTTTTCGACAGGTCGCAAATAAGACGTTGGTCTACCACTCTATAAAAATGCAGTAAATTAGATTAGAGCGACTTCCCCAGAAAGTAATTATTCCATGTATTTATGAATTGTAAGGGGCCTTGTAGTTGTTATAAAAGGCATTTATTTCCTCGGGACAGACTTAAGTAACCAAAATAGAGCGGGAACAGATGAGAGAGGGAAGGAGGGAGGGAGGGGGGAGGGAGAGAGAAAGAGAGAGTTTGCATCGCACAGAACTTTTTAGAAGTCGGAAATCAGCCTGGATCATAATTTTTCCAGGGGACAAAATTTTAGAAGCCAATGCAAATATGTGTTGCAATGTAGCCCTTGGCTAAAACAAAGAGGCGTTAACCTTTGTGAAATCTTTTCAATGTGTTGAAAGAAGATTTCTTCTGTGAATTATTACGCTGGGTAAGGTCACCTTTCTGTTTTATTAACAGAGGAACAGATTTTAGATTGTGGATTTTGATTTTTGGAGAACTTCATGGAGTTGAAAGCTTCGCCCCGTGCAGGTGTTACGAGGTCATTCTCTGTGTAGAAAGAACTCAGCTTTCCGGTTTTATTCCTACAATAGCCTTCTTGTCAGATAGGTTGCAGTGAGAGGCCCTGGCTTAAGATCTTCAATGAACTTCCATGGCTGAGAATAGGCATTGATTTAAATAATTTACATGGATGCCCATCTCACAGCAATACATCTTGAGTAGTAGTAGTAGTAGAGTTGTTGCTGTTGTTAGCTGCAAAGTCATGTCTGATCCATTGCGACCTCATGGACAAAGTTCTTCCAGGCCTTCCTGTCCTCTACCATCTTCTGGAGCAGTGCACCAAGTTTAAAAACCAGCAATCAAAACAAGGACACCTTCCAGTTTAATAACACTTACAATAGCAGTAGCATTTAGTCTTATATACGGATATACAGATTAACAGAGTTGGAAGGGATCTAGTGGGTCATCCAGTCCAACCCCCCTCCCAAGTAGGAGACCTTAGACCAGGGGTTGCCAACCTTTTGGACCTCAGGGACCACCAAACTCATAATTTTAAATCCCAGGGACCACTAACCGGTTCTGTGCTCGTGGCCTAATTTGTGGTCCGTGGCTTGATGGTCATGTGATTGGCTGGGCATGGCTTGTATGTAAATATTATAAATATTTATATAAATATTGATTTTTTTTAAATAAAAAAGAGCAATTTTTACTCAAAATCAGGCAAAGCAGGCAGGCAGATTGAGTTGCTCACAGAATCATTCAGTGATCTATCTATCTGCCATCAGCTATTTCAGACTCTCAAATTTGCTTGCTGAGAGTCTGCACTGAATAATAGAACCTTCAGTCCTAAGGGAGGTTCGGCTGTGCTTAAAAGCAGAGCTGAACATCTAAAGACTAGCTAGAAAGCAAGAAGCATTTCCTGCTTCCTAGCTAATCTAAATCTCCCGGCACAGCAGAACAGATGATGGTCGGAAAAAGGAAAAATAGCAATTTAGCAGGCAAGTTTGCTGGAGAAGGAGTGAGTGGGTGGGGAGGGATCCTGTGGGCTATGTGGATGACGCAGCCTTGTGTTTCTGCACAGCCTGGATTAATTGCTTTGGGGGGAGGTGCTCTGGGGGTGAGATTTCTCTGCGACCCACCAAAATTTTCTCAAGGCCCACCAGTGGGCCATGGCCCACTGGTGGGCGACCGCTGCCCTAGACCATTTTTGACAGATGGCAGTCCAACCTCTTGAAAGCCTCCAGTGATGAAGCTCCCACAACCTCCGAAGGCAACTTCTGTTCCATTGGTTGATTGCTCTCATTGTCAGAAAATGTCTCCTTATTTCCAGGTTGAATCTCTCTTTGTTCAGTTTCCATCCATTATTCCTTGCCTGGTCTTCAGGTGCTTTGGAGAATAGCTTGATCCCCTCCTTTCTGTGGCAGCCCCTCAAATATTGGAAGACTGCTATCCTATCTCCCCTGGTCCTTCTCTTCACTAGACTAGCCAGGCGCAGTTCCTGCAACCGTTCATCATATGTTTTAGCCTCCAGTTCCCTAATCATCCTGGTTGCTCTTCTCTGCACTTTTTCTAGAATCTCAACATCTTTTTTATAATTTGGTGGCCAAAACCGGATGCAGTACTCTAGGTGTGGCCTTACTAATGCTTGATAGAGTGGTATTAGTACCTCCCTTGATCTTAATTGTATCCCTCTGTTAATGCAATTTAGGATTACATTGGCTTTTTTGGCTGCTGCTCCACAGTGCTGGCTCCTATTTAGCTGGTTGTCCATTAAGACTCCAAGATCCCTCTCACAGTTATTGCTATTGAGCCTGGTTTCACCCAGTCTGTATGTATACTTTTGGTTTTTCTTGCCTAAGTGTAAGACTTTACTTTTCTCTACATTGAATTTCATTTTGTTAGATAGGGCCCAGTGTTCAAATCTGTCAAGATCCATCTGGATCTTGAGCCTATCTTCTAGGATGTTAGCTATTCCTGTCAGTTTATAGTGCTTCATAGCATTCTCTGGCAGTTTACAATATAAGCATGATAGTTAGTTCTCGAGTTATGACTTCAAATGTGCCCAACATTTCACAGTTGTTAAGTTAGTAACATAGTTATTAAGTAAATGTGGTTTCCCTATTGACTTTACTTGTCAGAAGGTTACAAAAAATGATCACATTTATTTATTTATTTATTTATTTATTAATTACATTTATATACCGCCCTTCTCCCAAGGGACTCAGGGCGGTGAACAGCTCGTCTAAAAACCCCACAAATACAAAAGTTAAAAAGTAATTAAATATTAGAATCAGCTGCAGACTAAAATTAGAAAACCCCCCCCCCACCCTTAAAACCCAATTTAAAGTTAAAAATGGAGATCAAATTTAAAATCATTATCTCAGCCCAGGCCGGCCTGCTCAAAGAGCCAGGTCTTTAACGCGCGCCTGAAGGCCCTCAGGTCCGTGCCGGTACGAAGTTCCGGTGGCAGAGTATTCCAGAGGGCGGGGGCACCCACAGAGAAGGCCCTACCCCTTGGCGCCGCCAGACGACACATAGCGGCCGACGGCACCCGGAGCAGACCCTCCCTGTGGGAACGCACCGGCCTGTTGGAGAACGTTGGTAGAATGCGGTCCTGAAGGTAACCTGGTCCCATGCCATGGGTCGCCCTAAAGGTCAAAACTAGAACCTTAAAGCGAACCCGGAGAGCCATCGGCAACCAATGCAGCTCGCGCAGGAGAGGCGTCACATGGGCGCTACGCGACGCCCCCATAATCACCCTCGCGGCTGCATTTTGCACCAACTGGAGTCTCCGGATGCTCCCCGCAGGGAGCCCCATGTAGAGGGCATTACAATAGTCCAGGCGAGAGGTGACAAGGGCCTGAGTGACCGTGCGCAAGGCGTCCCGATCCAGGAAGGGCCGCAACCGGTAGATCCGACGGATCTGATGAAACGCCCCCCTGGAGACGGCCGCGATGTGATGTTCAAGCGACAGCCGTACATCCAGGAGGACTCCCAGGTTGCGAGCCCTCTCTGTGGGGGGCAGAACCTCCCCCCCAATAGCCAGCGAAGGTGTCAGCTGGCTATATCGGGGCGCCGGAAACCACAGCCACTCGGTCTTGGATGGGTTGAGCCGAAGCCTGTTCCCGCCCATCCAGTCCCGCACGGCCTCCAGGCACCTAGACATAGTCCCCACAGCATCGTTGGGGTGGTCCGGAGTGGAGATATACAGCTGGGTGTCATCTGCATACAGATGACACCTCACTCCAAGACCACGGATGATCTCGCCCAGCGGCTTCATGTAAATGTTGAACAGGAGGGGAGAAAGGACCGACCCCTGAGGCACCCCACAAACCAGGGGCCTAGAGGTGGACCTCTCCCCCCCCGTCAACACGAATTGCGAACGGTCAGAGAGGAAGGAGGAGAACCATCGGAGGACGGTTCCACCAATCCCCAACCCCTCCAACCGTCGCAATAAGATACTATGGTCGATAGTATCAAAAGCCGCCGAGAGATCTAATAGGACCAGGACAGAGGAGAACCCTCTGTCACGAGCCCTCCAGAGATCATCAACCAACGCGACCAATGCTGTCTCAGTGCTATGTCCAGGCCTGAAGCCCGATTGGAACGGATCGAGGTAAGTTGCTTCCTCCAGGTACTGGGGGAGCTGACGTGCCACCACACTCTCAACAACCTTCGCCACGAAGGGAAGGTTGGAGACTGGACGATAGTTGTTTAGAATAGCTGGGTCCAGGGAAGGCTTCTTGAGGAGGGGGCGCACCACCGCCGCCTTCAGGGCGGTAGGGAGCACCCCCTCTCTCAAAGAAGCGTTGACAATCCCCTGGAGCCAGCCTCGTGTCATCTCCCTGGCGGCCGAAACCAACCAGGAAGGACACGGGTCCAATAAACAGGTGGTGGCATTCAGACCCCCCAGCAACCTGTCCACACCCTCAGCGGTCACAGGATCGAACTCCCCCCAGATAACACTCTCAAGACCTGCCCCGGACACCTCCCCCGGGACCACCCAATTGGAGTCGAGCCCTTCCCGAATCTGAGCGATTTTATCATGCAGAAATCGGGAAAACTCCTCCGCTCTACCCTGCAAGAGGTCATCCCGCGCTCTCGGTTCAAGTAGAGAGCGGGTCACTCTAAACAGGGCGGCAGGCCGATTTTCTGCTGATGCAATAAGGGCGGAGAAATACGAAGATTTCGCCGCCCCTATCGCCACAAGGTAAGTCTTAATATGAGATCTCACCTGTGTTCGGTCAGACTCGGAACGGCTCGCCCTCCAAATGCCCTCAAGACGTCTTTTTCGGCACTTCATCTCCCGTAGCTCCTCCGTATACCACGGAGCCAAATGGGATCTGTGCCGAGTCAGAGGTCGCATAGGCACAACTCGCTCTAGGGCCCCGGCGGCCGACCCCTCCCAGGTGGCCACCAGGTCTCCAGGCGAGCTGAGAGCCAGAGATTCAGGAAATGGCCCAAGCTCCCTCTGGAACCGATCCGGATCCATTAGGCGCCTGGGGCGGAACCATCTAAGTGGCTCCGCCTCCCTGCGGTGGGGGGTAGCGGAACAGAAATCCAGCCTAAGGAGGGAATGATCTGTCCATGACAAGGGTGTAATAACTAAATCCCCCCAATTACAGTCATTCAACCACTGCCCAGAGACAAAAATCAGGTCCAGCATGTGACCTCCCATGTGAGTGGGGGCAGAAACTAACTGGGTCAGGTCCATGGCCGTCATGGAAGCCAAGAACTCCCGGACCAACCCCGAGGTTTCACCGAGCGATGGCAGGTTGAAATCCCCCATGACTAAGAGCCTTGGGGTCTCAACCGCCAGCCCGGCTATTACCTCTAGGAGTCCGGGTAGGGCCGATGAGACGTGGCAGGGAGCCAGGTACGTCAACAAAAGACCCATCTGAACCCCTTGCCCCCACTTCACAAAAAGAGATTCACAGCCAGCCGTCTGAGGGACAGTGGCCTCCCTAGGACAAAGGACTTCCTTTATAAGCACCGCCACCCCACCGCCCCTTCCCTGAGCCCTAGGCTGGTGAAATGCAAGGAAACCTGGTGGGCACATCTCAACCAGAGGGACACCTCCCTCTGGGCCCAACCAGGTTTCGGTGACACCTACCAGGTCCGCGGCCTCCTCCTGAGCCAACTCCCAGATCAGGGGAGCCTTATTAACCACGGACCTGGCATTGCACAACAGCAGCCGGGTATTCAGGGCCTGAGATTCCGGACAACCAGGGCTGCAGGATGGGTAGGGAGGGTCGGAGCGCGCTACCGCTTGTAAACATCGGGAGCGCGATCCCCTAACCGGATATGGCCCTCCACCCCTAGCATACCTACCTCTCCCAGTTACCGTGCCGATAAAACTAGCCCCCGGCTGCCCACCCCCTGTCTGCCACCCCGACACGGGGACCCCCGAGGCCCCACAGGCGCGCTCGCCGGCCCGGCTGCCCCCAATTCCATGCGGGCTGTCTCCCCCGCCCGCACTGGACTTTTCCCCCTTAAAAAATCCCCTTAAAAATTTTTCAAGCCCGAATTTACCACGCCCTCCCCGGTTTCCCCGACCCCACCATCGCTCCGGATCCCAGGATCCCTCATTGCGGAAGGTCTTAGAGAGCTTCGAAGGCCACCTAAGGGAGAGGGGGGCATCCCTCAAGGCCCAAAGCTCTGTCCTTGGGTACTTCCGTGGACCCGGCCGCCCCATCTCGGCAGTCCCGGAGTGTCCGCAGCGTCTGCCGTCCTCCGGCCATGGAAAATGGAATCCAGTCCAGCTGGGGTATATTCTGCCTCCCCCCGGTCGTCCCACCTCTGCCACCGGTGAGACCCCCGGGGGGGAAAGAGTCACAGGCAGAGCCAGTCCCCCCCCCAGGCCCACCACCTCTGCCACCGGTGGGGGCCCCAGGGAAGGAAGGGACACCACAGCTCCACCTAAGCGGCCCACGGGGGCATCGGCACCATCGCTCCCCAGCCGAGCCCCTCCGTGGATCTCCCAGCCGCCGCGTCGTCTTCGGGGCTATCGAAAATGCCCCAGGTCCGCTCGCTGCCCGTCCGCAGCCGCCCCGCTCCGCCGACCGCTGGAGGAGGCCTCCGCAATCGACCCAAGGCCGCCGGGGCCGCCGTGACCACGCCGCCCTCCACATCGGTCCCGCGGCTCCAGCCGACCCCCGACCAGCTTCCAGGTGTCCCGGCTGGTCTCCCTCGATCCTCCCCCGCCTCTGCCACCGGCGGGGGGGCCCAGGGGACAGGGGGGGCCGCCGCTGAGGCCGTCCAGGCCGGAGAGGGCCGCGGCGGAGCTCCGCGTCGCACGCACCGGATCCATCGCCACAAATCCACCGGGGCCGCTCCACACCACTCCCAAGGCCTCCGAGGCCGCTCAGAAACCGCTCCGGGGCCGCCGCACCTGGAGCGCGGCCTCCGACGCCACTCCGAGGCCACTCCGAGGCCAACGAGGCCACCCCGAGGCCGCTCCGAGGCCGCCAGGACTGCCGCGGCAACGCTGTCTCTCCTCTCGGCGCCGCGGCTCCGGCGAGCTGGAAAACCGCTCCGGGGCTGCTGCATCCAGAACGGGGCCTCCGAAGCCCCTCCGAGGCCGCTCCGAGGCCGCCAAGGCCAGCAAGACCGTCCCGAGGCCACTCCGGGGCCGCCAGGGCCGCCGCGCCAACGCCGTCGCTCCCATCGGCTCCCTTAGCTCCGGCGAGCCCCCAACCAGCTCTCGTTGGAAACCGCTGGTCTCCCCGGGCCCTCCCCCACCTCTGCCACCGGCGAGGGGGGCCAGGGGGCATGGGGACCCGCACCGAAGAGCACCCGGGCCGAAGAGAACTCCAGCGAAAGCAGCCGTCCGCCATCTTCCCCGGAAGTAGAACATGACTTTAGAACGCTGCACCCGTCATAAAGATGAACCAGTTGCAAAAGTTTGAATTTTGATCACGTGGTCAGAGGAATGTGCAACAATACCAAATGTGTAAAAAACAGTCCTAAGCCACTTTTTTCAATGCCGTTATAACTTCAAACGGTCACGAAATGAGAACTGTTGCAAGTGGAGGGCTACCTGAATTTTCATATATTATTTGCGTTAATGCTATCCGTACCCCGTAGACATTTTGTATGCAATTATGTGGGTTGTGTGTCTATGTTTACTTCTCTTCTGTGGTGTTCTCATCGTATAAATAAGAATATGCATTATTTGCATATAAACCTGTGATGACCCAGAGTGTAACCCAAACGTAACAAAATTCAAAACATAAATAAATGTCCTTTAATGCCTCCAACTTGGCCGCACTGTTCAATAATTCTCAGTTGGAGATAAAACGTATTCAAAAGTAGTCTTCAAAAGAAAGCAATATTAGTCCGAAGTTAATGAGCAGATAGAGGTGAAATAAAAACCAAACAAACTACAATGATGAAATTTCCACAACAGACCAGGATAAGTAATTACCAAATACAAGGAAATAACATGGCACAGTCTGTTGGAAGGACGCTAACCAAGATAACTTCAGCCCAAAAGAACACACACTTTGCTTCTGGCAACGCTGTGTTTTAACCATCTCTCTTATATACTATTCTCCCCAGCTGCAACCAGTGAGGGGGATCATGGCCACTTCCTCTCTCATAAGCCAAATTGTTTCCTTCTCCATTCCTCCCTGCGTGTCCTAGGTTGAAGAGGGGATGGGCCTGGTTCTTCCTCTGACTGCCCAGCCGTCCTCTGCCCTTCCCCAGCCTCCTCCACAACCTCCAGAGCCACACTTTCACTCCCTGTTGGCTGTTCCTCCTCTCCCTCAGAGTCTGACTCTAACAAGGGCATGACATAACCATCATCAACTATAGAGGTCCTCTTGGATCAAATTCCTGGAGAAACAGCTAGTAGAACTAAGGTGTCTCCATACTCAGTCAACCTCTATTTGAGGCATCCATTTGCATTTTATTTCAAATATTTCACATCTGATGGTTAGCACACGGTGAACCAACAGATATCTGGTTCACCAGATCTGCTGCCTGCAAATGGATGAGATAGATTATTTTGTAATTATACTAAGGGGCACCAATCAATTGAATGTTCTGGAAAGAAGTCGAACAGGAAAACTCCCCTAAATTCTGACAATCTCATGCAGCGTTTCATGTCTGTGAGCTTTGAACTATAAATATCTGAAGAACTTTTCCAATCACCCAGAACCAATCAAATTGAAATATTTGACTGGAAACAGAAAATTCAATAAAGTGCTTTTAGCAGGATTCCAACAAAGCTCAAAGCTTTACTAGGGGTATTTTTATTGAAATATGTGTACATATTTTAAAGCATGAAAACTCAATAGCGTAGCTTTTCTTAAAGTAGATTTTAAAAGTGGAAAGAGGGAACTAAAGACATTAAGAAAAAGAGAAGCTGAGCAACCAAATATAAATTCTTTCCAAGATGGCTCTGTGGACAGCTTCTGTTTTACATAGGATAGGCAGCTATAATCCCTGCCATTGTCCTATTAGATCAAACTGAAGTATCTTGTGGCCCATGGGCCACATCCAGCCTTTTGGCTGTCCTGTCCAGCCAGTGGCAGTTGAAGTAAGGGCTGAGTTGAACAATACCTGTGAACACATGCACCTCACCTCAAACTGGCTGGTTTGCACATGGCGGATGGATCTGTGTACTTGGCTGACTCTCCAGAATTGGAACATCAGCTCTCTATGGACGTTTGCCATTCCTGAGTTCTAGAGAAAGCATGGCTGGAATGCTTCCCTTCTGAAAGGAAAGAAATGAGCTGTTTTCAGATCAGACTTCTAGCTCATGGCTGCCTAAGCCAGCTTTTAAGGGAGCCAGTAGAACTATTGTTTTCTAAACCAAGAAAATAGGCATGAGGAAAGCTGCAAAACAAAACAAAACAAGGGCTACATAGAATAGAACAGAACAGAACAAGGGAGTTAGAGCAGAGTAGAGTAGAACTGAACAGAATAAGGGAATTAGAGTAAAGTAGAGTAGAACAGAACAGAACAAGAGAATTAGAGTAGAGTAGAGTAGAGTAGAATAGAATAGAATTCTTTATTGGCCAAGTGTGATTGGACACACAAGGAATTTGTCTTGGTGCAAATGCTCTCAGTGTACGTAAAAGAAAAGATACATTTATCAAGAATCATCGGGTACAACATTTAATGATAGCCAGAGGGTACAATAAGCAATCCAATCATACTAGGAAACAGTCAATATAAGTCGTAAGGATAAAAGCCACAAAGTTACAGTCATATAATCACAAGTGGGAGGGGATGGGTGATAAGGAGTGATGAGAAGATTAACAGTAATAGTAGTGCAGACTTTGTAAATAGTTGGACAGTGTTGAGGGAATTATTTGTTTAGCAGAGTGATGGCGTTCGGGAAAAATCTGTCGTGTCTAGTTGTTCTGGTGTGCAGTGCTCTATAGCGTCGTTTTGAGGGTAGGAATTGAAACAGTTGATGTCCGGGATGTGAAGGGTCTGTAGATGCGTTCAAGCCCTCTTTTGACTTATGAAATATACAGGTCCTCCATGGAAGGCAGGTTGGTAGTAATTGTTTTTTCTGCAGTCCTAATTACTCTCTGAAGTCTGTGTCCCTCTTGTTGAGTTGCAAGCCAAACCAGACAGTTATAGAGGTGTAGATGACAGACTCAATAATTCCTCTGTAGAACTGGATCAGCAGCTACATTCTACTGTCATTAACATCTCAATAGTTTCAGCTCCCACAAAAATAAAATAAAAATATAGCATCCCCCACCTCTGTCTTGTGAATCCCAACAGACCTTTGATATTTAGCCAAGTGCTGTTGACTTGGCTGTGATTATCCCGGAGCAGGTGACTAAATTACCCTGAAATCAGGCAGAAAATTTCCTCTTCTGGTCACTGAAGTGAATCTGTCCACTGGTCAAGTGGCAAATCCAACTGCCGTCTGGGAGCCCTGAGAACTGCCACTTTTGATAAGTCAAGTCGTCAACGAGCGTGAAACGGTGTTCTTTCATGACGATTGCATTTATTATGTTTATTTCAGTTGATCTATTTAGCCAATGTGAATTGGTCAGCACCCTGGCCTTTGGATGCGTTCCATCTGTGGGAAACCATGCTAAAATATCAAAGGACCTGTCACTGCCGATTTATTCATCATCCCAGTTGTAGGGTTGACCTACATAAGCGAGAACATATTCTACAAGAGGGGGGCAGCTGGTGGGGTTTGGAAGGCAGAGAATAAAGAGAGAAAAACCAGACCGATTGGAAAAGGGGGGATATATTGGCTAGAGTACATGACGGTAAATCTACATGGCGCTATATTTATTCTACTTTTCTGTTATTGCTAGAAGAACAGCCTATAAGAGCAGGAGTAAGAAAAATGGGTGTTGGAGAGCAGGAAACCAAGAGTTGCCAATATCCAAATGCTGGGTGTGATGACTTGGGGCATGTCACAAAAGCAACAAAGTCACAAAAGTAGGTAAATTCCCTTTAATACCTCCAATTTGGCTCCCCAACGTCCAGTTATCTTCGGCTGGAGAAAAAACTCTCCCAAGAACAGTTTTTAAAGGGAAGAAATTCAGTCTGAACCCAAAGTACATATAAATTATAAATAAAAACCAACACAAACCACGCTGCAGTAATTAATTTCAAAAGATAATGAAACACACACAATTGGGAGGATGCCAGAACCTAGATAAGACTTGACAAACAAAGATAAGTCATGCTTTGCTTCCAGCAAGGTGCTGTGCGCAAACACCCTTTGCAAATCTTGTTTTCCCGGCTGCAGCTAATGAAGGGAATCAGGGCCCTTTCCTCCCCCATAAGCCACGCAACCCATGTTGCTCTCTTCTCTGTCCCTCCCTGCATGCCCTAGGATGAAGACGGAGTGGGCCTGGGTCTTCCTCTGAATTCCCTCTCCCTTGCTCTACCTCTTCCCTGCTCTGCCCAGTTGGCCTTTGCCCTTCTCCAGTTTCTTCCACAGCTACCAGAGCCACACTCCGACACCCTGTCAGCTGCTCGACCTCCCCCTCGGAATCAGATTGCAACAGGGACATGACACTGGGTATTAGCAATAAATAAGCATATTAATACAAATAAAGGGAAAAAAAAGTGTTCCACATTTTAGGCGGTTCCCAACTCTTGTGAGCATTTGGTGATCTTGTATATCTCCTGTGAAAATCCTGAAATATTACTCAGTTTGGCAGACAAAATTTTATTTCTTCCCAAGGTTGGCTCAGCCCTCCATCCTTCTGAAGTTGGTAAACTGAGGACCCAGATTGTTGGGGGTAAGAGACTCTGTAAACCGCTTAGAGAAGGCTGTAAAAGCACTGTGAAGTGGTATATAAATCTAAGAGCTATTGCTATTTCGGTTATTGGCCAATAAAATACAGTCAATAAAACGAACCACACAAAACTATCCACTAATCAGAATGTTTAGCAACCATTCATAAGTGAAAAATAGAAGTAATAGAAATAAATTTATCTTCGGTATTTTTCAAATAGTACAAATCAAAGCAATGAGAATGTTCCCTGAAATGCAATTAGGCTATTTTTTATTTTTTTTTTAAATCTACTTAAAAAAAAATGTTGTTGTTCTGGGGGAATGGATCGGCAATAATGGGAGGATTAGTTTTTATAGGAAATTTCTCCTTTGTAATAGTGACCAAATGGAAAGATAACAAATGAGATGCTTCTGGAAGAAGCCCAAATGCAAGTTGGTTTCAACGGGAGAAGAATCGTTTGGATAGATGAGAATATTTGCAGCTTAGGGTTGAGATGTGGACAGGGGTGGGCTTCAGAAATTTTCGCAACCGGTTCTCTGCCCGGTTGCTGGGTGGGCGTGGCCATAGTGGGCGTGGCCTAGTCTGCTTCCAGCACCATGGCGGGGAGGGGCATTTTTGTCCTCCCCAGGTTTCCGACGCCTTCTGGAAGCCAGAAACGAGGCCCTTTCCAGCCTTCCAGAACTTCTAGGAGGCCTGTTTTTTGCCCTCCCCGAATCTCCACGCAGGCCCTGCACTTACCTGGCACCCCAAACAAGATGCATGGGAACTCCTGGGAGGGTCAGGGTGGGGTGGGCAATGCCAGCCAGGGGTGGGATTTGCCCTAACCGGCCATAAAATGAGCTAGCGGTTAGCTACAGGTTCTTCTGAACTGGGGAGAACCGGTAGCAGCCCACCTCTGGATGTGAGATGCTCTCTGAGCTTGGTGGTTTTGTTCGCAGATGTGTCATTACCAAACTAGGTAACACCATCAATGCCAGAAGAAAGGATGTTTGCAGAGTGGAGGAGGAAGACGACTGTGGGGTCCTTGGTGCTCTCATAGGTTGATGATTTTTTTTGCAGATGTTTCATTTCCAAACTAGGGTAACATAATCAGTGCTAGCATTATGCTAACATTAAGCATTGATGATGTTACTTAGTTTGGTAACGCAATGTCTGCAAGAAAACCACCAAGCTCAGAGAACACCAAGGAGCTCGCAAAGATCTTTCTTGGATATAATCAGTTGGAGCAATTGAGTAGTATGAGAACAGTGGTGCCAAAGAATCGGGAAATTATAATTAAGATGACAGAAGAACTCATGTTAGTTCTTCTCTCCGTAACTTGTAAACCGGTGAAAAGGCTGCTGTTTGGGCTAGATCCATCTGGGACAAATAGCTGCTGAGAGAGACACTTCTTGTTTTGTCAAAAATGGTTTGCTGCTCAGGGTGGATCAATGAACATGTATTCATTTATTCATATGAAAAATTCTATCCTGATTTTTTTTTTGAGCCTAGTGCATTGCTCGAGGCTGTTTATAGAACTTCTGAGATCAATGCACAGTTTAAAGAATTTAAAAGGTGGAGGGGGTGGAGGTACAAGGCTAAAATCACTTAAACAATTACACACGCAAACACACAATTCCTAATACGAAGGTTAAAGCTGGAAGATGCTGCGTTTAGCATCCAAGATGCAAGTTGTGTTGCTTATGGAAACTATATTTTTCCCTCTCTAAAAACAAAGCCTTTGATGAAGAACATTAGCTGATGGAATTATAGTGTAAGAATGAAACCTAGAATAGTAGGGCTGGAAGGGACCTTGGAGGTCTTCTAGACGAACCCTCTGCCCAGGGCAGGTATGAATGGACCCATCAGTCCAAACTCCTGCATGCTGCAGAATTTGCTAGACTCTCTCCCCATAAGGAAGAACTTCCCAGTTTGCTCTACAGAAAAGAAATATACAGAACTCAGTATTTATTTCTAAGAAAATAGCAGTGTCAGCAAAGGATACAAAGTCACAGGGAACTTTAGCAAATTTTAATTTAATTTCACATTAATAAAATTGCAAATCTGGAGTTGCAGATTTCTGGGGTGGCCACGGAGAAGGTCTCTAATTTTGTCCCAATCAAACATGCTTCTTTCACACTTGGGACAATGAGAAGATCCTCTCCATCAATAAAAAGGGTAGCTCGCCTGGATCTAAGGCAGAGGTCTCCAACCTGGGCAACTTTAAGCCTAGCGGACTTCAACTCCCAGAATGGCTGGGGAATTCTGGGAGTTAAAGTCCATCAGGCTTAAAGTTGCCGAGGTTGGAGACCCCGGATCTAAGGCGTTTAGAACTTTGAAGATTTTTTTAAAAAAAGATTTCCCTGCATAAAGTAACCAAAACATAATCTAGTCTGTCTGGATATAAAAGGTGTCACCATAGCAGTTTTGCTTTCACAATGATTATTGCATTAAGAAGATAATTTCAGACCTGAAAGAAGGATAAAGTGAGTTATTCTTTGAAGTTTCCTTCCTTCCTTCCTTCCTTCCTTCCTTCCTTCCTTCCTTCCTTCCTTCCTTCCTTCCTTCCTTCCTTCCTTCCTTCCTTCCTTCCCCTCCCTCCCTCTTCCCTTCCCCTCCCTCCCACTCCTTCCTTCCTTCCCTTCTTCCTAAATAATATTTCCTCTCCTTCTTATATATCTGATGAAATTGGAACATATCTCAAACTAAAAGCATGATTTGAGATTGAATTACAGGGTTAGGTTTGCAAGAACAATTACCCATTATTATAATTTCATTCCTTATTGATCAAGAAATAAGAGCACTGTAAATGTTTGTATTTATTATTTTTTTCCAGTTCTGCTTCAGCTAAATTAAATATCTTTCCATTGACAGACAGAGAGGTCAATCAATGTGAATGTAGCATATGGTTATGATCATATGGATCATATGGAAAATTGTTTTAAGGGTCCTTTGTCGTTTTAATTATTTCACCTTATGCAACCTATTGCTAGCATTGTTAGAAATGTATTACTATAGCATTTCGTTTTAAAGATTTGTTTGCTCTCCTGGCCAAACAATTGTGGCTTGCAATATTTGAGATGCAGTATTTTAGATAACTTGTATTTTTTTTTAATTTATCCAAAGTTGGTGGAGACATCTTTGGGTGGTGGGAATTGGATCTAAACAGGCAGGAAAATGGATATTGGGCACTCATATGGATGGCAAAAAATGAACAAAGATATTAGAGCATTATTTAGTAATTCAGTCCAGAGTCCAGCTCTGCCATTATTCCTTAAGTAGAATATTCCCATTTCATACTGTATCAATGCTTTTAACAATGTTTTTCTTTACAGACATAAGGACTTTGTTTTTCCCTGATGAAAGGAACGTAAAGTTTGCAGAGCTCAAGACTCTTCAAATACAAGGTGTTTACTCCTCCTATTTGTGTCTTTTGTGACTTAACACATTTTTTTTTCTCCGCAGCAAAGGCTATTAGCGTGAGGTTTTTGGTATTGGCTGTTCTTTCATCCACAAACTTCTCTCTCTCTTCTATCTCCTTGAGTGTGATTTTCTGAGGAATTGATTTGTCAGAGTCGTGGTGGCGCAGTGTTAGAATGCGGTATTACAGGCTAACTGTGTTGATTGCCAGCAGTTCGATTCTGATCGGCTCTAGGTTGACCCAGCCTTCTATCCTTCCAAGGTTTGTCAAATGAGGACCCAGATTGTTAGGGGCAAGAGGCTGACTCTGTAAACAGGGCTGTAAAGCACTGTGAAGTGGTATATACTGTAAGTCTAAGGACTATTGCTATATAAGTGGTTAAATTGCAGTTACCGCAGGCTAACTCATTGCTCTAGTGTTTTGCAGCACACTCTGAATGGTTTACAAATTGCCCGCAAACAATCTGGGTCCTCATTTGACTGACCTCGGAAGGATAGAAGGTTGAGAATACCTTGAGCTGATAAGAATTGAACTGCAGGAAGTCGGCAGAATTAGCCTGCAATGCTGCATTCTAACCACTGGGGAGGGAGGGAGGGAAGGAAGGAAGGAAGGCAGGCAGGCAGGCAGGCAGAGAGCAAGGGAGGAAAGGAAGCAAGGAAGCAAGGAAGGGAAGGAAGGAAGGAAGGAAGGAAGGAAGGAAGGAAAAACAATAGCAACAGCACTTAGACTTATATACTGCTTCACAGTGCTTTACAGCCCTCTCTAAGCAGTTTACAGAGCCAGCTTATTGCCCCCAAAAATCTGGGTCCTCATTTTACCAACTTTGGAAGGATGGAAGGCTGAGTCAATCTTGAGCCGATGAGAATCAAACTGCTGACAGTCGGCAGAATATACCTGCAATACTGCATCCTAACCACTGCACTACCACAGCTCTTACATGAATCCTGACATGATGTTGGGACAGTGCAACTGTCATAAGTACATGCTGGCTATCAAGAAGATCTAGGACAACTTTCCATGGGACAAGAGTGAAACTAATATTGAAGCAATGGTGGTACAGGATCATTAAAGAGAGGATGCAAAAGAGAGGGACAGAATGAAACGTGAATTAAAAAATAATATTTTTTTCATTATTTGAAATAATTAAATTGAATTGTTGAATGGTGACCTAGTCCCAACGACATAGTCCCATGGCAAGTTGGCTACGGCGAGTTGTCCATGTCTGTGGAGATGCTGCATGGGTCACAAGTGTGAGAATTGGTCACTTTTTCAGTGCTGTTGTTTCTTTGAATGGTCACTAAATGAACGGTTGTAAGTTGAGGGCTACCCATACACTTCTAACTTATTTTGATTTAGGATACCCTTGTTGCTTTCACCCCCATGCCATTGTCTTGCCTGCTATAACCAAGGCAAGGATATTGATTCAGGGCGAAAATATTATATCGAGCCATTGTTTACGGACAGCAATCAACCAGTCCAGGGTCCACAATGGAAGATCCCTCTAGTTTTCTACAACTCTGAAGCTGAGCTGTCATTAGCTGGGATCATCAAACAGGCTTAGTTTGTGGTTTCGTAGTCTCGGTCATTGTAACAGAGGGATACAATGAAGATCAAGTGAGGTACTAATACCACTCTATAAAGCCTTAGTAAGGCCACACCTAGAGTACTGCATCCAGTTTTGGTCACCACACTTTAAAAAAGATGTTGAGATGCTAGAAAAAGTGCAGAGAAGATCAACCAGGATAATTAGGGGACTGGAGGTTAAAACATACGATGAACGGTTGCAGGAACTGGGCATGGCTGGTCTAGTGAAGAGAAGGACCAGGGGAAACATGATAGCAGTCTTCCAATATTTGAGGGGCTGCCACAGAGAGGAGGAGGGGGTCAAGCTATTTTCCAAAGCACCCAAAGGCCAGACAAGGAATAATGGATGGAAACTGAACGAGAGATTTAACCTGGAAATAAGGAGAAACTTTTTGACAGTGAGAACAATCAACCAATGCCCTTAGAAGTTGTGGGAATGCCATCACTTGAAACTTTCAAGAAGAGATTGGACTCCCATCTGTCAGAAATGGTGTAGGATCTCCTGCTTGGGCAAGGTCCCTTCCAACTCTGATTATCTGTTACCTGGTTTATTCCGTAAACATTGGTTAAGCACAGCACGACATAATATGCAGAGGTGGTATTCAGCAGGTTCTGGCCAGTTCTGGAGAACCAGTAGCAGAAATTTTGAGTAGTTCAGAGAACCGGCAAATCCCACCTCTGACTGGCCCCGCCCCCATCTCTTCTCTGCCTCCCATTGAGTCCCAGCTGATCGGCTGGTTCTTCTTTGGTTGCCCTGCATGGGAGAACGGAGCTGGAAAGCAGGTTACTGGGGAGATAATGGGATTTTGCAGTAACCTTCCCCCCGAAGTGGAGTGGGAAGAAGATTTTGCAGTATCCTTCCCTGCCATGCCCACCAAGCCACACCCACCAAGCCACGCCACGCCCGCCACGCCACGACCACAGAGGTAAAATTTTTGAATCGCACCTCTGATAATATTCTATGCGAATGTGCTGGGATTTTTGAAATAGCTGAGAGACACATTCAAGACTGCACATTCCATACTTGTAACCCTGCTATAAAATCCAGCTTTTATGAGTTATTAATCTCAAATTGATGATGTAAGTACAGGAAGACTTGTCATAGGTACTTACGAAGTTACTTGAGTTATGGAAAAAGGCTGCAGGATGTCCTTAACTTATGACCACCACAATTGAGCCCAAAATTCATGTGGCTAACTGAGACATTTGTTGAGTGACTTTTGCCCCTTTTTATGACCTTTCTTGCCACTTTTGTTAAGTGAATCACTGCAGTTGTTAAGTTATTAACACAGTTGTTAAGTGGATCTGGCTTCTCCATTGACTTTGCTTGTCAGGAGATTGCAAAAGTTGATCACATGACCCTGGGACATGGCAACCGTCATAAATGTGAGTCAGTTGCCAAGCAGCCAAATTTTGATCACATGACCATGGGGATATTGCTGTTGTTGTAAGTGTGAAAATGGTCGTAAGTCACTTTTTCAGTGCCCTTCGAACAGTCACTAAATGTTGTAAGTCAGGGGTCTTCAAACTTGACAGCTTTAAGGCTTGTGGACTTCAACTCCCAGAATTCCTCCTCCAGTTATGTTAGCTCAGGAATTCTGGAAGTTGAAGTCCACAAGTCTTAAACTTGCCAAGTTTGAAGACCCTTGATCTATTCTGTCTGTCTGTCTGTCTTTCTACCTGTCTACTCTACTCTACTCTACTCTACTCTACTCTACTCTACTCTATCTTTCTCTCTATCTATTCTACCTCTCTTTCTCTATCTATTCTATCTTTCTCTCTGTGTCCCTCTACCTTATTCTATCTATCTCTCTTTTTCTCTATCTATTCTACCTCTCTTTCTCTATCTATTCCAGGGGGTTTTCAAACTTGACAGCTTTAAGACTTGTGGACTTCCAACTCCCAGAACTCCTCCTCCAGTCAGGATAGCTCAGAAATTCTGTGAGTTGAAGTCCACAAGTCTTAAACTTGCCAAGTTTGAAGACCCTTATTGTAAGTCAGCATTTCCATCTGTTGTATTTCCATCATGTCTTAATCAGGTTTAAGGTCCAATCTAAGGAAATTGACAGATACGTAGAAAGAATGAAAGATCTACATGCTTAAATGGTGCAAAATTAGCCAGGCATAGAGGATAAAAGAAGTAGCCATAGAATAGCTTAATGTATGGAAAAAGATGAATGTTCTCACCTCTGGCTCATCTGGATTAGCAGTTAGTAATGGATAGTGGAATGAACATGTTCACTGACAATCAAAAAAATAAGTCTCCGTTGTGTACTTTGCAAAAAAGTTAAACCTGTCCTGTGTTCTCCGTTCCATGGATGAAACATGAAACTAGATATTTGGCTATTTTCTTTTTAGATTTTCCTGTTGGTGGTTCTACGATCTTTTAATTTCCTCCCGAGAAAATGAAAAAAAAAACAAAACAATTTGAATCTCTGAGAAAGAGTAGAACCTGCTAATTGAAATTATAATAAAAGAATAATTTGAAAAGGGGAAGGAGAAGAGCATCCAGTTAGGATTTTGGCAGATGTATTTTAAGCCACTTATTTTTGAAAATAAGTTTTCTGGTTAAAAGGCTATAAAGCTAAATTGGTTACGAGAGGAGGCTGGTTTTTTTCCCCCTCTCTCATCTTTGGATTCTGCTATTTTTCCACTATTATTATTTTTGTTCGCTTTGCATGAATAGCTCAATCTTTACAAACAGAAGCTAAAAGTAATTGAAACACCCGTGGAATGTTGGATTTTAATGAGCTTTGTCATAAATGTGTCCCCCACTCCATTTTTTACAGAAGGGTCAAGCTATCGTATGCAGTGCAGGTTTATGTCTTTCCTTGCAAAATCATCTCGCCAGAACTTTTGCAACCTTTCTGCTTTTTCACACTTTTATGCCATCTCAGGGGAAGGCCCCCCCAGGAGTGTGAAGACCGTCAATCTATTCTCTGGGTCCAAAAGGCCCGGGATTAAAAGCCAATATCACAAAACAGGGAAAACAACAACAGCATCTTGATGGAAACATGGTCGAAATTAAGATGCGTTCTGCAAGACAACCTATAAATAAGGATCCAACCCTTCATAGTGTCAGGATTCCAGCAGTTACCCCAATTAAATAATGAATTTTGAGCCAAACTTCCAAAGCTTCAAAAAGATTTATTGGGAGTTAACATATCTGGCACTGCCTGGGTGTAGCCTGACTCTGAGACACATAATTCATTGTCACCCTTGACCCTGGTTTCCCCCCAACCCCTGGGTGTATCATAATGCATATTCTCCAATGGGACACATCCATAGTCAAGAGTCATCAATCATGCTCTCCAGTTAGAATTTTGCCCAGCAGAAACTTCAGTCACCTAGTTACTGTCTTTGAAAAACTATTTATGGAATCCACTTTCGGTTTCCAAACTGCCGCACTGCTCTTTCAAACTCCTTTCCACCCCTCCCTTTCGGTTGGCAACTCTAAAAAGACCATAGAAATGTTTATGAGTCGACACACAAAGTCTATTTCATTCACCCTGCTGCTTATTGTCACCAGGGTTAGGCTGCTACCGGTTCTCCCCAGTGAACCCTTAGCTAATTGGTAGCTAATTTTATGGCCGGTTCATTGAACCTGGCAAATGCCATGCCTGGCTGGCTCCGCCCTGCCCCTCCCAGGAATTTCCAAGCAGCCCAGTTTTGGATTCCAGATAAGTGCATGGCCCATGCTGAGGCTCGGGAGGGTGAAAAATGGGAGGCTGCGGAAGCCCAGAAACGGGCCTGTTTCCAGCCTCCAGAGGGCCTCCGGAGCCCGGGGAGGCTGTTTTTGCCCTCCCGGAAGCTCAAGGAAAGCTGGAGCCTGAGAAGGGTAAAAAACAGGCCGCCCAGAAGTTTTGGAAGGCCATAAAAGTTCTGGAAGGCCAGGGAAGGTAAAAATGCCCCCGCCCAATTGTCCAGGAGGCTGACTAGGCCACGCCCACCATGGCTACGCCCACTCAGCAACCAGGCAGAGAACCGGTTGCTAAAAGTTTTTGAAGCCCACCCCTGCATAAACACGGAACATACAACCTGTTAGCCGTTGCAACAAATCTGGCGCCTTTGTAAGTCGCCAAGAAGTTTTGACCTGCTAGAGAGCATTGACAATCAAGCTTAAATAATCCTAAATAATGTTCTCATGTTTGAAAAAAAAAATGAGACAACAATTTCTTTTCAGGCTTAGCTTGATACAAATCTCAAGAGAACAGCAGATAATGGGATGAAATACCTCCGATCACTCCCCAAAATAAATTACACTCTGGACATTTCAAGAAACCCCTCTTCTAGAGCTATTTAGAAGATGCCACCTCCAAACCAGCAACATCTTCTGAAAATGAAGGAAAAAAAATAGGAATTTCTTTTACAGAAGAACGTTTTTTTTTTTTTTAAAATAAAATGGCAGGTTTTGATGATTGCTTAAATTAAAAACAAAGATACTTGATTTGCAGATTCCTAGGTTTAGTAGGAGACCTGAGTGAAAAGGTGTGATCTCTCCCATCTTCATCCTAAACACTTTATCAAGGTAGCTTTTCTATTTGCAAACCATTTTAAACAGGGGGGATTACCTGTTTGTTTTCTCCGAAATCCGTTAATATAATCTCCGGTTTAATATATTGATATCCGTGGGCTAATTAAAAACTGTGTGTGCGTGCAGGCATTTATTTGCTCAAACCAAATGACTGCATAAACATTATTATAAACTGTTTACTCTCCCCACCAAAAGGAAAGGGAAGGGGTGGTCGGGACAATTTATGTTCACTAATACAATTTCTCATTAAAGCTGCTGCCAGGTAGATTTTTTTTTTTAAAAAAAAACCTCTTGAAATAGTAAGTAAGTGGGAAATTAATTCAACAGTTTAATCTGGAGCTAATAACAGTTGCAAGCTCTGAAAGAGATTGCTTCAGCAGGGAGTTAATTAACAGCTTATTCCCTATTTGATAAAAGTAATCCACACTAATTCTAGTGTAATTTACCTCAATGTAATATAAAACCACAAGCTGCTTCTAATGCTGGTGGTAATTAGGCTTACATTATGGTCATGCTGACAATGGAAGAGGCATTATTAGTAGTAGCAGCAGCAACAGCAATATCAGTGTTATTATTTGTGTTATTTGTATTAGTAGGGTTATGATTTACTCTTGCAATGTACCATGTTTTCCCAAAAATAAGACCCTGTCTTATAATCTTTTGCCACCAAAAAAGGCCCCAGGTCTTATTTTCGGGGGACGTCATCCACTGACTAACCTCACTTGCGCATGTCGCCCCGGCCTCCTTTTTGCTGTCAGAGGCCTTCAGGAACTACTTCTTCTGTGTCCAGCAAGGCTTTCCTGAAGGCCTCTGCAGCTGACAACAGACCTCTGGATTGATCCTGAGCTTTGTTATCAGCTACAGAGGCCTTCAAGAAAGCCTTGCCAGTGGCAGAAGAAATGGTCTGGCGAGGCAGGTGTCGAGATATGCGAGGCCTGGCTACAACTGTCCAAAGGTAAGTAGTAGGGTAACTCCACCCCACCCCAATCTCCACCCTAGCTTAATTTTTGCCCGTCTATTTTGGAGTGGGTAGGATCTTAATTAGGGTTTATTTTGGGGGTAGGCCTTATATTGGGTTCCCATGTAAAAAATCAAGCTAGGACTTATTTTCAGGGTAAGTTGTATTTTAGGGGGAAATAGGATAGGAGCCTTGAAAATATTATTTGATATTTTCTGAATAGATGTTCCAGCAGGACTGGTTTTCATTTAACCGAAGAGGAGATTGCAAATTCTTAAAAGAAGGTGTTAGTGATGGGGTTTGTTTATTTATTTATTTGTTTATTGATTAGACTTACTTGCCACCTATCTAGCCTGAAAGAGACACTGGGTGGCTTACAACATTAAAAGCCTATACAAGATTAAACCAATTTAAAAAACCTCAATTTTTACGACCCTGTAATCCCTTAATTTGGGGTAGAGTTGAGATGACTGGATCAAGCTGAACATTTACTGGCCGCTTGCCCTTCCTGATGCCTATGTGGAGTTCACAGCAGATATTTTTCCTTTATGTCCTGGGAGAGAATGAAAACAAAACTCTTAATAACATAAATCAGACTAGCACTTATATTACCTAGCTGAAACATCTGCAAGAAAGCCACCAAAGATCTTTCATTTCAACCCTGTGCTACAAATATTCTTCTTTATTGGTACAGTAATTATCGGCATTGACAAATTCACCTTCAGTCAATTGCAAAAGGCAGCTTTAGTGGGAACAGCTTACGTCTTACAAGGATACTTCTGACAACCATCAAGCATCCACACCTGCCTGTTATATTTAAGTATTTCCTCCCCGATTAAAAAAAAGGGGGGAGGGAGAGAAAGCTTTTTATGATCCAGATTCTAGATATTTCATCTGCATATCATTGAAAGGACATTTGATAGTTAGCATTCTAACACAAGAACTAAACATGTTAATTACCTGATACGGTTTATCATGTGGGTTTATTGTAACCCAAAAAGAGTTCAGCTTTACAGCGTTTTCACAACACAGAATACGTGAGCAGATAAACCATGACAAGATGAAATTGTCCATACATAACACGTCCTCGACTTATAATTGCAATAGAGCCCAACATTTCTGTTACTGCAAGTTGATCAGTTAGAAACCCGGAGGTGAAGCAAATCTGGCTTCTCCGTTGACTTTGCTTGTGAGAAGGTCGCAAAAAGTGATCCCATGATCTTGGAACGCAACATAAGTATGTTCATAAGTATGAATCCGTTGCCAAGCACCTGAATTTTGACACATGATCATGGGAATGCTACAAAGCTTGTAACTGTGAAAAATAGTCATGTCACTTTTTAAAAAGACATCATAACTTTGAATGGTCACTAAAGGAACTGTTATAACTCAAGGACTACCTGTATTCTCCCATCTCCTCCTCTTCCTCCTCCAACCTCAGAACAACTTGAAGAGTAACAGTCAAGGTTTTTCACTCCAAATAATCATGTCTCCCAGGTGAACACCTTTAGAAGTTTCTGACATCAGGCCTGCAAAGCAATGATCGTCATAAAATAAACAAATTTAAAAATATGCCCTAGAACCTGGGAACAATTTTGGTTCCCTCTCACAAAGATTTTCAAATGAAATAATTGGCTCTCTTAACTTTTCTTTTTTAAAAAAATGCATAGATTAAAAGAAACTGCTAATTGCTTTCAAATGCACTGGCTGAGAAGATGTCTTATAAATTAAACAATGGCTTTGATTGAAACAGGGTTTGGCAAGTCATTTGGTTTGATGTCGAATGGCTTTAAAGCATTATGGAAAATAAAGGAAGTGAAATTTCCAAAGAGGTGAAATCTCGTAGCCTGTTTCCAATAGAGATTCCACATGATGAATGTACTTTGTCGTATTTGGAAAGTGGGGTGCAGTACAGCCAAACTCAAAATAAACCTCTTCATTCCTACAGGTAGTTGTCAACTTGCAACCACTTGCAGTTACTGGGAAAAAATGACTTACAGTTGGTCCTTGTACTTATGACCATTGCACTGTCCCACAACCCTGTGATTGGGTGCTTGGCAACTCGTATCTGCTTATGACAATTTCACTGTCCCAGAATCACGCGATCATCATTTGCGAGTTTCCCAGCCAGTTCCCACCCAATAAAAGTCAATGGTGGAACCCAGATTCCCTTAAATACCACATGGTTCACTTTACACTTTACAATTTGCTTTAACAACTCTGGCAAAAGTCATAAAATCAGGTGCTGCTCACTTAATAACCACTGTACCTAGCAATGGAAATGATGACCATAAGTCAAGAACTACCTGTATTTGTTTCATTGGATGGAGAACTTTATCTCTTGGACAATATACCCCTACAGAGGAATAGACTTCACGTGAAGTGTGTTAATAGCACTTTATAAGGCCTTGGTAAGGCCACACTTGGGATACTGCATCCAGTTTTGGTCGCCACGATGTAAAAAAGATGTTGAGACTCTAGAAAGAGTGCAGAGAAGAGCAACCAAGATGATTAGGGGACTGGAGGCTGAAACATATAAAGAATGGTTGCTGGAACTGGGTATGTCTAGTTTGATGAAAAAAAGGACTAGGGGTGACATGACAGCAGTGTTCCAATATCTCAGGGGCTGCCCCAAAGAAGCGGGAGTCAAGCTATTCTCCAAAGCATTTGAAGGCAGGACAAGAAGCAATGGGTGGAAACTCATCAAGGAGTGAAGCAACTTAGAACTAAGGAGAAATTTCCGGGCAGTTAGAACAATTAACTAGTGGAAAAACTTGCCTCCAAAAGTTGTAAATGTTCCAACACTGGAAGTTTTTAAGAAAAGACTGGACAATCATTTGTCTGAAATGCTATAGATTTTCTTGCAGGGGGTTGGACTAGAAGACCTCCAAGGTCCCTACTCTGTTCTATTCTGTTTTATCCAGTGATGGGATTCAAATAATTTAACATAATGATATTATGCCACAATGATTTCTTCCAACAACCAGTTCTCCCGAAGTGGTGCAAACTGGCTGAATCCCATCACTGATCCTATCCTATCCTATCCCAATGGTGTCCTATACTGTAACTAACAAAGGTAGGTGGAATTACATGTAAAAATGGCCTTACAATCATTCTTAGAAAAAGGGTTTTTACATACTGTTCAGTATATGTTGTGCTTTTGTTACTAACAGGAGTAGACATGGGACTGAGATCACATATCACTCCTGAAAGCTCTGATTGCAATGTGATTTGGTCCAAAAGTTCTTCAAAGGTTGTTAACATTTTGTAGCGTTTAACTTGGTAGCGGGGAGAGAAATAATTAAATACATGACTGCGGGCAAACCATGCGAATTATATTTAATTTTAATTAAACGTAAATCAAATTTAATGTTTTGCCTTGGTCTCTCCCATTCCTTTTGAGAGCATAGCCCTCAGTGCACCATTTAAAAATAGTGTACCCAATCCGAGCTAATGGATATTAAATAAGAGGTGGCCCTTTGCAAAAGAATACAATTAAAATTTAAAAACGGCCCCATATGGGTTTTGTTCAAGTATCAGCCAGTCGTATGTAGAGGCATAACATATGTCAACCTTATATATTAAGAGCCATCATCAGAGTTTGATTAGCAGACACTCTCAAGGTAACGAAAAAGGAAAGTCAAGCTTTATTTCCTCCTTATTATCCCGTTTAACTTGGTGATCAATATTTGCAGAGATTGTTCAGTAGACTAAATACAGCATACCCCTCCAAGGAGTATTTGAATTAATTCCATTTGAAGTCTGCCCCCTTCCCTCACTGAGGTCTCAGAATTGCTTATATGACCTTTGCAAATAATCTCACATCTGCACGTATTCCTAATCAATGGTGAAGTTGACTTCTCTGTCATCTGTCTGCTGGGTGATTATTTATATATACTCTGTGTGGTGTATTTGTGTGTGTGTGTGTGGATAGATAGATAGATAGATAGATAGATAGATAGATAGATAGATAGATAGATAGATAGATAGATAGATAGATAGATAGATACTGTAGATACATATAGATATAGATAGATATAAATAGATGATGGAGATAGAGATAGCTCACTCAGCAGATATGTGTGTGTGTGTGTGTATAAATATATACAGACATATATACACCCACATATTCATACAGAGAGAGTGTGTTAAGGGTTCTGTAGCATCAAGATGGTACATTCCTTAAAATTTGCACAACCAGGTGCAAGGCAGATGTGCAAAGGGAATCCGGATACTGTGTTTATACTGCAAATGATTGCATTTTATTCTCTCCAGGGTTCCTTTTATGCATGATGAGCATAAGAATAATCCATGTTTTCAAATAATGAGCTATATTTTCAAATAATGAAGTAATGAATCAATGTGTCCCCCTTTCAGACTTCCTCTAAGATTTCATTTACGTTCTCTCTTACTAAATGGACACGTTTTTCTTTTTTCCACATCCCTTAAACAGCTTGGGTTTCCTTATTCAAAGGGAATCTTTGACGTACAGGATTGTACTTGCTATGAGTTTGGCCACCGCCTGTACTTACGACAGCTTCCGGGGTCATGCAATCCCTATTTTATGACTTTCCTAGGGAGCTTCCAATAAATATAGTCATTTGAGGAAGCTGGATTCGTTTAACAACCGTGGCAAGCAAAAATGGGCACGACTGCATCACTTAGCAAGAGAAGACAGAAGTTCCAATCTCAGTTGTGGTCATAAGTCAAGAATTTCCTGTAAAGTGACAGGGTCTCTTAAAATTGCTTTGAACTTGTTAGGCAGACAGGCAGTGTAATAAAATCAAACATAGCTATAATCTTTTCAACTTCCTTTGGAATAAATGGTTTTTTTTTCTTTTTCTTTTTAAAGTCATCCAGTTTATTCCCAAGTAAGTTGCAAGATCGTAGCTATGTTTGATTTTATTTTGATTTTTTGTTTTGTAAATAAAATTCAAACTCTCATCGAGCCAATAAAAAGATAATTGCATTATACTGATTCAGGACTTTTTATACTTCTATACTTAGACTATATATATATATATATTTCTGGAGGAAACACCAAGAGGAGGATACTGATGGAACAGTAGTGCAAGACAAATGTTATTTCTGGGGCATTTGCCCACAGTTGGGATGCAAATATTTTTACTACTGGTTCTGTGGGCATGACTAGGTGGGTGTGGCCATATGACTGTGGGCATGGCTTTTTTTGCACGACCCCTCATGCTCGATTTTTTTTTTTTTTTTTTTGCCTCCTGGGCCTCAGGGAAGCCTCCTGAGAGACCATTTTTGCTTCCAGTTTGTGGTACTACTCCCATCCTTCTCCAGGTTAATAGAAGTCCTGTTGCATGTGGATTGCAACTTCCAACTTTGCAGGCATGGTGGGTTGGCCCACCACTTCCTTCAGCTTCAGGAACGGACCCTTTGATCCCTCAAGGATAACAGCCAGGAACACAACCTTTCCTGACAACCTCTGGTGAAGGTTTTCCTGTCAGCTGTCTTCGACTCTAAGGCACGGTGTTCATCGCCATTCCTTGGCTGAGAGAGCCCAGCGTTTTTCCGAAGATAATTTCCATGCTTTGGCAAATGTCAAAGGTGTATTTTTATTTATTTAGGGAATTTATATTGCCGCCTATTCGCACATGGTGACTCAAGGCGGCTTACATAATATAATATAAAACCGCATATAAAAACAATAAAACTAATAAAAGAAGTCATATAATAATACATTAATATACTAAAATCACCCACTCACCTCCCGCCCTGGTGACAGCACCTCACACAAGCCATTTAATGGGCTCCATCCCACTCTGGGTTCCCCAGACTCGCTGGCAGAACCGGGCCTTCAGCAGCTTCCAGAAGAGTGCTAGAATGGAGGTCCATTCTAATCATTGTGGGGATGATGTTCCAGAGAGAGGGAGCCACCAAGGAGAAGGCCCTTCTTCTGAGTCCCACCAAGTGTATCTCCAGAGATGGTATTTAGCAGGTTCTGACAGTGGTGGGATTCAATTTTGTTTACTACTGGTTCTGTAGGCGTGGCTTGGTAGGCATGGTGTGGTTTGGTGGGCGTGGCTTGGTGGGCGTGACAGGGGAAGGATATTGTAAAATCTCTGTTCCCACCCCACCCCAGTAACCTATTTTTCAGCTCCGTTCTCCTGTGCAGGACAACAAAAGAAAACCCAGCCGATCAGCTGGGATTCAGGAGGCAGAGAATAGATGGGGGCGGGGCCAGTCAGGTGGTATTCTGAACTACTCAAAGTTTCCGCTACCGATTCTCCAGAACTGGTCAGAACCTGCTGAATACCACCTCTGGGTTCTGACCAGTTCTGGAGAACCAGTAACGGAAATTTTGAGTAGTTCAGAGAACCGGCGAATGCCACCTCTGACTGGAGATTGTACAGTATCCTTCCCCTGCCACACCCACCAAGCCACGCCCACAGAACCGGTTATAAAAAAAAAATGAATCCCACCACTGTGCATCTCCCTAGGAGATGAGACCCGCAACATTCCCTGTCTCCCCGCTCTGATGGGTTGGGTAGATGTAACCAGCAAGAGACGGTCCCTCAGTACAAAACACTGTTTCTTTCTCACCGAAGTGGTACCTATTAATCTACTCGCACTTATATGCTTTCGAACTGCTAGGGGGCTAGTTAAGTGCTAGTCTATTTAAGATAGGCTAGCATTTAACTCGTCTATCTTAAGGAAGTGCCTTGCTTTGTCAGCTTTCAAAACTTTAGCAAGCAACCACAGTTAACAAAGCCCACCTCAATGCGATATGCCAGTGGTATCTGGTTGCTGTGTTTATTCAGTCCAAGGTGCACATGTTGATGCCTTCGTGCCAGATGGTGCTATCCCATGATACCCCGTATAAAATATAATATATAAGCATTTGTATCAATAATTCAGCCTCCACAGCATAAATCAGTCACATGGCCCGTTCCAGCAGATGGGGAATGCCCTTTGATTTTCATACTAATAACCTAATTCATAAAACATTGTTTTGCATATTTTTCATATCGCGTTATCCTGTACGTTAGGAGGGAAAAAAAGATGCTAAGCTTGCAACTTTCCTTGCTTCCTTTCATGGCTGCATTAGGGCAGGCTGTCGAAGAAGCGAAATAATGTAAGATTTCTAAGATGAGAGGGTTTTCACAGCCTATAGAGAGCTCCTTGCCCAGTCTTGGTTCTGTGTGGCTTGGTTAGGGCTTCCTGATACCTCCCACTGAAGAAGATATGAGAATAATCAGAATAATAAGAGTTGGAAAGGACCTTGTAGGTCATCTAGTCCAACCCCTCCACTCAAGCAGGAGACTCCTACCCCATTTCTGACAGGTGGCATTCCAGTCTTTTCTTGAAGCCTCCAGTGATGAAGCTCCCACAACTTATGAAGACAAGCTGATCCATTGGTTGATTGTTCTCACTGTTAGGAAGTTCCTCCTTATTTCCAGGTTGAATCTCTCCTTGTTCACTTTCCATCCTTTCCATTGTTCCTTGTCTGGCCTTCGGGTGCCATGGAAAATAGGTTGATACCCCCCCCCCTCCTCTCTGTGATATAAAGAGCCAGTTTAGTCTAGTGGTGAAGGCACCCAAATTAGAAAGCAAGAGGCTATGAGTTTTAGTTCCGCTTTAGGCATGAAAGCTGGCTGGATGACTTTAGGCCGATTACCAGGACACTGGGAGTTCTAGTCCTGCCTTAAGCATGAAAGCCATCTGAGTTACTTTGGGGCAGTCACTCCCTCTCAGCCCAACCCACCTCACAGGGTTGCTATGAGGAATAAGGAGGAGTTGTGTGTTAAATGTGTTCACTGGCTTGCATTATTTGTAAAAACAATGAAGGCGGGATATAAGTAAGTAAGTGAATCATGGAGATGATCATTGAACAAGCTTGGCGATTGAAAGTTGAAGGTTAAAGCTTAGCACTGAAACTCTTGGAAATCTAAATGCCCCTAGGAGAAGCTAGAGATGATGAAAGTTTGACACAGGCCATTGTATTCTGTGTCACCAAAAACATTGTAAAACTTAATTCTTCTTGGGTTAAAATTTTTTAAAATTGAACTGGGATAAACAGTGTGATGACCCACGGTGGGATACAAAATAAACACAGTCACAAAAAGCATGTAGAACCCCTTTTATTCCTTCACTTTGCTTCCAAGCTCCGAATATTCTTGATGGAAGACAAAAAACTCCCACACAAACAGTTACAAGAAGAAGGAAAAAAGCAACACAAACCAGGCAAGATAAGGGCTGGAGGATGTCCATAGATAACACACAGTGGGAAGGACACCCAACTCAAAGAGGAACCATGAACTAGAGATATTTCCATGCTTTGTTTCCAGCATTTGCCCGTATGCATGTCTGACCTCTTATTCAGTTGTCACAGCTGCAGCCCATAAAGAGGATCAAGGCCCTCTCCTCCCAAGTAGACCACATCTCTCCCTTATCCTCTCCTCCCTGCATGCCCTAGGATGGAGAGGGGATGGGCCTGGGTCCTCCTCTCACTGCCCAGCCGGCCTCTGCCCTTCCCCAGCCTCCTCCACAACCTCCAGAGCCACACTTCCACTCTCTGTCGGCTGTTCCTCCTCTCCCTCAGAGTCAGTCTCCACCAGGAGCATGACAAACAATATCAGATAATTAAATGGCAGTATGTTTACTTCTTGGGTTAGGATGCCGATTATCAAAATGACACTCATTGAAAGTGAAATATTTAGAATCTGGACTATAATGCCAGGTATACTGAATGCAGAAACTTGTTCACCAAAAGGCAAGACAAAAAACAGTGGAAGGAAAATAATCAAGGAGAGAAGCAATCTAGAACTAAGGAGAAATTTCCTGACAGTGAGAACAATTAACCAGTGGAGCAACTGGCCTCCAGTAGTTGCAGATACTCCAACACTGGAGGCTTTTAAGATGAGATTGGATAACCATTTGTCTGAAGTGGTATAGGATTCCTGTCTAAGCAGGGGGTTGGACTAGAAGACCTCCAAGTTCCCTTTCAGCTCTTGTTACGTACAATATATTGGAATAGATCATGGGTGTCAAACTCAAGGCCTGGGAGCTGAATCTGGCTTGCTGGATGCTTAGATCTGGCCCACGGAAACAGTGAAGGACCAGGCCACGGTGCCTCTGTCAATGAAAGCAGAGGTTGAGAGAGCCATGTGCCAGTGGTGGGATTCAAATATTTTTACTTCTGGTTCTGTGTGCATGGTTTGGTGGCTTGGTAGGCATGGCTTGGTGGATACAGCAGGGGAAGGATACTGCAAAATCCTTATTTTCTCCCCACCCCACTAACCTGCTTTCCAGCTCTGTTCTCCTGTGCAGGACAATCAGCCAATCAGCTGGGACTTGGGAGGCAGAGAATAGATGGGGGCGGGGCCAGTCAGAGGCGGCATTGGCCGGTTCTCCGAACTACTCAAAATTTCCGCTACCGGTTCTCCAGAACTGGTCAGAACCATCTGAATACCACATAGCAGCCTCTTTCTATCACTACGAGATGGGTTAGGAGATAACCATCTTTTACTTTTCTGTATCTTGCACAGTAGTGGATTTGCGAGCTGTGCAGATGCAGATAGATAAGTTCCACAAAACATCCATAACAAAGTACATTTATTGGTTCATCAGGTATCCTCATAACTCACATTTGTGACAAAGTTCTTCTTTAATGACCAATCCTTTGTATATCCGCCTTGCAGTAAAAGATGGTTATCTCCTAACCCATCTCGTAGCGATAGAAAGAAGCTGCTATGAATTAGTGAATCCAGACAAAAGTGAGGGAAACTCCCCCAACCCATCGAGGGTCAATTTAGTGACCAATCAGGATTACAGATCTGGCCACGTGACATGAACTACACTTCCCAGGATACCTTTAACTACATTTACCATGATGCATTCTGTTAAGGGGACAGGTCATCACAGCTGAAAATGGAGCTCGGGAGCCTGTTTTTGCTGGCAGAGAGTTCGGGCCACTGCCAGCGCTCCCAACACAAGTGATGTCATGCTGGCCATGCCCCCCCCCCCCCGACCCCCTGAGGTCAAACACAACCCTGATGCAGCCCTCAATGAAATCGGGTTTGACACCTCTGGAATAGATTGTCACAATTGATATCTGTTGGACACTGATGAGTTCCAGAGTTTAGGGGCTGTTCTAGACAATAACAATTTCTTGATGTTTCACCAGTGACTTTCTGCCGCTGACATTTTGAGAGGCAAGGTTTTAGGAAAGAGGCTACCAACTCTTGGCAGGTTTTAGGAGCGTAGCTGTAGCAGGGAATCAAGCCTCCTTCAAGGCTCTCTCGCGTGTGTGTAAAATGTGTGTGTGTGTATAGAATGAGTAGACATGTCCTTCAGGAGTACCACTTCAAAAGTCGATCGGAGACAGGCAGTATGGAACAATTTCTTCAAGGTGTGCAAAGCTGTTGGTTTCGTCTTAAAAGTAGCAAGATGCTTTTGCAGAATGAAGCAGATTCTCTTTTCATAGGGAAACATTTTGCGATGAAAAACCTTGATTCACGAGCTGCTCACTCTCAGAAGAAATGTGTAGCCACAATAGTGTTACACCAAGCTCCATAATATTTGTTAAAGTGTAGAATGTATGACTTAATTTAGTCGTACGGTGGTACACCTACTTTTGCCTATTATGCTGTTTACAAATTGCTTTAAGCTATATATATGCATAGATGCAGTAGATGTTAAAGTTTTACATACACACATGCACACATGCACGCGCACGCACACGTTGAAGCCACATTTGGATGTGACATTTAATGTAGTAATGTAAATCTTTTAAAAAACCTTGGGCCTTTGCAACGGCATGATGTTCTTTCAGTGATAAATCAATTCGGCAAAAACAAGGCAAGCACGTAGCGCCCATGTGACGCCTCTCCTGCGCGAGCTGCATTGGTTACCGGTGGCTCTCCGGGTTCGCTTTAAGGTTCTAGTTTTGACCTTTAGGGCGACCCATGGCATGGGACCAGGTTACCTTCAGGACCACATTCTGCCAGCATTCTCCAACAGGCCGGTGCGTTCCCACAGGGAGGGTCTGCTCCGGGTGCCGTCGGCCGCTATGTGTCGTCTGGCGGCGCCAAGGAGTAGGGCCTTCTCTGTGGGTGCCCCCGCCCTCTGGAATACTCTGCCACCGGAGCTCCGTACCGGCACGGACCTGAGGGCCTTCAGGCGCGCGTTGAAGACCTGGCTCTTTGAGCAGGCCGGCCTGGGCTGAGATAATGGTTTTAATTTGGTCTCCATATTTAATTCTAAATTGGGTTTTAAGGGCGGGGGGGTGGGGTTTTGTTAGTTTTATCAAGCAGCCGATTGAAATTTAATATTTTTTAACTTTTGTATTCTTTGTGGGGTTTTTAGATGAGCTGTTCACCGCCCTGAGTCCCTCGGGAGAAGGGCGGTATATAAATGGAATAAATAAAAATAAAATAAATAAAATAATAAATAAAATGGAATTATTTCTGCAGGAAACTGAGAGAATAGTAGTGTTAACACACATTTTTCTCTGGTTTCTCCCAACAATTGTACAATGCACTGAAGTGCAATGTTGTGATGGTGAGAAGTGTCAAATGCATTTTGATTTCACTTTTAGTTTTCTTTTATATCAAAACAGCAAAATCTTCTCTCTGCTTTTTCCCAGAAAGTTTGAATGCCTGTTGGACATCTACTCCAATGGAGTTTTTTTTTTCTCCCCCAAACTATAAGGGTAGAAATATTAATCCAAAAGTTTGTGATAGGAAAATGATGCTCCTCATACCTCCAGCAACCAGGATGTGGTTGGTAACTTGCAAAGAAGAATTGCTTGACCATATAATCCATTTTTAGATCTCTTGGATAGCGGCTCTTAGAATGCTTATTTTGTTTCCTTGTTTTATTTTCCTCCCTGCGGTAGATGTTAAAGTTTTACAAAAGCTATTAATTTGAAACAAAAACAAAACCAAACACCCCAAACCATCAAATGGAAGGCAGTTCATTCTGGCTACGATATCACTCACAAATTGAAGCATTATAGGAAACCTAAATAATGCCAAATGGATTTTGCCGAGATCAAAAGCCAAATATATTTGGCTGCTTTCATCTCCACTGTTCCATTTCCTAGGAGCCTGACCTTAGTCAAACATCTATTAAAGTTAGCTTTTTGATCTCTCCCCTTCTCCTTCTCCCTCCCCTTGCCTTTCCCTCCTCCTTTTTGAAAGAAAGAAAGAAAGAAAGAAAGAAAGAAAGAAAGAAAGAAAGGAGGAAACAGTCAATCTGAAAAACCTTCTTCCAAAGACAATCGTATTACTGTGTTAGACATTCCAGTGGCATCTAAGTAGGATTCTCGAACATATGCGATAGTACTCTGGTTAAACAGGACAATAATTTTTTTGTGATTAAGACAAGATTAAAAAGGAAGCGTTCTTCAGAGGCTGTTAAATGGAACAAGAATTTTTCTCCCTCGGGTCATTGGAAACCTGTTAGCTAGTCAAACCTCCCCTCCCAGTTTGGTCCCTTGATTAGGGAAAAAAATAACTTTCTGCTTTGAAATTTGATAACAGGTAACTGCTCAATTATGATACCTTTCCTCCTTTTCATGGCTCAAAGTTTGCCGATTTTTAATTAGGAAAAAGGATGGTTGGCTAGTAAGTGATGAGATCTGTGGTCAGATTTCACAGTGCTTCTAAACAAGATTTCTCCTGTTTGAAGGCCATCAAATAGTTGGGCTAAGATCCTTTCAGTCCTAAATTTCTCAGAGATTGACACGAAGAGAATAGAATGGAATTAGCAGAAGAGAATGGAAAAATCAACAGAGGTGTGCAAAGAACGGAAATTATATTTCTTTTGAATTGTTTCAAACTAATGTTAATTGATGGGATGAAACTCAGAAAACCTTAAGGATTTTCTAGCGATCTGCTTATGAAATCTAGTAACAGAGTAACAGAGTTAGAAGGGACCTTGGAGGTCTTCTAGTCCAACCCCCTGCTTAGGCAGGAAACCCAATACTATTTCAGACAAATGGTTGTCCAATTTCTTCTTAAAAACTTCCAGAGTTGGAGCATCTACAACTTCTAGAGGCAAGTTGTTCCACTGAGTAATTGTTCTCACTGTCAGGAAATTTCTTCTTAGTTCTAGGTTGCTTTCCTTGATTAGTTTCCACCCATTGCTTCTTGTCCTGCCCTCAGGGGCTTTGGAGAATAGCTTGACCCCCTCTTCTTTGTGGCAGCCCCTGAGAGATTGGAAGACTGCTATCATGTCACCCCTAGTCCTTCTTTTCATCAAACTAGACATACCCAGTTCTTCAACCGTTCTTCATATGTTTTAGCCTCCAGTCCCCTAATCATCGTTGTTGCTCTTCTCTGCACTCTTCCTAGAGTCTCAACATCTTTTTTATATCGTGGTGACCAAAACTGGATGCAGAATTCCAAGTGTGGTCTTACCAAAGCATTATAAAATGGAAAACATAGGAACTCAAAACAAATTTTGAGTTCTTGGTCTCCTTTTCTATAAAAAAAAACATCTCTGGGCAACAAGTGATAATGGTAATCTTACTAATTGCTGTCAACCTCCCAACCTACAGAAAAACTAGCCAAGGGGAAAATTTTTATACTTTCTAACATTAAAATAGTGAAAAGGGTGGAAGAACAATTTTAGCACTATTTTTTTAAGCTTGGCTAACAGATAATAAGCTTAGGGAAAGTTCCTGGATTGTCTGTGTAAAGTACACAATGTGCACATATAGAGGTACACACCCATTTGAATTGGCCTCTAGGTTGGTCTTCCGCGCAGGACAATTCATTGCAAGCTCAACACACATCTGAAACACAATTCCAAGGCCCCTCATTTTCTCTAATTGCAAATTTACGAGGGGCAAATTTTGGTATAGTGGTTTAAGGCACCAAGCTAGAAACTATGAGACTGTGAGTTCTAGTCCCACCACAGACACAAAGACAACAAACAAGGTGATCTTATCATGTCACTGGTTCTCAAACCATCTTGCCGGGATAAAGAGGAAAGGTGTAGAGTCATCACCAAATACAACCTTTAATAGAATGAAAATTTTGAAAAGGAAAAAACTGGAAGAGTGATCCTGCTTGTTTTCCATTTATAAATTAATAGCTGCCCCCACTTTTTACATCAGTGGTGGGATTCAATTTTTTTTTTACTATTGGTTCTGTGGGTGTGGCTTGGCGGGCACGGCAGGGGAAGGATACTTCAAAATCCCATTTCCCTCTCCACTCCAGGGGAAGGATACTGCAAAATCCCCATTCATTCCCCACCCCACTAACCTGCTTTCCAGCTCCATTCTCCTGTGTAGGGCAAGCAAAGAAGGCCTAGCCAATCAGCTGGGACTCGGGAGGCGGAGAATAGATAGGGGCAGGGCCAGTCAGAGGTGGTATTTGCCAGTTCTCCAACTGCTCAAAATTTCCGCTACCGATTCTCCCAAACTGGTCAGAACCTGCTGAATACCACCTCTGTTTTACATGCTCCTTTACAATTTAATCACAACTTCCCCAAATCTTTCACAGGCTTTGTGTAGTTTAGGCTCAAAGCTATTCACCTGTGCTCTAAAGAAGCCCCCTGCCCAATAAAATCATTAATTTGAAGTATGGAATTAGCTAATCGATCCCCTGTCAAAATGCTTCCCTATAAGGAGGTGGTCAGTGGTAGGGAAGCTTTGGTTATTCAAGCTTTGCTCTTCTTTGCTTGGCTTTTAATTTGTTCTGCCCAAAGTTGATTCTTAGTTATTTTGAGCATTTCCTAGAAGGAGGAAGGTGACATACAATCTGCCTTCTGCTTCACTGAACTGAGAATATAACAACATAAGCTAGATTTCTTTGTTCTTTTGGAACAATCTTTCTCTGTCTCTTTGTAGATTAGAGGCAAGAGATGATTTACCTAGGGAGAAACACTAGACAAGAGTGAGATGTGAATTTGGGGCGGGGCCGGTGAAAAAATCTAGCCCACAATTTAAGGAGAATGGCTGCTGATTCTTTGGTGTGGGGCTCTGACCTTGAGGGTCAACTTTAAACACAATCCATGTGGACCTTCTAAACCAAGGGTGTCCAATCTTGGCAACCTGTGGACTTCAACTTCCAGAAATTAATTATTAATTCTTTCTTTCTTTCTTTCTTTCTTTCTTTCTTTCTTTCTTTCTTTCTTTCTTCTCTCCCTCCCTCCCTCCCTCCCTCCCTTCCTCATACTTCCCTCTCTCCATCCATCCATCCCCTTCCTTCTTTCCTTCCTTCCCTCCCTCCCTCTTTTCCTTCCTCCTTCCCCTCCTCATTCCTCCCTCCCTCCCTCCCCTTCCTCCTTTCCTTCCTTCCTTCCTCTCTCTCTCCCTCCATCCTCTTCCTTCTTTCCTTCTTCCTTCCTGCCCCCCTCTTTTCCTTCCTTCCTTCCTTCCTTCCTTCCTTCCTTCCTTCCTTCCTTCCTTCCTTCCGTATCTTCCTTCCGTTCTTCCTTTCTTTTATCTTTCTTTCTTTCTTCTTTCTTTCTTCCTTCTTTCTTTCTTTCTCGTTCTTCTTCCCGTCCTCCCTCCTCCCTCACGCCTCCTTCCTCATACCTCCCTCTCTCCATCCATCCCCTTCCTCCTTTCCTTCCTTCCTTCCTCTCTCTCTCCCTCCATCCTCTTTCTTCTTTCCTTCTTCATTCCTGCCCCCCTCTTTTCCTTCCTCTTCCTTCCTTCTTCCTTCCTTCCTTCCTTCCTTTCTCTCTCCCTCCCTCCCTCCCTCCGGGATTCATTGAGATTTCATTCAAATGCTTGGGATTTCCTTGACATGCAAAACATTACAGCCATGGCTTCAGTGTCGTACAATTATATAAAATATTGTACATCACCAAGTGATTTCAGAGATTTTCTGTTCAGTTGGTTTCCATCCAATCTCTTTCTTCCTCCTTTATTTTCCCTCTTTGTTTCTTCTTCCCTTCCAAAGTTTTACATTCTTCCTAGTGATCCTAAACAGTCCAATGGGATCAGGGGGTCAACTCTGCAGAATAAGAGAATGGTTGCTGGAGTGGAGAGCTCACGAAAAATATTAAGTTTACAATCGTGACAAATCATTTCCATAGCTAGGCCTCTGTAAGAAATGAAAGTTGTCATGAAATCAATCAACCATTAGAAACAGGCCTCTGAAAGGAAAAGAAATCTGTGTGTGTATATGTGTGTGAGTAGTTGTGGGTAGTTCTGTGAATACAATCCGAGCGTGCTCTCTTTTTGGTTCTTGTGGCTCCTTTTAGCAAAATATGTTTTATTTTTCAATATGACATTGGTCTTCAGGCCTCTCACGCATTAGTCTTCTGTGTCGTTAATATAATTCCACTAATTTAATTCTTGATCCAGCAGCAAGGGATAAGCTGCCAAAATATGCAATTAGGAACACAGTTTTTGTAGGTTGAAAGGTTTTTGTCTGTCTGTCTGCCTGAAGATTGTAGATTATAGCACCTGAGACAATGCTATAACCCTGACACCTCAATAACACAATTCTTCTCAGGTTGTATATATTTCCATTTTTTTCTCTGTACTGTCCAAGGTCCTGAAATCTGAGCTGCCATCTTAGGCCTCCGATATGAATTGGTGGAAGCTTGAGATGGCAATGAGTGAAAAGCATTCTATTTTTAAAAGCATCATTGCTTTTGAAAAGTCCCTTTTTTTTTTCTGGAAATGAAAAATATCTCACACATCAGGCTGGACCTGCAGCAAAATGCATGTGTGTATCTAAAGCAGGGGTAGGCAATTAATTTTCCCAAGAGGCCACGTGAAAAATTGGCACTGTTTGTGGAGGTCCAAACCAATAGGCCTGAAAGTCTGTAGGCACACCTGCACATATATACCCTGAAAAAAAATCTGCTACCTTCAAAATAAAAGCAAGGCAGTTGGATTGTGTACATAGTGTACATTTATTTACATTTGATGTCTAATTTCTGATTGTCCTCAGTCTGGCTAGATGGGGACAGCCAAAGGGCCGTATGTGGTCCAGGGCCATAGAATATACAGGTCTGATTTAAAAGAAACCTTAATATTATTATTAATAATATTAATAATAACCTTATTATTATTAAATAATAGGTGGACTTGCTTGCAAACTGAATTGATATAGAAAACTCACAGCCTCATTCTGTCGCTCTCTATTTGTAGTATTTTATTACAGTTTATTATAAGACGAAACAGAAAGAAAAAAAATTGAGAAAGGAAAAAATAAAAAAATTCAGAAGGAAGCGAAAAAGGAAAGAAAAAGTAGCTTCACCCTATAAAAAGCAATGGATGGAAACTAAGAGGGCCTTGGTGGTGCAGGCTGTTAATCATCTAGCAGTGCAAGCTGCCTGCAATTAATGCAGGTTCGAATCCCACCAGGCTCAAGGTTGACTCAGCCTTCCATCCTCTCGGGGTAGGTAAATTGAGGACCCAAGATTGTTGGGGGCAATAAGCTGACTTTGTAAAAAATGCCGCTTGGGCGGGCCAAAAAGCCCTAATAATAAGCAGGCATATACAATGGAATGAAGGCTATTGCCGAGCACTTAGCATGGTGCTCCATAGACTGTAAGCCGCCCTGAGTCTCCGGAGAAGGGCGGCATATAAATGCAAATAAAATAAATAAAAATAAAAATAATCCAGGAGAGAATCAGCCTAAAACTAAGAAGTAATTTCCTGACAGTGTGAACAATTCATCAGTGGAAGTGCTTTCCTCCAGAAATTGGGAATGCTCCGACATACCGGAGTATGTTTTTTTTTTAAGAAGAGATTTCACAATAATTTCTCTGGAATGGTATAATGGTGGGCAACGGGCATTTAAACTTACAGATTCACTGAAATTCCCTTGCAAACCCTCACCAGAGCTTGTGATCCACGCTGTCAAAATTGGGGGTGTTTTAGAACTATCTTTCCCCACTCCTCCTTTCAATATGGTGTCACACGTTAGCGTTTTATATTGCCGGATGTTTCATGGTCTTTCCATTTGAAACAGCAAATGGATTAAACATTTGATTAAACATCAAATGGATTTGAGCCTGCCTCCAGCAAGTTCAGATGCCATCAATGAGCACAGCTGAAGCTCACACAGCAGCGGACACAACTTAAGAGTGAAAACAATAACGGAGCCAAACGGGTTGTACTGTTGTCAGTTCCCCCATTCCTTTTTGGCTTCAAGAGCTGCTCGCTGCAAATTGTTGTCTGTTAATTTAATATAATGTTTTGTTTTAATATGAGGAACCGTACGACAATGCTGTGTCTTGGCGTTTGATTTTAATTAAATGCATACTTCCAGATTTGATTACTCATAGCTCCTCTTTCGCTAATTTACTCATTTGCAGTTTGGACCGAAATGCTTACGATTTAATGCAGAGCGATGGGGACTGTGTCTAACCAATTACGGACTGGGGGAAAGAAATAACTTTATTGCAAGAGTGTTGTTGGTATTGATGTTCTCCTGGAGTGCAGGAGGTGTACTGGTCATGTCAAAGCCTCCTCTAGAATAGCTTTCTGATAGTCATTGTTTTTTGCTGCCATCTTTGCAGATTATCCAACAGCCCTTAGACTTATATACCGCTTCACAGTGCTTTTACAACCCTCTGTAAGCAGTTTATGGAGTCAGCATCCTGACTCCAACAATCTGGGTCCTCATTTTACCCACCTTGAAAGGATGGAAGGCTGAGTCAACCTTAAGCCTGTCAGGATCAAACTGCTGGCAGTCAGCAGAATTAGCTTACGATAATGGAAGGAAGGAAGGAAGGAAGGAAGGAAGGAAGGAAGGAAGGAAGGAAGGAAGGAAGGAAAAGCACTTAGACTTATACACCACTGCACAGTGCTTTACAGCCCTCTCTAAGCAGTTTACAGAGTCAACCTGAGACTTCTCAGAAAACAACAACTGAATGAAAAACTGCTGGTGACCTTCTACCGCTGCACCAGAGAGAGTATTTTAACTTACTGCACCTCTGTATGGTTTGCCAATTGCACAGTGGCAGATAGGAAAGCACTCCAGAGAGTTAATGTCATTGCCCAGAAGATCATTGGTTGCCCTCTCCCCTCTTTGGAAGAGCTTTATAGCTCCCGCTGCCTTAAGAAAGTTCAAAACATTCTCAAATTTCCATCTCGTCCTGAGCACCCCTTTTTAAAAAAACTATTACCATCTGGCAGAAGGTACAGGACAATAAAAACAAGGACAAATAAGCTGAAAAACAGCTTCTATCCCAGGGCAGTAGCTCTTTTGAATTATATGAAACTCTTGTTTCATTCTAGTGCAGTGTTGGTGTATTGTCGGGGTTTTCAATTCGATGTGTGGAGTGTGAAGGATGTGTGTTTGTGTTTATTTTCTTGGCCATGATGTGCACTGAAGATGGTGTTTGATTTCATTGTATGAGGTGCAATGACAATAAAGTAAATTAAACCAAACTAAAACGTATTGCCCCCTCATTTTACTCGACCTCGGAAGGATGGAAAGCTGAGTCTGGTGAGACTCGAACTGCCAAACTGCTGGCAGCCAGCAGTCAGCAAAAGTAGCTTATAGTACTGCCAATGTGGCCAAGCTATCCTTATCAGTGTTGACTGGCTGTCTTGAACACTTGTGACCAATTGATGGTGAACCGTTTTGCCTTTGTGGGGCAATATTTGTGAGCAGGTCTCATATCAGACGGTATCCTTGAGCTATTATCAGGCCATCAAATTACACATTATTTTAAAAACGGATAGCATCCAACTTTTTTTTTTTTTATTGTGTTTTGCGATGGACGAGAGGTTAGTTTTGATTGCATCTGCTCTGCGGGCAGAAGTTTTTAATCCTTTGCTCCTCATATGTCCATTCACAAATGAACACATTGGGTTCTTTGTGCAGTTAGATAGATTGGGGAAGGGGAGTCATTGGCACCAAATCCTCCCCTACTCTTAGAGAGAGAGAGAGAGAGAGAGCAAGGGAGGAGAAAGAGAAAAAGAGAGATATATGTCCACAACAGTTCTACTATATTTTCCTCCTATCGCTTCTCGCTCAGTTTTAATGATACTTTTCATTCATTACAATTCAAAGCAGACCTTTTCACAGATGGAAGAACGGCACGTGTTGAGTCATTTAGCTTAGTGGCCAAGAGATCAATGTGAATGTCCTATTTTTCTTTGCCCTCTCGTCTCTCCAGTGCTCTGTAGCCATTCTAGCTTCCAACACTTCCCTTAATTCCCTAAGGAAGGGACGATTTCCATGGGTTGGTTGTGAAGAATTCAGAATGAGGTAGAAAGAGGCCATGGAAGACAGTAGCAACCATCACCTCCAAAATCTCACTGAGAAAAATTAAAGGAAGTGTCCATTTTGCCTGAAACTGGTAGAAAAAATACCTGAAGTTTCTTCCACAGGTTAAAAAAAAAAAAGACCTCTAGAACAGGAGTCCCCAACCTTGGCAACTGTACGACTTGTGGACTTCAACTCCCAGAATTCTGTGAGTTGAAATCCACAGGTCATGAAGTAGCCAAGGTTGGAGACCCCTGCTCTAACGAAATAACAAAGTAGATTTTATTATAGAATGGTAGTCGAATCTTTAAATCAACTGGTCCTGTGGTGCAGCTGGAACAATCTGGAACTTGTTATCTTATGATTGTATTTTATGATTTATCACTTTGCTGTTTGTATGTACACTAAGAGCTTATGCACCAGAGACAAATTCGTTATATGTCCAGTTACACTTGGTCAGTAAAGAACATTCTAAAGCACACATCCTCAATGGTGATCCATGGGCTCCAACAAAGCCACAAAAATAGCCTTTAGCTCTCACCTGGCTCCCTAACACTTTTTAAAGGGGGAGTTGACACACCATGGTGCCAGTCTCCAGAGCCATTTTTATTTGCCAGAATGATTTGTGGGGCGTGCATAAGCGCACCGACGTGCCTACCGTCCTTGTCCTATTGTTTCTTTTATTTTTCTTATATGTATCCATGTATTCATAACTATGTTTTATTTATATCTTGTAAGCAATTGACAAACCAAATAAAATAAAAAATAAAATACATAAATAAATAAAGTAGACCCTAAGGACACTAGTAGGAACTGATACCAACAGAAGAGAATATCTTGACTCAGGGTTGAGCTGCAGGATCCTTGGTGCTCTCTGAGTTTGGTTGTTTCCTTGCAGATGTTTCATGAACCAACTAGGTAACATCATCAGTGCTAGAGTGGTAGGTGTATGCAGGTCATTTGAGAGTCAGTTTGGTGTAGTGATATCAGGCTAGAAACTGGGAGACCAGGAGTTTTAGTCCTGCCTTAGGCTTGAAGCTGGATGGGTGACTTTAGGCCTGTCCCAGGGGTGGGCTTCAAAAATTTTAGCAATGGGTTCTCTGCCCGGTTGCTGGGTGGGCATGGCCATGGTGGGCATGGCCTAGTCAGCCTCCTGCACTACGGCGGGAGTGCGTGTATTTGCTCTCCCTGGGCTCTGGTAGCTTTTCTCCAGCCTCCAGGAGGGCGAAAACAGCCTCCCCACACTCTGGAGGCTCTCTGGAAGCCGGAAATGGGCCTGTTTCTGGCTTTCTTGAACTTCCGGGAGGCTCATTTTTTGCCCTCCCCGAACCTCTGCACGCGCCCTCACTTACCTGCATGCAAAACGGGCCATATGGTGACTCCTCGGAGGGGCGGGGTGGACGGGGCCCACCAGGAGTGGGATTTGGGGGTTCTCCAAACTGCACAGAATCTTAGCTATAGGATCTCTTGAACCCCTGTGAACCCCCAGCAGCCTAGTCCTGCCCCGCCCCTGCCCCTCTCTCTTAGCCCTAAGAATGTGACTGCAAGGGGAAACCACCGCTTGGATTTTTCCACTCGTTCTCTCGAAGGCACACAGAGATCATTCAGCTCGCTCTTCCATCTGCCCCGTGGCCTAAAAACAATAGTTAAACAGTAAATGGCAGAGTTTCCTAAAAGGCTATTGGGAATGTCTCAAAGCAACTGAGGAGAGGTTAGGAAGGATGCTCAGGACGAAAGTCATGCTTTCTCGATGCTTTGGCTTTTTTTTTTGGAAATCTGTCTCTGTGTCATTAGAGTGAACAAATATATCCGTGATGGTGAATCTATGGCACTCATGCCAAAGGTGGCATGCAGAGTCATTTATGCTGGCACACAAGCTGCAGGCAAACTTACCTCATTGTGCATGCACGCGCATCCCAGCTGATTTTCGGCCAGTTTGAGGCCTTTTTCGGCCTTCCACAGGCTTGAGGAAGGCTTCTGCAGGCTTTGCAGGCCAAAAACTAGCCCTGTTTCATCACTTCCTGTTTTTCCGAAAATACTGGAAGTGACGAAACAGGGCTAGTTTTCGGCCTGCAAAGCCTGCTCAAGCCTGTGGAAGGCAGAAAAAGGCCTCAAACTGGCCGAAAATCAGCTGTGAGGTGCAGTGCAGGTAAGGGGGCTGTGGAGGTGGGTGGGGATTACGCGTGCATATGTAGGGGCACGGAGGGGCGCATTGCCTTCTGGGTGCTGGCGTGCAAGCGTGCCAGCATGCACACAATTTTTGGACAGGAGCCCAAAAAGGTTTAGCCACCACTGAAATATATCATCTAGGATCACCTCTGTTTGTAGATAGACAGTTGAAAATCACCCTGGCCAAAGATAACAGTAAAACCATGTTTGTACAGCTGCCCCCAAAACCTGCACAGGTCGACTCAACCAGGAGATGAACTGAGCCCAAAGTGACCTTAACTTTTCTGTTCTTCTTCCAGTCTACTGGTGCTAGAACAGCCTTGGCATCTAACGGAGATAGAAACTGTAAGCCAAGGTCTTTATAGTGGCGATTTAAAAATAGCTGCCTATGGGAAAGCATCAATTTGGCTTATCTTCCAATGGGAGAAATATATAATTTACCGGTTTTTCAGACTGTTTTAAACAAATTCCATCAGTTCTAGGCAGCATCTGCCATGCCTTTAATATCCATCTGTTCAATCATTAATATCATTAATAATCCATCCATTAAGTTATTTTCTCCATACATTTGATAGGAATAATCTTATTAATGCATCTAACTGATATTAGTTTTAGTTTCCCCTAATTGTTCTGATTAATTAATAATGGATACCCTCTATTAATCTGCAGATTCCCTTTTCTTTACTGTTTTTTGAAGACTCTAGGGGATAGTTCTTGTGAAAATGCAAATTTTCACCGTGTATATGTATGCAATATATAAGCTTAAAAGTTGTAACTTGCTCTTATAAAAAGTAGAAAGGAAGCAATATTTTCTGTTAGGTGGCTTATTTTTGTGGGACAGTCTTCCCGTTAGGCATAGAGGAGAAATGACTCATATTTTATTCGCATTTTAAGGTAGAAGAACCAAAGTTGTAGTCCCAAAAAAATGTAATGAAGCAAGGTTCACCATCATGCCAACATTTACCATTTTGGGGATCTCCCGAAATGTGTATTTAAAGTATACATATTAGAGAAAAAAGCACACACACAAACACACACACGATCCCCTTAAATTAGGTAAAATTGTTTGGCAAAAAAACCCTAGGAAAAAGGTACACATGTATCTGTGAAGGGATCTTTTCTAGTTTTCTATGAAGGGAGAGTTTTCATCCCAGCTGATATCTGGTGGCCAAAGTCAGACAGAATGAATTGAATCACTTAACAAAATTGTGGTCATAAATTGAGGATTATTGTTTTATGGATGTTGAAATCTGGTCAAAACTGGAAGATTAGTAATGTTTGGAATTTAGTCTGATTTGTTAATGTAAGTTTAATTCTCGTTCTCTCTCTCTCCTCTCTCTTTCCCTTTCTCTTTCTTCTTCTTTCTCTTCCTCATTCCCTTTCTCTTTCTCTCACTCTCTTTTTCTCTTTTTGTTTCTCCTTTTCCTTTTCCCTTTCTCTTTTTCTTTCACACACACACACACTCTCTCTCTTTCTCATTCCCTTTCTCTCTCACTCTTTCTTTTTGTTTCTCTTTCCCTTTCTCTCTTTTTCTTTCGCTCTCGCTATCTCTCTCTTTCTCATTCCCTTTCTTACTCTCTCTTTCTCTCTATTTGTTTCTCTTTCCCTTTCTCTCTCTTTTTGTTTCTCTCTTCTTTCTCTTTCTCTTTTCTCTTTTTCTTTCTCTTTCACTCTCTCTCTCTCTCTTTCCCCTTCCCTTTCTCTCTCTCATTTTTTCTTTCCCTCTCTTTCCCTCTCCTTTTCTGCCTCTACAAACAGGCCTCACAGCCATGGCTGAAGCAATGAAGTTGCAAAAGATTAAGCTTATGGCCATGAACAGCCTCCATGGAAGCGGAAGTCAGAATGGGACCGAGTCGGAGAACGAAGAACTGAATTCGAATGCAGGTAAAGCAAGTTTCAACTGTGAATTGTTGGCACATCTGTGGAGATTCTCAGTCGTTCAGGTCATGGTTATCCCAAAAGTGCTTTTTCCAGAAGGTGAAGGGTTTTATTTTCACTTCATTGCTATTTTGAATAAAATACACCCTTTAGTCCTTTTATTGGGAAACAAGAGAGCACGTCACACCTAAAGCAGCTTCAGGAATGTAGAGTGGTAGATGACTTTCCATTATTGTCTTAATGCAACATGAATTATGCTATTCCCCCCCCCCCCCTTTAAGAAACCATCTGGAATTGGCAGGAAAAGCCCTACATGCACAGGAGCCCCACAGGGTTACCCCCTCTTCTTTTTTGGCAATAGTTTTGTTTTCCCTTTTTTCTTTCTTTCTTTCTTTCTTTCTTTCTTTCTTTCTTTCTTTCTTTTAAATGTTAATCATGCCTTTTGATTCTGCAAAAGGGCAATGTGAAGGCTCCGTCAGAAGGGAAAATTGCGTAGGTAACTGGCATTCACCTTATGCAAAATAATCTTCATTTGCATGCCTGGAGGACAATTCAGAGGTGTGAAAGCACTAATCCTCCCCAGCCACTCCCGAAGACCAGAATGGGTAAATAGCAATAGCACTTAGACTTACATACCGCTTCACGGTGCTTTTACAGCCCGCTCTAAGCGGTTTTACAGAGTCAGCATTTTATCCCCAAAAATCTGGGTCCTCATTTGACCCACCTCGGAAAGATGGAAGGCTGAGTCAACTTTGAGCCTGGTGAGATTCAAACTGCCAAATTGCAGGCAGCCAGCAGTCAGCAGAAGTAGCCTGCAGTACTGCATTTTAACCAGTGGTGGGATTCAGTTTTTTTTACTACTGGTTCTGTAGGCGTGGCTTGGTGGGTATGGCGTGGCTTGGTGGGCGTGGCAGGGGAAGGTTACTGCAAAATCCCCATTCCCTCCCCACCCCACTAACCTGCTTTTCAGCTCCGTTCTCCTGTGCAGGGCAACCAAAGCAGACTTTAGATTGGACTTAAGCATAGTACATAAAATCATTTGTTACTAGTTAATGAATATTTCAGCTTTAACCATAACAACACAAGAGCACACAACAGATATAAACTTAATATAAACCACTCCAAACTTGATTTCAGGAAGTATGATTTCAGCAGCAGTGGTCAATGTCTGGAACTTACTATCTGATTCTGTTGTCACCTGCTCAAACCCCCACTCTTTTACCCTCTATTGACCTCACCCCATTCCTAAGAGGTCTGTAAGGGGCCTGCATAAGCGCACAATCGTGCCTACCGTCCCTGTCTTATTGTCCCCAATTATTAGTTCCTATTTCTTATATTTAATTTATTCTTATTTCTATTATATTGTAAGCATTTGACAAAATAAATAAATAAAATAAAAATAAATAAAGACCCATCCAATCAGCTGAGACTCAATGGGAGGCAGAGAAGAGATGAGGGCAGGGCCAATCGGAGCTGGCATTTGCCAGTTCTCTGAACTACTCAAAATTTCCGCTACCGGTTCTCCAGAACTGGTCAGAACCTGCTGAATACCACCTCTGATTTTAACCGCTGCTCCAACGGCTCTTCAAATATTTAAAAAATATTCTGCAATAGAGCCAGTTTGATGTAGAGGTTAAGGCTAGAAACCAGGAGATTGTGAGTTTTAGTCCTACCTGAGGAGCAAGGCCAGCTGTGTGACCTTTGGGCCAGTCCCCCTTTCTCAGCCTTAGGAAGCAGGCAACGGCAAGCTACTTCTGATACAGGTAGATAAGTCACACAGGACCTTTCGTTACATGTGCAACTATTATAGCATTCCCATGGTCACATGATCAAAATTCAGGTGCTTGGCATTATGACCGTTGCTGTGTTGCCAAAGTCACGTGATCGTCTTTTGCGACCTTCTGACAAGCAAAATCAGTGGGGAAGCCAGATTCACTTAAAGAACCATGTTGCTAATTTTATCAACCGCAGTGATTCACTGTGGCAAGAAAGATTGTAAAATGGGGTTGTAAAACTCACTCCACAACTGCCTTGCTCAACAAAACAAATGCTGGGCTCAACAGTAGTCGTAAGTCAAGGACCACCTGTATCTGTATAGTAAACCTGAGTTGTTGCACAACGTTATCAACCAAAATTTGGTGAGGTGGGGTGATAACACATAAGGTATTTGACCCATTAGTCTACCTCTGGGCTAAAAATGAATAAAATGGTGAGGCAAACCAAAAATAAGAGAAGGTTTTGTGTTTTGAAAGTCACTTTTCCTGAAATCGGCAGACACAGCGTGCGTGCGCGCGCACACACACATGCACACAAAAGCAGTAAGCCACGTTCACCGAGGCAAACATTTTATTTTAAGGAGACAGACCTACAGTTTCTTTGATTCGAGGTTGCATTTAATAGCTTCTCTAATGGTTGCAACATGACCACGCATCTTGATTTCAGCATGAATAACAACCTGTTCGTGTTTCATTTAGTTCCAAATGAGAAATTCTGTCTTTTTATTGTTTTAGGAAATTAGTCTGTGTACTATTGCTCCTGAAACTTTATAATTAATCACGAAAGGTTACGGCTTTTGAGAGTTTCGGGAGTGGGGGGTGGGATAGAGGCGCTTGAATGATTATAACTGTAGCTGTCAAATCAGAAATATGGGCCTACCCTTTTGTTTTGAACCGTGCATCTTCCATTCTTTTGAAGATATACTGCTACACACAAACACACACAATGTACACACGTACATACTTGAGTGCAGAATTACAAAGAGTTTGAAGTTGCAGGTTGACTTTTGAAAAACGAGAGAGAATGTTTACTTCTCTTCCTGGGTTTGCCACCGTGTCTTTTTCACTGGAGAGGGAGAAAATATATACAGGTATCTTCTCGACTTAAAAGTAGCTTCTCGACCCATTCGTTTAGTGACTGTCTGAAGTTATAACGGCACTGAAAAAATGGCAACTGACCATTTTTAGAATAGAATAGAATAATGAAATGAAGAAAGAAGAGAACAGAAGAGAATAATGAAATGAAGAAAGAAGAAAATAATGAAATGGAGAAAGAGTGGAATAATGAAATGAAAGAATAGAATAATGAAATGAAGAAAGAGTAGAATAATGAAAGAGTAGAAGAGAAGAGAATAATGAAATGAAGAAAGAGTAGTATAGAATAATGAAATGAGGAAAGAATTGAATAGAATAATGAAATGAAGAAAGAATAGAATAATGAAATGAAGAAAGAATAGAATAATGAAATGAAATGAAAGAGTAGAAGAGAAGAGAATAATGAAATGAGGGAAGAATAGAATATTTTCCTCCTCCTCCCCTCCCTCCTCCCTCCCTCCCTCCCTTCCTTCCTCCTTCCTCTTTCCTCCTTCCTCCTCCTCCTTTCTTTGATCCTGCAAATCCAGTACTCCTAAAAGATATTCCACCCTTTCTTTGAATCACAGACCAAGTCATGCTTGCTAAACATTACAGCAAATTTCCTTTAGGTCATTCTTGACTTCCAAAACAAACTGAGTTTAAGCATAACGCTTATGCCCTGCGTGGAGAAACCCCTTCTCTCTTGCTTTGCTTCTGTCTGTTGTAAATGCAAACCTTCTTCACAATCTGGGTTGGGTTTTTTTTTCTGTAACACCCCCCCCCCCCAAATACATCACTCAAAGGAATATTTAAAGGAGCACCAGGAGGGGAGGAACTCATTGGTTTAATGGAATGCTGTCAAGGAAAATCAGCATCACAAATGACACGAGGGCAAAATTGATACTTCTCTACTGACGCGCTAAAAGAAATCCCGATGCATTATTTAGAAAATGCTCGAAAATCTATCAGCGGATTGCCGAGCTAGCAGAAGTGGGGTTGGAGCAGGAGGAGGTTCGGAGTGCAAGAGGTGCGTGGGCTGCTCCTTGCTGTAACTTTACATGTTCACCGTCCACATAGACCTAGTGACTACCTGGTCAACAATTCTCTTCCAAGCTCTTTTAGTGTCTTCAGTCAAAAGAAGTCGGGGCTTTTTTTTCCCTTCTAAAACAGGGGTGTCAAACTTGATTTCATTGAGAGCCATGTCAGGGTTGTGTTTGACCTCGGGGGCGTGGTCAGCATGGCGTCACTCGTGTCGGGGGGTGCCTGTGGTGGTCTGAGCGCTCTATCAGCTCCATTTTCTGCTGCGATGGCCTCCTGTAACCCTTTGCCAATGAAAATGGAGCTTGGGGGGGCACACGTGACCCTCGTGAGCTCCATTTTCAGCTGTGATGGCCTCCTACAATCCCTTTGTCAGCAAAAACGAAGTTGGGGGGGGCATGTTGGCCTTCACGAGCTCCGTTTTCTCTGGCAGAGGCACCGTGGGCTGGTCCTTTGTGGTTTCCAGGGCAGCCCTGCAGGCCAGATCTAAGCACCCCATGGGCCGGATCTGGCCTCTGGGCTTTTGAGTTTGACACCCCTGTTCTAAAAAGTCGGTTGCGCGTGCTATGATTGCCTTGTGAGTTAATGAGTGGATCAAGAAGAAGAGTCACGCATTGTGCGTGGTGGGATTCAAAATTTTTTACTACCGGTTCTGTGGGCGTGGCTTGGTGGGCATAGCAGGGGAAGGTTACTGCAAAATCCCCATTCCCTCCCCACCCTACAAATCTGCTTTCCAGCTCTGTTCCCCTGTGCAGGGTAACCAAAGAAGACCCAGTCGATCAGCTGGGACTCAGGAGGCAGAGATTAGAGGGGGGTGGGGCCAGTCAGAGGAGGTATTTGCCAGTTCTCCAAAGTAATCAAAATTTCCACTACCGGTTCTCCAGAACTGGTCAGAACCTGCTGAATACCACCTCTGGGAAGGATACTGCAAAATCTCCATTCCCTCTCCATCCCACTAACCTGCTTTCCAGCTCCGTTCTCCTGTGCAGGGCAACCAAAGAAGATCCAACCAATCAGCTGGGACTCGGAAGGCGGAGAATAGATGGGGGCGGGGCCAGTCAGAAGTGGGATTTGCCGGTTCTCTTGAACTACTCAAAATTTCCACTGCTGGTTCTCCAGAACTAGTCAGAACCTGCTGAATACCACCTCTGGTATTCCTGTGACTTGCTTCCAAGATCTTCTGCTGCTTTCCTGATTTATTCTTTCCTGATAGCAAAGGATGCAAACTCATGTGTACAAACAAACTCGCATCTTTTGTTTTCCTTCTCTAATCACATGGCTAATATAGGGGGAGAGAAGATTTATTTCAATATGGGTCAGCAGGGAATTGAGGTTGAATAGTACGTATTCTGAGAGGCAGGCCAAACGTGAGAAGCTAGGCGTGTGTCTTAAGAACGGCATTTCTCACGTTTCGGGAAATTGGTCTCTTCTTTTTTTCCTTTTGAGAGAACTTTTTCAGAACCTCCTTGCATTCCAAATTACCCAGATCTAAACTTGGATGAGTCAGGGACGCGGTGGCTCAGTGGGTAAGATGCTGAGCTTGTCGATCAGAAAGGTTGGCAGTTCGCTGGTTCGAATCCCTAGCGCCACGTAACGGAGTGAACTCCTGTTACTTGTCCCAGCTTCTGTTTGAACCTAGCAGTTCAAAAGCATGTAAAAAAATGCAAGTAGAGAAATAGAGACCCCTTTGGTGGGAAGGGAACAGCGTTCCATGCGCCTTCGGCATTTAGTCATGCCGGCCACATGACCGCGGAGACGTCTTCGGACAGCGCTGGCTCTTCGGCTTTGTAACGGAGATGAGCAGCGCCCCCTAGAGCCAGAAACGACTAGCACACATGTATGAGGGGAACCTTTACCTTTAAACTTGGATGAAGGCATCCTTCTTCGATCCCCAGTACAATGGAAGTACAATTGATGGGAACAAGACAACAGGCATTAGAAGTTGTGAGTTCCCTATCGCTGGGGGTTTTCAAGAAGAGACTTGGACAGCCATTTGTCTAGGGTCTCCTGCTTGAGGAGTGGGTTGGATTAGAAGACCTCCCAGGTCCCTTCCAACTCTGTAATTCTGTTGTTTCTTTTTCTCAATCTTAAAGCCTGTTTCATTCATCAATTCTAATTGGTTGTTTTGCCCCATATTTTTAGTTAAAATGGTTGCTTTTTGTTTCTTAATCTTAAATCAGAGGTGGTATTCAGCAGGTTCTGACTAGCCTTCCACCCTTGCAAGATGAGTAAAATGAGGACCCAGATTGTTGGGGGCAAGAGGCTGACTCTGTAAACCGCTTAGAGAGGGTTGTAAAAGCACTGTGAAGTGGTATATAAATCTAAGTGCTATTGCCTTTCCTTCCTTCCTTCCTTCCTTCCTTCCTTCCTTCCTTCCTTCCTTCCTTCCTTCCTTCCTTCCTTCCTTCCTTCCTTCCTTCCTTCCTTCCTTCCTTCCTCCTCCCTCCCTCCCTCCCTCCATACTTTCCTTCCTCCCTCCCTCCCTCCCTCCCTCCCTCCATACTTTCCTTCCCAGTGGTCAGAATGCAGTATTGCAGGTTAACTCTGCCCACTGGCAGCAGGTCGATCCTGACCGGCTCAAGCTCATTTTACTTTAGTGCTGCCCATTTTGTGCATTACACAATACAAGTTGCCTGCAGTTTGCAAATAATAATAATAATAATAATAATAATAATAATAACTGACCAAACTGATTCTTGCAGAATGCCAAGAATGGTTCATAAGTTGAAGCAACTCTTAACCAAACTGAGGATAGAATTCAACAGCCAGACTGACATTGTAATTTGCTTCCTTTGAAACTCTTCCTTCCAACCAGAAGTTTATCCTCAGAGTTTCCCCATAGCTGAAATTTGGAGAAAAAGTTAGCAGGACGTTATTTTGAAAGTCTTTCATGGTTGATTTTTAATCTAATATGCACTACTCAGAGTTGCAGCCACTGAGGTGAGCAGCTATGTAAATTAATATAAAGACAAAATATAGATAGAGACATATTCCCTACTGAGTCTAGTCCCATCTTCGTCACTTATACGGATTCCTGTGTTTTGTGCTCTTCCTGCATCTTCAGAATTGTAGAGTTTTGTTTTTAATAACGCATAAAAATTCGCAATCCAAAGTGTATGTATATATCTATCTGTCTATCTATCTATCTATCTATCTATCTATCTATCTATCTATCTATCTATCTATCTATCTATCTATCTATCTAAAAGCGAAAAACCACTCATGCATCATCACAAAATCTCCAGAACCGTAATGTCTACAAACTTGAAATTTGGCACATTACATTCCTCTTGGCTTCTAGGTGCTCACTAAGAAATGATTTTTCAAAATGACCATCAGAGCATTTAGAGTATTTTGTATATTATTATTAACATGCTCTGATGCTAAAGAGTTCTAGTCCCCCTCCCCACCTGAAAAGAAATCTCTTCCAAATGCAAAACACAACCAGAGGAGTTTCAATTTCAGTTTTAGTTTCACAGCACCAAGCAGCTTTGAGTTGAGCTAAACCACGCCCAGACTCCTTGCTGTCTCCTACTTGCTCACACAGCAAATACTGCTTCAATTTCCTCAACTCTCTCACACACTGACAGGACGTTAGCCAGATGAATACTGATGGATGCTGGTAAGCAGAGGCAGATTTTTCCCCCCCCTTATTTTCCTCCCAAAAATCTAAGCCGGACCAAATAGTTTTGTAGCGAAGCACAGGGATTGAGCTAGTCTGAAATATTCTGCTATCTGTACAATTTAATCTAAAAGCATCTGGGTGAGTAGAAGGTGTTGGCTAATGCAGATCTATCTGCATGTTGATCTATAAACCACAGATCATTTGGAAATCCTGAATTCTTCCAACACTTATATGAGGAGCCTCATTAGGGCAAAAAAAACCCTTCCTTACTCTTGATGCTTTTTATTTTTTCCTCCACTGTTTTTTTTAGGGCAAAACCAAAAAACTTTGATGAGAGTTGATGATGTTTAACGGAATGAAAACCTAGCTTATGTATCCATTTTTGCTTTATTTTTCATTCCTTAAGAATGAATGCATGGGAAAAGGGCTAATGATGAGGTATTCCGTATGTCGTTTTCTTCTCTTTATTTTCTTCATGGTAAAAGGGCTAATGAAGAAGTGTTAAGATCATAGTTTTTGTTCTCTTGTTTTTCTTTAATCCAGTTTTGGGGCTCGGAAAACTGCTTACATTCATGAACCTTTCCCCCCCCCCCCTCTTTTCTTTCACAAATTTATAGTATCCAAGTGCAGAGGTCTAACCTCTTCAAAGCTTTTGAGAGGTGGAGGGAAAAAAGACATTCAGCATGCACTAATCTTCATTTTTTTTTCCCCCTCCCCTATCTTCTTACAGCAGCACTAATGGAAATGTATTTTGTTTAATGACTCTGAAATCCTGTTTGTAATTAGATGTGGGAATTGGTCTTACTTTGTAACAGATGATACTGGAATAATAATATGAGAGAAGCTACACTGAGAGGCTCCCCTCCGAAATCTATATTCATTTTTCACACTATTGACAGGAAGCATGCTCCAGAAAAAAAAAAAAAAACAGAGAAAACATAGAGATTGATTTTATTTTAAATAAAGAAGCAGGATTGTGTCTGGTCCAGTCCTATTCACCATAACGTTATTTATGGCTTCGCCTTGCAGAGCCATTTGTTTTCTTTTCCAAGTCAAATTGGAGTCTGGCTGGTTATGGTGGTGCAGGAAATTTGGTAAGGGGGCATTTTTAGAAAGTGTGAGGCTTATTCTGACTCTTTCTTGTGACTCATCCCATGGCCGTTTCTTTGCATGTTTTTAAAATCCCTTCTTTTTGAAATAAAACAATTTTCTAAGATCCATGCCATATTTGTGAACATACCGTTATGGAAATCTAATGAGACCCAGTAATTGAAATAAAATAATTTCATTTGTTTCCCTTCCTTCTTTCCTTCCTTCTTTCCATCCCTCTCTTTCCTATCTCTCTTTCCTTCCTTTTCATTCTTCCTCTCCTTCCTTTCTTCCTATCTCCCCTTCTTTCCATCCACCCAGCCCTCTGCTTCCTTTCTTTCTCTCCTTCCTTCTTTTTCTTCCTTCCTATATCTCCTTCCTTTCTTCCATCCATACATCCCTCTGTTTTCTATCTCTCTTTCTTTCCTTTTCATTCTTCCTCTCTTTGCTTCCTTTCTTCCTATCTCCCCTTCTTTCCTTTTCTTCCTTCCTATCTCTCCTTCCTTCCTTTCTTCCATCCATACATCCCTCTCTTTCCTTCCTTTCCATTCTTCCTCTCTTTCCTTCAGTTCTTCCTATCTCCCCTTCCTTCCATCCACTCACCTCTCTCCTTCCTTTCTTCCTTTCTCTCCTTCCTTCCTTTTCTTCCTTCCTATCTCTCCTTCCTTCCTTCCATCCATACATCCATCTTTCCTTTTCTTCCTTCCTATCTTTCCTTTCCTTCCTTCCTTCCACATCATTCTTAACCAACGTACCAATTGCAGTCCAGATGGATGGGTGACGGGAGTTGTAATTTTAGCATCAGGTGGGTAAGAGTACTGTGAGATGTCGGCCTTACATTTCCGTGATAAGATAAACAAGATAAATCTAAAATGTTGCTGTGCTTTCCAGTGCAGACTTTGTCTAGGTTGCATTGAAAGATTATGGGCCAAAGCAGAAGGAATAAACATACCAATAAAGGAGAATATCTGTAGCTCAGGGTTGAACTGGGATCCTTGGGGTTCTCTGAGCTTGGTTGTTTTCTTGCGAACGTTTCATCACCCAAACTAGGTAACATCATCAGTGCCGGTGTAATAAGCATTATTTTGCTTTCGTTGTTCATTTTGTAAGAGAAGCGATAAGGACATGGGGTTCCTGGTTTGACAGCAACAGGCCTGTGCTGCTTTGATATATTTCTACACTTCATTATTTCTTTAGAGCCATGGTGGCGCAGTGGTTAGAATGCAGTATTGCAGGCTAATTCTGCCGACTGTCGACTGCCAGCAGTTTGGCAGTTCGATCCTGACTGGCTCAAGGTTGACTCAGCCTTTGATCCTTCCGAGGTGGGTAAAATGAGAACCCAGAGTGTCGGGGGCAAGAGGCTGACACTGTAAACCACTTAGAGAGGGATTGTAAAGCACTGTGAAGTGGTATATAAGTCTCAGTGCTATTGCTATAGCTTTATTCTCTAAAAAACAGCTCAGGTTTCTTAGGCATGCTTTATGATTTCCAGCTGTGCTAGACTACAGTTTGCATGATTGACCAATAGAAGAATCCTCATTTGTAAGCACGGGAATTGTAACACGTCTTATCTGCAGCGTAACCAGATTGGGGCAGATAGTACAATGCATGCTTTTGGCCATTTTCTCAGCGTTGCGCCGGGATTCAGGGCAACATTTTAGATTCAGAGATCCATTTGTTAAACTCCAGCAACCGCTCATTTCCACACCGTCTTAAGAAAGGACATGTGTGTGCGTGCACAACTGATCAGAGTCCATTTGATATTACAGGGAGTTCTCAACCCAGGACCATAGTTGAGCCCAAAATTTATGTTGCTGAGTGAGACATTTGTTCAGGGAGTTCATCCCCATTTTATGACTTTTCTTTGCCACAGTTCTTAACCCTGCGGTTGTTCAGTAAGTAAGATGGATGTTAAGGGAATCCGGCTTCCCCATTGACTTTGCTTACCTAGAAGATCACCAGTGGGGATCCCACGATCCAGTGGTGGGTTTCAAAGAGGTTTACCACCGGTTTGGTGGGCGTGGCTTGGTGGGCGCGCTTTGTGCACACGCAGAACAGTGGTGGTATTCTACCGGTTCGGCACGGTTCGGCCGAGCCGGTAGCGCCAATGAGCAGCGGAGATTGAACCGGTTCTCTCCTATGCTCTTAGTCGGGCCTGCCCGGGCTCCCATACTAACCTTTATGTCCTGCTTTTGAAGCGCAGCTGCTTTGCGTGGCACAGCCGATTGCCGCGCGGCAGCTGCTGAAGCAACGGGGAGAATGCAGGAGTGCAGGAATTGAGTCAAAACGTCTCTGCACCTGCGCAAAATGTGCGTTTGGCACACGCGCAAATTGCACCTGCCAAGCCATGCCCATCGAACCAGTGGTAAACAATTTTGAAACGCACAACTGGCGCAGAGGCATTTCTACTCACGTCCTGCACTCTCCCTGTTCCTTCAACACACGGCAATCGGCTGTGCCTTGCAAAGCAGCTGTGCTTTAAAAGCAGGGAATAAAGGCCAGTATGGGAGCCCGGGCGGGCAGATGGGCCCAACAGCAGCTCTTCAGAGAGAATCAGTTCGGTCTTGGCCGATCTTCGGCACTACCGGTCCACCAGAACTAGGCTGAACCGGTAGAATAGCACACCACTGCCATGATCCACCAGGACACTGCAGACATCATAGATACATGCTAGTTGCCAAGCATCTGAATTTTCCTTCCCTTCCCATCCCAAATTTTGATTACATGACCAGGGAGATGCTCCAGAGTGGTCATAAGTGTGAAAAACGGGCATAAGTCATTTTTTTTCAATGCCTTTGTAACTTTGAATGGTCACTAAATGAACTGTTGTAAGTCAAGGAGTACCTACTATTTTCAGAACCAGAGAAAGAAACAGCTAGCAGGTAAGGTGAGAGGGCATCAAGCTGGTGAGAATCTGGCAAAAACGCTCCTCAGAATCAAATGTTTTCAAGTGTTTATTGTCCTGATCAACCCCACGCAAAACCAAGACCAGGAGAAACATTATTTTTTCTTTTGGTTTTGCACCTTCCATGCTGAGCAAAAAGACATTTTCTGCCAGCTATACAGCTGACAACAGCAGGAGCCCCATAAATGCCAATTTTAATCAGAGTTGATTTTATCAAACCCATGTGCAGCCATGTAAAAAAAACACACCCTGATTTATGTGGAAGGCAAGATGCTTCCTGACAATCTAAGCATTTAATTGTTTCATTGATTGCTTCTTTATGTATATGTAGATGGACTCAGCTGGTGCTGGGCTCTTGAAAATCTCTGGATACAAATCCATCCAGGGATCCCAGCAAAACTGGAAAGCTGGAGTCACCAACTCAATATTTTTAGAGTATGCTTTCCATTGGCATCAAACTAATACACAGAGAGAGAGAGAGAGATACATAGCTCACCTTTTCATTTAAGCATTCAATTGTCTCTTTCCTTTGGAAGTTTTACTGCAACCCAATGAGCTAGAAAATATTCTGCATTATCAGGGAGAAAGCAACCAAGAGATAGTTTCTTTTGTGACTTGGTGGTACGAAGCACACTTAATATTATGTCAGAATATAATGCAGAATAACAGAACTGGAAAGGGACCATAGGGGGTCTTATAGTCCAGCACCGCCTCAAGCAGGAGACCCTATGCTGTTCTGGACAAATGGCTGTCCAATCTTATTTTAATGTCTTCTCAACATTCCCTTCTCTTCCTTATCATTTCCTAATTTCATTCCTCCCTATCACGTTTTTCCCTTCCCTTCCTTATCATTTCCTAATTTCTTTCCTCCCTATCACATTTTTCCCTTCCCTTCCTTATCATTTCCTAATTTCTTTCCTCCCTATCACATTTTTCTCTTCCCTTCCTTATCATTTCCTAATTTCTTTCCTCCCTATCACGTTTTTCCCTTCCTTTCCTTATCATTTCCTAATTTCCTTCCTTCCTAACACATTTTCCCTTCCCTTCCTTATCATTTCCTAATTTCCTTCCTTCCTATCACATTTTCCCTTCCCTTCCTTATCATTTCTTAATTTCCTTCCTTCCTATCACATTTTCCCTTCCCTTCCTTATCATTTCTTAATTTCCTTCCTTCCTATCACATTTTTCCCTTCCCTTCCTTATCATTTCTTAATTTCCTTCCTTCCTAACACATTTTTTCCTTCCCTTCCTTATCATTTCCTAATTTCCTTCCTATCACATGTTTCCCTTCCCTTCCTTATCATTTCTTAATTTCCTTCCTTCCTATCACATTTTTTCCTTCCCTTCCTTATCATTTCTTAATTTCCTTCCTTCCTAACACATTTTTCCCTTCCCTTCCTTATCATTTCTTAATTTTCTTCCTTCCTATCACGTTTCCCTTCCCTTCCTTATAATTTCCTAATTTGCTTCCTTCCTCTCATTTTTCTCCCTTCCCTTCCCTTCCCCTTCCTCCTCCATTCTCTTTTCTCCCCTCTTTCCTTCCCTTCCTTTCCTATCCCATTCCTTCCCATCCCATCCTATATCTCAAAGGTTTGTCAAATTCTGTTCTGACATAAGCTGCAAATACTTCCTGGTTGCACACCTGCTGGACTTCCTGCCTCCTGAGCAGCTCAGGGCACCTGGATGACAATGATAGAACATCCATTGTGTTCCAGAATAGTCCAGTTTGATGCAATTGGATGCAATTACCTTAAAATGCCACCAGCTTTTGTAAGCTTAATTGTATGTGTGTGATACTTTTCTAATTCAATTAAGACTAACTATTCCACATTAAGCTTTCTGTTAAAATCCATGCAGTGTACTATAAAAAAGTCATTAATTTGCTAATATCAATTTAACTAGTTTTAGCTCATTAACCTTGACACGGATGGCGTAAGGGAGAAGAACTTTTTCAGTTTCAGTTGTTCTTGACACAATAACCTGGGACTCTAAAGACCCCTTGAAAAGCCAAGTTCATTATTTTAAGCCATCAGTTGCAGAATTATATCTGTGCATTGGAATTACAAATAGGGGAATACACACTATCTAGTCTCCTTCAGAAGTTCGTAGTTCTCCTGTTTCCCTGAAAATATGACCTATTCTGAAAGTAAGTCCTAGCTGGATTTTTACACGTGTGCCCAATATAAGCCCTACCCCCAATATAAGCCCTAATTAAGATCCTACCCACTCCAGAGTGCACAGGTAAAAATTAAGCTAGGGTGGGGATGGGGTGTTGTAGTGCTGCCCTACTACTTACCTTTGGACAGTTGTCGCCAGGCTTCACACACCCTGACACCTGCCTTGCTGGCCCATTTCTTCTGCAGCTGGCAAGGCTTTCCTGAAGGCCTCTGGAGATGATAACAAAGCTTTGGATCGATCCAGAGCTCTGTTATCGACAGCAGAGGCCTTCAGGAAAGCTTTGCCATCCACAGAAGAAGTTCCTGAAGGCCACTGACAATGAAAAAGAGGCTGGGGACGACGTGCGCAAATGAGGTTAGTCAGTGGATGACATCCCCCGAAAATAAAACCTAATGCCTTTTATATTTTAAAAATATAAGACAGGGTCCTATTTTTGGGGAATACACTGTATTTTCCATGAATTTGTTTTCTAATTCAGTGTCTGCAAAGATTTAACTTTACGTTTTGATGCAAAAAGTACTCCTAATCTGTTATTAGATATTTTCTGTTTTTCTGTTTTCTGAATCAATACACTATTTAGTCCTCAATGTACAAGTACAATTGAGCCCCAGATTTCTGTTGCTAAATGAGACATTTGTTAACTTGAGTTTTGCCCCAATCTTGCCACAGTTGTTAAGTGAGCCACTATAATTGTTAAGTGAATAACACGGTTGTTAAGTGAATCTGGTTTCCCCATTGATTTTGCTTGTCAGGAGGTCACAAAAGAGGATCACATGACCCTGGGACACTGCAACTGTCATAAGTTCATGCCAGTTGCCAAGTGTCTGAATTTGTCACAGGACCAAAGGCGATGCTACAATGGTCATAAATGTGAAAAAATGGTCATCAGTCACTCTTTTCTGTGCTGTTTTAACTTTAGTCAGTCATTAAATGAATGCTTGTAAGACAAAGGACTACCTGTGTGATAGTATTTGTTTTCTGTTTTGTGTATTTTTTTAATTGTAGCAAACATTTAAAATTAATATTTATCCTTCGGGTTGGAACTTCCACTTTTGAATGAATACCTAGGACACCTTGCTATCAAAACAGTCAATCCACTGTAAAACATATTGAAATAAACTGCTGTGTAAAAGCAATTTCTAGCTAAAACCAATCAACTAGTCAGGAAGAGAGCATTTGTACCCTATGACTATCATTAATTGTTGTACGTTATGATTCTTGATTCTTGATGAATATATCTTTTCTTTTATGTACACTGAGAGTATTTACACCAAAACAAATTCCTTGTGTGTCCAATCACACTTGGCCAATAAAGTATTCTGTTCTGTTCTATTCTATTCTATTCTATTCTATTCTATTCAAAAACCTGTGTGTTGCCAACCAGAAGACTTTGTCTTGTCAACCAATCACTGGAGTTGAATGGTGGAAGATCTACAAGGTAACAGACAAACACATTTGGGGAGAGATCAAGGGTCTTCAAACTAGGCAAGTTTAAGATTTGTGCACTTCAACTCCCTGAATTCCTGAGCTAACATGACTGGAGGAGAAATTCTGGGACTTGGAAGTCCACAAATCTTAAAAGCTGTCAAATTTGAAGACCCCTGCTGTAGTTTCTCAGGCCCCAGACTGTGAAGAAGCTTAAATATTTAGACATTTAGAATAGAATAGAATTCTTTCTTGGCCAAGTGTGATTGGACACACAAGGAATTTGTCTCCGGTGCAAATGCTCTCAGTGTACATAAAAGAAAAGATACATTTGTCAAGAGTCGAGAATCATAAGGTACAACACTTAATGATAGTCATAGGCTACAATAGAATAGAATAGAAGGATATAGTAATAGAATTTAAATGGGATGGGATGGAACGGGATGGAATGGGATAGAGAGTAGAGTAGAATAGAGTAGAGTAGAACAGAACAGAATAGAATTCTTTATTGGCCAAGTGTGATTAGACACACAAGGAATTTGTCTTGGTGCAGGTGCTCTCAGTGTACATAAAAGAAAAGGTACATCATCAAGAATCATCAGGTACAACACTTAATAACAGTCATAGGGTTCAATAAGCGATCACATCACATTAGGAAACAGTCAGTATAAATCATAAGGATACAAGCAACAAAGTTACGGTCCTACAGTCACAAGTGGACTCATTTTGAACATTTCGAGCTGGCTCTGGAAGTAAGCCGAGAGGCGGTGTAGTTGACAAAATCCCAGCATAAAATTAGGAATTAAAATTAGGAAACCTCCTAAGAACCATCCTTCGTAAGTTTTTCAGAAGAGAGGTAAGCGAATTTTAAAACAAGTTCCCCATAATCCTGGCATGTCTTGTTGAGTTCACAAAATATGATTTAGAATGGACACAGTGAAGGGTGTGTGTGTGTTGTGTGTAAATGTGATGATTCAGAGGTTGCTGTGAATTCATAGCTAAGAGTAAATGAAATAAAGGTCATATTAACCCTCATGATACTCGTTAGTGTAATCACTCACAGAAGTAGGCATTTTTGAAATGTGGTGATGGGACATTGGGAAATGTGCAAGAATAAGAAGGCAATGACTCACCAAAGCTCGGATTTTAATACCCACCAAATTTATATAAGGACAAAAAGCCTGCATTAGATTTCCTGGATATAGCAATAGCAATAGCACCTAGACTTATATACATAGTGCTTTTACAGCACTCTCTAAGCAGTTTACAGAATCAGCATCTTGCCCCCAACAATTTGGGTCCTCATTATACTGATCTTCAGAAGAATAGAAGGCTGGGTCAACCTTGAGCAAATCTTGATTGAACTGCTGGCAGTGGGCAGAGTTAGCCTGCAATGCTGCATTCTAACCACTGTGCTACCAGGGCTCCTAAGATCAATAGCGCCTAGACTTATATACCATTTCATAATGTTTACAGCCCTCTCTAAGCGATTTTTCAGAGCCAGCCTTTTGCCCTCCAAAATTGGATCCTTATTTTATTCATCTCAGAAGGATGGAGGATAGTCAACATTGATAGGTAAGGATCCGAACTGCTGACCAGTGGGGCAAAAGTTAACTATTGCCACCAATAATCTGGGTCCTCATTTTACCTATCTCGGAAGGATGGAAGGTTGAGTCAACCTTGAGCCGGTCAGAATTGAACTGCTGGAGTGGGCAAAGTTAGCTTGCAATACTGCATTCTGACTACTGCATCATCAGGGCTCCGAAAATAATGGCACTTAGATTTATATACTGCTTCATAGTGCTTTACAGTTCTGTTTAGGTGATTTACAGAGTCAGCATCTGGGTCCTCATTTTACCCACCTCGGAAGGATGGAAGGGTTACGGTTAGCCTGCAATACTGCATTCTAACCACTACGCCATCAGGGCTCCTTATAGCAATAGCACTTAGACTTATATACCACTACACAGTGCTTTTACAGCCCTCTAAGCAATTTACAGAGGTACCATTTTGCCCCCAACAATCTGGGTCCTCATTTTACCGACCTCGGAAGGATGAAAAGCTGAGTCAACCTTCAGCTGGTCAGGATCGAACTGCTGGCAGTGGGCAGAGTCAGCCTGCAATACTGCACATTAACCAAGGCTCTGCAACAAGATGCCTCTGAACATACTACAGTCATGCACTCTTCTCAAGAAACTGATATCAAGGAGATGATATCCAAGGATCAATTAATTCTGATACAGGTAATCCTTGACTTAGACTGCAATTGGGACCAGAATTTCCTTTGTTAAGCAAGGCAGTTGTTAAATGAGTCAGTTTTACCATCTTTTTTGTTAAGTGAATCATGCTGCCCCCCTATTAGACTTTGCTTGCTAGAAGCCAGCCTGAGAAGCTTACAGAAAAGCCGTTATATGACCCCAGGATGCTGCAACCATTATAAACACATGCAGGTTGCCATGCACCCAAATGTTGGTCACATAACCATAGGGATGCTGCAACGGTATTAGAAGATAGGACCGGTTGTAAGTCACATTTTACAGTGCTGTTGTAATTTTGAATGGCCACTAAATGAACAGTTGTAAATTGAGGACTACCTGGGCTAAACAGGACGAACATGCATCCAAAGTAGTTGCTATTGAGATCAAACCTAACATTTGCGATATGCTACTAAATGTAAAGGTTCCCCTTGCACATAAGTGCTAATTGTTCCTGATTCTAGGGGGCGGTGCTCATCTCCGTTACAAAGCCAAAGAGCCAGCACTGTTCAAAGATGTCTTTGTGGTCATGTGGCCAGCAGGACTAAATGCTGAAAGCGCACGGTCCCTATTTTTCTACTTGCATTTTTACATGCTTCCGAACTGCTTGGTTGGCAGAAGCTGGGACAAGTAACGAGAGCTTACTTCATTATGCGGCACTAGGGATTCGAACCGCCGAATTGCCGACCTTTCTGATCGACAAGCTCAGTGTCTTAGCCAGTGAACCACTGGGATATGCTACTACACGAAAATAATTATTCACCAGACAATCAATTTTTTTTTTAAAAAAGATTTTGTTTAGAAAGCATACACACAAAAAGAGGGCCGAGGTCCATTCACCATCCAAATTAAGAAGTAAAACAGAAGAACAATAAAGTCAGTAAGCACCATGATATATTTAACAGCGATAGTAAAAAAAGGAAAGCATTAAAGAACTTAAGCCAAAAATATCCAAGGCTTTTACTATCTAACTTTGCCGTACATTTAACAAAACAACTTTGCCATCTGATTTTACCATTGCTCAAAGCCTTTCGAGCAATCCCTCTGCTTGATTAAATAAATAAGATTTCAAAAATATTTCGGCAAATCCAAACATGTCTTACAGCTGAAGTAAGGAAAAAACGGAATTAGTTCATCGAAACTCAAATCAAGATCATAATCCTGATCTTTGACCATTATTATAATAGGTCTCTTAATGAATACATGTCCTCTTTCTTGTCAGATTCCCCTTTTGATCCAAAAATACTTAGTTGTCTGCAGACAAACAACTCATAGTGTAGGTTCCCCATGCTGGCTAGGAGGCAAAGCATGGTTTGCACAAACCTTGGCTATTACCGTTTTTCCCTGAAATAAGATCCTGTCTTATATTTTTTGCCATCAGAAAAGGCACCAGGTCTTATTTTGGGGGGATGCCATCCACTAACTAACCTCACTTGTGCGTGTCGCCCCTGGCCTCCTTTTCGCTGTCAGAGGCCTTCAGGAACTTCTGCAGCCAGCAAGACTTTCCTGAAGGTCTTTGCATTGATCTGGAGCTTTGTTCTCAGCTAGGACAGAAAGTAAGCTAGGACTTACTTTCAGGGTAAGTCATATTTTCGGGGAAACAGGGTACTGTTTAGTCTACTCTGCCCATGCCAGGAAAGGCGATAAAAAAATGAGAGGACCATGGAATGAATATGAAAACATGCAACCTGAAGTTGTGGCTCCCACTGTTCTGAGGTAGAGTTTGGAAGCCAACTGTGATAAGAAGTTAAGGAAGAAGTCAATGATATAATGTACCGTCCCGCACAGGGGCTTGTGATGTATTGCTCTTTAAGAAAAGTAGTAATTTTATTACCGGGAGTTGTCAAGAACAAACATCAACTTTCTTCCCAAATTGAAGAGCTCAGGGAAGTGAGCGTTTGTCATTATGTTTAATTTGTGCGTACCTCGCCATTGGAAAGGCCAAGGGAGCTAGGCCGAGAACACAGCTGTACGGGCGCCTCGACTAATTGCCTCTCCATCCTCAACCTCATTTATCTTCATTTCTTCCCAATTATGCCACATTATCAATAGTCTCTGTTGCATCCGAGTCTTAATCCCCTTTATTCAGGCAGCATTACGAGAGTGGCAGATGACTTCTTGGAGGTAGACAGAGTAAACAGCTAGGAAATGCCACCCCTGGCAGATGGCGATGCTTCGCGAGAGATGGGCACAACATTTTGGAAACACGTTGCTGGGCAGTGGTAGAAGGAGGCAAGCTGTCAATATTTTTATAAATGATCATCAAAAGTGCAGCTTGCTTAATATCAACGGAGCAACCAGCCAAAATTGGTAAAGTTTGAAAACTGTTTCCAAGGCTGCATTTGCTGTAGGTTGGGAGGCCTTTATCAGAAGAGCAGTGGGGTTGAAGGACTATCTTGACTTGAAGAACGTTCTTCACCAATATCAGAAACATTGATTGCTATCCATCTTCTGTAGGTTGGGAGGCCTTTATCAGAAGAGCATTTGGGTTGAAGGACTCTCTTGACTTGAAGCACGTCCTTCACCCATATTAGAAACATTGACTGCTTTCTGTCTTCCATAGGTTGGGAGGCCTTTATCAGAAGAGCATTTGGGTTGAAGGACACCTCTGTTGTCTTGAAGCATGTGTTTCACCCATATCAGAGACATTGATTGCTTTCCATCTGATTGCTTTCCATCTTCTGCCTCCATTTTTGCTTCTGAGAAAGACTCCTTTGGAAGCTACTTGGAGTTAGTGAGGGTTGAGTAACTTTCTGTTGAGAGCAACATCTATGTGCAAGCAAGATCCTGACCTGGATTCAGTGGTGGGTTGAACTGGTCAAAAATGGACATTTGGTTTCTTCTTGACATCCTTCTTTCCTCACCTTTTTCATTCTGAATTCTTATTCACTTTCCTTTCTTCCTTATACCCCTCCTTCCTTCCCCCTTTCCCCTTGCAGCAGACAAGAACAGATTGAGCCTTCAATGAGATGGGTGGTTATATAAATTCGATAAATAAATAAAATTAGGCTGAAGGCTGCGTATGTATTATTTAACCCACCTCTTCTCTGTGCAGGAGTGAATAGTCTCTCTAATACATGAATGCAATAAAGGCTGGCCCAATTACATTCTTCACAGTAGCTAAATTCACACTGAGTAGTAAGTTAGGTTTTTGGTGAGTCCTAATTTGCTGTGAATTAGCAGAGTGCTAATGCAGCTAGCCTGTTTCCTCCTAGTCTGCTTTTCACACTTGAATTTAAAACTGCCTAAAAGCAGAGTTGACTTTCTTAGTGTACAGTGAAGCCCCCAAATTTTGAATCTCCTCTTTCTTTTTCTAAAGAAGATAAAGTTCATGAGCTAACAAGTCTTGGTCTATCATCTTGGCTTGTAAAGAGAGCAATTTGCAAAGAGAGCAATAAATTGGTGGTAATTAGTGCAATATGAAAATTTTCAAGTTTGTTTTGCCACATGTGCTAAGGAGAGGAATTGAGTGAGTTTCTTCCTGTGTAATCATGTTTCATCGTTCATGAGTGGCTTACAAATGTTTACAAAAGTTTATTATCCATAACTGCAACAACAAAAATGGATTTCTTTACAGATTGATTAGGTTTGTATCTCTCATTTGTCCTCCTGAAGTTCAAAGTAGTATTCATAAAACCATTCTCTTCATTTTCCTCACAACTGCTATTGGATTGTGACGCCCAAATTGGTACTGATGTGATGTGATAACAGAATGGAGAAAAGAGTTTGTTTGTTACATTTTTGTTTTGCACACTTTGGGACTGGAGGCATTTTAGGTGCATTACACGAAGCAGAACATACCAGTTTTGTCCATTTCTGGCAAAAGGTGGCAGAGATGTCCATACAGATTGGTTCTTCGACACAAATCTTGGCAGTGCAGCCTTTTAAGTCTGCAAAAATTTAAAAAAATGGGGGTGGGTCTTGATAGCCACATGTACCCCACAGCTTACAGATTGCTGCTTCTGAAATTAAGCAAGGTAAATCATTAGTAAAAGTCTAAATTAAACATTTTGTTTTTAGCACTTGTAGTTTGCTTAACTTAATCGGCCAACCCAGCCTTAATTCTTCTCACTTAAAGTTAGGATTAGTTTTCACAAACTTGGAGAAAATCTGGGGTGCTTCTCCCCCCACCCCCTTATCTATTTATTATACAATTATCAACAGATTACCACACCTAAGTTGTGATAGACATATTTTTTAAGTATGACTGACTGATGGACAGACTGGGAATTGCTGAATTAATGGGCATACTTCAAAGGCTTGGCAGAGCTGAGCAGTAATTACATCTGCTGAACCACTTGATAACTTTTTGGAAATAGACCAACAGAAGGCCATCACTGGAGTTCTTCATTTTTTAATGTTATTTTTGTGGCTTACTTTGAACGTACAATATTGCGTCCTGTTAATGTGAATATAAAAAGCAAATCACCCAAATGTGAGGGGGTCTTTTGATAGCTCGTTCCTTTTTTCATTTTAAATGACGACTAGATTCTTGGAGAAATTTCTTTCTGGGCTTTTAGTCAACTTTGTCCCCTCTTTTTTCGAACTGGATGCTTTATCTTGTCCTATCAAATGATCAGATGTGTTTTAGGAAACCATCATAAGTTGCTGATAGTTTTGAGTTATTAATTGAAAAGTCAGAATACAATATAACAGAGTTGGAAGGAACTTTGGAGGCAGTGGTGGGATTCAAAATTTTTTACTACCGGTTCTGTGGGCGTGGCTTGGTGGGCATGGCAGGGGAAGGTTACTGCAAATACTATTCCCTCCCCACTCCAGGGGGAAGGATACTGTAAAATCCCCATTCCTTCCCCACCCCACTAACCTGCTTTCTAGCTCCATTCTCCTGTGCAGGGCAACCAAAGAAGACCCAGCCAATCAGCTGGGACTCGGGAGGCGGAGAAGAGATGGGGGCGGGGCCAGTCAGAGATGGGATTTGCCGGTTCTCTGAACTACTCAAAATTTCCGCTACTGGTTCTCTAGAACCAATCAGAATCTGCTGAATACCACCTCTGCTTGGAGGTCTTATAGTCCAATCCCCTTTTCAAGCAGGATACCCTATATCATTTCAGACAAATTATTGTCCAATCTCTTCTTAAAAACCTACAGTGTTTGTAGCACCCACAACTTTTAGAGGCAAGTCTTTCCACTGATTATTTGTTCTCACTGTCAGGAAATTTCTCCTTAGTTCTAGGTTGCTTCTCTCCTTGGGATCGTGAGAGTTGTAGGCCAAACAACTGAAGGGTATCAGTTAATGTCTCTCTGTTCTCTTCTCCCTATACGTGAAGGTTCCTGCCATAATGTTCTTCCCTGATGTATCTGCAGGAAATTTGTGGAAGATGAATCTGATCTTCCAGATGAGGTCATAGGAGCCTCAGAAATATACTGGAGTTGTTTGCCTTTGAACAACCTCGAGGCCACTAATAAGTTAAAACAAATGTAATAAAATGAGAGTTACAACCTTTCCAAAAGCAAAGCAGCTGTTAAAACAGTTGGGCATCTTCCAGCAGTAAAAACATCATGTCAGTGCAGCAACTTAAAAACAAATCAGTCTTAGTATTTTAAAAGTATTCTTGGTCTCAGAGCTATCAGGCAGAGGGCTGTTAAGAAGGAGAGAAGGAGACCCCCAGGATTACGGCCAGACCTAGATGGCAGAAGTCACAATACTTCTGAAATACAGCCTTCTATTTTTGCCTTCAGAGTTCAGAAATGAGAGTTGTCCTTGGCTTAGTAGTATATTTAATCTCGTGGGATGCGGTGGCTCAGTGGCCAAAACGCTTAGCTTGTCGATCAGAAAAGTCGGCGGTTCAGCAGTTCGAATCCCTAGCGCCGCTTAATGGAGTGAGTTCCCGCTACTTGTCCCAGCTTCTGCCAGCCTAGCAGTTCATAAAGCATGGAAAAGTGCAAGTAGAAAAATAGGGACCACTTTGGTGGGAAGGGAACAGTGTTCTGTGCGCCTTTGGTGTTTAGTCATGCCGGCCACATGACCGCGGAGACGTCTTCGGACAGCGCTGGCTTTTCAGCTTTGTAACGGAGATGAACAGCACCCCCTAGAGTTGGAAACGACTAACACATAGGTGCGAGGGGAACCTTTATCTTTATCTATATTTAATCTCAGCCTTGCTGGCTGTATGAAATATAAAAGTGAAGCAAAATTATGTACACATAATGTTTAAAAAAAGAAGGGAAGAAGGGAAGGATGGGAGGGAGGGAGGGAGGAAAGAAGGAAGGAAAGCAAGCAAGCAAGCATTGTCTATTTCATATAACACATATATGCATGCAAACACCAGCTTTTGAAAATTTTCCATGGATGGACACTGAAGTTATTATTATGTTCAGCAAGAGAATTCTATTATTTTCTCCCCCAGAAACATATAGCCACAAATCAAATGTCAGATGCAGATAGATGTAGTGGACAATGTGAATTTCATTTAGAGACATCTCTCCTTTTTTTAAAAAAAATAGATAAAATGAATCTGAAGCCAAAGGAGAAAACAATGTCAACTGATTGAACTTATTTTTAGTTTTTGAAATTTTTCATACCCGCCAAACACTAAAGCAAATCTGGGTGTCCCAGACTCTCCTTCCCTAGAGTCAGTTTTAAAACAGAGTACTGCAACTAAAATCTAGATGGTGAGCTGCTAATACTTTAGCAAGAAATCCTTTTCTGAGAGTTACATCACAACACACAGTGCTTTTAGAAAGTTGTCAGGATTATTGTCCTATCGGCTATCTCCCATTCTAGCCAGATGAAAAATTAATGCTTTTGTTTCTCAACCTAAATAGCAATTGGCATCCCTTGAAGACATCATCAAAAATGACAGAGTTCTTGTACAAGCCAATCACAAATCGGTACTGTATCTCTTTGCCATCAGAAGATGGTGAAATGTAGAAGAATGGGATTGCCTTATTTTCATTCTATTCTACCCCATCACTTGTTGTAGAGGTGGCAGTTCACTCTCTTAGACATTCAATGGATTGATCAAAAATGAACTATAGATGGGCTGTCCTTGTTTTCCTGGAATATTGAGGGATGGAGGACCAAAAAGAATGACAGCCCCTTTTGGGGGTCTTATTCTGTATCTTGGGCTTAAGTCTTAAGGAAGACTTAAGGAAACATGATCCAAAGACTCGCAGTGTTGGGATTCAAATTTTTTTACTACCAGTTCTGTGGGTGTGGCTTGGTGGGCGTGGCAGCGGAAGGTTACTGCAAAATCCCCATTCCCTCCCTATCCCGCTAACCTGCTTTCCAGCTCCTTTCTCCTGTGCAGGGCAACCAAAGAAGACCCAGCCAATCAGCTGGGACTCAATGGGATGCAGAGAAGAGATGGGGGTGGGGCCAGTCAGAAGTGGCATTTGCCAGTTTTCCGAACTACTCAAAATTTCTGCTACCGGTTCTCCAGAATGGGGAGGGAATGGGGATTTTGCAGTATCCTTCCCTTGCCATGCCCACCAAGCCATGCCACGCCCACAGAACCAGTAGTAAAAAAATTTGAATCCCACCACTGAGCAGGCCCAACCATAAGGCACCCCTTTACCAAAAAGCAAATGGGTGCAATTATTACAAATATTTCTTGAATATTCCTAGATGCTTTATATATTCTTGTCTGAACAAATGGTCACACTCTACAACAAGGCCTTTAAATTTTGGTGAGCCTGGCGCAGGCTGATCCTTTGCTGTGGTTTTTATAGCAGACATTTAAAAAAACGAAAAGAACCTCAACGTGTATCAAATGGAGTGGATATAGCAAGCAGGTTCCCATAGATATGCACCTTAAATCAAACTCTCTCTGATTTTCCATTGACGTATCACTTAAATCAGACTCTCTGATTTGAGTTTAAGAATGTATCTCAATGTTATGGAAGGCTTGGAGGGTAGGTAGAAAAGGACTCAACAAGGGTCAACAGTTTTACGATAATTACCATGTTTATCCCTCCTCCCCCCAAATTCTCCACTTGACAAAGTCCAGTGGAAGGGAAGGGAAGGGAAGGGAGGAGAGGAGAGAAGAGTTGGAAGGGACCTTGGAGGTCTTCTAGTCCAACCCCCTGCCAAGGCAGGAAACCCTATACCATTTCAGACATATGGTTGTCCAATCTGTTCTTCAAAACTTCCAGTATTGGAGCATTCACAACTTCTGGAGGCAGGTTGTTCCACTGATTAATTGTTCTAACTGTCAGGAAATTTTTCCTTAGTTCTAGGTTGCTTCTCTCCTTGATTAGTTTCCACCCATTGCTTCTTGACCTGCCCTTAGGTGCTTTGACTCCCTCTTATGAAGATCTTTCCAATACAATATTCTGTAAATAAGTTCACCATAGGAATAGTAATTTGGACAGCCTTAAGTCTTTGGTGATTTCCCAATCCTTTGGCATTTCAGCCTGGAATCCTAATATCCATCCATATTTATCCATCTATTTTGAATCTGGCTGGCTTTTCACTAAAGAAGAAACTTTATTCCAATTCTACTAGTTCATCCTATAGGTTGGTCACTACATTTATAAGAAGTCACGATGGTATCGGAATTTATGTCATTGTTCATATCTGTTGACCTGCCATTGCACACATGACACAGTTCTCTGTAGTACTTGCATCATGATCTCTAAGACAGGTACATAAGTCACATCATCATCTCTGCAAAGCAACATGGCACATTTATTGTCATTTGCCCTCTCTGTGGACGCCTGCGATTGTAAGAATAATTGAGCCTCTGACAACCTTGTACCTTGTTCTTTTCTTCCGCATATAAAACCACTTTGCATCCCCGTTAACTCTGAGAATTCAGTAAACACAATGGAAACACTGTGTCATAAATTGTTATAAAGGGAATTCTTTCCTCATATTAATTAAGAAGATAATGTCCAGGGACTGGCTGCTTTAAACTGGGGCTTGGCTTCATAGAGGATTCAGAATTTGTAGATTAAGTTATGTTTAAAAATGTCAGAGAGTGGCATCGAGGAACAAAAAATAAAGTGAATAAAATCATTTACTGACTTACATACATGCAGTGATTTCTTTTACAGATTTGACTTTCGGTTTGCAGGGGCACCCGGATCACTTAAGTATCATATAATCTGTCACAGAAACACATACACACATATATGTGTTGTGTGTGAATGATCGAAGCATGCCTTTCATGTAATAGAACTGAGAATAGCAAAACCAATTCTCATCCCTGATTGATGAATATTCATGTTCTCTCCTGGATAGAACACGAGTATATTCAAAGTGCTCCATATATTGGTTGTGTATACACAACACATCTAATTGAATTCACCAACCGTACCTCTAACTATAAAAGATAACTCTTCCAAACATTTTGGTAAACTGTATATTTCACCATAGGAGTAAACTTAACACCATAAAAAAATTAAGCTGATTGACTACCAATATCATTAATAGCCAACATTTATTATACTCTTACATAAAAGGTGGTTTATATGTTCAAGTGGACAGAAGCTCATGGTATGTCCCCTGCAAAGTTTATAGTCCTTGGTGCTCTTTAAGGCTGGTTGTTTGCTTGCAGACATCTCATTACTCAACTAGGTAACATCATCAGTACAAGGGAGTGTAGGGTTTGCTATCTATGTACAGTCGTTAATGAGGATGGGGTTTTATTCTTGGAAGTTCCTTGTTTAGGATGTTAGATGCATTTAATGGTTTGTATTTAACTGGATGTATTCAAACAGAAAAATCTGAGAGGCTTAGACTTAGATTCCGGCATAGAACGGAGTGGTATGGATGGTCTCAACGGATCCTTTCAGTTGTAGGATTCTGTGAAATAGAACAGGCACTGTCTCTGCTCTCTCAAATGCAGTGCCTTGTTTTCCTTCCTCAGCATCTATCATGCAGACATTCCCTGGAATGAGTCCAGATATGGGTCATCATCTTAATTTACACATTGCATCCATTGCTTAGTAAATGATGCGGACCTGTAGTGGTGTTAATTATGATTAAAAACATGTTTGTTCTTCTCTTTCTCTCTCTCTCTCTCTCTCTCCTACCAGCCACGGAAACTGATTCATCTTGACAGGCAAAATGTTTCAGCACCACGTCTGTCTTGGTCATGAATCAGTTTAAAACATTTGTGCGTCTTCTCAACCTTCTGTAGACATTAAGACGGAGTGGGATATGGCAAACTTGTCCTGCATGTTGGGCCATTATTCTGCTCAGTCTCCTGCCTTTCCATATTTAGTTATCAGATATAAAGGAAGGTTCCCCCAAATGCTATCTGTGTCAAATCTTGTTGTTCAAAATCACAACTCTAGGATGAGGCCATTTTCCATTACATCTTGTCAGCGGCAAATAACCAGGAGCATTCGTAGAGTTCAAAGCACAGAAGAGATTATTGTTGTTACCTATACACCAGAATCTGGTCAACTAACAGTCAAAGCTAAATTGGTGCTAGATAAGAGTCAATGGAATTCAAGGGGGGGGGAGTTGGACCTGGATCTCTTATGGCAGTGCAATGATTCCAAACTGATGACATGCTTAATCCCGCCTTCTAGCTCAGACATGTACCTCTTAAAGGACATTTCAGCAACCTTTAATCCAATCATTTATCTTTTTTTTCTGTTTTCCCCAACTTTGCCAATCCCGATCACATTTCCTAGTACATCAACCTAACATATGTGAGTAGATCATCACTTGTGTGGAACGATTAGCTTCTCTTTGATCTAAAACTGGTTAGTTATCCTTGCAGGCCATCATATTCTTAGTTAGCATTTCCAAAAATTGAAATGTGAAGACATCTATTTTTTCCCCCATTCATTCTCAGTGTCTGGCTTTCAACAGTTGTACATTATCAGTGTAAAGACCCCTGTCTTGACTTTCTGTTCTTGTCTGATTGGAATGCCCTTAGCCTTTGTGTCTTAGTTATGGTTTTCCAATATTCTTTTTGTACTTGGGCCTAGAGAGAGAAAAACACCATTTAACACTGGTTAAAACTATAACCAAATAACCAACCGTATCTTTAAGGGATGTGGTGGCTCAGTGGCTAAGACAGTGAGCTTGTCGATCAGAAAGGTCAGCCGTTTGCCAGATCGAAACCCTAGCGCCACATAACGGAGTTATTTGTCCCAGCTTCTGCCAACCTAGCAGTTCAAAAGCATGTAAAAATGTAAGTAGAAAAATAGGGACCACTTTGATGGGAAGGTAATAACGTTCCGTGTGCCTTCGACATTTGGTCATGCTGGCCACATGACCACGGAGACGTCTTCGGACAGCGCTAGCTCTTCAGTTTTGAACAGAGATGAGCACCACCCCCTAAAGCCAGACACGACTAGAACGTATGTGCGAGGGGAATCTTTACCTAAAACTATCTTTGTCTTCTTAATATTTAGCACTCATATTTAATACGAGTTTACTTTCTATTTCTAATTTCATTCTAAGCTCTTCTAAGACTTCTTTATTTTCAGCTAGCAAAGGGATATCATCTGCATATCTGAAATAGTTAATGTTTCAGCCTCCTTTTTTGATTCTAACTATCAGCCTGCCCTTTGTATAAAATATTAGTTGCATAAGTTGAAAAAGATGCAAGGAAAATATCTAAATGTAAATAATTTGTTTGGGCATTATGTTTGAATATAAGCTTTTCTCTCCTTCCTGCTGAAGGATCTCTTACCCAAAGGCCTTGTAATATGTGAGCAGGGAGGAATATTTATGCTGTTTGCTCACCCAAGAAAAGGTTTAATAACTGTGAAAAAAAAATTAATAAAATGCAATGTGGATGAATCTCTTGAGCTCTCCCAGTTGCTTCTGACAGGGCCAACTTCAGCGGACGAGATTGAAAGAAAAATTTGTCACAGGGCAGAAATGCATTTTTTCATTTATCTACTTACGTAGGAAAGTGATAAGGCACCCTATTTGGGGTTGACTGTGTGCAGCATCTAGCTAACATTTTTTCAGGAAGCAGGATATAATTACAAAACAAAACGTTGGTGTCAAATAATTGTGACACCATTTTTTTTTGGAAACCAGAATTCATGACTAGGTGGAAAGTATTTTAATTGCTGAAGCTCCTTGTCATCTCGCTGGTGAAGCCAGCAAATATGTAACACCAAGGGGTTTATTGCATTCTCACTTTACAAACAGAGGCTCAGTGGCTTCATAACCCTGGAGATGGTCTTTGCCCCAGCACAGGTGGCAGGGTGAGCTCCCATCATTTGCCTCAGCTTCTTCTCCCCTAGCAGTTTGAAAGCATGTGATAGGCAAGTAGATAAATAGGTACTACTTCAGTGGGGAGACGAGCTGGCACTTCGTACAGATGGTTAGAATCATGCTGCTGAAGAACCTTCCTGGTTGCAACACCCATTTACAAGGTGGCTTCAGTGGAGGGAGAGGGTTTCAGGTGATGTGGCAGGAAAGCCACTCATCTTTCTTTCTGGTGGTGAGCTAGCTTGTCCCCCCTCCCCCCCCCCGGTGGCGCATCTTGGAAAGCGTGTGAGCATGAACCAAACAGGGCTAGCAGTCTTAGGCAGCTAAACTACTACTCGGCATTAGCATTGTAGTTTTCTGGCTAAGGTAATGTTGCCGTAGGCTAAATAAATACATTTTACAAGCAATGTTTAAAGCAGCCCAAGATTTAGATCCATTAAAGCAGAAAAACCTTTCCATAGAACCAGTCCCTGTTACCCAAAAGGTTGGGGGCCACTGATGTAGAGTATGTATGTATGTTTTTTATCTTGTATCCTGCCTTGGTTATTTTTACAAATAACTCAATGTAGCGAACCCTGTCGGAGTCTGAATCCGAGGAGGAAAATGAACAGCTGACAGGGAGTGGGAATGTGGCTCCATTGGCTGTGGAGGAAACTGGGGAAGGGCAAAGTCCGCCTGGGCAGAGCAGGGAAGAGGTAGAACAAGGGAGAGGGAGTTCAGAGGAAGACCCAGGCCCACCCCCTCTTCATCCTAGGGCATGCAGGGAGAGCAAGGTGGGTTGCATGGCTTATGGGGCAGGAAAGGGCCCTGATTCCCTTCATTAGCTGCAGCTGGGAACACAGTTTATAAAAAAGGCAAGCTGTGTGCTGCAGGCTGTTGGGAGCAAATGTGACTTTATCTTGTATTGTTGTGGCTTATCTGTGTTCCTGGCATCTTTCCAACTGTATGAGTTTTGCCGTGCCTTCAAGTCTGCAATTCTTGCTCCTGCCCTGCCAAACTAATTACCTCAGTTTGGCTTGTTTGGACTTTAAGTTATAGTTTATGTTGACCATGTTTTGGACTTGATTCTCTGCAGCCAAAGGCTGTTCCTGGGAAAGTTTTTCTCCAGCCAGACGATAACCAGGATATTGGGGGCAAAGTTGGAGATAATAAAGGGACTCCTACTGATTATCTGACTGTGTTGCCTTTGTGCCATGCCCCCGGGTCATCACACATCTTCCTCCTGTTATCCCCAGAACAACAATCCTGTGAGGTGGGTTGGGCTGAGAGACAGTGCCTGGCCCAGCCAGATTTCATGGCTAAAGCAAGACTAAACCCAAAGCTTCCCATTTGCTAGCCTGGTGCCTTAAACCACTAGACCAAACTGGCTTTCCATATGAGAGTGTACAGTATTCAAGCAGAAATCCAAAGGATTTTCTCTTGAAAGTGTATCTTTAAAAGTCTCAAGACATGCATCTAGAACTCCCAACCTTAGCAATTACTAGGAATGTGGACCTCAAATCCCAGAATTCCACAGGCAACCTGGCCATTGATGACAATTCTGGGAACTGAAGTCCACACTCTTAAATGTTATCTGTCAGGGTCCAAGTTAATAGTCTCAAAGCAAGCAAAACTCCGAGGAAGGTGAATTCCTCAAAGAATAGCTTTATTGGAAGTATCATATTGGCACAGAGCTGGTGAAAATCGACTCTGAAAATTCCCACGGTTTTCACCTAATTAAAAAGAAAGTTTTCCCACAAACCCAATCAGTCACATGGTTCAATCCAGAAGCTGTCTGGTCTTCTGGTGTCCTCACTCCTTCCATGGTCCAGGTGTGAGAATGTCCTTCAGTCAGGGCTCCTGTAGTTACCCCCATTTAAAACATGAGTCTCTAGCCGGATTTTCGTACAGAAGATTTATTAGGAATAAACATGCCGGCGCTACCTGGTCACCTAGAAACTATCTTTGAAACATTTATGGAATGCAAGCTGCCCACTGCTTCCCCCTCCCTTTCCGTTGGCAACTCTAAAAGACCACAGAAATATTTTATGAGTTGACCCCTTGGTTCTCAAGAGAAAATATTTTGTTTTGGCTATACAAACTCCTCTATCTCTAATCGCCCCTCCCTTTTCCCTCAGCTCCAGTGTGTCTGTGATGACCCAGGGTGGGATACAAAATAAACACAGTCACAAAAAACAGGTGAAGCCCTTTTTATTTCTTCACTTTGCTTCCAAGCTCCAGATATCCTTGACTGGAGACAAAAAACTCCCACACAAGCAGTTACAAGAAGGAGGAAATGCTGTTTAAATTATAAAGAGTAAAAAACAACACAAACCAGGCAAGATAAGGACTTGAAGCTGTCCACGGATATCAGAACACACATTGGGAAAGACGCCAAACTCAGAGAGGAACAACAAACTAGAGATATTTCCATGCTTTGTTTCCAGCAATCACCCGTATGCATGTCCGTCCTCTTATCCAGTTGTCACAGCTGCAGACCATGGAGAGGATCAAGGCCCTCTCCTACCCAGTAGACCACCTCTCTCCCTTATCCTCTCCTCCCTGCGTGCCTTAGGATGTAGAGGGGATGGGCCTATGTCCTCCTCTGACTGTCCAGCTGGCCTCTAACCTTCCTCAGCCTCCTCCATAACCTCCAGAGCTTCCACTCCCTGTTAGCTGTTTCTCCTCACCCTCAGAGTCAGTCTCCACCAGGGGCATAATACTGGAAACACTGAAGCTCCAATATGGCTCCAGTCAGGTAAAGCTTCAGGGTTGATATTGCCACTATTGGCAAGCACTGATTTAGATACTGCACTCCATGAAGCAATAATCTCCTGCGATGTCTTTCTTATTTGGGGAGTATTTTTTGTATTGAAATGAGAGAAGGTTAACCCTTCTCATACCCAAATGTGGAAACATAGGTGGGAATTAAACTATTAAAGAACACCAAGCTAATTAATTTTGACTTTTTCAGAGCTGCTTGGTATGTCGTGACCTGTTATAGCTCTACGTTCTGGAACTCTGTCATTTCTAGAAGATATATCTAGAGACAAGGTCTGAATTGCACCCCCTTTCAGTCAATATGGATTTGAGGTCATCCTTGTAAAGTGTGGGAATTTATGATGGCCTGCCTGACACAAATACAGCCGTACCATTGAACTTCACTGCAATTACGCCACATTATATTAGAACATACGATATAATTTAACTTGGCATAAACGCATCTTTCTTTGCCTATGCAAAGCTCATCGTTTTTGCAAATTACACATTTGCACTAGTAAAGATAATTCATAGCTCGGCTGTGAGCATAAAAATGATGGAGCATTTCCCTTTTTTGGGCTCCGTCATTGATCTTTCGGATTTTATTGTTTGATAACATGAATCACATTTATTAGCCAAGGGTTCATCATAAAGAATGTAGAATGCTTTTCTGCCGTTATCTTCAATTAAGATACATTTTTCCCCCTGCCACTGTCTATTCCATGTCAATGAAATATTATGGTTTCTAATTGGAAATCAAGTTAATGAATTCCTGGCATTGTCAATAATCCAGACAGACTCTCTCAACCGTACCTTCTTTTTACCACTTTGCAAAACAATGGAAGGGGCAGGAAGAGAGAAAGACATTCCTTAGAGTAGAAATGTCATGCCCCTGGTGGAGACTGATTCTGAGGGAGAGGAGAACAGCTGACAGGGAGTGGAAGTGTGGCTCCAGAGGTTGTGGAGGAGGTTGGGGAAGGGCTGTAGCTGTGACAACTGAATAAGAGGAAGGACATGCGTACGGGCGGACGCTGGAAACAAAGCATGGAAATATCTCTGGTTTATGGTTCCTCTCTGAGTTTGGTGTCCTTCCCAGTGTGTGTTCTGTTATCTGTGGACATCCTCCAGCCCTTATCTTGCCTGGTTTGTATTGGTTTTTGCCTTCTTCTTGTAACTGTTTGTGTGGGAGTTTTTTGTCTTCCGTCAAGGATATTTGGAGCTTGGAAGTAAAGTGAAAGAATAAAAGGGGCTTCACCTGTTTTCTGTGACTGTGTTTGTTTTGAATCCCACTCTGGGTCATCACAAGAAATCTCCTAAGAGTGATTGGTTTATGTGCAAAAAATAAAAAAAATAAAAAATGGGATAGGGTTTAAACTAGTACACTTCAATTTGAAGATGTATGGACTTCAGTTCCCAGAATTGTCCAGCCAGCTATGCTATGCCAACCATACTTTCCTTTTAACTATTCCCAAAATAATGGAAGGAGCAGGAAGAGAGAAAGACATTCCTTAGAGTAGAAATCTCCTAAGAATGATTTTGTTTATATGCAAAAAACAATAATAATCAAATGGGATAGGGTTTAAACCAGTACATCTCAACCTTGGCAATTTGAAGATGCATGGATTTTAATTCCCAGAATTCTCTAGCCAGCTATGCTATGCCAACCATACTAATCCTTTTACTAATTCCCAAAATAATGGAATCATGTTTTTGAAGAGAAGGACCAGGAACAGAAATCTCCTAAAAGTAATTTGATTTATATGTATAGAAAAAAACGACATAGGCTTTTAAACCAGTATTTCTCAATCTTGATAATTTGAAAATGCAGTGGACTTCAGCTCCCAGAATTCCCTAACCAGCTATGCTATGCCAAACTAAAGTTGTCCAGGTTGAAATGCTGATTTACAATATAGTTGAAGATTAAGTTATGTTTGGTTCTTGTCTATTTTTACATCAAGAGAAGAGTCTCTTGTGAAGAGTTGGCCAGGTTCAAGGAAGAGAGTGAACTTTCTTCCTGGATAGTGTCTAAATCAGATCAACTTTTATGAAGGTCATAAGCCAACATCAGAATGTCAATAAGGATTATATATATTTTGCCTGTGTGTAGATATTGGCGGAGTTCACAGGTTGCACCAAACGTTAATAAGATTTATTTTTCTTTGGCTTAATGTACACTGCAGAACCATTCATTGGTGATATATAAACCATGATTCAGAGTTTAGTCTTTTGTGGGAGCCCAGCCCGGGGTAGCTTAGTTCATAAAATACAGTTCAACCTTGGCTAATTGCAACTTGTGATGCAACAGAGGCCTCACAATAGAAAATGCCTCCAACCAACTGCATTAGATGATAGAAGATGATTGAGTCTCTGCATTTTATCTGCAGCTCTCACACACACACCCTTCAAAAAAAATTTAGACACTGCCTTGGATTGTTGGAAATTTGCTAAGAAAGTCTGAATTGTCTAATGAATAGAAAATGCTTTTATGTCAACAGCACTCATGCACTTACTGATTTTCATGGTTTTCGGTTGAGAAATTTATCCCAGTTAGTGGGTATTCTTCCCTGCTCTGAGATTTGCAGATTTTGTTAAATTCCCATGCTGTAAACAACACAGCGGGCTCTCTTCACTCAATTAGGAGGTTTGCAAATTAATTACAGTTGAAAGGAATTGCAAACCAGGGCTGCTGATTAGACACCCATAGATAGTACTGGAGCTAGCTGTTTGAACATCCAGATTGTTCCTTTGGCTGGACCCATGGTGACCGGACACATGGACAATTGCACAGAACCACTTTTCATCCTTCTGTGTGGTGTGGGAATGTGTGCATATCTTAAGATATCTTATTAAAAGGAAGAAGGCTAGAATTTATGGATTATTGCTTGCTTTTAGATGTTCTTCTTGTTTACTTATTAATCTGGTTGCCAATGTATACGCCTGTCCAGGGGTGGGATTCAAAAATTTTAGCAACGGGTTCTTTTCCTGGTTGCTGGGTGGGTGTGGCCATGGTGGGTGTAGCCTAATCAGCCTCCTGCACCACGGCGGGGGGGGGGGGGGGCGTTTTTGCTCTCCCTGGGCTCCGGAGGCTCTCTGGAAGCCGGAAACTGGCCCATTTCTGGCCTTCCCGAACTTCTGGGAGGTCCGTTTTTCACCTTCCCTGAGGTCCCGTGCAAGCCCTGCACTTAACCTGCAAAAAACGGGCCTCCTGGAAGTTCAGGAAGGCTGGAAATGGGCCTGCTTCTAGCTTCCAGAGAATCACCAGAGCCCAGGGAAGCCATTTTCGCCCTTCCAGAGGCTCAAAGAAAGCCTCCAGAGCCCGAGGAGGGCAAAAACGCCCCTCCCCCTGCTGTAGTGCAGGAGGCCAACTAGGCCATGCCCACCGTGGCCACGCCCGCTCAGCAATCAGGCAGTGAACCAGTTGCTAAAATTTTTGAAACCCACCCCTGATCGTTTCTATTTAATGATGTAAGTTGTGGCAGATTTGACAAACTATCTTTAAAAGCAGGGAACAATCAACGTTCTGTGTGCTGTTTTTTTGTTTTAGGTGGAAGTGAATCCTCGTGGGATAAAGAGAAGCTTCAGTCGCCGATCCCGACGGGATCCCATCACGGGATCGGCCACACGGCGCTGTCAGGGCAGGCCAATTTGGCAAGCGCTCACCCCCTAAGTCCTCTGCAGCAAAACCATCTGCTCACAAACAGTACGTATGGAAACACAAATATCCCAGCATCTTGGCATGTTCAGAAATGTCCCGGCACCGACCCTGCCGTTAAGCGGAGGGAGACACCCTCCTTAGCTGCCATTTCTTATTTCACCGCCAAGAAAAGGAAGAGGGATTTAGGGAATCATCTGCCAGGTGCCCAAATTAAACATGAGTACTAGATATTTTTTCACTTATTGGGGGAGGCAGAGCTATGGCTTGCACCACCTTAAACGGGATGTGTGAAGGAAGTTGCAAATGGAACACTATAGTCTAGGATAGGGGTGTCAAACTCGATTTCATTGAGGGCCGCATCAGGATTGTGTTTGACCTCAGGTTTGACCAGGGTGGGCGTGGCCAGCTCGATGTCAGCTGTGTCGGGCCCACCTGTCGTGGTCAAGTCCTAAAGCAGGACTTCCCTCAGACTCTCCCTCCGTCTCATTATAATCTTCCTTCCTTCCTTCCTTCCTTCCTTCCTTCCTTCCCCTTTCTTCTTCCTTCCCCTCTTTTCTTCTTTTTCCTTCCTTGCTCTCTTCCCATCTTTCTTTCTTTTGGTTCCTCTTTCCCTTTCTCCTTTCCTGTCCCTTCTTGCATGCTCAAATGCAAAGGGGGAAACATTTCTCCTTTTGTTTTTCGTTTGTTTTGCTAGCCCCCTGCCAGCAAAAATGGAGCTGGGGGGGGGGGGGCTGTTTCCAGGGCAGCCCCATGGGCCAGATCTAAGCACCCCGTGGGCCAGATCAGACCCATGGGCCTTGAGTTTGACACCCCTGGTCTAGTGATTAAGGCGTATGGCTAGAAACCAGGAGACAGTGAGTTCTAATCCTGCCTTAGGTATGAAAGCTGGTTGGACAACTTTGGGCCAGTCACCAGGAGATGGGGAGTTCTAGTCAAGCCAAGATAGGAAATCCGTGTGAGTCACTTTGGGTCAATCACTAGAAGATTCTGATTTCTAGTCCTACTTTAAGCATGTAAACCAGCTAGGTGACTTTGGGCCAGGCAATCTTTCTCAGCCCAGCCCACTTCAGAGGATTGCTGGTGTGGGCATAATAAGAAAAGGAAATAGGAGTTATGTTAGCCACCTTGAGCTGTTTCTAAATGTAAGAAAGGTAGATTAAAAATAAATAAAACTATTAATCAGTTGCATATATTTTCTTCCCACACTTTTCTTGTGGAATTGTGGATTGGTAAATTGATGGCTTCTAGAATTGAAGGGGCCTGATGAATTTTAATAGAGATGGTATATTTGGAAATAGGAGATAGCCAAGCACCTACTTTTTAAACACAACCCCCTTTTTTTCAAATATTCTTTTCCCGAAAGACTTTAGGCAGGACAAGGAAGGGACTCTAAGTCCTAATTTTGTTTGGCCCTTGGTTTGGGGAGTGTAACACATGTCTGTTTACCTCAGGATTTACTAAGATTGCCTGAAGCATCTTTTGAGTATCTTCTTAGTAGCTGTCTTTACGCTGGTTATCACGGATTCATGTTAAACTTTGGGGAAGGGTGTGGCTTACCATGCTTTGTTAATGCAGCCCATTTGGCTATTTCAGAACTATTTGGTGGTTAATATATTGTGCTAATCCAACAAATTGGTTAATTCAGGAGCCAGTTAAGCATGTTGCGTTAATGGCACCGTTGAGATGTTGCCATTCAACAACCAGGAGTTCTCCGGTGATGTCATAATCTCTGTGGGACAATGAAGTCATTAAAAGCGTGAACGCCTTGTTGAAATAGCAGTAGCACTTAGACTTATATGTCACTTCACAGTGCTTCACAGCCCTCTCTAAGTGGTTTACAGAGTCATTATATTCCTCCCAACAATCTGGCTCCTCATTTTACCAACCTCGGAAGAATGGAAGGCTGAGTCAACCTTGAATCGGTTCAGGATCGACCTCCTGGCAGTGAGCAGAGTCAACCTGCAATGCTGCCTTCTAACCACTGCGTCACGCATGCATACACACCGTACATAAATACTTGCTTGTAACTGTTCGGTGGACTCTTCAATACGGTCTCGCGCAGCAGAAACCAGTTGGTCTCCCTGCCAAGTCCACACAAATATTTTATTTCCCTGCCCAACCTGCTCTATGTCACTGTGTTGCTGTTGTTGCCGATGACGCTTTCTCAATCGTCTTCCAGTCATCTTTGGGAGCGTTCATTGAATAAGAAATAATTGTGCCCGATCTGCAGAAGGCGGACACATTTTCTTCTCTTTCCTTTCCGCCTCCTCCCAACCCCACAACCCTCCCCTCCCCTTTGTAAAACCTTTGTGATACTGTCCCTTAAAACAACGAAGGGTTGTTGCATTCTGTTTATCATTTGCATGTTGTTTGCATGTCAATCGGATTGTAACGAGATGAGCAACCCTGTTCAGACAGATGGTGTCTGGAAGCACTAAAACTCTGCGGTGAAGGAAGGAAAAGATTACGAGGCTGCAGGGGAAGAGCTAATGAGTGGACAAAGACTGCCATTAGCAGTTGATGCGGGCTGGATGGAGTGAGAGAAACAAGAGATATCACAAGCCGTCTTCTTCCCAAACCAATCATACGTAGTAGCTCTTGGTGTATTGTATAAATATACATATAAAGATTTTCCCAGCATCTGTTCTGGCGTCATATCGTCTTCCAAAAATAAGTAGTCCTTATGAGCAAGATTGAGAGCAGATTTTTCCACCGTTAAGCAAGTCCTTTTTGCCCTTGTTGTTAAGTGAATCACTGCAGTTACTAAGTAAGTTGGGTGGTCTTTAAAGGGAATCAGACATTTCCTGATTGGCTTTGCTTGCCAGAAGTCAAGTCATCCAGCCATCAATCTTAAAATGGAATCTTTACAATATTATATTCAAGTCACAAGGATCTTTTTAAAGATGCCGATTACAATATTTTCTACTGTACATTTTAAACATCAGAATACTTTGGCAAAAAAAACCCAAACAGGATGAATTCTTTTTTTCTGGTTGTTGTAGATTGCTAGATAGAAGAAGTGTCTTTATTGATTTGTTCTCCTCGATTATATATCTAATTTCAATAGGGGGCTGATAACTACTTACGGTTTATTTCTATTTTAAAACAAAAAAAATCTGCTCAATTTTTCTTCTATGTATTACATACAAATCTATACAAATCTATTGTTCTTCTTAGTCTTGAAGCTAAATTTTAACTGCAAAATGTAGAAAACGTTTCAAGCTAATTATAGTCCTAATTGACTTGTTCCATTAAACTTTCACCCTCTTTTATGGGTGAAAACCCCGGGAAATCACTGCTTTTAAATTATTTACGGGCTGCTGTTCTCGTGTTTCAGGGATAGACCTGCCATTTATGATGATGCCCCATCCTCTTCTTCCGGTTGGCCTGCCTCCTGCTTCTGTAGCGATGGCCATGAATCAAATGAACCATCTCAATACTATCGCCAACATGGCTGCTGCAGCACAGATGCATAGTCCACTTTCAAGAGCCGGAGCATCGGTAATAAAGGTAAGACTGTGAACTTAGCTCTCTCTCAGTGTTGGGTTACAGGTAAAAGTAAAGGTTCCCCTTGCACATATGTGCTAGTCGTTTCTGGCTCTAGGGGCCAGTGCTTATCTCTGTTACAAAGCCGAAGAGCCAGCGCTGTCCGGAGACGTCTCCATGGTCATGTGGCCGGCATGACTTAAACGCCGAAGGTGCACAGAACACTGATACCTTCCCACCAAAGGGGTCCCTATTTTTCTACTTGCATTTTTTTTACATGCTTTCGAACTGCTAGGTTGGCAGAAGCTGGGACAAGTAACGGGAGCTCACTCCGTTACGTGGCGCTAAGGATTCGAACCGCCAAACTTCCAACCTTTCTGATCAACAAGCTCAGCGTCTTAGTCACTGAGCCACCGCGTCCCATAGTGTTACGTTAGATTATTTCAGCAAGTAACATTTCATTACACACATTTCTTCCTTTATTCAGAAAATCAGCTGAGGAGATGTTTGTATACTGTAAGAGAAGAAGAGGCAGAACTGAAGGGTGGAGTCAAGAGAGGAACCAGTTTGGAATCATTACATTCCTTCAAGCAGTCCAAATGCAGCCCCTATTCAATTCTGTTAACTCCTATCTAACACCAATTTAATGAGAGTAATGCCAGGCGTGAAGAAATATGACCACAACTGGAACATTCAGGTCCAGTAAAAAAGATTTATTGCTCATGTGTTTTAATTATTGTTTTAATCGGGTTTTAATTATTTATTTTAATTGGATTTTCGTTCTAAGCATCACATTCTTCAGTTGTGCTAAGACTACAAGACCCAGATGCCTGGTCCCCAAAATGTTTGCCCCAGAAGCTGAACGCTCAGATCAAACAACAAATTTTGATGGAAAATTCAGTTCAAAGATGAAGTTGTGCTAAGACTACCAGACCCAGGTGTCTGGGCCCCAGTTGTGCTAAGACTACAAGTGTATACACAAGAAACTAGTCAACTAGCAGTTAGCAATAAATTGGCACTAGTAAGAATTCAAGAAGAAACCAAAACCCTTAACAACAGAGAACTCAACTCAACAAAATGTGGAGTTACTTAATGTCACACAGCACTGCCTGTGGGGAGACTCAGGTGTTTTAACCTCTCTGGAAGGACAACATACTTGAGGTTGTATGGATCTCAGGGACAGAGTTGTTCTGCAGGGCAGCTGCCTTCTGGACTTCACAAGACCCTGTTGAACCTCATGACCTATTGGTTCTATCATGCCCTGAGTCTTCCTTCCTAGCTCTCCTGGCTTGGATGCCTCTAGGATTGAGATCTTCAGTTCCCCCCAACCATTCCTCATTGCTGAGAATTCCAGGTGCTCACATTGGGGAAGGCTGATCCAACCAATTTGGGATGTGAAAATGACAGTAAGTAAAGGAATGCAAACCAAGCATTTCCACAGGTTCTACCAGACCATCAGATCTTTGTTTGATGGCATTTGGGCAGAACATTTCCATGAATATCTTCATTCAGCCATGTATCTTTCAGAGCCTTTTGTTTGTAAAGCTTTTGCCAAGCTGCTTCTCTGCCACCACCAGAAGATCTTAGCTCCCTGAAACTCTTTGAATGAAACGATGTTGTCCTCTACCCCATCCATCATATTCACCATCCAGAACGAAGCTGTCCATCTCCATCTCCTCTCCGCAGTATCCCAACCACCACCTGTCTCTCAAAGGTGCCTGCTCAGCAGAGTTAACATTTAGCACTGTGGATAGAAATGTCACAACTATGAAATTTGATTTTCGCCTGGACAAGAACACTATAAATTAAGCAAAGCCACGGCTAGCCAGGTTTCAAAAGTCTTCCTTGCCATCCATAATCTTAACTTAATGTGATTAGCAGCTCCTCCTGCCACTTCCATAGTTAAGGATGCTGTCAAAATTTCTGTTATAAATCTCTGCCTTCGGGGATTTACTGTCCCACTGAGAAAACTTCCTCACTGTTTGAAAACTCGGTTCACTGGGATTCATCCGCAGGATCAGAATTTTAAACAAAATGTCAGGTGAGTTTATTTTTCAAAAATCTAAAGTGGACTGGAGCAGTAAAAAAATGGCCTACTTTGGGGAAAAGCTGAATATATTTTTTTAAACAGGTGAAGTGAGTGGTCTCGGTCAGGGCTGAACCTTTCCGTCTTCCAGACTTCTAGAAATGACAGGGTTTTTTTTTTGACTAATCAATAAACAATAAATTAAACTGCTAGTCCTTTTTAGTATTTTATGATATTAGTTTAGTTTAGTTTATTGCAATCTTCAGTGCATATCATGACCATGAAAATAAACATAAACACAGATCCTTTACCCTCCACACATCGAATTGAAAACCCCCAACACTGCATCAACACTGCACTATACAGTAGAAATCAAAAGAGCTACTGCCCTGGGGTGTTATTATCCTGTACTGTCTGCCAGATGGTAATAGTTTTTAAAAAAGGGTGCCCAGGATGAGATGGATCTTTGAGAATGTTTTGAACTTTCTTAAAGCAGCGGGAGCGCTAAAGCTCTTTCAAAGGGGGGAGAGGGCAACCAATGATCTTTTGGGCAATGATGTTAAGGATGTTATAGGAGTGCTGTCCTATCTGCCACTGATTTGGGGAGAGGGTTAAGTTATCTTTGCAAGATTTAAGATGACAAGTTTAAAAAAAAAACTCAGGAGTTCTTTCTGGGACATACAATACCAGTGTTTTCACAAGTAATACTTTAGATTTTTTTCCCTGTCCATTTGTTTGCCGATGCTCATTCATTTTCTGTGAAAATCAGCCTGCTCAGTTGTCTGTTAGCCTTTTGCTATTGGCTCAGCCATTAGCACTTTTACTTAATCACACATATATTTCTAACAGAGACTTGAAATAGCATGCATGCCTTTGAGCCCTGGGAATGCCACTGAATCAGTCAGACGTAGCATCAAAAAAAAAAGGACTATTTTTATCGTGGAAAGGAAATTGTAGTGAGCCGAAGGGAGAGAGAAGGCTGTGTGAGTTGAAAAGAAACAAATATAGGGTGTTTCTGTCCTGCTCTAGAAGAGTTACCCAACTAGATGATCTGGGATTGCAGATAATGTTTCTAGAACGCTGTTCTACTCCTGCAATCTTCCCTTTGAAATGGAGTTGTGGAATTCTTTCTCTTCAACAACGCAGGAAGTTTGCTTCTGCTAATTCTGACCTGCAAACACGGTCTAGCCTCTGCAGGATTTCCCCCCCCCCTGTCCTTGTGAGGAGATGGAAGAGATTGATTTTAATTTATTAAAAGATACAGCCGTAGATCAAAAACAAAAGGTGAAAGAGAAAGAACCTAGATTGTTCTGCATTTCAACCAATTGCTTTATTGGAAGTCCTTTTCTTCTTCTGGGAGAAAGGGAGAAGGGGGATTTCCCAATAGATTTCCAGACAGGATTTACACAATAAGCTAAGCCGTGATTCACTCAAGTTAACTAAATACACTTTAATTTGCTGAGTCTTGAAGTCTGATTTATGAAATGCTCTGGGTGAGCTCACACCACATGCAAAGCCCAAAGTAAACACATTGCTTTAAGGCTGAGTACATTGTATGAGCCAGGTGCAAAAGGATTTGGAGTTTCCTGCCCTTTTGGTACTAGCTGCAGATTTAAAGCACTTCACCCTGTTTTGGGTTGGAGGCAGAGGTGGTATATTCAGCAGGTTCTGACCAGTTCTGGAGAACCGGTTGTGGAAATTTTGAATAGTTTAGAGAACCAGCAAATATACCTCTGACTGGCCCCGCCCCCATCTATTCTTTGCCTCCTGAGTCCCAGCTGATTGGCTGGGTCTTCTTTTGTTGCCCTGTACAGGAGTACGGAGCTGGAAAGCAGGTTAGTGGGGTAGGGTGGGAAAGGAGATTTTGCAGTATCTTTCCCCTGCCACGCCCATCAAGCCACGCCCACAAAGCCATGCCATGCCACACTCACCAAGCCACGCCCACAGAACCAGCAGTACAAAAATTTTGAATCCCACCACTGGTTGGAGATCTTTGTTTTTGAAATATTTTATGGCCACCTCTACATGGTACAGTTCCTTGAGGAAATAGATTTTGCATTTCAGTGTTTGTATGCATTGTATTTGTGTTTTAATTAAAATGAATGCAGAACAGAACAAAAAGTTTGCAGATAGATTGACTTCCTTTCTGACTTCCTTTTCCTGAGACAGAATCTGGAAGTGATGAAGAAATAAGATTTCTTATTCAGCCCATGCAATAAATATTTTCTCAATAAATATTGACTGCCAACTCAGAGCAAGGCAGATATTATTGGACTATAGTTCCTATCATTCTTCAGCCTGGCCAGTGATCAGAGTTGATGGGATTTGCATACCAGCAGTATCTAAGGAACCATATGTATCAGGGGTGTCCAGTCTTGGCACTTTAAGACTTGTGGACTTCAACTCCCAGAATTTCCCAGCCAGCATGACTAGCTAGGAATTCTGGGAGTTGAAATCCACAAATCTTAATGTTGCCAAGGTTGGAGACCTCTAATATATAGCTTATTCCAGTCCTACTGCATTTTTCTCTGTATTCATGGACTGACTGAGGTGTTCCATTTCCCTAGTAACCCAGTAAGAGTCTGAACGTTGTAAAGTAATGATCAGGAAACATCTTTCCAAATTACCTGTATTTTATTTGTGATTGACTGTATACCAGGATCATCTGAAGTTCTGTTAACTTGTTTTGTTGTCGTTATTGTTTATCCGAGCAGGTGGCAATTAATAACGTGGTGAGAAATGGTCACAATGCAGGGAAATTAGTAAGCGAACAGCTGGTATTAAAGACTAATTGATGCTAAAAGTAGGGTAATTTTTCAAGATGCATAGATATATGTGTCGATTTCTATAAAAGACTCTTTGGATGGGCATATTGTACATGTAAATGATTCTGTGCTTAGTCTCGTCCCCACTTCACAATGTAACAAATAATGGAAAACATTTTTGCTGACCGGATTAAATAATTCTTGGGAAAGTGTACCAATAATTTATTCCTCTGCCTACACAGCTGATTGTCAATTAAAAATAGAAAAAGATCCCTGCAGTCATTATCTTTGTATATCCCATTAAATATAAGTCATAGGCTAAGGCCGTGAATGCTGAGCCAACATACAGTTTTTAATTTATTGATTTGATTTGATTTCTCTAGCCACCCATCTCGGCAAATGAGTTTGGGTGGCTTCATGAAGAAGTTTGCTGAAAAGAGCTATCATTTCTTCTCAATTTCCTCTGGGAAGTCCATCTTGAGATGGCCAAAAGACCTGAAGAGATACTGTAGTCATGATGCCATCTCATTCATGAGGTAAATAAAAAACGTGTTAAGATAGTTTCCGAGCTCATTCTTCCCCCCCCCCCCCCCCCCCCCATAAAATCAGAAGTTTATGGTCTCCTTTTGATCCTCAGAGCAAATCCTGAGCTGGAACATTTCCTCTGTAGTTTTCTGCTTCCTTTTTTCATCAGGAACTTATTGCCCTGGCCTGCAGCCCTCCTGCCTGCCTGATTGTAAAAAACAGAAGCATGGGAAATAAACTGTGTGTGAATAAAATTTCCAATATTGCGAAAGAACTGAAAAACATTCCTGTTAGCAGAGAAATGCCATTAAGTCCTTTAGGAACTCATTAATAGATTAACATTTGGGCAAGTAATTATAGCTGCAGTGCAAATAAAAATAAACAAGGCAAGCCAGTAGGTCACAATTGCTCTGAATGCTTGGAGATCAATACTATGAAATATCACATCTGAAGGACGAAGGTCAAGTAGATTGTGCCAACACTAGGTAAGCTGTGAGTAGACATACACACAGAGAGAGAGAAAAAAAACCAGTTGTGAGGTTGGCTGGGTTGATTACTTTGAATGAGAGGTGGACAAATACTGAATAAAAACAGGATGTTTCGGATATTTTGGATCCAATGGGTAGCAGAAGCAATTGAGAACTGAAATCCATAATACCTGGAGCACATTGAATCTGTTCATTGAATTTAGTACAGGTAAAAGTTTCCCTGCCGAGTTGTGTCTATCACTAGGGCATGGTGCTCATCCCTGTTTCTTGGCCAAGGGAGCCAGTGTTGTCCGAAGACATTTTTTGTGGTCATGTAACTAAAATGGCTATACGCTAAGATGCAGGGAATCTTGTTACCTTCCCACTGAAGTGGTACCTATTTATCTACTCGCATTTTCATGCTTTTGAACTGCTAGTGGGTAAGAACTGGAGCAAGGAACAGGAGCTCACCCCCTTGCGTGGTGCTCAAGTCTTGAACCCAGGCTGTCAGCTTTGCAGCTGACAAGCTCAGCATGATTCACCACTAAGTCATCCTGCCCTTTATTGAATTTATGCTCTGCCAGTAGAGCAGAGGGCCCCAACTCCTAGGCCATGGACCGGCAGCGGGCCGTCGCATGCCAGAAACTGGTCCATGCAAACAAGCAAAGCCCCATTCATGGGATGCATGCAAAACCCATGCCCCCTCCAGTCTGCAGAAAAACGTATTTCCACGGAACCAGTTCCTAGTGCCGAAAAGATTGGGGGCCGCTGACTTAGAGTGAATACAACAAAATGACAATTGAAACAGTGGGGTAGAATATCAATATAAACGCCTAGCCTTCCATTCAGTGTAGATAACAGTCAGGGATTTAAAAATGTGTAGTCCAAAAACACCTAAAGTGCCATGCATTATTAAGCAACTTTATAGAAAGCAGTTTTAATGCACATCAAAAAAAAAACCAAAACAGTAGCACCTCGGACAGCTATGCAGAATCTTCAAGTCATTAAGACTGTGAACTTCAGCAGTTGAACCATTTCCACTCAGCTAGTAGAGATTCAGCTACATCTTGATGTAGGAGAACCTGTTTATATTTATGGGGTGTATCCTATTCTATAATCACTTCTGAGAGCAGAGGTGTCATTTGTTCTACTAGTGTCTTCGGAACGAATATCCTCATAGTCAAATGATGGCAAGCTCTCCTGGTCATACCAAAGGAATACCAACACTGAAGAATGGAGTCTTTTGTGGACATTCCTTCCAGTTTGATTTATATACTATTAAAATGCTTGTCCCAAAGGTAGTTTTTCAAGAGGCAATTGGACTTTCTGGTTTTTTTTCCTAGAAGACATTTCACTTCTCATCTAAGAAGCTTCTTCAGCTCTGACTGAATGGTGGGGAATGGAAGGATTTATACAGCTGGTCATTTGCATCCTTTTAGCGGGTCATTAAGGTCACCTGGAGGGTTTACCTGTGTCATCACGGTCACCTCAATGGTGCAAATATTAAAACTCTTATGTCTTTGTAGCCCTCAGTTGGACAAAATGATGCATCATAAGGCAGCAATTTTTTGAATCAATATACCGCAAAGAGACTAACTTACAAAATGAATCCAAGATGATGTAGATATCTATGTTAGTGGTCAGCTCTACATCCACAGACAGTTAAAGCTCTGGGTGTCCAGACTATACTGGACCAATAATTGGCATTTTAAGTGCTTCGGTCCTTCAAGAGCAATGAAAATCTATATTGTGGTTTTTATTCTGATCACATAAATATTTTTCCCTTCCCCAATAACATTACAACCTTTGCAAAGCTGGCTTAATCTGAGTTGGAAACTCTACCTTTAAAACACACACACACACATACACACAAAGAATGGTAGGGAGCTATAAAATCCACAAACAGCAAAAAATAAAGTCATCAGTGGGTAAATATGCTTAGCCTATCAGGACTGCCATTTTCCAATTGCAATGTCCTCATTGATTTGTTACAAATACTGTTAACCCTGTGTTTGGAAAATGCCAGAACATGATTGCATGTGTTCTCATTTGTAATAAAATAGATTAACTTGCTGTGAAATTTTAACTAGACAGAGACACAACAGTAGCTACCTAATGAACCACAACTCATTGCTGTTAAGTAGCTTAATAGAAGCAGACTGATTACATCGTTGAAAAATGGATCTGTTTATGTGCAAAGAAGAGACCACTAGCATATATTATAGCAAAAGATAGCCACGACTGTCTTTCATGCTGAAGAGGAGTTTATTTTGTACCCAGGATTACCTTGCGATAGCCGGTAACATCTGAATGACAGTACCCATACGAGGCTGAGCCATGAATACAAGTTTTGTTGAATAAACCATTGTTGGCAGGCATTGCACATTGGGCTAAGCCATAAATACTGCTTACAAACCACAATGCTGGGTTCACACTCCACCCCATCAGAATGTATATCAGTTGTATAATGAGCCGTGATGGCACAGTGGTTAGAATGCAGCTATTGCAGACTACTTCTGCTGACTGCCAGCTGCCTGCAGTTCAGCAATTTGAATTTTGCAGTTCGAATCTCACTGGTTCAAGGTTGACTCAGCCTTCCATCCTTCCAAAGTGGGTAAAATGAGGACCCAAATTTTGGGGGACAAGAGGCTGACTCTGTAAACCACTTAGAATTGTAAAGCACTGTGAAGCGGTATATAAGTTTAAATGCTAAGTGCTATAATGGGTTAGCATGATAACACACACTCAGTAAAATAATTTGTTATACAGGTATCTACCTATGTGACTTCACTATTAAGTCCTTGAGCTTAATTCAAAGGGCATCATTAGAACACATAATAATGATTGACATGTAATAGTTGTACACATTTATCTTGTACCTGAAAAAAAAAAGGTGTGGCACAAGGGAATTATGTCTTTCAGAAAAAACAAGAGTCAGCAGATTCTTGTTAGACAACTATTTCCAGTAAGACTAACTTCCCTTTTATCACTTACCATCCCTTAATTCGGAGTAGAGTCAGGGTGACTGAATGGAGCTGAGTATTTACTGACCAGATACCCTTCCTGATGCCTACACAGAGTTCACAGCAGATTTCTTTTTTGCTTTGCATCCTAAGAGAGAAAATCTGCCGCTACCTAGGATTGAACCTCTCAACTTTCTGAATAGGAAGCGAGCATCTTTACCAATAGGCCACTACACCGCTCTTTTCCTAACTAAGCTGATGTGTGTTATATATTGACTGGATCCCTTTCTGGGAAACTTACTGCTGTTTTATGTGTGCTGATTCCTATGTATGGTTAGCTCTTTTTCTGTAAATGAAAAAGACTGAATAACTTGACTGTGGACCTTAGACCTAAGAGAGAACCATGAGATACTCCTGGCCTAGCAAATTACACTATATCCCTGTTAGATGGAAAGGGGCAATAACATTCCTTCTAACCATGTTTAGATCTGGAGATACGTAGGGAGCCATGGAGATGAACTTGGAGAGGGCATCTCAAAGGTGTTAGGCCAGCCAACAGTAAGAAGCATGCATTAAGCCCAGAGAAGCAGGAAAGTACTAGAAAAAGACTTATACTGACTTCCTGGGACGTAAGAAGGAAGGATACAGCCAGATTTGCAAAATTCTGTTACTATAGCCTTATGTATATCTGGAGTCAGTTTTCTGATCTGATCTATCTCATCAGATTGACAGGGTATAACTCTCATTTTTGTGCCCTTATATACAGTTTTTAAAATATTTTCAATACACATAATAAAACTGAAAGCTGTGTTCATTATTACCAATAGTTTCCACCATCCCCAGGTTTTTGCTAGTGACACCCTGCACAAAATAGATCTCTTGATCGCTTTCAAATGATAGAGGGAAAGAAGCAGCTTTCCTTCACTATTCTCTTCAGGTCTACTAATCCAGGGATCATTTTTTTAACAGTAATAACTTTTATTTTTCCTTTTTCCTTTCCCTTCCCTTCCATTCCTCCCTCCCTCCCCTCTTTTTCTTATTTTCCCCAACACAATTCTCAAGTCTCCAGTAATATCCTACCCATGTCCTGAAAAATGACAGAGGTTTGTTTCCAACTGCTTTAAATCAAAAACTCCCTCAAGATGTACCAAACCTGAAAGGCCAAGAATAGATTACTATCTGCTTAAGCTTAACAAATATTTTTAATTAGTAGGCTAACAGTAGAGCAATTAAAGGCTTCTCTTTTAAGTTTTATTAGTTATTGTATGTTCATTAACTAAGAGATAATTAGTTAAGAAAGCAGCTCCGTTGAGGATTATCCACTGCATAATAGATACGCATCTGTGATTTTGAGGTTCACTTGCTATTGAATGTCCAATAACTATCCTATTAAAAACACATTTGAGGCAGTGTCTTCTGCACAATTCATTTAGAACAGACCACACAACATACTCTTGATAAAGGCTCCAGGTCATAAAACTCAATGCACAACCTTCAAAAGGTTTTGTTTGAAATATGAGGCCTAGAAAAACCTTGCTCTGAAGTTCAGAACTCCAAGGTAGGCCTAAAAGCAGAACCTGGGGACAGCTCTGGATGGCATTAGAAGTCAAAGCCAATTTTTCTTTGATGCACTAGAAGGTGAACCATAGCAGATTTGGAACAAATCTTCGGCAGGGTTGTAGAAAGATAACTTCAAGTCACTTTCTCTTCACTTTCAAGTTCCCTGTCAACCCTGAAGCTGGCCTGACTGAGGCCATTTCATTTTCTCTCCTGGGAGCCAAGGACATCCATGCAGGTGTGAGTAAGGAGGAGACTTTTAATTAAGTGAAAATCGGAGGGAATTTTAGAGCCAATTTTCACCAGGTTTGTGCCAATATGATAAAATAACTTTGCATGAAGGGGAGTTGAAGTTAGAAACAGCTACAGGTAACCCTTGCACCTCGTCTCCTTTCTCTTGTGTCTTCCCTCATTTCTTTTCTGGATTTTCTGCCAAGGCCACACTGAGTGGATTATTATACTGGGATCACAAGATATCATAGCATGTTCTTAAGGTGGCCTGATCATTCAAGTTGATCGACAGTGATGGCTTTTGGGTGTTGAAGGTTGCAATTCCTCTCAATCTTATTGAAAATGTCTATCCAATTTCATTTTTTCCCTCAGAAAATCAGATCATTTCCATTTGGACATCCAAATTGCATTGATTCCATTCAAACTTCTGAATTGGTTTGGGGAGGAAGGGTCCAAGTTGCTCAAACTAATCTAGGAGAGAAGCAATCTAGAATTAAGGAGAAGTTTCCTGACAGTTAGAACAGTTAATCATTGGAACAACTGGCCTCCAGAAGTTGTAGGTGCTCCATCACTGGAGATCTGTGGAGATTCTCAGTCATCCAGGCCATGGTTGTCCCAAAGGTGCTTTTTTTCCAAGAGGCAACTGGGCTTCCTTTGTTTTTCTTTGAAGACATTTCACTTCTTATCCAAGAAGCTTCTTCAGCTCTGACTGGATGTTGAGGAATGGAAGGATTCATATTCCTTACAGACAGTCGGATGGTTTTTCAATCACTGGAGATGACAGAGAGGTGGACAGCCATTTCTCTGAAATGATATAGGGTCTCCTGCTTGAGCAGGCGGTTGGACTAGATGACCTCCAAGGTCCCTTCCAACTGCATTACTCTATTATTATTACTATTATTATTATATAAACTGATATGAAGGCATCCGATTCTATTCCACTTTTGAGTTTCATTTGGAAAGTTTCATATATTGAGTTCTGTATTGAGTTTCAATATAGAGGTTCATTTGGATCGTCTTCAAATGGAATACCTAAAGAAATGCAATTAATTGCTGGATTAATTGAACCAATCTTCTTCTTTCTTTAAAGGAGAGGATCCAAGACAGCCCTTCGCCTGCTCCATCTGTAGAAGAGGGCCAGCGACCTGGGAGCCATGCCTCTTCCCACCAGAGCAGCAGTGTTTCAAGCTCTCCATCCCAAATTGACAACACACCAGATAGAATTGGTTTGTACTGTCTCACTCTTTGACTGTTTTGAATGTGGAAAACGGGAGACAGGAATTACTGTGGGCAGTGAACCTATACCTGAAAATAGTTATAGACAGGGAAGGGGAAAGGAAGAGAAATGAAACAAACCTACGTGTGCTGGAGACCACGTTATGCAATAAATTGCCAGTCAAGATGAAACCATCCTTTATGACTTTAGGAGGGGATTTATTTTCCTGGCATTTTTAATGAAGATGTTTTAATTCAATTCTTAGGCTTTGGATCTGTTAAGTGTTATATTTTAATAGATTTTTTTTCCCCCTGTGCTTTGTAAGACTGTCCATATTTGATTTTGAAGAATGAAATTTCACACAATGTCCCATTGACGTTTTAAATTAAAATGATCCTTTTCAAAAGGTTTGCAAGCATCTTAAGCTTGAAACAGATCATCTCTGCTTTTTAAATATTCAGGTCAACCTGTATCATCCTCAAGATCGCAGTTCTATCCTAAATAAAGGACGATTCATAAAATGCCATACCTGAAATGTTAATGAAATTATCTACTTTCTCTTCCCAAATTATAGAATTATGAAAATGGTGGTGAAGGATGGAATGGAGACTATTTAGCCATATTTGACGTAGATATTTTGAAATATTTAAATGCCAGCAAATCAGTATCCATACCAGCAAGTCACTATCCATAATAGATTCTTTGGATTTATAGTCAAAATTGGGTTTAAATAACTTAGAATGCATTAAGGATAAACGATGCAATATTCTGATCAATAAATATCTCCCAAAGTCATGATGATATTACATTTGTACAATTTTCCAGGTATTGGGTTGTTGTTGTTGTTTTCAAAATGTTCTTTCAATGGGACAGATGATGGTTTTCGAGCTAAGTGTCAAAACAAAAACATTCAGTTTTGTAAATTAGAGGAAATGAATCGTGTTTTTCTGTTGCCAGCATACTTTATTTACAAAATAACTAAGAAACAAAAGAAACAGCAGTACCATTCTAATAAGCAAGCGAAAGAAAAGCTATAATGAAATATGAAGTGGAAGTAAAACTCCTCCCCTGCACACATGCGCAGTAAAACAGAACTTCACAAGACACTCATATCTTGTTACTATAGAGACTTGATAACCAGTCCAGCTCATTCTGTAAACTTCTTTGGAAGCTCCTCAAACAAACCCAAAACAAATGCAGTGACACTAACATCCATCAGCTCTGATTGTTAACCATCTTGCTGGCTATATTAGGCAAGAAGAATTACAGGAAATAAACTCTCTACTCTGTTAAAGGCATTTTTCATCCTAAATCATTTTGATGAATCAGTCTGGTTAATTAGTTTATTTTAACCTTCGGGGTGGTGGGGGAGCACAAAACGTCTGGGTTTTCTTCATATAGTTCTCTCAAACCAGGTTACAACCTCAGAGAACTCTTTCCAAGAACTTAGCTGTAACTTTGAACGGCTGTTAAAGGAACAGTTGTGTGTTGAGGAACATCTGTAACTTCTGCCACTCAGAGTCATAATAACAAGAATGGAAGCCATATAAATTGTTAATAACTAAATAAATACATGCCCTAATTTATCTTGCAATGGCATGGTTAGCATAGCCATCCTGGCAATGGAGAGGGAAAACTGATGTCACCTAATAGGTAAATTCCTTTTCAGGACTCCTGTGTTCTCACCGAAGTCAATTCTGAAGAGGGTCTTGAGCTCCATGGCCTTAAACCTTTTGTCACAAGGGATGACATACATACGTACACACACACACACACATAATTAATTGCAGTTCCTCTGAAGAAAATGTGGACAAATACATTTTCGATCCCTGAGCCATTGTCTTGAACTTAAAACACTGTAATCATCTTTGTGATGTATATTTTAATTAGACTTTTTTTACACTTACACTTTCCTTTTAGGTCTGTTATCAAATATTAGAGAAGGAGAGCCAATAGATCAAGAATCTGGACCCAACCCCAAAAAACTCCCAAAGGAGAAAGGTAACACCATTTTTAAAAAATTTTCTCATGTCAAGATGATTTTTAGACTTCGTTGCTGCTTTATACTGTATCTGTGGGTTAAAATCAAAAGGTCTGAAATCAGAATGATGTAATTTTGAAAATGGTTTGGATTGGGTGATATTTGCATTCACCTCAGGTATTTTGCCATATAACTCGGGGAGGGGAGCAGCAAGAACCGCCTCCCCCCCCTTCTACACTCCTCAAAGTCCTCACTATATGGTCCCATATCTGATAGAATTTTATTGGACGGACAAAGTCCTGCTTGTTACTCATTTTGTGCTCAGCAACTTGGTTCTTTTGCTCAGTTTTCTTCAGCATGTATTTATTTATTTATTTATAAGTCTTAGAGATACCTGAATCCCAACTAACTGGGATTCAATAATATGAATGGGTAAAAAAAAAACATACCCCATTGTTTTTATACATCCTATGGATGGTTTAAGAAGTCACGCATACTTGATTATAACTCCAGTAGTTGGCAGAGAGTTGCATTCTTCAATATATCTCAGACTTTCTGTCACATCCAGTTTTGCTGATTCAGATTAAGCCTACTAAATAACGCTAATCATTCTGGCAAAAAAACACGCCATCTTATCCAGTCATCTGTCAGTTCAGAAATACTTAAGATCACATCGGGGTTGCAGCTTCAGTGAGTTGTCCAACTTCTTTATGTTTGCATTAATTGTATTTTACATTTGCAATGAATTGCATTTCACATGAATGTAATGAACTAACTGTACTAATGCATTTGCATTAATGATAGCGTGTGTCTTGCATTTCTGAATATCAGTTCAATTGCTTGCATTTTATTGTTTTATTACCTGCATTTTAGCCCCTCGGTTGCTTTGTTTCAAAGGCGGCTTGAAGTCATAAGAACATTAAGGAAAAAACAGGCTCTATCACTTTTATCTCTATCAAGGCCAATATTGATGATGATGATGATGATGATGATAATGATGATAATACTATCATCATCAAGGATTTAGGAATTCATTATTGAGGGGATATGTAGTTAACACAAAAGTATCGATGTTTATTAAGTATGGCAAGTCAGCAATTTATACCGGCATGGTAAACATATGTTTTCACATCTGGTTTCAGTAATATCATCATGATTTTGAAAATGATTTATAGCTCTCTGAGCCATAAACTGCCAGCTTTGCTGCAACTTAGGAGTTTTTGTGAGATTGAGCTAATTATTGAAAGCATGTTCCAATGGCTCAGGGGTGGAGAGGCAATGAAAGGCTACCTCTCCAAATAATATACCGAGCTTGCGCTGGAAGAGGGTCACAAGAGATCATCTGTGGAAAGTACCCTGCAGGAACTAAGCATTGGTAGATCTTTCTGCAAGATGTAATATATGTGGAGGATGTCATTTTGGCCATAGGCATGTAAAAGAACTCTCTTCCCATGGAGTTCCACAGCACTCTCCTCTTCAGGAGTGAGAATTTCACTATTTTGCATGAACTATGATTGCTTTGGGCTGTGCAAATCCTTTGAAAAGTTGTTTTCCCTACATAGCAATATGTCCAAAGCTTCTTGACATCTGGTACGTGGGAATGATCTTTGCAAGACAGTGGAAGAGATGCTGCTTAGGGAATGATCAGACAACGAGTGGAGGAGTCTGCAAATACATAATGAACAGAGAAAGAAACTCAGAAAGGAACAGTGGGAGAAGAGGCAGAAGCTGGGGGTGGAGTCAAGAGAGGACTCGGCCTACGGTTGTTACGTGCTCACAAATAGTCTAAGTCCAACCCCTCTTGAGTTTTTTGTGAGACAGGGGAAGAGATGCTGCTTAGGAAATGATAAGATAAGGGGTAGAGGAGCCCGCAGTAATGAACAGAGAAAGAAGCTCACAGTGGTAAAAGAGGCAGAAGCTGGGGGTGGAGTCAAGAGAGGACTCAGCCTAGAATTGTTACGTGATCACAAATGGTCTGAATCCAATGCCTTTTGAATTCCATTAACCTAGAGCCAATTTAACACTCAGCCTTAGTTGACTAGATTCTTGTGAATAGGCATGAGCAATAAATCTTCTGAATTTGAATTTACACACCTGACATTAACCTCCTACAACAGCTTACGGCCCACTATTGACCTGGAAAGCTGGAGAAGTTACAGAGCATGGGATTTTACCCACAGGTGTATTTCTCTACCATTCTTTCTTGGTAAATTCTTTGTTTACAGTGAGAACTGGTGGGAAAACAATGCGTATGGGTTTTTGTTTCTGTCTAGTTCGAGCTCAGTTAAACAAGTTTAGAATAGAATAGAATATTCTTTATTGGCCAAGTGTGATTGGACACACAAGGAATTTGTCTCTGGTGCATAAGCTCTCAGAATACATGCAAGCAACAAATTGATAAATCATAAATCATAAGATTGCCTAAATAATTAGAAATCCTCTTTCTCTGCAACCAGAGTGCACAAAGTGAAAAGGTGGAACGAAGAAACAAAGTACATAGAACTACTAGACGGCATTTGTGTGGGGCGGGAGAATGTTAATTGTGTGAAACAGATGTGGGGTCGACTAGTTTTTAGAGGAGGAATGTGACTGATTCCCCCCCCCCCAGTTAGTACCAAAGGTGCTTTTTGAAAAGGCAACTAGAATTTGTTTTTTCTTGAAGAGGTTTCACTTCTCATCCAAGAAGCTTCTTCAGTTCAGTCAGAAATGAAGAAGCTTCTTGGACGAGAAGCAAAACCTCTTCAAGACAAAACAAACTCCAGTTACCTTTTGAAAAAACAACTTTGGGACTAGCATGACCAAGATCAGAGGTCTCCAACCTTGGCAACTTTAAGACATGTGGACTTCAACTCCCAGAATTCCTCAGCCCACTGGCTGAGAAATTCTGGGAGTTGTAATCTACAAGTCTTAAAATTGCCAAGGTTGGGGATCCCTGACCTAGATGACTGAGAATCTCCATAGATACCCCCCTAGTTTAACTTCTTTTATGATCAAAAAGATAAGAATATGTTAGTGGAAACACAAAATATTTTTAATTAAAGCCCAGATTGAATTTGGACATAATTTATCTTATTAGATTAAAGGGGGGGGGGGAGAAATTCCACATAATATGCTAATTTTTGGAAATCTGTCTTCATCCCATTCAAAATATTTGGCTTGCACCAACTTCCTTCGCGCCGGGCGTGTTTTTCTTTGAAAGGTTTTCCTTTGTGCAATATTGCCATCTTTAATTTTACTTTCAACCATCCATAGCATCTGTTATTACCGCTTTCCAAAAAAAACAAAACCTTTGGAAATCATTTTTTGGGGAAGGTGGGAAATTAACAACACTATTGCAGACCAATTGGTTCTCTTTTTTTCTTTTTGGAGTGGGGAATGAAAATTAATGAGTCAAGATAAGAAGAGACCAGTATTTTGGCTTGGGAATGTAATTGCTTTTTTTTTTCTTTTTTAAACTTTCCTATTGATGCTGGACGCCATGTGCTGTTTCATGTGCTTGCGCACACCAGATTGTCCAAGACGAATCAACCATCACGGACAAATATATTAGCATATGTCTTTTGTTTATCATAAGGCAAGCGAAGAGCAGCAACAGAGTACCTATGCAACAGGCTAAAACCCTAGGGACTAGCAGATGGAAAAGGGGAACAGATATTCCAAGGTTTTGTTCCAACCAGAATGTGGTGTTGAAAAAAATCCAGCTAGCCTTTAAGGTTACAAAGCTTTGTGATAACTCTTGTTTTGTTTTTTCCTGATTTTGTTGTTGTTGTTGTTATTGTTGTTAAAATATTTATCCCCCATCGTACAACTGCAGAATGTTGAGCATAAGGCTACCCATAAGGATGAATCATATCAGTAATAAAAGAGCTTTGCTTAAAGTAAAAAGAGTCTAAAGCAAAGCTGTCAAACTCAAGGGCCATGGGCCAGATGCGTCATGCACTGGACACGCCCAGTTTAGCGAAGGGGGAAAAAGTTTGACACGACCCTGACCTAAAGGATCAACATAGAGTCGAAGCTGCTATCCTTAGAATTTAATATTGATTAACCAGTTTTCTCCATTTACTTTCTCAGTAACAACAGCTTCAATTCTACCCAAGTATTCTCTTTATTGTCTTTTGGGTTGTCAAGAAAATGTTGTTATTGTTTGACTTTTTTCTGAAAGGCCTATTATCCTGCTGGCTGTATCTCTTAGCTGTAGAAAGTGTTTAGAAATAAATACTCTTTTTCTTGGTAGATATTTCATTACCAAACTAGATAACATCATCTGTGCTGATGAATAGCATTGATGATGTTCCCTAGTTGGGTGATGAAATGTCTGCCAGAAAACCACCAAGCTCAAAAAGCACCAAGGACCACATAGTCCTCCTCCTCCTCTTCTCTTCCTCTTCTTCCTTGTCCTCATCCTCCTCTCTGCACATCTCATTCTCTTCTAGCATTGTTGATGTTCCCTAGTTGGGTCATGAAACAATCACTCAACCAGTGGAACAGCTTGCCTTCAGAAATCGTGGGCGTGGAGGCTTTTAAAAAGAGACTGGGCTACATTTGTCTGAAACAGGTAAACTGTGTCCTGCTTGAGCAGGGGGCTTTACTAGAAGACCTCCAAGGTCCCTTCCAGTTCATTCATTCTGTAAACTAAAAGATCAGCCAACAAATATACTTGCTGCAGATCAAGAAATAAAGGACAAACTTCCCCAAAAACGTCAGAAGGAAGCATTTGTATCAGACCCAGAATTCAAGAAGACCCCAAGCTGATCATGGAAGGTCTGAAAACATCCCAGTTTGCAAATGCATAATTTTGGGCAGGTTTTTTCGAGCCTCTTATTACTGCCTCTTTTAAGAGCCATTCCACAGATCTTTGAAGGGCTGGTAAAGATCTAAAAAAATTTTAGGTGTCCTTGAAGGAAAACCTGCCTCTCTGCCGTCCTTCCTTAGAGAAATGACTGATAGCAATCGGCACGATTCTTTTCCTGTAGGTGAAACATTTTTATTTTTACTACGATATTAGTTGGACATACATTTCCAGAAAGAAGATATAAATGCGTTCAGCCCCGCGAATATCGGCTGGGTAGAAATGTTATATTACCCACTTGGACGTAAAAGTGTAGGTGACATAGAGCAGAGAGCCGGCGTTGCTTACAAATCAGCTGGGTGATGAGGTTGCAAAAGTTTATATTTTCCCCGCTTTCATTGGTAGAATTTATTAGCTTCTTGGAATTGATTCTGGATGCCTTTCATTTGCCATTGGGCTAAAGTCACGAACAAAATGATGATATACCGCGTTTTTGCTCACTCATCTTTTTATTGCCTAACTATTGTTATTGAGTAAAAGGCATTCAATGTATTTCATGAAGGAGGCACAGAGCAAGGGGGAGAGGGGGAGCAAGAAGGGGAAATGGATCATTATCTTTCCCCCCCCTCCTCATTTTAATTGACATTGGTTTCTTTCACTGCTAGGCTGGCTGGCCATAGGGCATGGAGAGAGTCTGGGAGTACCATAAGATCCCTTGATTCCAAGAGAAGAGAAGATTGGTAGCTCAGAGTTGAACTGTGGGGCCCTTGGTGCTCTCTGAGCTGAGTTGTTTTCTTGCAGATGTTTCATTACCCAACTAGGTAACATCATCAGTGCTACAAGGCCATAGGGTATGTGGAAGGGAGGAGAAATGGAAGGGGAGGAGGAAGAAAAAGAGGGGGAAGATAATAACATCTGTGGGGTCCTTAGTGCTCTCTGAAGTTGGTTGTTTTCTTGAAGACATTTCATTACCCAACTAGGTAACATCACCAGTGCTAGAAGGATATAGGGTGTGTGGAATGGAGGAGAAATGGAAGGGAGGAGGAGGAGGATAACGACTGTGGGTTCTTTAGTGCTCTCTAAACTTGGTTGTTTTCTTACAGACATTTCATTACCCAACTAGGTAACATCATCAATGCTGGAAGGCAGAGAGGCTTACGCTCTCTTTATATACAGTAGCTCACTTTGTCAGTGTTGATGGGAGTGTTTTCTTCTGGGTAGTTTCTTGATTAGTCAATTTTTTGTTGTTTGATCGTTTATCTGAGTTGGCAGTTCCTTGAAGCTTGGGGTAACATTTACTGCTTGATTGTTGGTCTGTATTAATCCTTGATGCTAGATGACAGGACCTACAAAGTCTGTTAAACAACACGCGGTTGGGTTATTTGCCTGAGAAGAATCAACTCTAGCAAAGTTTATATTACTATAGCACAGTAGGAAAGTCTCAGGGTCGTTATCTCTGGGAAGATAATGTTAACTCAGCAATATCATTGCTTTGATCTTTGGTTACACTCTGAACAAAACTAGATTGTCATTTGACTGACAGCCTTGTCAGAGAATGAATGAAGAGTGACAGTCCAATATTGAAAATGCAGCATTTACAGAACTTTTCGGAGGCCTAAGTTTTCTCATGACACTGCTTCTTTTGTGCAAGACTGAATTTTATATTTTGGTGGGGTTGTTTTTTTAAAAATAAAAATGTGTTTATTGCTAGCTGCGGCGAAACCTTATGAATTTCTTCTTGAGTCTCCTGCATGGCAGAAACGGCTGTCTCCCTTGACAAAGTTGTTGTTGATTGTGTTCATGCTAGCAATACAACCGAACAATTTTAACTTGGCAATGCTGGGATTTATCGGTCGGAACAGACCCCGCTCTGGAGGTTTTTAGGAGTCAAACCAAATTATGAAGTCTGCTACTCATCCGACTGTGTTCTCCCCTGTTGTGATGCTCCTTTTATCATTTGTTATTGTTTTATTTCAGGTTTTGGGTTTTTTTTTAATGTCTAACCTGCCGAATCTCCAGAGCTGAGAAAGAGATAAGCAACAATCAGAGTGGGGAGACCATTTAAATACAGGTAGCCCTCAACTTAAATAGTTCATTTAGTGACTGTTCAAAGCTACAACGGCACCAGAAAAAGTCACACGACTATTACTCACAACTACAACCTTGGTAGCATCCCTATGGACACGTGATCAACATTCAGATGCTTAGGGACTAGTTCATATTTAGTTTAGTTTACTTTATTGTCATTGCATCTTGTACAACAAAATCAAACACCATCTTCAGTGCACATCATGACCATGAAAATAAACACAAACACACATCCTTCACACTCCACTCCACAACCAAAAACTCCCAACACCACACCAACACTGCACTATACAGCAGAATTCAAAAGAGCTACTGCCCTGGGATAGAAGCTGTTTTTCAGCCTATTTGCCCTTGTTTTTATTGTCCTGTACCGTCTGCCTGATGGTAATAGAATAGAATAGAATAGAATAGAATTCTTTATTGGCCAAGTGTGGTTGGACACACAAGGAATTTTTCTTGGTGCAAATATTCTCAGTGTACGTAAAAGAAAAGAGTCAAGAATCATCAGGTACAACACTTAATGATAGTCATAGGGTACAATAAGCAATCAAATCATACTAGGAAACAGTCAATATAAATCGTAAGGATACAAACGACAAAGTTACAGTCGTACAGTCACAAGTGGGAGGGGATGGGTGATAAGGAGTAATGAGAAGGTTAACAGTAATAGTAGTGCAGACTTTGTAAATAGTTAAACAGTGTTGAGGGGATTATTTGTTTGGCAGAGTGATGGCGTTCGGAAAAAAAACTGTCCTTGTGTCTAGTTGTTCTGGTGTGCAGTGCTCTATAGCGTCGTTTTGAGGGAAGGAGTTGAAACAGTTTATGTCCGGGATGTGAGGGGTCTGTAGATACTTTCACAGTCCTCTTTTTGACTTGTGAGGTATACAGGTCCTTCGATGGAAGGCAGGTTGGTAGCAATTGTTTTTTCTGCAGTCCTAATTATCCTCTGAAGTCTGTGTCTGTCTTGTTGGGTTGCAGAACCAAACCAGACAGCTATAGAGGTGCAGATGACAGACTCAGTAATTCCTCTGTAGAACTGGATCAGCAGCTTCTTGGGCAGTTAATAGTTTTAAAAAAGGGTTCCCAGGATGAGAGGAAACTTTGAATTTTCTTAGGGTAGCAGGAGCTATAAAGCTCTTCCAGAGGGGGGCAGACAACCAAGGATGGGCAATGACGTTAACCCTCTGAGTGATGTCCTATCTGTCACTGTGCAGTTGGCAAACCATACACAGGTGCAGTAAGTTAAGATACTTTTAGTAAGTTAAGATACTATGGTGTAACAGTAGAAGGTCACCAGCAGTTTTTCATTCAGTTTATATTTATGACCATTGCAATTTCCTGGGTTCATGGGACTCCCCTTTTGCGACTTTCAGACCAGCAAAGTCTACAGGGAAGCCAGACTCACTTAACAACCGAGTTACTAACTTATCCACTTCAGTGATTCACTTAACAACAGTGGCAAGAAGGGTCGTAAAAGGGGGGGACAAAACTCAACAAATGTGTCGCTTAACAACAGAAATGTTGGGGTCCATTGTGGTCGTACCCTGAGAAGTACCTGTCATTGATTCCCTTAACAACAGTTATTGAGTGAGCTATGCCCCATTTTCACGAACTTCCTTGTTCCAGTTTTCCAGGGAATCACTTGCAGTTCGCAACACGGTTGTTACACAAATCTGGACTTTCCCCATGGACTTCGCTTGACAGGAGGTCGCCAAAGGGGAATCACATGACACACACACACCCGGGACACTACAACAACTGACATAAATACACGCCAGTTGCTAAGCATCTGAATTCTGATCACATGACCACAGGGATGCTGAAGGTGGGAAAAATGGTCGTGTCATTATTATTATTATTATTATTATTATTATTATTATTATTATTATTATTATTATTATTTTGCATGAGTGGCCAAGACACTGAGCTTGTCGATCAGAAAGGTCGGCAGTTTGGCAGTTCGAATCCTTAGCACCGTGTAATGGAGTAAGCTCCCAGTATTTGTCCCAGCTTCTGCCAACCGAGCAGTTTAAAAGCACGTAAAAACGCAAGTAGAAAAATAGGGATCCCCTTTGATGGGAAGGGAACAGCGTTCCATGCACCTTCGGCATTTAGTCATGCCGGCTACATGACCATGGAGACGTCTTCGGACAGCGCTGGCTCTTCAACTTTGTAATGGAGATGACTAGCACCCCTAGAGCTGGAAATGACTAGCACATATGTGCGAGGGGAACCTTTACCATTTTTTTTTGAAGTGCCATTGTAACTCTGAACGGTTACTAAACCAACCGTTGTAAGTCCAGGACTACCTGGTGACCTCAGGTTGTTTTTCTCCTGGAATTGCTGACCCAGCTGTCTCTTCTATACACCTTCAAGAGCGAGAGAGAGAGATGTGCTGGAATCCGAAGTTGTCATAGCAAGATGATCTTTGGCTCCATTCCCTGAGTCAGCGTTGTCCTTTCTCAACGCTTTTAGATAAATACGCTCAAAGGACATGCGAATATTTCTCTGCCGGGAAATGCAGTATATTTACTTGTAACTGTCGTTCTCCGTTGCTTTGGTTGTTTTCTCTCTTTTTTTAAAATCTAAACCATTTGGAGCGTGGTTCAAACGGTTCTTATTTATCATGGAAACAAAACAGATTATTTGAAAGCCATTAGAGGACTATTATCCCAGCAAAGCTTTTCAGAGATTGATCGGTAGTTGATTGTTCTAAATTCGTTTGTATGTAGGCAGCTGTGAGAAGCAGTTTGGGATATTGGTGAAGGTGCTGGACTAGGGAGAAGCAGGTTCGAGTCCTCCCTTAGGCACAGATGTCTCCTGAGGGCTCTCTGGGCCATCCCTCCCTCTCATCTCAAAAACTAGAGTGGTGCAGTAATGAAGAGACTGGGAAGACTTTAGTTCTATGGGGTGGCGTTTGCAGAGTGGAGGAGGAGAAAGTGGACTGTGGGGTTCTTGGTGCTTTCTAAGTGTTGTGGCCCTGCGGAGCTGATGGCAGATTCGGACAGTGAGGAGGTTGGAGAAGAACATGGGCCAGTCCTGGAGTCTGGGGAAGGCTCTGACATGTGCTCTGCATTGGTGACAGAGATGGGACCATAGCCGTCTGACAGTTATCAGCTGCCTTCGGAGCCAGAGATCAGTGGGGCAGAAGAACATCTGGAGCCTGTTCCCAAGATGCACATGCACAGAGCTGCCAGAAGAAGGGAACAGTTAAGGAACAAGGGTCGATTCAGGAGTAAAGGCACAAGTGGACGGTGGATGGCCCCTCCCATAGGGAATAAAGAGGAGCGAAAGGAGAGTGGTATTTGCAGGAGACAATTAGTTTGTTTAATTAGTGTGAAGATTTGTTCATGACTTTCAGAGACTCCTTGCTAAGTATTTCCTTGTACAGGGTTGCTCTAGGAAGCTATCGGCCTGGCAACTCTCCAAGCCTGATAAGGTCTGTGGTTGCAATTCACCCTTGAAAGACTGTTTGCTGGGACTTTGCTGGATGTGAATGTTAGGCATTCACATTAGCCAAATAAAAAGAGGTTTTGTCGGGACAAGGAGTCTGTTTCGTGATTTTGTGAAGTCTAAGTTAGAACAATGAGCTTGGTTGTTTTCTTGCTGACGTATCATCACCAAACTAGGTAACACCATCAGTGCGGAATGCAGAAACATCTGCAAGAAAACCACCAAGCTTATAGAACTATGAAAGGAAAAAAATTGTAGCTCAGGGTTCAGCAGTGGGGTTCTCTAAGCTTGGTGGTTTTCTTGCCGACGTTTCTGCATTCCGCACTGATGATGTTACCCAGTTTGGTAATGAAACATCGGCAAGAAAACAATCCAAGCTTAGTTCTAGTCCTCTCTTCGTCAGGAAAGCCAGCTGGGTGACCTTCTCAGCCCTACTTACTGTCAGGCTCTGCAAGAAGCCAGCTGAAAAATAAAACTTCTTATCATAACAGGTATTGATAACTTTGCTACAAGAACCGCAGCGAGCACAGTGCAAAATTAGCACGACTGAGTAGGACAAAGACTATGAAATGATTAGATGCATACCTAATCATTCCTTAGGATACTGAGAACAAAGCTAGTATTAACCAGAGTGGTCCGTCCATTCCTCCAACTCCCTGGGATTTAAGAGGAAATGGAGGAAGATCACGATCAATCTTGCAAAATTCTCTTGCAGCCCATCAATAAAGTATAGACAAGCCACTGTGCAGCTGATGTTGGGTTTGGTCTGCCTTTGGGGGCTGATGCCTTCCTCATTCTCAAAGCTCAGGTGGTGTTGACAAAACTGCCCTTAAATTACTTCTTCAATGTGCTTCTTCTTCTTCTCCTTCTTTCTCCTCCACCTTCTCCTCCTCCTCTTCTTCCTTCTCCTCCTTCTCCTTTTTCTTCTCTGCCCCTCCTCCTCCTCTTCTTTTTCTTCTCCTCCTCTTCTTCTCCTTCTTCTCCTTCTTCTCTGCCCCTCTTCCTCTTCTCTTCCTCCTCCTTCTTCTTCCTCCTTCTCCTTTTTCTTCTCCACCCCCTTCTTTTCTCTCTTTTTTTCTTCTTTGCCCCTCTTCTCCTCTGCCTCCTCCTTCTCCTCCTTCACCATCTCTGAGCTGCTTGCATCCTCCTTCCCAAATTCCTGACCACCCCAAAAGAGACTCCTACGTTGATTTTACCCCATGAGTGTTTTCTTTTCATTGGTTTTTACATATTTACTTAAGTAAGAAGGTTCCCGCCTGCCTTTTCCGAGATTTCAGAGCAAAGCACCTGGTAAATATACTGACCCGAATTGCGATAGTAAACAATTGATTCCCTGTACTAGCTGGGCTCCATTTGCCACAAGGAAAACAGAAAAGAAAAAAAAAAACCACCATTGTTTTAAAATATTAAGGCTTTGAAGAGGATTAAAAAGTAGACTCTGCCAAAAAAATACCCCCAAAAAACGTGGGCTGAAACAGCAAGGCTCAAGAAATAAATGTGTTCGGTTCCAAGTGATGCTATTTGGAGGGTGAAGGATGTTGTCCTGAACATTGCAAAGGAACAAGCAGCCTGTCACTAATGAACTCTGACAATCATTGTGACACCTTGCAGAAAAGCAAAGTTTTAATTATGGGGAAGAAGCTCTGATGGCCATTTATTTTACTAAATGAAAAGAGGCTTTGTTTGGTTGGCAACTTTAAATACAGAAGTAGGTGTGGGAGGAAGGTTAACCCTTTACCCACGTATTATTTTTTCCGTTTCAAGCTTCCCAGCACAGCATCTGTGGAGAGAAATAACAATTTGGAATGTCAGGACTGCAGAAATGTAGCTGTTGGAAAGCTTAAGTGTCTACTTTTGATTTCAACGGGTTGATGGTTATGTTTCCTTTGCAAGGCAGTCTAGTCAAACTGTGGTTCTGGGGGAGGATAGGTCCACTTCAGAATAAATCAATCCCATCAGAGCAACTATCTGGTGACCCCATTTTTCTATAGTCTTTTGACAGCAGGAGAAGTTTCCAATCGTGTTCAAGTGACGGCCAAGGTGGACATATTTTTCAGGTCATTAATGAGAACTGGCTTCTCTGAATATTCGATGAGACATTGGCTTTGTCTCATCCCTGCAAATCTATTTAGTACTCAGCTTGTAAGTAGCTATAGCACTTAGACTTATATGCTGCTTCAAAGTGCTTTACGGCTCTCTCTAAGCGGTTTACAGAATCAGCCTCTTGCCCCCCCAGCATTTTGGCTGCTCATTTTACCAACATCGGAAGGATGGAAGGATGAATCAACCGTAAGCCAGTTAGGACCGAACTGCTGGCAGTCGGCAGAATTAGTCTGCAATACTGCATTCTAACACTGCGCCACTGTGGAAGAAAGAGGAAGAGGAAGAAGAGGAGGAGGAGATGGAGGAGGAGGAGGAGGAGAAGAGAAGAAGAAGAAGAAGAAGAAGAAAAGAGAACAAGGCCCATTAGAAAAACGGAAGCATTGTTCGTTTCATTTGGAGCGAGTTTGTTGGGACAAAGGGTTTCACCATCTACCATAGGCAGATGGATCAAGACATGTATCACAAAAGCTTATGAAAGCCAATCATTGCAATTGCCGAGGCATATTCAACCAGGAGTGCAGCCACATCAACGGCATGGAACACACAGGCCTCGATTGAAGAGAAGAAGAAGAAGAGAGGAGGAGGAGGAGGAGGACGACAACAACAACAACCAACTTTATTGTCATTGTACATATATACAATGAAATTGATTTTGCTCCTGCTGGTGCTATCCATAACAAAAATACAAGATAGCAATAGTGCATACAGCCCTAAGCAGTTTTCAAAGTCCGCTTGTGGCCCCCAACAATCTAGATCCTCATTTTACCGACCTTGGAAGGATGGAAAGCTGAGTCAACCTTGAGCAGGTCAGGATTGAACTCCTGGCAGTGGGCAAAGTTAATCTGCAATACTGCATTCTAACCACTGTGCCACCATGGCTCCATAAATGCTTTATACCAAGTTTCCCCAGTTTCTAACCACGAACCAAGAGATTCATTATTACCACACTGACTGACAATTGCTTCTGATGATTTAATTAAAAAAAAATACCCTAGTCTACTTAATAGAAGCTGGAAGTCAAGCTATAATTTTCATATACAGTAGAACCTCAGGTGACAACTGTAATCTATTCTGAGAATTTGGTCAATTTGATCATCACCAGAAGTATGTACACATAAAAAAAAAAGAGGCGGCAAGGAAGGAGAAATCAGCACGGCTGTGTTTGGTTGCCACCCAAGCACCCGTTTGTGACCAGAGGTAAAAAAATATAGTCATCAACCAGTGGTGGGATTCAAATATTTTTCACCACTGGTTCAGTGGACATGGCTTGGTGGACGCTCTTTGCATGTGTGCACACACTTCGCGTGCATGCACATGCCAAATGCACACTTTGCGCAGGGACAAAGGCTTTCTAACTCACCTCCTGCAAGCCTGCACAATCCTGGTCGCTTCAGCAGTTGCCGCACAACACTCTTCTGTGCCGCGCAAAACAGCTGCACTTCAAAAGCAGAGGATAAAGGTGAGTATGGGAGCTCAGGTGGGCAGGTGGGCCCAACAGCAGAGTAGCAGAGAAAACTGGTCTCTGCTGCTTACCGTCTCGGCAGAACCGGGGAGAGCCAGTAGAATACCACCACTGTCGTCAACCAATTTGGTCATGAACAGAAGTGTTCGCGATCAGAGGTTCTACTATATGGAGGCAATGTAACATTCCGTCACCAGTCTATAGCAGTTTGTAGGTAAAGGCAAGTGGAATTCTAGAGTTGGTCATTCTAGATTTTGTTGTGTTTCCTTTCGAGAGTGGATAGGAAAATTACTGAAGATCTGGTTCTCTTCCTTCAAGGGCACACTTTAATTCCACTTTTTGTTTTTCTTTTTTGCCACAACATAACCTTACAATCGGCTAGCTATAGTTCATCACTGAGGTTCAAGATTGCGGAAGGTTCCATATCAAATCTTCCCATTCGGTGGCTTTTGTGCCCATGGCAAACGAGTTCCCAATTTTCATCTGGCGCTACACACAAAACGATCTGTGGAATGGCAACTATTAGGCTACCTCTGTGATGATCCGGGGCGTGGCACAAAGGCAACATAGTCAGATAATCAGTAGGAGTCCCTTTATTAGCTCCAACTTTGCCCCCAATGTCCTGATTACCTTCTGGCTGGAGAAAAACTCTCCCAGGAACAGCCTTTGGCTGCAAGTCTAAAATGTGGTCAACAAAAACTGTAACTATAAGTCCTATCAAGGTAAGATGAGGTAATTAATCTGGCAGGGCAAGAGAAGGAATTTCAGATGTGAATGCATGGCAATAACTCAACACGGTTGGGAAGGCGCCAGGAACACAGATAAACAAAGTCAACACAAAATAAACTCATGTTTGTTCCCAGAAGCTGCCGCACTCAGCATGAATCTTAAATTCCCTTCCCAGCTGTGGCTAATGAAGGGGATCAGGGCCCTTTCCTCCCCCATAAGCCATGCAACCCACGTTGTTTTCTTCTCCATTCCTCCCTGCATGCCATAGGATGAAGATGGGGTGGGCCTGGGTCTTCCTCTGAACTCCCTCTCCCTTATTCTGCCTCTCCCCTGCTCTGCCCAGCCAGACTTTGCCCTTCCCCGGTTTCCTCCACAGCCAATGGAGCCACACTCCCACTCCCTGTCAGCTGTTCCTCCTCGGATTCAGATTCCGACAGGAGCATGACAACCTCGGTCCAGAACAGGAAGAGGAGACCAAATTCCTAGAAATAAAACACTATTGGTCAAATGGCCTTTATTTCTCCCAGTAGGTTCTCCAGACCACATTATTATAGCGGCCCAGCCTTTGTGGCACTAGGGAAATTAATAGATCGTCTCCTCGGTGGCTCTCTGAGGAGCGAGAAGGGAGAGGCTTCCATCTCACCTTAAAATTATTTAAGCAGGTACTGCGGGGAAAGCTATTGCTTTTATATGACTCTTCAAATGTTTACAACTAAACATTTTTTTCCCTGTGATTGAATTTTTCACAGTGCTAAAATACCACCGAGAAATATGCTTCCTATCCGTTTTATTGCTCCCCGGATGGTTTCTTGACAAACTTTGTCTCTGCTTGGACACAAACTCTCGATTGCGAAAAGAACATTTTCTGCTGTTTTTAACAAGATGCGGCCGCTTGGAAAGCCGATGCCCGGCACACCAGAGGGAATGTTAGCACCTTAAGAGTAATACCATTTTAAGGGTACGATTTTATTAAGGCAGACGTGAATCATTTGTTCCCGACGCTTCTGCGCCCCACGTTTTATTAAGAGTATTTTTACATCTGCGGGAAAGGTTATTTATTTTCTCTGCAGAACAACTTAAGGCTTTCATAGAGGACATAAGATATCATTTAAAAAACAAGGGGGAGGAATGATCTAACACGAAGACTCGCCTTGTAATGTAAGATAATATGGGGGTGGGGGAGTGACTTGTGATTATTTTCCACACTTACATTAACCACACCACCCATGGTTTTCCAAACAGGCAATCCTCGCTTTCCCAAGATATCTATTTTGTGGGAGTTTCCACAAGAGACACTCAAAATACTCAAAAGGTTGCCTTCTGGGGTTCTGCAACAGAGTCAAGCTATCAAACCTACTAACCCCAGTAGATGTTATCTTGTAGGAAGGCCACTGGAGTATAGCCTTCAGTCTAAAAACCTTGAGTCTGGTGAGATTTGAACTGCCAAATTGCAGGCAACTGGGAATCAGCAGGAGTAGCGAGACCTATTTTAGAGGGGGCAAGGGAGAATAATAAGCGAAAAAGGACATTGAGTTTCCAATAGACAGACCACCACTATTTTGTGAGAGTTTCAGATCCCAGCCCTCCATCTTCAGAGACATTGGTACATCCTTCCCTGTCCTTACAACATTTAAGCAAGGGAATGATCCTTCACGTGCTCTGAATGGACATATGTCCCAAGTCCATTGACTCAGATCCAGGAACAGCTTTATGGACAGAACAAACATTCTTGAGGGTACACAAGGACAAACTCGAATTAAAAGATGAAGGAAGGGAGAACGTTGGGCAAGGAATAACATTATAGGAGCGTATGGCTGAAGGATCTGACCTCCCTTATACTACTTGGAAGACCCCAGATAGATTGAGAATTGGAGTGGCTAATAGTAGAACTGATATGCTCAAATGGAGGCTCTTAATGGATATAACAACACGCTGTGTGAATGTGGACAGAGGCAAAGCCCAGCCAATGGTGTGATTCAATTTTTTTTACTACCGGTTCTGTGGGTGTGGCTTGGTGGGCGTGGCAGGGGAAGGATACTGTAAAATCCCCATTCCCTCTCCACTCCGCTAACCTGCTTTCCAGGTCTATTTTCCTGTTCAGGGCAACAAAAGAAGACCCAGCCGATCAGATGGGACTCGGGAGACAGAGAATAGATGGGGGCGGGGCCAGTCAGAGGTGGGATTGGCTGGTTCTCCAAACTACTCAAATTTTCCGCTACCGGTTCTCCGTAACTGGTCAGAACCTGGTGAATACTACCTCTGAGCCCAGCCCATCTACTAGTAAATCAGCTACTACCCAGAAGCATGAATAAATAATGACTTATTTTTGGCCAACAACAAAGCCAAGAAGCATTGTGGCAGTTTAAAGTTTGATCTAGATAAGTAAAGAAAAAAACAATTGTTTAACTGCTAAAAAAAATTGAGGGAGGGGAGGAAACATGGCTTCTAACCACAAATACAATTACCAGCCCTTTCTTAAGACCTTCTGGTGACTCTCCCATCTTCTTAAATCATTTTGTTCCACTATCCAATGGCTCTCACGCTATTCAGAAATTCTGTAGTCTGAACCTTGTTTCTGGGATCCTTGTTACCAGCTTTCTCTGATTTTTTTATTTGATCTTTTCCAGATGAAATATATCAATATAAATAAAAGATAGACAGCTTATAAGAGCAAACGCGTATGTTATGGCATCATTAATAATGGTCTAAAATGTAAACTTTAATTGGGATAATTTTATATGCTGGAATCCCTACTCAACCAGAGATATGGCTAGAATGTGGAAAAGGGCTTGGAAGTATTTAGAAATAGGCAACAAGGTGAGGTTTGTTTATTGCAGTTTTCCCAGGAATAAAAAAAATAAACATTTGGGTTACAATTTTCCAGAACTTCATAAATGTTGATCTGAAGAGTGAAATTTAGAAACAGTAATAACCAGATACATTAATCTTAATTCCCAAATGGATGCATACTTTTTTTCAGTAATTTTTTTTAAAAATCCTCTTATTTTATGGGTGGTAAATTTTAGAGAGTGGATAACTTATCTAATCAGCAAAATAGGAAGACAAATTTCATTTTTTTTTCCATCTTAAGCACAAAATCTAGAAGCTTATTCTAAATCGAAACAAAATTGGAAGTATTCTTTTCTTTGATTAGAGCAATTAATTTAGCCATCTCTGCTAGTCCCATTAATTTTTTCCAGTCGTTCATCCATTGTGGAAAATTAGAGTATCTTTCTACTTTTGTGGATAAAACGTTCTTGCTATTGTCAACATATAGAATAACAAGGTTTCAGATTATTTTTCAAGTTCTTTGTCCATCGAGCCTAAAAGAAAAACTTCTGATTTAGTTTTTATATTCACTTTAAGAATTTTGTGTATTAAAATATGAATCTTGGCCCGATATTTCTTTGCTTTATCACAAGTTGGTCAAAAGTTTTCCTTCTTGCAATTTACATTTCCAACTTATATTTGAAACATCCTTGTACATCTTTGACAATTGATCAGGTGTTAAAATACTAATGGTACATCGTTTTATAACATTTTTCTTTTGAATTCTAGTATAAGGTACATTTGAAAACCTTCATCCACATGTTTTCCCATTGTTCAAGCATTATATGATACCCCAAATCCTTTGCCCATTGAATCATGCTCTGTATCACATGTTCATGGCATGTCTTTCTACCGAAGTGCAGTTCAGAAAGGAGAAGAAAAGGGGTGTTATGCTCTAGGCATATTGTAAGATGTGAGAGGGGTTGGTTGATTTTAAAGAAATGCACTGAAAACCACCTACAGTGTGACAACAAGTAGTAGGATAATTACTGAAAATGAAGTCTTCTCTGCCATGCATTTTCTTGAACATCTGCTGTTCCATATGGAGTCATAAATATTTGCTGCAAAATAGCTTTAAAAAAAAAACCCAAAGAAATCATCACGGCATTAATATGGAAAGCTGAATCTGCCAAGGAACCTCAAGATCTTTAAAATATTTTCCCCCCCTCTAGGCAAGTTTCACCTACCCTTATGAGACTTTAAAAAAAAACAGCAAACAAATAAAAAACTTAGTGGAGGAAAAACAAAAATTAGTGGCCTGAGAACAAAAATTGAGTTGATGAGAATGTTGATGAGAAATCAAGAAAAAAAATGTATGAATTGGACTGCGAAGTTTTGCAGAGTCTTCCCATAATCTGGAGTCCTCTGTCTTGTTGGACTATGTTCCCCATCATTCCTAAATCAATATCATTGCCCATGTAGGTCCATTTGATGATACTGGTGGTTCAGTACACTTTGGAAGATTACAAGAAGATTGGCATATAGGTACATATAAAGTATGAGCTGTGAATCAGGTTCAGATTTTTCACTGAACCTGTAGAAGAAGGAGAGCAGAGTTGGGGGTAGAGTCAAGAGAGAATGAATCATTACGTTCCCTTAAGAAGTCTAAAATCCAACCCTTCTTGAATTCTGTTGACTCTTTTCTAGTGCTAATTTAATTAGCTGACTGTTAGTTGACTAGATTGTTGTATGTAGTCAAGAGCAATACATCAGTTTAACTGGAACTTAACATGTGGGCCTGATTCTTCACACTTGACAAAACCTTCATGTTTGACTTTGGCTCAGCAAGTTGTGTAAACCCAGCTCTTGAAGATCAGTTCACACAACATGACCTATGGTTAACTAAATGATGGTTTATTCAACAAGCTAGGAGTTTGTTCATATCAAATCAGCCAGTTTCTACGAATGCATTACACCATCAGTAATTTTCCAAGGTGTAAAGATATTTTCCATCACATGCTCTGAGATACAAAGGAATGCCAAACAGGATGGCCTACCGTTGAGTTTCCTAATGTTTCAAATTGTTTGTTATTAATTGTAAATGCCTTAGATTAGAGGTTGGACATTCAATATTTTAATTAAATATGTATCAATAATTATTGCAAACACCAATTTTAGCACAATTTATTCTGTGAATATCAGATGAGCTGCAGAAATTCAGACAACTTCTGGAAGTCAGCATAGAGATAAAGAAACTTCGAATCCATGACTCACACTTAATGATAACCTGGGTTTTTGCAGTTCAGAACAGACAGAGCTAGCATAGTACATTTGCAACCCAAGATGTAAAGACATAGCATGCATGTTACAAAAGGGGGCTTCATCCACCCAGGAATTCACAATAAAAGGTACAGTTATTCGGGTTTCACTAAAACACAGAAATATTTTTGTGAAGGTTTGGAATCTAAAAAGAATAAAGGAACCTCTGACATTTTGAGTCATATTAGTTCACCTGTTAGTTGTTTCTATTCTGTTGTATTTGCACCACTAAGCTCAACTCATAAAATATTTCTATGGTCTTTTTAGAGTTGCCAACAGAAAGGGAGTGAAGAAGTTGAAAGAGCAGTGCGGCAGCGTGGAAATCAAAAGTGCATTCCATAAATAGTTTTTCAAAGATAATAACTAGGTGACTGAAGTTTCTTCCAGCGCTAAAATCTAACTAGAGAACATGATTGATGACTCTTGGCTATGGATGTGTCCCATTGGAGAATATGAATTATGATACACCCAGGGGGTGGGGGAAAACCAGGGTCAAGGGTGACAGTGAATTATGTGTCTCAGAGTCACCTAGGCAGTGCTGGATGTTAAATCCCAATAAATCCTTTTGAAGTTTTGGAAATTTGGCTCGAGATTCATGATTAATTAATGGGATAACTGCCGGAATCATTACACTTAAGTTTAATAGCACCTTCTAGAGTCCAAACTGGCCCAATTAATGCATTCATGAAAATGTGTGGCTTCTTTGATTTTAGCTTACTGCAGTCTGGACTAAGATGATATATGAACCCATCTAATTGTGATTTATTGAACAAACTACTTAAGCAAACCATGGGTTAGGACAACGCATGAAGTTCTTCCCAGGAGGGATTCCTCAGAAAGCGGACTTTCTAGAATTGCTTCCTTGAGTAATCTGGAAATTGGTTTCTGCCAGCACACAGATGCTGCTGCATCTATTATTTATTAAGTTTCACTTATGAAATTTGATCAGGAAGGGGTGAGTCATGTGGCAAGGATTCACAGCAGGGCAGTGATCTTCCTTTGCAGATGGTGGAATGACAACAGCCCTTTTTTAATTGCATTTCCAGTAGATTAAAAATGTCCAGTTGATTAGGAGTAGTTGACTCCAAAGCCCGTTCACTCAAGTGATGTTGAAGGATTTGCTATTTGAACCAAATTTTGATTTCCATACTTTAGAACATTGTGTACCAAATGATTTTTTTAAAGTCCTTAACCTCTAAAACTGAATTGCTGCTATAAATACTTCTTGTATTTATGTTTTTGCTACTGTTTTGAATGAATGAATGAATTCTTTATTGGCCAAGTGTGATTAGACACACAAGGAATTTGTCTTGCTGCTCTTATTACATATGTATTAGTTGAATCAGCCGGGGATAAATACTTGGTTATCTTCATCTGAGATCAGATGGTAATACTCTGTATGGTTTGCCAATTGCACAGGGGCAAATAGGACAGCAGTCCAGAGGGTTAAGTCATTGCCCAGAGGATCATGGGTTGCCCTCTCCCCTCTTTGGAAGAGCTTTATAGCTCCTGCTGCCTTAAGAAAGTTTAAAACATTCTCAAAGATCCATCTCATCCTGGGCACCCTTTTTTTGAACTATTACCATCTGGCAGACAGTACAGGATAATAAAAACAAGGACAAATAGGCTGAAAAACAGCTTCTATCTCAGGGCACTAGCTCTGTTGAATTCTACTGTAAAGTGCAGTGTTGGTGTGGTGTCAGGAATTTTCAATTCAATGTGTGGAGTGTCAAGGATGTGTGTTTGTATTTATTTTCATGGTCATGATGTATACTGAAGATGGTGTTTGATTTTGTTGTAGGAGGTGCAATGACAATAAAGTAAACTAAACTAAACTAAGAAGGGTTGGTTGGCTCTGGCTAGTATTTGGATTCAATACCATCAAGGAATAATATGGGCTGGATTGGGAATTTGAAAAACAGCCCTGAAGAAAATAGCGGCAAATGACTTCAAACTAGGAGTTCTTGCTGTTCTCTGAGCTAGGTTGTTTTCTTACAGAGGTTTCACTGCTAGCACTGATGATGTTCCCTAGTTGGGGTAATGAAACGCCTGTAAGAAAACAACCAAGCTCAGAGAGCACCAAGGACCCCTCATTGCAACCCTGAGCTACAGATATTCTCCTTTATTGACTTCCATATTGTTGTCAAGAAGGTTGTATCCATGAAGTAAACAGGAGTCGTTAGCTTCAGGTCATCTACCTGTTTTAATAGTACAATAAAATAAGTTGCATTCACAAGTATTTGTGGGACCGTGGTGGCGCAGTGGTTAGAATTCAGTATTGCAGGCTAATTCTGCTGACTGCCGTCTGACAGCAGTTTGGCAGTTCGATCCTGATGGGTTCAAGGTTGATTCAGCCTTCCATCCTTCCAAGGTCGGTAAAATGAGGATTCAGTTTGTTGGGGACAATATGCTAAACTACATAGAGAGGGCAGTAAAGCACTGTGAAGCGGTATATAAATCTAAATGCTATTGCAATTTGGGCCAGACTGAATTTTTAATTAATGTCCTTTAGAATTAAAGAAAAACTTCAAGTTTCTTTATTGTTCTCCCATAAAATGAACTTCTTGATGGCGGAGAACACGCGTTGCAGTCAGAAAATTCCATGTTCTATCTTCATCAACTCCAGTGGGGTTGAAAATGATTCAGTTGCACTTGGAGAATTACTTGGATATTCCTGATATTCCTCAGCAGACAAGCTGCTTCCTATTTTTCCAAAGCATATTTGACTAAATTGCTGAAGAAGTGAGAAAGATAATCCAATAGGAGAAGAATTCATCAAATGAAAATAATGACACCAATTGTGATAAGTAGAAAAGCTTGCTGATCTGAGAAAGGATAAGAAGTTACCAGATTACAACTTTGATTAATGTGCTTCTCTGTCCATACTATTCTTAGTTACTCAACCATCCCAAATCCCTTCTCTTTTTCTGAAATATCTCAACAATTTCCACTCTTTAGAATGTGGGTCTTCACCCACACCAAATTATACTTAAAAGTAAAAGAAATCTGTTGACATTGTGCTATGACATCAGATTTTATTGTGCCCAGTTATAAATAGATATAATTTTCAGTGATATTAATCCACATGGAGGTAAATGTCATGGCTGCATAAATTATCTAGTCATCGTTAACAAGGGTTGGAGCAGATTCAGCGTGTAAATTGTCATTTTACATTCTACGTGAATAATTCTCCTTTGGCATAATTTTGTAGCACAGCCTTGCCATTTTCTAAAGATTTGTCTTTATTTTTAAAATTAAACCCTTTTGACATGAGTCAAAAGATACCACTCAGTGTGGTATCACGTTTCCCAACCTCATACCTTGCTGATACATTGGACACCAACACCCAGAGTTCACATTCTTAGGCCATGGGAGTTAGCTGTTTTAGAAGTTTTAGTCCCAACACCTAGAGAAGAACTGGGTTTCAGCAAAGCTTGTCAAAGTAACTTGTGATGTAGGAAACAGCCAGATTGAGGGTGGGGTCAAATGCATCATCAGTTTGGAATCCTTAGCATGTTCTGTGTATTACTAATTGTCAAGCCCAAAATTGACATATGCGTAGCCATTTTATTTAGTCTTATTCCTTCTCTTTGCTGGTTATGGGGGGGAAGGGTTTCAGGCTTGCCACATTCCTAAGGTGGGAGGAGTGGAGATAGAGAGAGTTGTTTAGGCAAGGTGGCTCTCCTTCCCGTGGGAACGAAAACTGACCCAGCTGAAACTTGGAGGTGGAGATTGATGACATCAGGCAGCATTGATTTACTTCTATTGGGGAATGTGACTTTGGGGGTGTTGTTTCTAATTTCCAATATTATGTGGTGTAATTCCGGGTTGTGTCAGATCCAGAATTACAACAGACTTTGCCAATTTGATGCTTTTGCTAAGTAAAACAAATTGTTTTGGAAGATGGAGTTTGCTCTTTTTCTTTTTAATTTTAGATTTCATCACTTGGAAGCCTGACAATAATACTATTTGTAGCTCACGGTTGACAGGAGGGGTCCTTGGTGCTCTCTGAGCTTGGTGGTTTTCTTGCAGACGTTTCATGACCCAACTAGGTATCATCATCAGTGCTAGAATAAAGTTGGGTGTGTGGAGAGGAGGAGGAATGCCAGGGTCCTTGGTGCTCTCTGAGCTTGGTGGTTTTCTTGCAGATGTTTCATGACCCAACTAGGTATCATCATCAGTGCTAGAATAAAGTTGGGTGTGTGGAGAGGAGGAGGAATGCCAGGGTCCTTGGTGCTCTCTGAGCTTGGTGGTTTTCTTGCAGATGTTTCATGACCCAACTAGGTATCATCATCAGTGCTAGAATAAAGTTGGGTGTGTGGAGGGGAGGAGGAATGCCAGGGTCCTTGGTGCTCTCTGAGCTTGGTGGTTTTCTTGCAGACGTTTCATGACCCCAACTAGGTAACGTCATCAGTGACTGATGACATTGCCTAGTTTGGGTAATGAAACGTCTGCAAGAAAACCACCAAGCTCAGAGAGCACCAAGGACCCCTCCTGTTCTATGTATGTCTAAATAAAATCTGTCTGTCTGTCTGTCTCTCTCTCTCTTGCACCTGCCCAATATCTTTTATGCTGATATTTAAATGCACCCGTTGATCTCTATCTAGAAAGACAAAAACACTTGCAATCTTAAATCCCCTTTCCCTGGGAATAAGCATCATTGAACTGGAGGGGACTTACAGGACTTAGCCGGGATTTCGAGCTCCTCAAACACAAAACCGATGCCCAGACTCCCGCAGAGAGCAGCCCCGGAGGGAGTCACCGTTCAGACGGTGAAGACCTATTTCGAGATTGAAATAGATTTCTGACGCTCAGGTCGTTCATCTTCTCAGGATGCGATTTCAATCAGAGGGGCAAAATGATGAATCGTTCGACAAGACTTTCTGCTTTTCTTTTCCCCTGCCTTCCCACTTGCAGAGGCTAAAATGTAATACACTTCACACACACACACACGCCAGTCCTTCGTGGCTATTATGGGCTTTCACATGCAGTGTGACCTTGGCCAGCCAAAGCGTGTTCGGTTAGCACAAAATCTTAATCATGAGAAGTCGTAAGTAGAAGCCTTCTTCCCACCCACCCCTTGGAAATTTATGGTTGGGGGGGACAGGTAGGATACGAGCAGAAGGCCAAATGGACTACAGGGTTATCTCATCTCTGTGAAAACGGCTCTCGGAAATCGATGTGACCTCTGCTAGGCTGTCACCGTATCCCCACCCTTGGCGTCCTATTTGTCTTTTTGTTCAGGAGCTGAGATCTGGAGGCTGTCTCCCTGGCTCTCTCTTGGGCCAGATTATCAAAATGAATCATGGCTGTTATATTTCTATTTATTTTCCTGTTGTTGACTGGCCTGGGTGAAATATGACTTCTGTTTGCATTTGATCCTCACTGCAGCCAGCGGCACCTAATTTAGCCGTGTCTATCTCTTTAAAGAAGACTAATGCTACTTTGGAACTTCAATCTGCCCTGCCTTCACATTACCAGCCATTTGACTCTCTGCGCCTGCCGCCAGCTGATATGAATTTTTGTACGGTACATTTTCGCCTTGCTCAGGATTGCTAGGTTGTTTTAAGACCGCGTGCTGCTCCAAATCCATTTCTTACAACCTCCTTCTCTCTCCCTCTCCCTCCCTCGCTCTCTCTCTCTTCTTCCATTTCTCTCTTTTCTTCGATTTACCTTATTTTGCTGTTTTAGGGCAAAGCGGTTAAGACAATATCCGGTTTTTTTTAAATATTTGCATGAAATATCTAAGTAACCACACACATACAACACACATATATAATTATAGCTTAATAAGGGAAGAGTGTATGTTAAGCATCTTCAGGACCGCATTCTGCCAACGTTCTCCAACAGGCCGGTGCGTTCCCACAGGGAGGGTCTGCTCCGGGTGCCGTCGGCCGCTATGTGTCGTCTGGCGGCGCCAAGGGGTAGGGCCTTCTCTGTGGGTGCCCCCGCCCTCTGGAATACTCTGCCACCGGAACTTCGTACCGGCACGGACCTGAGGGCCTTCAGGCGCGCGTTAAAGACCTGGCTCTTTGAGCAGGCCGGCCTGGGCTGAGATAATGATTTTAAATTTGATCTCCATTTTTAACTTTAAATTGGGTTTTAAGGGTGGGGGGGGGGTTTCCTAATTTTAGTCTGCAGCTGATTCAAATATTTAATTACTTTTTAACTTTTGTATTTGTGGGGTTTTTAGATGAGCTGTTCACCGCCCTGAGTCCCTTGGGAGAAGGGCGGTATATAAATGTAATATAATATAAGAAAAAGATGTGAAGGAAGATTGATTTTTTTTTTAAAAAAAGGATAATAATAATTGGGAGATCAGGCAAAACAGAAATGGTTAAACCTTTACCTGAAATATTAACTGTAGTGATATTACAAGAAGCGGAATTTTAGCGATCCAAAATAATCTACTGTAACGTAGGCTACACATTCTAAACCAGAGGTACGGGTCTTGAGTTTGACAAGGTTTAGAACAGGTCCCCATACTTATCAACTTTAAAAGTTGTGGACTTCAACTCCCAGAATTCTCCAGCCAACTATGAAATCTTGCAACTCTCTGCTCCCCCAAGTGGTGAGCAATTCCAAGGATTAAACCAAGAGTCCCCAAATTTGTCAACTTTAAGACTTGTGGATTCCAACTCCCAGAATTGCCCACCCAGCATGACTAGCTGAGGAATTCTGGGAGTTGAAGTCCACAAGTCTTAAAGTTGACAATTTTGGGCACTTCTGTCCTAAACCAAGGGTGTCAAACTCAAGAACCCGCAGGCTGGATCCAGCCCACAGGGTGCTGAGATCTGGCTCATGGGGCCACCCTGGAAACAGTGACAGACTGGCCTGCAATGCCTCTGCCAGCGAAAATGGAGCTCACACAGCTTTCCCGAGCTCCGTTTTCGCTGGCAGAGGGTTGCAGGAGGCTGTCGCAGTCAATAATTGAGCTCGGGAGCCCATTTTACCTGGCAGAGAACTCAGGCCACCACAGGTGCTCCCCGACATGAGTTATGTCGAGCTGGCCACCCCCCACCCGGCCCCCTCAAGGTCAAACACAACCCCCCACCCGGCCCCCTCAAGGTCAAACACAACCCTGATGCGTCCCTCAATGAAATCGAGTTTGACACCCCTGTCCTAAACTGTGATGCTCAGAACATGGACTAGCTTATATTCTTAATAAATCTTAATAAGAATAATATAGAACTACAAGTCCCAGCAACCCCTGCTAGCATGGCCAAGAATGAGGAATGCTGAGAGCTGAATCCAACCACATCTGGGGAGCTGTGGATTCTCTATTTCTTATCTACAATGTGACTACAAACCCATGGAGGAATGTCTTTCGAGCTTCGATGTTCACACAAGAAACATTATCACTTGCTTGGTGTATATTTTATAGCTTAGTCCCGTGATGGCGAACCTATGGCACGTGTGCCACACGTGGCACATAGAGCCATTTGTGCGAGCCGCACACAAACTTACTTCACTGCACATGCACGGGCCCCGCAACTGATTTTTTGGCTTGTTTGAGACCTTTTTCGGCCTCCCAGAGGCTTGGAAAAAGCCTCTGCAAGGCTTTTCAGGATTAATAATATGCCTGTTTTGTCACTTCCAGTATTATAGGAAGTGACGAAACGGGCCTATTCATCCTGAAAAGCCTTGCAGAAGCTTTTTCCAAGCCTCTGGGAGGCTGAAAAAGGCCTCAAACCAGCCGAAAAATCAGCTGTGAGGCGCAGTGCAGGTAAGGGGGTGGGGTGGGGATTGCATGTGCATGCGTAGGGGGCATGTGCATGCGTAGGGGGCATGTGCATGCGTGAGGGGGCATGCATTGCATTCTGGGTACTGGCACATGAGTGTGCATGCACTAATGCGTGCACAATTTTTGGCACAGGAGCCCAAAAAGGTTAGCCACCACTGGCCTCATCATTTAAAGGCAAAAACCTAACTCACATAATTTCATGATTTCCTCTTAAACCAGGTTAGGACAGACGAAGGATGTATAGAGTGAAGTTTCAAGTGTTGAATTAAATGTTTTTGGAAGGTTTCCAAAATGGGTGTTAAAGCCAGATCTGCTTGAGCAATTGATTTGGTCTCAGTGATCTAGGAAAAAACTTTGCAAACATCTATCTTGGATCCTTGTTTCATTGAATTTTACTTGCTGTCCAAGACTCCAAAAGTTGCTGAAGGGTCACTCTAGCCTGTATTTTTATTTCCCACCTTGTCAAAAAGTACCCTGGAGGTCATTTCCATGGTGTCTTAACTTAATTTCTTCATTATTATCAATCATTTAAAAATTGTTGGAATTTCTTGATAGAAATGTACTGCTCGGCTGTGTTGCTCAAAAGGCACTAGGAATTCTAGTCAATTTAGGATTTGAGGTGGATGGTTATATAAATCAAATAATTAAATAAAGAAAATACGGTATATATTGCTCCATTGGAGATAGTGTATGAGGCATGGTGACTCAGTGGCTTAAAAGACAGCAGAGAAGGTCTCTGCTCCGCCGGTTCAAGCCCTATCACCATGTGATGGGGTGAGCTCCCATTTTTCCCTAGCAGTTTGAAAGCATGTAAATGCAAGTAGATAAATAGGTACCACTTTGGTGGGAAGATAGCAGCGTTTCCATGCTTTGCCGTACGCTCTACACAGCGGTGTGATGTCATGCTGGCCACATGATTGCAGAAATGTTTTCAGACAGTGTTGGCTCAGTGGCCTTGAAGCAGAAATTAGCACTGACCCCCTAAGGTTGGCTAATAAGGTACCTCTGCATATAGATAGTCCTCGTTTAATGACCATTCATACAGCAATTGTTCAGGGTTATGGCAGCACTGAAGATGTGGTATTTTTGACTGGTCCTTGAACTTCTGGCTGTCCCAGCACCCCAGTAGTCATATGATTGGGATCTGGGTGCTTGGCACTTGGCAAAAAGGCTCTTACTTTGTAATAAAATGTTCTTGTTTATTTCTGGGACATTTGAAAATTTGTTTCTAATTCCTCTTGATGGCCGTTGTTTTTCCTAGCTCAGTTTACTGTAGGAGTGGCAAAGACAATTACGATTACCATTGTTTTCTTTGTCACATTTTTCCCTTACTCTGAACTTCTATGCAATCTACTCTTCTCAGCTGGAAAATTCCTCTGTGGAGGAGTTGCTTCCTCAGGTCTCGGGATTTAATTAAACAATTGAAGCTGGCGGAGCTACAAATCACCAATGTGGTGACTATATAATGAAAAGATTGGCCATTTGCACAGATTCTTGACTTGCTTCGTCACAGGATAAGTGCAAGGACACCGTGTTCTACCCCCAAATTCTCACTTCCTTTGAATGAAATTTGGCAGTCAGATTATCTTCTGTCTAATTGAATGAGAACTGGTTGAAAAAAAAAATGTGCAAGAGAAACTTGACACGCTACATGTGATAAACCGAGTTTGCAGAATCATTACAGGGAACACAGACAGGAAAACAGTTGTGACATTTTGGTTTCTATATAGACTGCCAGGGCTCCGGCAGCTACCCCCATTCAAATCATGAGTCTTGAGCCAAACTTCCAAAACTTAAAAAGGATTTATTGGGAGTTAACATGCCGGCACTACCTGGGTGTAGCCGACTCTGAGACACATTATTCATTGTCACCCTTGACCCTGGTTTTCCCCCATGCCCTGGGTGTATCGTAATTCATATTCTCCAATGGGATACATCCATAGCCAAGAGTCATCAATTATGCTCTCCAGTTAGAAACTTTGGTCACCTAGTGAAAACACTTATGGAAACATTGAAAATATTTATGGAATGCAGTTTCGGTTTTACAAGCTGTTGCACTGCTCCCCCCTCCCTTTCTGTTGGCAACTCTAAGAAAACCAGATAAATATTTTATGAGTTGACATAGGCATCATTTAAGGGTCTGATGAGTCACTGTGAAGACAGAACATTGGAATAGATGGGTTTGGGGTAAAAGTCTTATTTTTTTCCCCCCAGTCTTAATTGTTGACTTGAGTTCATCATTCGTTCTTTCAATTTATATGCCCAACTTTCACTCAGACATTCAAAGTGGGGTATATATCCCTCTCTTCTCCTATTCTCGCCCCCCACCCCTCTAGGTAAGTTGAGCTGAAAGAGTGACTGGGGTTGAAGCAAGATAAGACACAATGTCTCTTTGATGTCAGTCCCATCATCTTAATCCCAATCTCCATCATCGCTCAGTGCTCCTCAAGTGACCAGATTGCTTACATACAACCCCTTTTTGGTCTTGTGTCTAACAGAAGAAGTCCAGATCGCCATCCCAATACTCAAACCAACCCTAGAAAAGGTCCAACTGGCTGGGCAGACGTTGCCCCCTGGATTTCCAGCACCGTTCCTCTTTGCTGATGGGTTGTCTTCAGTGGAAACTCTATTAACCAATATTCAGGTGAGGAAGTACCAGTGGTTATACTCTAAGGCTGTCTGCAGATGTATAAAGGAGAGAGAGAATTAGCTGTGTTTAGACCAGTGGTCTCCAACCATGGCAACTTTAAACCTGGAGAATTTCCAGGCTTAAAGTTGCCAAGGTTGGAGACCCCTGGTTTAGATGACGGGTGTCAAACTCGTTGCATCATATTGCCGTCATATGACGTATTGTAATGTTTTTCCCCTTTGCGGAGCTGGGGTAGGCATGGCTCACGCGTGACACATCTGGCCCGCCAGTTTGACACCCCTGGTTTAGACTAATCTTCAGATCCTCCAAAAACATGAGATTTCAGAAATGATTAGTGGTGGATTTCCCGTAAATACGGCATGATACATTTGGCATGATATATTTGGAAGCTCAGTGCCCAGTGTAAGGGTTATGGTTGTGTTCCGACCAAGGCTTCCTAGACCGTAATTACGCACACACTTATTTTAATAACAAGTCTTATTTGGTTGCAACGCTGGGAATTATTTTCATTCCCAGTCGGTAATGAATCTCAAACAGTCCCTCTAGATAAGCACCCACCTTGCTTTCCTGTGAAGTGCTGCCAATAACAAGTGTCAAATGAACTAGAAAAAAAACCAATTGAAGTACAAAGAGCTTCCAGAATGAATCTGAACTGAATGAACGACTTTGCTTCCTGCAAAGGTTTCATCTTCTTTGCCTGTTTTTTATACCTTATGGGAGAGGCAATCACCTCTCAGCCTTACTCCCGAGTCGCCCCTTTTGTTTCAGCTGCTCTTGTTTTTTAGCAGCTCTGTGCACATGCACACTGGAAACAGGCTCCCCTTGTTTCTCTGCCTCACTGCTGCCAGACTCCCAAGGCTCCAGAGGTAGCACCCCACTCCCAGATGGTCCTGGCCCCATCTCTGCATTGGACGCAGGACCCTCGTCCAAGTCCTCCCCAGACTCCCAGACTGGTCCCTTTTCTTCCCCACTGTCCGATTCCACTGCCGTCTGCACAGGTTGCAGCGAACCACAACAGGTTGGCACAGATACATTTGTAAACCTTTAAGAAAATATAGAACTGGCCTTAGAATGGAAAAACCATTAAAAGGGGTGAAACAGTACAGATAGATGGTCCTTGACTTTTAGCCATTCATTTAGTGACCATCTGAAATTACGTGGAACTAAAAAAAGTGACTTGTGACCGTTTTTCACCCTTGCAACCATTGCGGCATCTCCATGGTCACATGATCAAAATTCAGATGCTTGGCAACTGGCATGTACTGATGACGGTTGCAATTTCCCGGGATCACGTGATTCTCCTTTGGCAACCTTCTAGGTAAGCAAAGTCCACGGGGAAGCCAGATTTCACTTAACAACCATCTTACTTACTGAACAACTGCCTTGTTAAGAATTATGGCAAGAAAAGTCTTAAATAGGGTTCACTTAACAAATCAATTAAGTGAATCAAGTTAGCAAGTTAATAACATAGGGAATAACTTCACAACTGCATAGGGATTCATTTAAGAACGGTGACAAGAAAGGTCGTAAAAGGGGGCAAAACTTCACTTAACAACTGTCAGTCTTAGCAGTGGAAATGTTGGGGTTGATTTGTGATTGCAACCTGGGGATTGTATAGAGATGACCTTAGAACGGAAGGAACCATTAAAAAAAGATGAACTAGTAAATTGATTAAGGAAAAATAGAAAGTAGGGGGAGAAGCTTCAAATAGCTTCCCCTTGATCCTGTGTTTAAGAAGGAGCAGAAAGGAACTCTGAGAGGCTTTCAGAATTCTGTTGTTATACTCAATAACAATAAAATAGCGTTCCTGAACTCCAGCGTCCTGTTTTCTGACCAGCCCTACCACAAAACGGTTGACGGAATCCAACCTTGGTATAGATTACAACCAGTAGTGGGATTTACCACCGGTTCGGTGGGCGTGGCTTGGTGGGCACCCTTTGCATGTGCCAAATGCACACTTTTTGCAGGCACAGAGGCATTCCAACTCGCCTCCTGCAATCCTGCACTTCTCCCGGTCGCTTTAGCAGCTGCCGTGCAGCACTCTTCTATACTGTGCAAAACAGCTGCCGTTTCAAAAACAGGATAAAGGGGAGTATGGGGCCCAGGCGGATGGATGGCCCCAACAGCAGAGCAGCGGAGAGAACCGGTTCGGTCTCCGCTGCTCATCACCGCTACCGGCTCAGCAGAACCGGGCTGAACCTATAGAATACCACCACCGATTACAACATCAGCTACTTTTTGAACACTCTACAGGCGAAAAAGTCGTCTATTGTACACTGCATGCATTTTCTGGAACAGTATAGAGTGAATGGCTCTGCTGAGCTGTGTTTGATGGGGACACTAAATAGGAAAATGCCTGCTTTATCTGATTACCTAGCAGGTGATAATTTGCTTTTTCAACTATAAAATCAACCAAGGGATGGGCCCGAATGAAAAACAGAGCAATATATATATGTGTGTATATGTATATGTGTGTGTGTATGTATATATACGCATATATACATATACATACACACATACATACATACATGGATCTTTGGTTCTTTGGGTTTTCTCCCGCGTAGAACTGGAAGTATCTAGGCGACGTTTCGATGAAGTCTCATTCATCATCTTCAGGCTTGTGTCTTCAGCCTTGTGCTTCTCAGAGTAATGTGAGCTTGCAGCTGCTTCTTCCTTTTAACTACTAATGGAGGTGTGACTTGACTGGGTGGGGGCTTGGCTGTGTTCTGATTGGGTGGGGGGTTGGCTGTGTTCTGATTGGTTGGGGGGTTGGCTGTGTTCTGATTGGCTGGGGAAAACCCGGAGAACCAAAGATCCACATACAAATACCCGCGAAAACCTCAGAATATATATATATTTCCATCACTATTCTCTGCCTCATCTTCTTGCATTAATTAGATGTTCTCGTTGAGGAAGAGTTCATCTTTCCTTTTTTTTTTAATAGGGATTGCTGAAAGTCGCTGTAGATAACGCCCGGGTGCAGGAAAAGCAAATCCAGCAGGAGAAGAAGGAACTAAAGATGGAGCTATGTAGGGAAAGAGAATTGAGAGAGAACCTGGAAAGGCAGCTTACAGCTGAGCTGCAAAGCAGAGGTAATCTGAGAGAGAGAAATATTGACAGGAAGCCATGTTTTACAGTCCCAAAGATGTTTTTTTTTTTCAAGAGGCAACTGGGCCTCCTTGTTTTTTCTCTGAAGAAGTTTTGCTTCTTATCCAAGAAGCTTCTTCAGCTCTGACTGGACGGTGGGGAATGGAAGGATTTATATTCCTTGCAGACAGCGAGTTATTTGCATTCTTTTTAGAGAATCGTTGAGGCCACTTGGGGTTTTTTCTGCGTCCTCAGGGTCGTCTCAGTGACTCTCTAAAAGGATGCAAATGAGCATTCAACAAAGGTGGCAAGAAAGGTCGTAACAACTATCTCACTTAGCAATAAAAATTTGGGTCTCCCTTGTGGTCCTAAGTCAAGGGCTCTCTGCACGTTCTGACCAAGGCTTCCTAAACCGTAATTACGCACACACTTATTTTAAAAACAAGACTTATTTTACTGCAACGCTGGGAATTGTTTTCATTCCCAGCCAGTAATGAATCTCAAACAGTCCCTCGAGATAAGCACCCACCTTTCTTTCCTGTGAAGTGCTGCCAATAACAAGTGTCAAATGAACTAGAAAAAAAACCAATTGAAGTACAAAGAGCTTCAAGAATGAATCTGAACTGAATGAACAACTTTGCTTCCTGCAAAGGTTTCATCTTCTTTGCCTGTTTTTTATACCTTATGGGAGAGGCAATCACCTCTCAGCCTTACTCCCGAGTCACCCCTTTTGTTTTCTAGCAGCTCTGTGCACATGCACACTGGAAACAGGCTCCCCTTGTTTCTCTGCCTCACTGCTGCCAGACTCCCAAGGCTCCAGAGGTAGCACCCTACTCTCAGATGGTCCTGGCCCTATCTCTGCATCGGACGCAAGACCCTCATCCAAGTCCTCCCCAGATTCCCAGACTGGTCCCTTTTCTTCCCCACTGTCCGATTCCACTGCCGTCTGCACAGGTTGTGGCAAACCACAACAGGTTGGCACAGATACATTTGTAAACCTTTAAGAAAATATAGAGCTGGCCTTAGAATGGAAAAACCATTAAAAAGGGTGAAACAGTACAGATAGGTGGTCTTTGACTTTTAGCCATTCGTTTAGAGACTTTGCTTTCTGCAAAGATTTCCTCATCTTGGCCTGACCTTTATCCCTGATGGGAGGGGCAATAACCTCCCAGCCTTACTCCCGAGTCACCCCTTTTGTCTCAGCTGCTCTCGCCTTCTTGCAGCTCTGCATACATGTGCGCTGGGAACAGACTTTCTTAGGTCCACTACCTCGCTGCTGCTAGACTCTGGAGGCGCCGGAGGCAGCACCCCACTCCTAGAAGGTCCTGGCCCCATCTCTGCATCGGACACAGGACCCTCCTCCGAGTCCTCTCCAGACTCCTGCACTGGTCTCCTTTCTTCCCCACTGTCCGGTTCCGCTGCCGTCTGCACCAGCTGCCGGCGAACCACAACACTGCAAATAGCAGCACAATCACTGACAAAAGTCCTCATGCGCATCAGATGCCAAACTATATTGTTCCTAATGTCTCTGTTGCTTTTTCAGCCACAATTCAAAAGCGCTTGAAAAAGGAGAAGAAAGCGAAGAGGAAATTACAGGAAGCTCTGGAGTTTGAATCGAAGCGGAGAGAGCAAGTGGAACAAGCGCTGAAGCAGGCTACATCAGGGGACGGTCTCAGGATGCTGAATGGTAAAAGGATATTCTGGATCTCATTTAAGCAGTTGTTGGGGAGGGAGGCGGAGATAGCTAAGTCAGAGTCAAAGCATCCCCGGTGCTTTGAGCTTCCTGTAAAAATAAAATGGAGATACAAAGTTAAAAAAAATGGGGACACCAGTTTAAGAGCCTCAGTGGCACAGTGGTCAGATTGCAGTACTGCAGGCTACTTCTGCTGACTGCCTGCAATTTGGCATTTTGATACTCAACCAGGCTCAAGGTTGACTCAGTCTTAAATCCTTCCGAGGTGGGTCAAATGAGGACCCAGATTGTTGGGGGCAAGAGGCTGACTCTGTAAACCGCTTAGAGAGGGCTGTAAAAGCACTGTGAAGCGGTAGATAAGTCTGAGTGCTATTTCTATTAACAAATCTTCCATTATGATTTCATTCTCTGCATTGCATGGTTGACAGTGGTATGCATGTTATGTTTGGCAGATGCTGGGATTCCAGACATGGAAGTGGACCACAACGGGACTCAACATGAGAATGCGGCAATGCAAGGTATGTGGTCTTGCATATATACTGTATTGGAGGGATGTCCATGCCACATTGTGCCAGTATGCTACAGCACGATAAGCCCCGGAGGACAATTAAAAATCAACATTGGTTAGAACTTTATCACTATAACGCCAACCAAGAATTCCCACCAATGGGCTATGAATGTGAACTTAGCACATTTCAACAAGGTATTAAAGATCAGGAAGTCCGTCAGTCCCATCTGCTCTAGCCAAGAATGTTTTCTTGAGCAGGCATACCCCCTTCTATAAACTACTGAGATATTTATATCATATAACTGTCTCTAAAGTTTAAAGGAGCTAACTTTAGGATGTTGTAATGGCCTCCTCACAGCAGGAGGTTCCATAGGAGTTTAGTGTGTCCCGGTGGACAAGGGGCCCTTAATACCACAACTGATGTCCTGTTATATTGCACCCTGTCTAAGGAAGGGCTCTCATGGACTCATAACTCCTTCAATCAGAATAAAGCTGGAAGGGAGGTCTTCGAATCCAACTTCCTGCTTAAGAAGGACACCCTAGACCATTTCAGACAAGGGTCTCTCCAGTCTCTTCTTAAAAACCTCCAGTGTTGGAGCGCCCACGATTTCTGAAGGCAACTTCTGTTCCACTGGTTAATGGTTCTCACTGTTAGGAAGTTTCTCCTTAATTCCAGGTTGCTTCTGTCCTTGGTTGGTTTCCATCCATTGTTTCTTGTCCTGCCCTCTGACAAAAGATAACATCTTACCTGACAAAATATCAAGGAAATCTTGATCTCTTCTACATATCATCGTTCCTATCAAATCAGTAGGCTAAAGTTTCTCTAAACATAGCTTAATTCTGTTCCATTGCCTGTAAAATTAGGCAGATGTTTCTCACTTATCAATGATTCCACCATTAATTACAGTCTACCATTATGTCTTGTTTTGTTCTGTTTTATTTTAATGTTTTTAATATTTATTCTAGTCTGCGACCGGAATAAAAGATTGAATTGAATTGAGTACGATCTTGCAGTGTTTCTGCACAGGAACTCTTTGATTTATAGCTGGTTGTTTAACACCCATTCATAGTTACAACGGGCTCCCAGAAAAAGCTACTTATGACCTCTCCTCCAAATTATGACAGCAATTTAGTCATCATTTGGATATCCAGTTGCCCGTCAGACTACTAATCCAAAGGAAAGATTTCGATTTAAACCTTCAGGATATTCCAGTGTCCATAATTCACTTGTAGCCAAACATGGGAACAGCAGCATCGGTTTCTTTTCATCAATCACTCTCCGTTTCCCATAAAATAAACATACTGGGTGTCATTAAGAGCACCTTCAGATCAATGATTTTTGCAAATGACATTCAAGGACCGTTTGAGGGCTGCATTTTTTTTTTGGTGCTGATAAAAGCAAATTAAATTAGCGCAACTATGAGCTGATACAAACGGGGAAGCCAAAACAGCAGCGCCATTAGCGAACAAAGTAATATTTTCTCTTTACTGCTTTCTGCCATTTAGTTATTATCCTATTGGAAATCTAATTATAATCCTTTTACTCCCCAGTCAGACTTCACAGTTTTTGCAAGCTTAGCACTGACATGTGATTTCATTAGATTTGATCGCTTGCGCCCAGATTGACTTCACTTCAGTCGGAGACCTAAAAGGCCTCTCGGTTTCTCAGATTCCCTGTTTGCACATTAAGGCAACAGCTCCTTTAATTAATTAGCATGAACCCGCAGTAACGTGAACTGCTGAACAGAAAATAACCGTCGTTTTACGATCGCAGGGAGGTTTCTTCTTCTGCATGCGGATACCTTAGTTAACGTTGGCGCAGCGATAGGCGCAAAGGAAGGAAAAGAACATGCCTGCACAGTTTTCATCTTTTAGGTTATGCCTTTTTATAAGACAAGTGCCTGAGAAATGTGAGAATGTGGGGGGAAGGGAGTTTGATCAGGGAGAAGCAAACTTCAAGGAAAGAAGCAGCCCAGAACAGGGGTCCCCAACTCCTGGTCCGTGGCATGCGAGCAACCGGTCCATGCAAACAAGCGAAGCCACATCAGCATGCAAAACCATGCCCTTTCTGGTCCATGGAAAAATCTTTCCCCGTGGAATTGGCCCTTGTTGCCCCAAAGGTTGGGAGCCACTGACCTAGAACTAAGGAGAAATTTCCTGACAGAGTTAAAAGAATCAATCAGTGGAACAACGTGTCTCCAGAAGTTGTAAATGCTCCAAGATTGGAAGTTTTTAAGTGTTTAAGGAAGAGATTGGACAACCATTTGTCTGAAATAGTATAGGGTTTCCTGCCTAAAGCCAGGGGGTTGGACTAGAAGACCTCCAAGGTCCCTTCCAACTCTTGTTATCCTGTTAACAATGCTTGTGAGAAGAAAGACGATGGATATTTATAAAGCTATACATGATAGGGTCAGAGTGGATGTAGTAAAGCTTTCGTTTCCCTTTTGTAATGCTGTAATTCAAGGTTATCCCTTGAAACTGTGTGATAAGAGGTAAAGTAACACCTTGCCCAGCCCAGTGATAGGTTCCCTTCTAAGTTCTCAGCACGCAAGAACTTAATACTGTGTGATCCAGCTGCTGCATTCTTCGTTTCAACACTGGAAGTTTTTCAGAGGAGATTGGACAACCATTTGTCTGAAATGGTGTGTGGTTTCCTGCCTGAGCATGGGGTTGGACTAGAAGTTGGAATGTCCCTTCCAACTCTGTTATTCTGTAATCAGAACTTCAGAAGTGATTGTAACTCCATTGTCCCAGCTAATTTCGAACAACTGCTAAGCGGCCAGACATAAGGGCTACCTATAGAGCAGACTGTATTGCACATGCAGAATTGGGAATGCTTTCCTAGTGTTGTGTTGATGGACCATTAGTAAATCTAAATCAAGAATTATAGTGTTTAGAAAACATCATCAGAGACCTAGATGGCAATTAGACAGTGAAACAGGGGAGGGCTACTGGGGGTTCAGGAGAGCCCCTAACTAAGATTCTGTGCAGTTCGGAGAACCCCCAAATCCCACTCCTGGTTGACCCCGCCCCTCACCCCTCCTCTCCCAAAAGTCCCCACGCGGCCCATCTTGGATGCAGGTAAGGGCAGGACACGCATGGAGATTCAGGAAGTGAGAAAAATGGGTCTCCCGGAAGTTCAGGAAAGTCAGAAATGAGCCCATTTCTGGCTTCCAGAGAGATCGGGGAGGCCATTTTCGCCTGGAGCCTGGGGAGGGCAAAAAGACCCCCCCCCTCACCATAGTGCAGGAGGCCGACTTGGCCATGCCTACCCAGCAACCAGGCAGAGAATCCGTCGCTAAAATCTTTGAAGCCCACCCCTGAAGGTGAACCAACTGAAACCGGTTAACACCTTTGTATATTTAGGCATAACTTTTTCCAGGACTGTATCCTGGGGCTTGCCCTCATCAACGGGGTACTCTTAGGGCAAAAGCTCTGTTGATTGGGGTGCTAAGAGAGAGACACAATCCTGGAAGATTAAAGGTGCCCACTTCCCACTTCGATTCTATTTTTCCTCTGTGACTCCAAATATGGAACGAAGGGAAAACAACATCCAAATATTATTAATACAGGAGAGTCGCCTCTAGGCAAGTCAGGCGGCATACAAGGGCTAATCCCTAACTCAATAAAAAAATGAAATAAATAAATTTGGCTTAAAGGCAAACGGGTGAGATCTTCAAGTTGTGCAACATAGTTATCCTTTTCTAAATGCCTTGCTTATTAAGGCAGTCATGCATTTGATGGCAGGTTATAAAAGTCTATCGTGCACCAGGGCCTCGTAAGCATATTTTAATGTTAGGGAATATCATTTACACCTTTTTATACTGTCAATATGATCTCTAGAGAATTCTACTCCAACTACTGTAAACCCATTCTTTGGCTCACCTTTGTCTAATTCCCTTTTTAAAGGAGCGATTCAATGTTTGATTATGGCCTAAAACTAAAAAGAGAGTACGTTTATGGCCCAAAGATTTATTTAAAATCTTGTCTGTGTGCAGGTAGTCCTTGACTTAAAGGCAGTTTATGTAATAATGGTCCAGATTTACAACGGTCTTCCCTACATTCCTAAGTCGCTCCACGCTCCTTACCTGGGACTCTGTCCACTTAATGACATGTAAGCTCACTTAAGGGAGCCTCTGTGGCGCAGTGGTTAAAGTGCAGTACTGTAAGCTACTTCTGCAGCCAGCTGCCTGCAATTTGGCAGTTCAAATCCCACCAGGATCAAGGTTGACTCAGCCTTCCATCCCTCAGAGGTGGGTAAAATGAGGACCCAAATTATTGGGGGCAAGATGTTGACTCTGTAAACCGCTTAGAGAGGGCTGTAAAGCACTATAAAGCAGGTATATAAGTCTAAGTGCTATTGCTATTAACAATCATTGCTTGGGTTTCCAGGATTCGTTGAGAGAAGCAGTCATGTGTCTGTCTTTGATTGCTTCGCTCAACAACTACAATTCCAGTTCCATTTGTGGTTGTAAGTTGAGAGCTACCTGTATGGAGATTCTCAGTCATCCAGGTCATGGTTGACCCAAAGATGTTTTTTCAAGAGGCAACTGGACTTTCCGGTTTTTCTTTGAAGATGTTTTGCTTCTCATCCATCTATCCACCTTCAGCATCATCTCTCTCCACTCGACAACACGGTCCTTTCAACGGTTCCATTTGCACTACTCAGGTGACCCTCGATGACTCTCTAAAAGAATGCAAATGACCAGCTGTCTGCAAGGAGTATAAATGTCCACTGAAGATGGTATTTAATTTCGTTGTATGAGGTGCGATGACAATAAAGTAAACTAAACTGAAACAAAAAAATAATCCTTCCATTCCCCACTTATCCAACCAGAGAGCTGAAGAAGCTTCTTGGATGAGAAGCGAAATGTCTTCAAAAGAAAAAACAAGGAAGTTCAGTTGCCTCCTGAAAAATGCATATTTGGGACAACCATGACTTGGATGACTGAGAATATCTACTAGACGTTTAGCTATACAATTTGGGATGAACACCCTTCGAATGGTATGGGTGGGAAGTAGGAATGAATTTCCAGAGAAAAAATTGCAGACTACAGCAGTAGTGGGATTCAAATTTGTTTACTACTGGTTCTGTGGGCGTGGCTTGGTGGGCATGGCAGGGGGAAGGATACTGTAAAATCCCCAGTCAGAGGTGGGATTTGCCAGTTCTCTGACCTACTCAAAATTTCCGCTACCGGTTCTCCAGAACTGGTCAGAACCTGCTGAATACCACCTCTGGACTACAGGAATCAAGACAGAGGGAGTCTTCTGCAGGTTCTGACCAGTTCTGGAGAACTGGTAGCGGAAATTTTGAGTAGTTTGGACAATCGGCAAAGACCACCCCTGACTGGAGATTTTACGGTATCCTTCCCCTGCCATGCCCACCAAGCCACGCCCACAGAACCGGTAGTAAAAAAAATTGAATCCTACCACCGAATCAAGAGTAACACTCAAGTGACCCTGAGGACACAGATAAATCTCCAAATGCTTCAATGACCCGCTAAAAGGAATAGCAAATGACCAGCTGTCTGCAAGGAAGATAAATCCTTCCATTCCTTCCTACCTTCCAGTCAGAACTGAAGAAGCTTCTTGGATGAGAAGCGAAACGTCTTCAAAGAAAATCCAGAAAGTCCAGTTGCCTCTTGAAAAAGCCTCTTTTGGGAGGGGGGGGGGGGGGGCTACCTGAAAAATGCTAAAAAAAGGAAATATCAGTAGGTGCAGAATTTATTGGATGAATTTTTCATTCCATCTTTTAGTCTTCCTTTAACCAGGCAGCACAGAGAGAGTTAGAAAAACAGATTTGGGAAGAAATAATGATCACAATAACTATCAGTACTCATATTTAAACTTGTATGCTGCCTGATTTCCAGAGACAGAACCATTATATCACAGGATTTTATATATATATATATTGGCATTTCTTGCTCAAGTTCAAATGTAGATTATCTGGGTTGGGAAATGATCATATCACTGATGGTTGGTAATGGAGGACCTAGAGGCCACCAAGTTACTTGATCCTATCTCTGCCATTGCATCATTTTGCAACCTCCTTGGTTTCCCCCCATTTTTGATCTGGGGTAACACGGGAAGAGTTCCACCCTAACCTTCTCTTGATACCAAAGCAAAGTCAGAGAAGCTGTAAACTACTAAGAAAAAGTGATTATCCAGTGGAAAACAGAATGCTCACCCATCCTTCTCAGCCAACTCATATTTAAGGTAAAACTGAGAAGCCCATCAAAACATCCTTCTCCTCTGAAAGAAATATTGCAAAGGGGGTGGGGTGTTGTTTGGTCCATCATGTTGAATGATAGCAGTTGCAAAAAACAATGCTGAATGTTGTCACTTGAGAAGGAAAGAGAGGAGACAAAGAGGTTGATCTCTGAACATCAGCTCCTTCACAATTTGAGATGGGAACTGCTGTGTGGGAGATTTCAGTCCCACTCAAAGAATTCTAAGATTCCCCTCGCACATACGTGCTAATTGTTTCCGGCTCTAGGGGGCGGTGCTCATCTCCATTACAAAGCCGAAGAGCCAGCACTGTCCAAAAATGTCTCCGTGGTCATGTGTCCAGCATGACTAAACGCCGAAGGCATACGGAACACTGTTACCTTCCCACTGTTGCTTTTGAGCTGCTAGGTTGGAAGAAGCTGGGACAAGTAGTGGGAGCTCACTTCATTACACAGCATTAGGGATTCGAACCGCCGAACTGCCGACCTTTCTGATCGACAAGCTTAGCATCTTAGCCCCTGAGCCACCGCATCCCTTTAAAGAATTCTAAACTGCCAGGTTTTCTATCAACATGATGCTCCCATGGCAGAAACGGATCTTCCCGAAACATTGGGACATGAATAGGAAATCAAAGGAGTGGATAGAGCAGGGGTGTCAACCGTGATTTCATTGAGGGGCGCATCAGGGTTGGGCTTGACCTCGGGGAGCCAGGTGGGTGTGGCCAGGGTGGGCATGGCCAACTCGACATCACTAATGTCGTGGGTACCTTGGGTGGCCCGAGCATCCTGCCAGTGAAACAGAGCTCAGGAGGATCAAAAACAGAGCTCAGGAAAACTTCGGGAGGGTCAAAAATGGAGCTCAGGAGAATGGAGCTCAGGGAGGGTCGAAAACGGAGTTTGGGAAGGTCGAATACGGAGCTTAGGAAGATCGAAAACAGCTCGGGAGGGTCAAAAACGGAGCTCGGGAGGGTCAAAAACTGAGCTCAGGAGAGTCGAAAACAGCTTGGGAGAGTCGAAAACGAAGCTCAGGAGGGTCAAAAACGGAGCTCGGGAGGGTCAAAAAGCGGAGCTCGGGAGGGTCGAAAACCGGAGGCTCAGGAGGGTCGAAAACGGAAGCTCAGGAGGGTCAAAACATGGCGTCGGGAGAGGTCGAAAAGGAAGCTCGGGAGGTCCGAAAAACGGAGCTCAGGAGGGTCAAAAATGGAGCTCAGGAGGGTCGAAAACGGAGCTCAGGGAGGGGTCTAAAAACGGAGCTCGGAGGGGTCGAAAAACGGAGGCTCAGGAGGGTCGAAAACGAGCTCGGGAGAGGTCTGAAAACGGAGCTCAGGAGGGTCCGAAAACGGCTCAGGAGGGTCACGGAGCTCGGGAGGTCCAAAACAGGAGGTCAGGAGGGTCCGAAAACAGCTTGGGAGGAGTTGAAAACGAGCTCAGGAGGGCGACAGCTCGGGAGAGAACGGAGCTCAGGAGGGTCAAAAACGGAGTTCAGGAGGGTCAAAAACGGAACTCAGGAGGGTCAAAAACGAAGCTCGGGAGGGTTGAAAATGGAGCTTGGGAGGGGTTGAAAACACTGCTCAGGAGGACCGCATGCAACCCTCCTGAGCTCCGTTTTCAGTGGTAGAGACAACATGGGCCGGTCCTTCATTGTTTCCAGGGTGGCCCCACGGGCTATATCTAAGCACCCCGTGGTCCAGATCCAGCCCACGAGCCTTAACTTTGACACCCCTGGGATAGAGAATATCTAAACTTGTTTTTTGTTTTTCATTTCTAAGTGTCTCCAAAGCCCAGTTCGGTCCCCTTCCGCCATCCTTCGTTCCCAGGCTCCTGGACATTCCTGAGGCATTAATTTGTCCTGTGATATTTATTCGTGTTTATGTTCAGCCTCCATATTGGATCGTTGCTGTTCCACGAGGGCAGGCCTCCTTTAAAACATGAAGCATTCAATTCCTAATTAGCCATTTCCTGTTTGTAATGGAGCGAACATGCTGGATGCAGATTGAAATGCAGCTCCTGCCCTCCTCTGTTTATCGTTCCAGATGTTTTTGTTTTAGCTAGGAGTTGACTTTGACAGCTCCCGTTAAATGATAAATCACTCATATTATAGCTGAAATGCATTTCAAAATTGAAATGTAACAAAAGTTGGCAATCGCTCCAAGGATATGTGTCATTTAGCTGGTCAATATAGTTTGCGTCCTAAGGTAGATTTAGTATTGGCACATGTAAATCCAAAAGGCGAGATCAGTCGATTCTTGGCACAGGCTAAGTTGGGCTGATCATTTTTAGTGTGTTTCTAAAATCAGAAGTCAGTAGCTAGGGCTTTCAATCTGTTCTCGTGGAAAAACAAATGCAGATTCCTTTGATTCTTTTAATGATTTTATTTATTTTTTCCTTTGACCTTCAAAGCAACAGCGATAGCACTTAGACTTAAATACTGCTTCATAGTGTTTTACAGCCCTCTCTAAGAAGTTGTTAGAGTCAGCATATTACCCCCAACAATCTGGGTCCTCCTCGGAAGGATGGAAGCCCGAGTCAACCTTGATCCCCATCAGGATCGAACTCCAAGCTGTAGGCAAAGTTAGCCTGCAAGACTGCGTTCTAAGCACTGCACCACCAGGGCTCCTAATAGCATTAGCAATAGCACTTAGACTTATATACCACTTCACAGTGCTTTACAGCCCTCTCTAAGCCCACAACAATCTGGCTCTTCATTTTACTGACCTCAGAAGGATGGAAGGCTGAGTCAACTTTGAGCCGGTCAGGATTGAACTGCTGGCAGTGGGAAGAATTGGCCTGCAACACTGCATTCTAATCACTGCGGAGGGAGGGAGGAAGGAAGGACGGAAGGGAGGGAGGAAGGACAATAGCAATAGCACTTAGACTCATATACCGCTTTACAGCCCTCTCTAAGTGGTTTTTCAGACTCAGCCTATTGCCCCTCAACAGTCTGGGTCCTCATTTGACCCATCTCGGAAGGATGGAAGGCTGAGTCAATTTTTATTTTATTTTTTTATTTTATTTTATTTTATTTGTCAATTGCTTACAAGATAATAGGTATAAGTAAAACATAGTCATGAATACATGGATACATATAAGAAAAATAAAATATAAAAGAAACAATAGGACAGGGACGGTAGGCACATTGGTGCGCTTATGCACGCCCCCTACAGACCTCTTAGGAAAGGGGTGAGGTCAATAGTAGACAGTCTAAGGTTAAAGTTTTTGGGGTTTGGGAGTCAATTTTGTGCCGGTCAGGATCGAACGCCTGTCTGTGGTCAGAGTTTGCCAGCAATAATGCACTTTAACCACTGTGCCACCACAGCTTATGAAAGATCATCTTTATTTTTAACAAAAGAAATAAATGTCTCTTGACTTGGCTTGGGTTGCCAGGTGAGTAGGGAGGGAGAGAGGGCCTTGTTGTTCAGCATCCTTAACCATAATCCATTGAGAACTTGTCTTCTAATTTAGAATTGCCAGTGTATATTTACCACTTTGTGCTCTAAATCAGGCTACAAAGAGGCACACCACAATGCACAGGTAGTCCTTGACTTACAATAGTCCACTTAGTGATCATTCAAAGTTTCAAAGGCACTGGAAAAACTGACTTAGGACCTCTTTTCACACTTACAACCATTGCAGCATTCCCATGGTCACGTGATCAAAATTCAGATAGAATAGAACTCTTTATTGGCCAAGTGTGATTGGACACAGAAGGAATTTGTCTTCGGTGCAAATGCTCTCAGTGTACATAAAAGCAAGGATACATTCATCAAGAGTCAAGAATCATCAGGTACAACACTTAATAAGTCATAGGGTACAGTCAGCAATCAAATCATACTAGGAAACAGTCAATATAAATTGTAAGGATACAAGCCACAAAGTTACGGTCATACAGTCACAGGTGGGAGGGGATGGGTGATAAGGAGTGATGATAAGATAATAGTAATAGTAGTGCAGACTTTGTAAATAGTTGGGCAGGTTTGAGGGAATTATTTGTTTAGCAGAGTGATGGTGTCTAGTTGTTCTGGTGTGCAGTGCTCTATAGTGTCGTTTTGAGGGTAGGAATTGAAATAGTTTATGTCCAGGATGTGAGGGTTCAGTAGATATTTTCACAGCCCTCTTTTTGACTCGTGCAATATACAGGTCCTCAATGGAAGGCAAGTTGGTAGCCATTGTTTTTTCTGCAGTCCTAATTATCTTCTGAAGTCCGTGTCTGTCCTGTTGGGTTGCAGAACCAAACCAGTCAGTTATAGAGGTGCAGATGACAAATGCTTGGCAACTGGCTTGTACTTATGTTGATTACAGTGTCCTGGGGTCATGTGATCCCCTTTTGCGACCTTCTCAGTAAGCAAAGTCAGTGGGGAAGCCGGATTCACTTAAACAACCATCTTTACTTACGGAACAACCGCAGGGTTAAGAACTGTAGCAAAAAAAAAAATGTCGTAAAATGGGGATGAACTCCCTGAACAAATGGCTCACTCACAGACATAAAATGTGGGCTCAGCTGTGGTCCTGAGTTCAGGACTTCTTGTAATATCAAATGGACTCTAGAATGTTGCCCTAAATCCTGCTGCAACTCTGAGAAAATGAATAGAATAGAATAGAATCTATTGGAAGGGACCTTGGAGGTCTTCTAGTCCAACCCCCTGCCTAGGCAGGAAACCCTACACCACTTCAGACAAATAGTTATCCAACATCTTTTAAAAAACTCCCCGTGTTGGAGCATTCACAATTTCTGGAGGCCAGTTGTTCCACTGATTAATTGTTCTCACTGTCAGGAAATTTCTCCTTAGTTCTAGGTTGCTTCTCTCCTTGATGAGTTTCCACCCATTGCTTCTTGTCTTGTCTTCAGGGACTTTGGAGAATAGCTTGACTCCCTCTTCTTTGTGGCAGCCCCTGAGAGATTGGAAGACTGCTATCATGTCTCCCCTGGTCCTTCTTTTCATTAAACTAGACATACCCAGTTCCTGCAATGGTTATTCATATGTTTTAGCCTCCAATACAATAAATAGTATGTATTGTACTGTCTGCCTCAACCTGGGTACTCTGCAGATAAGGGGTGTTACAATTCCCATTGTTACAGATGAGGATTCTTCTATTGGTCTGTCATGCAAACTGTAGTCTAGCACATCTGGAAGTCTCACTTAGCAACAGAAATGTTGGGCTCAGTTGTGGACATAAGTCCAGGGCTGCCTGGTATTAGCCATGACCCCACCTATTGTGTATGTTGTCTTCCTAAAAACAGACTTTCATTCCAGCTTTCGAGAACTTCAGATAAAGACAACGGAATGGCAATATCCTCTCTTTCTTTTCCCCCTCTTTTCTTTTCCAGAAAACAGAGCATACATCAAACCAACCATTATGTACTGAAGATGCCGAATTTGACATGTTTGTGTGGGGTGGGGGAGGGGTGGGGGACATGTAACAGTCACTTCTGAAGATTATAAAACTCCTGCAAAGAAGTCTCTTTCCTACTCTGGATGCCCTTCGGTGCGGTGCGAAGACCCAGAACTGGTAACCGTTGCAAGACGGTAACCTTGAATCCAGGACTCTCAAACAACTCCCGTGTTGAAAAACCATTGAACCATCACTGAGAAACGTGGAGATTCGCAAGCTTGGCCATCCCAAACCTTTTTGCAGCAGAACATTTTTAAGTCCTAGAAAAAAACAGAATGGGGAAGAATCCATTTTAGCCTCTTTTTAAGCACATGTAGGTATGATTCCCCAGGAGACAAAAAAAAAATTTGCCTCGGTAGGAGGAGCAAGGGGGGGGGGGGCAACGATGACACTCCTGTTACGATGTCATGATGGAAATTGCCTGCGTCATCACGATGCCATTACATATTCACCCTGGTTTTGCAAATGAGGTGGTGACACGTGTGTTGTCCTTTTGATGTCATCGCAAGAGCCCCCAAGCGTTTAAACCGCAGCTTTCCCCAACTTGGTACCTTCCAGTTGTGTTGGGACCACAGATCCCAAAACTCAATGGGAGTGTATGTGAAATGGAGCCAAGGTTGAGGGTGGCTGTACAACTGTTTAACAATGGCACAATTAATTTAATAAGCTGCAGTGGTTCTTTCTGGCTGTATAATCTACATGTCCAGGTTTATCACTAAAACAGTTCACCACAGAGCTGTTTCAGTTGTGTTTATAAATTTAAGCTTTGTTTACTGAAGCTGAAAACTCAATATATATTGCGTTTTGAAGAGAAAAGTATGTACATTTTTTAATATGATAATGTAAAAATTGTCCTTCCTTGGATGACCAACTAAAAAAGTGTGAACTAAATTCCAATATTCAATGTAACGAGGGGATTATAAAACTGATGCTTTTTTAAGAAAAAAAAATAACTCAGTTCTGCTTGGTTTTTAGTCTTTTCACACCAGGGGACAAAGGAAGGATGAACATATGGTAGGATGTTAGATAATGGAAACTTTAAAATATAGTTTCTCTGTTGTATCATATTAAGTTAAAAGTACACATTCTTTGTTAAAATGTTCTTGCTAAAAAAAACTACAGTATTAAAACATTTTTGTTTGACTTTGGAAATGGCTTCATTTTTTTATCATTTTTAATGCTGGATTATGAATCATATTCATTTTACATTTTCAAGCAAATCAACTGAATCTACTTTTCAACACACCTACTGAAACAGTAGTATTTTGGTATTCACACTTGTCCAAATTTTGCAAATATTATTTGCAAAAGTTACATTTTTTTAAGAAAAACCTTTATTTTAGGATCCAATGCTTAGAAAAAAGCAAGCCTTAAAAATACTTTCAAAAATTATGCAAGGCATTAAAACCTTGATTTAACAGATTATTCAGAGAGAGGATGTCCATTAAATCTGAAAGTCTGTTCGATCCAAATCTACATCATCTATAATTTACACTAGTCTGTTTGCATAATTACATTATATGCATTTAGTTAATAGTATTAGAATTATACCCCACGTATTGGATCTCAAAAGCTTTGTATTTGTTCAGAGTATTGCAGCGTAAATTGAGCACCAGAAAAGTAGACACAGATGGCTGAGGCTTCATTTAACTTCTTTATAAACACATAAAGTAAATTTTACAATACCAACATGGAGCAAACTCAAACAGAAGCAGACACGTTACAGGTTCAGAGCAGAACAGCAACTCAAGAGCTCAGAAACGGACATCAGTTTCACTTTAGTTCAGCAGGCAAGCAAGACACACAGCAGAGGAGAGAAGCAGTTTCATTTTCAATAGGCAGACTCAGAACTTAGCTTCAGAGCTTAATATAGAGCCACGCCTAGGCTGCTTCTAGTTTCAGTTTCCAAACAGTCCTCATTGGCTGGCTTAGTTGCTATGCCTATTCATTGGCTGACCTTGTTACCATGCTCTATTCCAGTTCATGAATATACTCTGACAGTATTTAATGCTTCTCACCACCTATAGGAGATGACCAGGCTGAGCCTGAGGGAGGGGTCAAATGTGTAATAAGTCATGAATCCCTGTGTACCCAAGAGATCTAAGTCCAGCCCACCTTGAATGCCTTTCTTATCTCCTGCTCATCTCCTTTGACATGGTTAGTTGGCCTGATTCTTGTAGAAAGCTTAAACTTGCCATAAATCTTTATACTCATTTGAACTGCCTGAATCTCCCGATTCAACTGTTGCTTGACATTGCCTTCCACTTTAACTGGAGCCAATACCCCCGGTCAAAAATAGGATGTGACTTTTGTCTCCTCTAAACATCATGAAGTCCAATGCACACCATAGCTTTAATTTTTGAAAAGCTCCAAGAAGGGTTAACAAAACCAATATTGTTAAAATTGAACAATTCGTTTCAAAATCCAACCCTTACTGCAGAGCAAATGTGATTGCTTTAAAAGATAAGTCATCTTAGCATTTTTCTCCTCCTCAAAAGCCCAAGCTACTACATTTGTATTAGCTTGGTGAACACTTCATTGATTTCCTCATTTTGCCCTTGCAAGAATAGTTTTAAATGTCAAAGTACTGGCAAATGAGATTTAAGGAATCAAGAAACTCCAGAGAATGAATCTGTTGCAAAGTTGTTATTAGCTAGTGCCTGATAAATATTGACTACTCAAAGCATCAGACTTTCATATCTCAAGCTGGTGTGATGTGCATGCTGGTAAGTAATTGTTCTGACCAAGGCTTCCGAGACCATAATTACGCACACGCTTATTTTAAAAACAAGCCTTGTTTTATTGCAATGCTGGGAATTATTTTCATTCCCAGTTGGTAATGAATCTCAAACAGTCCCTCGAGATAAGCACCCACCTTGCTTTCCTGTGAAGTGCTGCCAATAACAGAAGTGTCAAATTAAACTAGAACAAAAACCAAACAAAATACAAAAAGCTTCAAGAATCAACCTGAAACGAACAAACAACTTTGCTTCCTGCAAAGGTTTCATCATCTATGCCTATTTTTTATACCTTTATGGAAAGGGCAATCACCTCCCAGCCTTACTCTCGAGTTGCCCCTTTTGTTACAGCTGCTCTCACCTTCTAGCAGTTCTGCGCAAACGTGCACTGGGAACAGGCTCCCTTTGTTCCTCTGCCTCACTGCTGCCAGACTCTGAAGGCTCCAGAGTCAGCACCCTCCTCCCAGATGGTCCTGGCCCCATCTCCACATCGGACGCAGGACCCACATCCAAGTCCTCTCCAGACTCCCTGACCGATCCCCTTTCTTCCTCATTATCCGATTCGGCTGCCAGCTGCACCGGCTGCCAGCGAACCACAATAGTAATGTCACATTTGAAGGATTTGTAGAAAGTTAATTCATTGAAGAAATGTCTAATTTAAGAATCCTGGCTAGCTGATATGGTCTAAAGATGTCCAATGGTGGGCTGCTGCCGGTTTGGACCAGTTCGTGTGAACTGGTAGTTCCAATGATCAGCTGGCTCCACCCACCCGCCCTGCCCTATCCTGTCCTTTATTTCCTGCTTTCCAGCTCATCTCAATCGCACGACGCAGTTGATCCCCCCCCCCCCCCGGCTGTTCTACTGACAGTTGCTGATTTGGAAGGTTAAGTAGCTGAACTTCTAAATGCTCCATTTTCAGCGCTGTGCGCCAAAGCCCACCACTGAAGACGACCAACCAAGTTACAACTTTCAAATATCTAGAAATGGTCCTCCAGGCATCTGGTGGCTGCACCACTTATAGAAACCATACTTGTATTATGCACGGTCGATGAAGGTTTTGCACACCCAATACAGTATGGTTCCATCAAACATCTGGTGCCTTTTTCATCCCAAAAGCCATAAAACGCTACTCAACCAGAGTAATTCCTCAATTATCACAAGGTGCCCACGTAGAACCGTATCATGTTTGGCATCCCTTTAGAGACAATTCAGTCTAAATTCTTAGGGAAAATATTCCAGGTCCTTAGAAGCTCTCAAATATCTGAGAAGAAATGCTGCACGGCTAAATATAAAGACAGTTATGAGCCCAGCCTTTCTACATTTTTTTGTCTTAAAAATATGTTTTACTAGGTTGGCCTGATTCAACATATATTCCAGGAAATAACTCCATCACACATTGGAGAGTAATAATGGAAAACAAACTCCATTAATTAGGATTGTCTTGGGAAACCCTACACATGCTAACCTATAATCGGGCAGGCAGAAAGATAAACTCACATATATTAGATTCAGAATGACAAAATAGCTCCTTTATCTAAGCATCTCCTCTTAAGCAACTCTGCCCCTGTGTGGAAACCAGAAAGTTACCTCAACTATAAAGCAATGCCTAAATATTCAATGGTTCCTCACCCTGGCCAGTTGTGCTTACTGGAAGGGAAATCCAGAAGAGTCCATTATAATTACAAATTATGTCCCTGTAGATCATAGTGGGGTCTCTAAGCCAAGTTTTATTAGATTGCCACTTCTACAGAGATCTTAGGAGCAGATACATGGCTCCTCTTTTAATGGACTTCCTAACCTGTATGGGACCTTTTCTTTTAAAAAAAATATTCAACTATTGCTGGCTGAACAGTAGAATCTTAACATTTCTTTTCTGCCTTTAAAATTAGAAGCCACATTCTGATTCAGCAAGAGAAATAACTACCACTACATAAACAAAAATTCCTGTTTTCTTCTTTTACTGTACTTTTCTTTTAGTCAGCCTTTAAACCACAACGAGAAGAATATTCTATTATTTTTCTTTCTGGATATTCTGGCCTTTCAAAATAAATTGATTTAAAAAAAATACAGATACAGTAGAACCAAGATGATTTGAGTTCAAACTCCATCTTGTGTCTTCAGAAACGTCGGAAAAAGTTAAGTGTGCACCTTTTCCACTGTTGGTATTGTGAACGAACAAGATAGGCCTGTATAGCATAGTTTCACCACAATAACATTTCTCAGGGTATCAGGACCCATCCCCCAAATATTACCAGCTATGTTCATTTGCTCCTTCTGCTTTTAATCATAGTCGATTACTTTGGTGTAGTAAGGACAGAGGTGGGCTGCTGGAGGTTCGTAGGGATTCGGGAGATCCTCTAGCTAAGATTGGGTGCAGTTCGGAGAACTCCCAACCCCCTGGCTGGCCCCGCCCTCCCCACCCCTCCCAGGAGTCCCCACGCGGCCTGTTTTGGATGCAGATAAGTGTAGGGCGCGTGCGGCGGCTCAGGGAGGGTGAAAAACAGGCCTCCCGGAAGTTGAGGAAAACCGGAAATGGGCCCGTTTCTGGCTTCCAGAGAGCCTCCGGAGCATGGGAAGGCTGTTTTGACCCTCTTGAAGGTTCGAGGGCAAACATGCCCCCCTGCCATGGTGCAGAAGATCGACTAGGCCACGCTCACCATGGCCACACTCATCCAGCAACTGGGCAGAGAACCCTTGGCTACAATTTTTGAAGCCCAGCCCTGAGGAAAGGTGAGTTTCTTGCACATTCAATAATGCCTTTTGATGATCCCTTAATGTAGGAGTCCCCCCCCCAACCCCTGGTGTGCAGCCCATTGGTAATTAGGCCATGCAAGAGGCAGCCAAGCAATTGAGGCTTCATTTGTTCACGAGGTGGGCGTGCGCACAAAACCATTCTCTCTCCCTCTCTCCAATCCCCAATGCTGTCGCTGGTCCGCATAACTAGAAAAACTGCCTTCATGTCCATCCCTTAACCACATTTTGACCCTGGAATCACTACTGCAGGAATTGCACTTGAGTGATACTTTAACGACAGTTTCAACGGAGATGGCATTAAAATATGCCAAAAGCATCAACATCAACACATTGTCAACCCTGATTCAGCAGAGTGTGCTTCAACTGCAATATATAATGGTCTTTTTTTTTTTTGCTAGAGGGAGGGTGATGATGATGATGATGTGCCATCAAGTCATTGTCTTAGCAGCCACATAGATTACCTTCATGACATCTGTCCACAAGCTGTTATTTTAAGTCTCCCAACAGTCCTCAAAGGTAAAGGTTCCCCTCGCACATACATGCTAGTCGTTTCCGGGCTCTAGGGGGCGCTGCTCATCTCTGTTACAAAGCCGAAGAGCCAGCGCTGTCCGAAGACGTCTCCGTGGTCATGTGGCCGACATGACTAAATACTGAAGGCGCATGGAATGACCATAAGTGGTCCCTATTTTTCTACTTCTATTTTTACCTGCTTTTGAACTGCTAGGTTGGCAGAAGCTGGGCTAGTGATTCGAACTGCCAAACTGCCGACCTTTCTGATTGACAAGCTCAGCGTCTTAGCCACTGAGCCACTTCATCCCTAGTGCTCTACTGCCACTTAGACTGAGCCCAGTCCATGACCTTGCTCTTGGGCATCCTCTTCTTCTCTTTCCTTCCACTTTTCCCAGCTTTCTGCAGATAGATAGGTCTTTACAAAGTAGGATTATTGGAGCCTAGTCATTTGTGCAGGAATCACGGTGGCGCGGAGGCTTAATGTCACCAGAACTACCAGCCAAAAATGGTCTGCACTCCGGCAGTTTGAACCCTGCTTTGTGAGACGGAGTGAGCTCCCGTCGCTCAAACCCTAGCTCCTGCCTTCCCAGCAGTTTGAAAGCAGGCAATATTGCAAGTAGATAAATGGGTACCACTTCGGTAGGAAAAAAAAACCCTAGCTACATTCCTGTATGTGGAGTGCAGAAGCCAGTGCCGGATGTGAGGCATTGCAAAACAAGGTGGGGCAAGATTAGTGGAAGAGCCTGTAAGAGCCAGCAACCTGAGTGCCATTAGCTAATTGGTGTAAAGCTAGTTATCTCCTGCGGTGCACCAAGGATAGTTGTGTAAGCCCTGCACAGAATGAACTAGCATTCTAGGCTGTCAGGATTGCATTTTGTCTAGCGTGTGTAAATTTCTCTGGCCTTGTATGCCATACACTAAATAATAATAATAATGTGTTTCCTCAAAATGCTGAGGAAAATGCCATCATAAAGAAGAAAAGTAAGCTGTATGTTCTTGCATTCTTATTAGCTTCTGCTTGCATTAATAACAAACTACGAATCATGATAACGTTTAATCAAGAACAGAGCTATGGCTAGTTGTCAAATTACCTTTACCCCAAACAATTCAAACAAGGTTCACATCTTCTCTATTAATGCGTTGAGGGGTTAGGCTAAGTACATGTGAAAGTCATAAGGAGCTATAAAGTTCAGGAACTGGCACAAAAGAAAGATCAATTTGCTAGTATCCAAATTACCAGCAAGCCAAATGACCCATAACTGGTCTCTTATTACTATTATTGCGAACGGTAATACGATGCAGTGGAACCTCACCTGATACAATCTTGAAATTAGGAAGACCAGCTGAGCAGCAAATTACAAAGGAAGAAAAATCAGGTTGGAGTTGAGGCGATTCACCTTTCTCCACTTCCTTGCCAGATCCATGGTACCCACGTTATTTGTTATTTGCTCCTGTTTGCTTGTGCACAAATTTGCATTTCGCTCTTCGTTTGAACGAACTGAAGGAGTCTATTTGCCTCTTTGCCATCGTAGGGCCTTGGTGGTGCAGGCTGTTAATCATCTAGCACTTAGCTCAATTGCCTGCAATCAGTGCAGGTTCGAATCCCACCAGGCTCAAGGTTGACTTAGCTTTCCATCCTCTCGGGGCAGGTAAATTGAGGACCCAAAGATTGTTGGGGGCAATAAGCTGACTTTGTAAAAAATACCGCTGGGGGGGGGGGCAAAAAGCCCTAGTAATAAGCAGGCATATACAATGGAATGAAAGCTATTGCCAAGCACTTAGCATGGTGCTCCATAGACTGTAAGCCGCCCTGAGTCTCTGGAGAAGGGCGGCATATAAATATAAATAAATAAATAAATAAATAAATAAATAAATAAATAAATGAATGAATGAATGAATGAATGAATGAATGAATGAATGAATAAATAAATAAATAAATAAATGTTTCTCAGCAAAGAGGAATTTCCTGACAGTGAGAACAATTAATCTGGGGGAATGGCTTGCTTTCAGAAGGAGTAGGGGGTTCCATTCCTGGAGGTCCTCAAAGAGAGAATTGAGTAGCTGTTGGTCTGGAGTGGCATAGGGCAGTGATGGCGAACCTTTTCATTGTAGTGTGCCGAAAGTGCATGTTAGAGCACGCACATGTGTGCCGGCACCCACAATGCAATGATCCCCGCCCCCCTGCACTATGCATGTGTAACACCCCCCCCCTTACCTGCACTGCGCATGCGCGCATCTCCCAGATGATTTTCAGCCGGTTTGAGGCCTTTTTCCGCTTCTCAGAGGCTCAAGGGAAGCCTCTGTAGTCATGGGAGGCTGAAAAAACAGGCCTTCCGGAAATACCAGAGGTGCCCGTTTTCAGCCTCCGGAGGGCCTTTGGAGCCAGAGGGAGGCTGTTTTCGCCCTCCCGGAGGCTTGAGGAAAGCCTCTGCAGCCTTTGGAGGCTGAAAAATGGGCCCATCTGTGGCACGCATCAGTTCACCATCACGGGTATAAGGTCTCTTGCTTGAGCGGGGGGTTGGATTAGAAGACCTCTAAGGTCCCTTCCAACTCAATTATGTGCATTATCTCTGTTTAACTTTCTAAAGTGGGCCATGTCAAACTCGATTTCATTGAGGGCCTTTGTGTTTGACCTTGGGGGGGGGTGTGGCCAGAGGGGGCACAGCCAGCTTGGCATCACTGGTGTCGGGGGAGCCTATGGTAGCCTGAGCACTCTGCCAGCAAAAATGGGCTTCCAAATTCTGTTTTTCAGCAGTGAGGGCCTCCTGCAACCCTCTGCCAGTGAAAAAGGAACTCAGGAGGGCTGCCCATGGCTGTCGCGATCTCAGTTTTCAGCTGCAACAGCCTCCTGCAATCCTCTGTGGCCCCCCCGAGCTCGCTAGCAGGCCAATCCTTTGCTGTTTCCAGGGCGGCCCTGCAGGCCACATCTAAAAACCTCACAGGCCACATCTGGCCTCTGGGCCTTGAGTTTGACACCCCTGTTCTAGAGCAAGAGTTCCTGGAATGCTATTTCTGAACTGTATAAATCCCACTGACCACCAGATGATGACAAATAGATGCAAAAAAAGGGCAGACATTTTGTCACCATCTAGCTATCATTCAGAGTAGGGTAGTCTAGATATAATACCCTTACCTAACTGGTCAATGATCCTTAAGTAGATTGTTGAGTTTAGTGAAAATGTTTAGCTTTAAGTTACCTGGAAGTTGATCAATTTTGAGATCAAGACCTCCATTCTTGATTTAAAGTTAAAGTAAGGGTCTCCAAAGTTGGTAGGTTCAAGACTTCAACTCCCAGAATTCCCCAGCCAACATGGCTGACTGGAGAATTCTGGGAGTTCAAGTAGACAAATCTTCAGGTTGCCAAGATTGAACCACTGAGTTAAAGCTTCCCTCAGTCCCAGAGAATATAGGTAGATATTTTAAACCCAGTGGAGAATTAATGAACTGATAACAGGCTTCCTTAAAACTAAAAGTTTATTTGGATGTAAGATCCTACCAGTACCAGGAATTTTTCTCTAGATAGTCTAAAGTGCTGCAGCTGTGCTCTGAGTGAACTTCTTCAAGGGCGTGGCTGTAAAACCTACAATTTCTACTAATTAATTTTGAAAAGGTCTTTGAATTCACTTCATGAGCTTCATGTTTCTTGGTCTCTCTGATGCATTCTCCTGATTTCTGGAAGCTGCTCTGAGTTGGTTTGCTGTTTGATGATGGATGATCCTGGCTTGTTTTCTATCTGTCCTTCCAGCTGACTCTGAGTATATAAATATACATACACACCCACCCACATACCCACACCCTTATAGTAAGAAACCTTGTATTTTGCAGAACGAAGTCTCTGGGTTTAACCTCCAACATCATATTCTTGAGAAAGCCTTCAGGCTGAAATCTTGAAGACTTTGATGCTAAGCAGTGACAATAAACAAGTTTTGTGGGATGAAAAAAACAGGAGTAAGACAATTTCCCATTTGGGCCACTACAGTATCTTATCTGAATTGGGAGTATTGTAATCATAGCTGTCCTGTACGTTTAAAAGGGGGGTCATGAAAAAAAAATAATATAAATGTTAAGTAAGTTTCTCCTCCTGAGCTGTATTCGACTTCTAGGGCTTCCCAACCATTTACTTCAAAGGGAATTAAAAATGGTTGTAATTTTCTGGTTTCGATTTTGGTCTCCTAGTGTATCCTGCAGCTAAGAGATTTTAATCTCCTATTAAAATACTAAAATAAAAATAATAAAATAAAAAGTGTGCTACAGCTGCCAAGAAAAGCCAACACAGTTTTAGGCTGCATTAACAGAGGGGTAGAAGCAAGATCATGTGAAGGGTTAATATCACTTTGTAATGCTTGGGTAAAGCCACACTTGGAATTCTGCATCCAGTTATGGTTGCCACGATGTAGAAAAGATGCTGAGACTCTAAAAAGAGTTAAGAGAAGAGCAACAAAGAGGATTAGGGGACTGGAGGCTGAAACATATAATGAACTGTATGTCTAGTTTATAAACTATATGCTTAATGAAAATATAATGAACTGTATGTCTAGTTTATAAACTATATGCTTAATGAAAAGAAGGACGAGAGATGACATGATAGCAGTGTTCCAATATCTCAGGGGTTGCCACAAAGAAGAGAGAGTAAAGCTATTCTCCAAAGTACCAGAGGGAATGATGGATGGAAACTAATCAAGGAGAGAAGCAACCTAGAACTAAGGAGAAATTTCCTGACAGTTACAACAATTAATCAGTGGAACAACTGGCCTCCAGAAGTTGTGAATGCTCCAACACTGGAAGTTTTTAAGAAGAGATAGGGCAACCATTTGTCTGAAGTGGTGCAGGGTTTCCTGCCTAAGGGGGTTGGACTAGAAGACCTCCAAGGACCCTTCCAATTCTTCTATTCAATATTCTATGTTCTATTTTATATTCTATTCTATTCTCTAGGTTGGAATCTTGTAGCTTTTTCAGAAACACTACATACTACCCTTCGCAGCCCAAATCTCCTTTCCATTGCAACCTCTAAAAGCTATATGCACTTGCTTCTCTAGGCAGCTACAAATCCTTTTCTTTTTAAAACAAAAATGCAAAGCAAATATCCTCTTTCTAAATTGTTGACCCTGCTTTCAATTAGATCTAGCAAAATAGCAAAAGTGGGAGCAACTTAAAAATAATAATTATCGCAGAATGTTAACTGAGGACAAAAACAATAATTCAGTCAAGAATAACACAGTTGAAACCATAAACAGTTTTAAAGCTGCTTATTTAGGATTTGTGTGGGAGGACGGCTGTGGCTCAGGCATCCCATAATCTGGGCAGCAAAGGAAGAAGGATGGCCCAGGAGTCTTTCTGCCTTGTGAATGTAAGGACCAAAACCCAAGGGTGTTGCATGTTGTATGCAAACTGCACCATCCCTATGCGCTTCTATCCCCCGACATAAAAACCCTCGCTGTCTATTTACAGGATCTCACTGAATAAATATGTGATGAATCATCCATTGGCATTTTCTTCCATGAACCATTAAACAATTAAAACCCCACCATACCCACATCTACAGAAGCTATCGGTTATTATTTCAAATGGAAAAATTAATTGTAAATAACTGGAAGTCAATTAAGGCAGGGTTCTGTCGGGTAATGCAAATCTTTTATAGTTTTGCTTCAGTTAACTGCCTCATTAATGATTTATAGATGCGTATGCAGCTGTGGGATCAGCCGCATTATCTAATGCACTTTGAGGATAATTACATATGAAAAGAGAGAGGCGCAGTGTGGTGGAGGCCGCTCAGAAATAACTTCCTGCTGTTGGTTCGACTGTATTAAAATGAACAATCATTAGAAGGAGATTAGGAGGTTGTTACCGTGGCTGTGGGTTCCACCATTTCTATCTCTCTGTAGACTAGGAAGTTGGAGGGGGAAATAGCTGTCTTCCAACCAGGATTGGACCAGCATCAGAGGTGGGTATTCAGCAGGTTCTGACCAGTTCTGGAGAACCGGTAGCGGAAATTTTGAGTAGTTCGGAGAATCAGCAAATACCACCTCTGACTGGTTCCGCCCCCATCTATTCTCTGCCTCCGGAGTCCCAGCTGATTGGCTGGGTCTTCTTTGGTTGCCCTGCACAGGAAAATGGAGCTGGAAAGCAGGTTAGTGGGGTGGGGAGGGAATGGAGATTTTACAATATCCTTCCCCTGCCATGCTCACCAAGTCACACCCACAGAATTGGTAGTAAAAAAAAATTGAATCCCAACACTGACCAGCATTGTAGATGATGGTCTATCTAAGTGGGATTGGTTGCTCCAGCAGAAGGGGCTTACTACGGACAGCATCAGTCCAGGGACTTTGGCTGGTGGGATCTAGAAGAGGAGCCTTTTCTGCCTTGAACCCTGCCCTCTGGAACATCCTGCCACTGGAGGTGAGAGACACCACCAGCCACTCTTTTAGCCTTCTGGAAAGGCCTCGGTTGGTTAGCTTGGGGCACCAGTGGGGGTGCTGCAGGATGGAGGCAGTTGGGCTTGGCTGGTCTAGTGAAGAGAAGGACCAGGGGAGACAGGATAGCAGTCTTCTTCCAGTATTTGAGGAGCTGCCACAGAGAGGAGGGGACCAAGCTATTCTCCAAAGCACCTGGAGGCCAGACAAGGAACAATGGATGGAAACTGAACAAGGAGAGATTCAACCTGGAAATAAGGAGAAACTTTCTGACAGTGAGAACAATCAACCGATGGAACAGAAGTTGCCTTCAGAAGTTGTGGGAGCTTCATCACTTGAGATTTTCAAGAAGAGACTGGACTGCCATCTGTCAGAAATTGTCAGGAAGAGAAAAAATGATAGAGATTCCCTTTGGTGCAGTAGAATAAGATAATAACAACCTCAACTTTTTACTTTTAGCTAGTTGTATAAAACTACCGACTTCTATATCAACAAATCTATCATCATCATTATCATCATCATCATTTTAACAACCACATAATCCCTTGCAGGGTAGACTCAGGGCAACTGAATGGAGCTAGCAGAGTGCTTACTGGCTGGATGCCCTTCCTGTTGCCTATGCAGAGTTTTGTTCAGCAGATATATTCTCAACATGCCCAGAGAGATAAATATCTGCCTCTACCTAGGATCAAACTCACAGCCTCCCTATTGTGAGGTGAGAGCTCCACCTCTAGGCCACCGCACCACTTTTATATCAACACATCTATTTGGTAAAACCCAAAATCAAAGTTTCATTTTTTCCACCTTAAGCACAAAGTCAAGAAGTGGTTTCCAAGTAGAAGCAAAAGTACTTATGTGGGTTTTTTTTTTTCCCTTTTATCAAAGCAGTCAGTTTAGCCATCTCTGCTAACTCCAACCCTCTTTCCTCCTTGTAGTAGCGTTGAGTGGTTGATGGAGGCAGCTTGCAAATTGAAAGCAGCGGTAAATGAATTTGGGAAAACTGAACTAAACAGCAAAGAAAAAGTTTTCAAAAGAGGAAATCAGAAATCCAAGTGGTTCTTTTGTATTTGTAAACATTTAAAAAACAACAACCTGTTCCTGTTACACGATACACATATAAGCACACCAGAGGTGGTATTCAGCAGGTTCTGACCAGTTCTGGTAGTGGAAATTTTGAGTAGTTCGGAGAACCAGCAAATACCACCTTTGACTGGCCCCATCCCCATCTATTCTCTGCCTCCTGAGTCCCAGCTGATCAGCTGGGTTTCCTTTGGTTGCCCTGCATAGGAGAACGGAGCTGGAAAGCAGGTTAGTGGGGTGGGGAGGGAATGGGGATTTTGAAGTATCCTTCCACTGTCATGCCCAACAAGCCACACCCACAGAACCGATAGTAAAAAAAAATTGAATCCTACCACTGGAGTACACAAAGTCAATACAGCAAAGCTAAAGAGAATCTGAGTTTCATTAGACATTTAGTCGAGAATCAGGTTAGGGAGCATGTTTAAATCTTGGGATTTAAATCCTTGTTTTTAAAATCCTTGTTAAATTTTGGGATAAATATCAATTTAACATCTATTCGGGTGCACAATCATAATGGTTGGTTCCATTGGTAGAAATTCAGAAGAATGACAAGCTCCCAGGGAGACCAGGAGAGGACCAAAGGGGAACATTCCTTGAACCCCAAAAAGTCAGAAGTAAATCTGTGTGTGTCTCCCTCTCTCTCTTTGACTTTGCAATTGTTCCAATATGGCAGATGCTGTTGCTTATCTCATCATGACACCAAATAATAGATCCCCCCCTCTCTTTCTCCCCCTCTCTCCCTCTCCCTCTCTCACTTCGACTTTGCAGTTGTTCCAATATGGCAGGTGCTGTTGCTTATCTCAACCACATCACGACACCAAATAATAGATGGCTTGGTCATTCATGCCTGTTTTTATCCTCTTAGCATCGCTGGGGCCCCTTGAACATGATGTGATGTGAATTCCCAGCCCTTACAAGTGACAATGTTCATTTCTTTTATTTGTTTTGCCATCCAACAGCCCCCGAAGACAGCTTGTAAATAACCCCACAAGACCTGGGAGCATATTTACTATATATGTCAGTGACACATGTTTTAAGAAGGGGGGAAAGTTTAGTATTTCACTCTCCTTGCTATATTAAAAGGGTAGGGCCCTTGGGTTCAGGGAGAGAGAGAGAAGGGAAGGGACACATGTTAAGAAATGCAGTTCTATAAATTATTAGAACATTTTGCTGGAAGGTTGAGTAGCTTCACGGGAATATCATTTAGATCCCTTATCTATTCTCCTAAAATGTTTGCAGGGCAAAGGGTCCAGCAAATCTATTGTACTTTTCAAGCTGTTCTATTTCAGTTGAACATAAATTTCATTAAATTTAGAGCCATCAAGACTGCAGGCCATTAATATGTTCAGATAATCTCCTGCTTGAGACTTCAGATGTCAGATTTTGGGGTAAGCAGAGGCTGCATTTACTAGTGGTTGCAAACTCATGGAAGCTCCCAAATAAAGGAGAATCTTATCTTTAGCTCTCCCAATAGCCATCCTAGAAACAAATCCCATATATGAAACTGCATTTTGATATTTTGATAGGGGCACCAAGAAACCACATCTCTTGTTTTTCTGTATTGCTAATTTGTGACCCCTTGGTTATCCCTATTTTATATAACTTTCCAAGGCATTCTGGTAACTTTTATTTGCATTGATAAACAAGATAAATTTATTTCTCTAAAAGGAGCTAATTTTGCAATATTGTGTGTAAGCTTCACCCACAAATGGATATCAATGGTTCTTGTTGTTAGGGGATAGTTTTCTGCTGTTTGTTTTATTGAATGTACTTTTATTGATCAGTGATTGAAATAAAGTATCCATTTGTCAGCTTTTGGATATTCCAATTCTGTACGGAGAAAATATATTAATATCTTCTAATGAATTTGACCAATGACTTTGTAATTACAGTCCGGGAGACTGTATTTTAATTGATAGGAATTCTGTAGAGTACATAATTACATCTGTGGTACGTACACGCATACTGTATTTTGTTTAAACTGCATTAAAAAAAAACTACCAAGAGATTTTGGTAATTGATGATATGAAAGACTAATAAATAAAAAACAACATTTGCGGGAAAGAGAGAGGATATAACTTCAGCAATAACTAAATAATTAATTGATTATTAATACATAACTATTTGGGATGTTGTATAACGGCAAGACAAAACTGCATTGTATCTCTATCCAACTATGGATACTATCAATGTGATTAGCAGGCATGAAGGTGCTTTGTTTTCCTTTTTGTTTTTTGTTTAATTAAATACCAACACAGCAGGGAATTTTTATAGCAAGCAGGGTTGGAAAGAGTAGCTGTACACCGCACCGCTGTGTGTCAACAAATACTGTCCCTTTAGATAGGTAGACGTTTAATACCAGAATTGGAAGTCCTCTTTCAAAATCTTCCATGCAAAGCTTCATGAGGTTTATTCAGTTTTCTGCTTTTATTTACAAGCTTGAGAATGTCTTTTCAGATTCCTCTCGATGCTGCTTTTGAGCTTAATGGTTGGAAATGCCCAGTGGTGGGGTTTATCCAGTTTGCACCACTTCGGGAGAACCGGTTGTTAACTTTCTGAGCAGTTTGGCGAACTGGCTGTTGGAAGAACTCATTAGGGCAGAGAACCAGTTGTTTAATTATTGGAATCCCACCACTGGAAATGCCACTGAATTAGGGTGTTGATGGAGAAGGTTCTCTTACAGATCTTACTCCAGTGTTGATTATCTTTGGATTATTGTGGACAGAAAGAAGACGAATGTCGTGATGGAACTGGCCTCCAGAAATTCTGGGTGCTCCATCAGTGGAGCATTTTAAGACAAGACTGTGCAACCATTCATCTGAAATGGGTATAGGGTTTCCTGCTTGAAGGCCTTCAAGATTCCTTCCAACTCTTGTTATTCTCAATTTGTCCCCTTATTCTTTGCAACATAACGCCCCACCTTTTCTCTATCTAAAAGCCAGGCAAGAGCTTTAAAAGAAAAGCAGAAGAGAAGGGACAAGAAATAGGAGATACTTTCTGTTCTTAGGAGCCGACAGATTTGTGTGCCTTCATTATACATTTCCCAGTTTTGTTATTCCGGCGGTGTCAAGGTTATAAAAGATAGGTGACTTCAAACCAGGTGGAACCTTTAGCTTCATCCCACTGTGTTTACCCACAGTGGCATATGTAGGATAATTTATTGGAGAAGCTAGAGTGGTTATAGATTTTACCTGTCACCTGCCTCCATGCTGGAACTGCATTCAAATTGGGAGGGGAAACCCGAACAGCAATCAGGCCATAAATGTATTCCCAAACTTTGCTTTTCACCTGGCAAAATCTACAACTTGGAGAATAGTGAAGAAATAGAAGCTCGCCACTGTAACACAATTCCGGTGTGGTCCAATATTTTCACTTGAATCCTATTAGCATAGAACAGAATAGAATAGGAGTAGTACAGAATAATGAAATGAAGAATAGAATAGAACAAAACAGAATAATGAAATGAAGAATAGAATGGAATAGAACAGAATAGGAGTAGTACAGAATAATGAAATGAAGAATAGTATAGAATAGAACAGAACAGAATAATGAAATGAAGAATAGAATAGAAAAAAAGAATAGAATAGAATAGAATAGAATAGAATAGAATAGAACAAAATAGGAGTAGTACAGAATAACGAAATATAGAATAGAATAGAATAGAATAGAATAGAACAAAATAGGAGTAGTACAGAATAACGAAATATAGAATAGAACAAAACAGAATAATGAAATGAAGAATAGAATAGAATAGAATAGAACAAAATATGAGTAGTACAGAATAATGAAATATAGAATAGAACAGAACAAAACAGAATAATGAAATGAAGAATAGAATAGAATATGAGTAGTACAGAATAATGAAGTGAAGAATAGAATAGAATAGAATAATGAATTGAAGAATAGAATAGAATAGAATAGAATAGAATAGAATAGAATAGAATAGAATAGAATAGAATAGTAGTAGTACAGAATAATGAAATGAATAGAATGGAATAGAACACAATAGGAGTAGTACAGAATAATGAAATGAAGAATAGAATAGAATAAAATAGAATAGAACAGAATAATGAAATGAAGAATAGAATAGTAGTAGTACAGAATAATGAAATGAAGAATAGAATAGAACAGAATAGAACAGAATAGTAGTACAGAATATTGAAATGAAGAATAGAATAGAACAGAATAGGAGTAGTACGAAATAATGAAATGAAGAATAGAATAGAATAGAATAGAATAGAATAGAATAGAATAGAATAGAATAGAATAGAATAGAAAGAATAGAGTTGGAAGGGATCTTGGAGGTCTTCTAGTCCAACCCCTTGTCTAGGCAGGAAACCCTACACCTTCAGACAAATGGTTATGCAACATCTTTTTTAAACTTCCAGCATTGGATCATTGACAACTTCTGGAGGCAAGTTGTTCCACTGATTAATTGTTCTGTCAGGAAATTTCTTTTTAGTTCTAAGTTAACTTTAATAACTTAGTTCTAAGTTATTAAAACTGCACAGTTGTCTTATTTATCCATTGCAATCATGCATGCTTCATTGTTCAGTTGCTAAATGCTGATTTACTTTCTTTTTTAAAAATTATTGATTTGTTTTCTCTTACTATATTTTGCATCCCTGCAAGAATTCAAGTTGAGTTCCTAAGAAGTTGCCATGTTTTTTTCCCCCCCAGGGTGAGTGTCAGGTTTCCAAGTAATAACTTCATAGAAAGCAGAACTCCCGAGGTAGGCAAGTTCCTCAAAGAACAATTTTATTGGAGATATCATATTGATGCAAGATGGTGAAAACTGACTCTGAAAGTTCCCGCGGTTTTCACCTGATTAAACAGTAAAAGTTCTCCCTTTCCCCAAGCAATCAGTCACATTGTCCAATCAAGGTGCTAGAATCTAGATGGTTGCCTGGATACTGTGCTCCTCCTCTCACCAGCCACCTATTGGAATCTCCTTGGTTCCCACAGGAAACTATTTTGTTTTGCCTACAAACCATCATATAACTATGTTCTCCCTCCCTATCCCTTCTTCACACTGTGGCAACCCTGAAGCCACCAAAATGGCCCCGGCCAGGTTCGCTTCAGAGTTGACAATGAGTTGGAAAAATGGGGTTCTTCTGAAGCATTTGGGATTTGGCAGCTTAGAAGAACGTGGTCTAAATTAGAAGGGATGGGAAGAAATGGGAAGGATGAGGTCAAGCAAAGCCCATTTCTCTATTCATTATTCTGGGCATTGGTTTTGTTAAAAAGGAAAACTAAATTCTGTTCTGCTTGATATTTCATTGTACTAAAATAACTCTTTAAAACGAGGAAGCCCAAATGGTCTTTTAGGCTTCATTTGAGGTTGTTTAAAAAAAATCTCCATGTTATAATACCAAATTAACAAATGATATAAGAAAAAACAGACTAAAGGAGGCTAAAAATGTTTCCCCCCCAAAAAAGGAAACTGGACTTTGTTTTTTCTTGAAAATGTTTCACTTCTCATTCAAGAAGCTTCTTCAGTTCTGACTGAAGGGCAGAGGATGGAAGGATTTATATTCCTTGCAGTAATAAGGTCTGTTAGGAATCTGTCCACCAATTAGTTGGGTTGGCAATATATAAACCAACAATGTATGTTTGTAGCTTTAAGACAAAATCACTATATTGATTCCGATTGGTTGATTATATTGTGAATTGCCATAAGAGGGAGCTAGAGATCATGGCTTGCTCTCTCTGACATTCTGTCTCTCTGATATTCTGTTTCTATCTAAGGTTCTCTGTTGTGCTTATACTTTGATATTTTTGTTTACTGTAAATGACAAAGGCAACCGGTAAGAAAACTTTGTAATTGGATATTATTTGGACTGTTAAATGTATATGACCTGGACCGTTTATTGGACTGTGCTATTTCTTAAAGTAAACTTTACCTCAATTTAATGTATCTGTGTATGGCTGAATAATTATTCAAAACTACTCTCAAAAACGTTTCCATGTGCATATCCTTGTTACTCAAGGGATATTCTGTACATATCATTACAAGGTCATTAGCACTCTTTTAGAGAGTCGTTGAGGCCACTTGAGGATTTACAACACCACCTATCTCCTGTTTGCAACACTATCCTTTCAGCAGTTCCAAGAAAGTTTCACACCCATTTGCGCTATTCAGGTGACCCCCAAGGGCACAGATGAACCTCCAAGTGGCCTCAACAACTCTCAGAAAGAGTACTAACAACCAGATGACTGCAAGGAATATAAATACTTCCATCTTCCATCATTCATTCAGAACTGAAGAAGCTTCTTGGATGAGAAGCAAAACGTCTTCAATGAAAAACAAAGTCCAGTTGCCTTTTGAAAAAAGTACCTTTGGAACAACCATGACCTGGAGGACTGAGAGTCTCCATAGACCTTAAAGGAGACTAAGTAATTTTGTTGAAAGCTGCATATGTTTATTGGTTGTTGGGAAATCAAACTCAGTGTAATCCAGGCTTATTTGGCTGAAAATTGATTTTGGTTTATAATACAAAAAGAACCCAAATATAGGAAAAATGAAGATAGGAAATCAACCCGTTTCTGCTATCCTTTGAAATGTCTTAAATACATTCCAGATAATAAATAAATAGGAGAATATAAGGCAAGGTTATCAAAGCATTCAAGCTTCTGACTACTCTGACACTACTCAAAGCTTTTGAATGGTAGAAGTTAGCACCTACCCCTCTCCTAGAGGAATGAAGTATTTTGAGAAATATTAAAAAGGCAAGAATATTATATTCAATCAACTCCTAGTGTTTGTACATGGCCCCATGGGAGTCTGAAAACAGCCAATAGAATATATGTTCAGCCAATAGAATACATGTTCCTTGCACAGGAACAGGAAGTTCAAGTGCAAAGCCCAAGAGAAGGTATAAATGTCCCTCCCCGCTCAACTCCATGTGGTTTACTGCACCACAAACATGTGGTTCTGTTCATCAATAAATAGACACTCTTTCCAATTAGCCTCCAGCCTCCATTTTGTCTCTGGTGCCTTTCTCCCAGATTGGAACTGAACCAGATGGATATTTTTTCCAACAGAATCTTAGAAAACAGAACTGAGCAGTCCTTGAACTTATAGGTCAGCCCAAATTCTCTTACTATAAAAGATCTCGTAACACCAATGCTTCGTACATGCAACAACCCTTGTTGTGTTTCTGTCAATCCCAAGAAAAACCCGTACGCACAATAATCTAGAGAAGAACTAAACTGAGCCAAGCAGACGCCATGTTTCTACCCTGACGATCAGGCAGGAAAGTTAACTTTCCTTTGGAATAATTTGGGAGGCTAATGCATTGAAATGGAGCAAATGAAAATGTATTAATTTCTAGAGAGGGAGAGCTACGTGAAGTTCAGACCAGGAGACCAGTAATTTATTTTACATTTGAAAAACAAGAGGGAGTGATTTACCAGACTGTACCCATCAGCCTTCTGGAGCTCATCGTCAGGGAGAGAAAAATTGATAGAGATGTTTTAGAAGAGTTGGCATCCCTGGAGACTATCTCTTGCATTTAATAAGGGAGGGAAAAAGCACCTTTTGCGCATCCAATAAAAGTTGAGCCTCTCATGAAGATTTATACCATATTACACTGAGAAATTCAATGTACAACGATCCCCTGGTGTGCACACAGCTCAGAGTAATTCTCCTTGACTATGTGATCAACTTAGATTCGATGTCAGGTCTGCTGTATTCAATATTGTACGCTTATACAGGGAAAAGAATATCTCCAGTTCATAAGGAAGTTGGTTCGTTATCTTAAGCTAGCCAAAGTTGCCATCCTAAGCAGGTTTGCTGCTAATTGAATCCCATAAACATAATTAATGCACGACGACAATATCTCAGAAAAGCAACGGTGGCTGCAGATTTAATACAGCTTTACATTATCAACATTTGATTTAATTTATATTAAAAAGTGTTGAGGAAAGGAATGGCTGTTGCCAATAGCCACAGAGAGAACAAAGTCAGTTGTGTATACCTAAACTAAGTGAAGAAATTATTTGCCAATCTTTTTTTTTAACCGACTCTCCTTGAATTGGATGATAGTAATTTGCTTTTGAAATTTCTATCGAAGGGGTAGATAATCTTGTAGATGGAAGGTAGTGCAGCTACTTAATAATGAGATAGCCAAGGGCTGTATCATGTCTTAATAACCTACCCTTAATTCAATAGTCAACTTTCTAACAGCCAAGAGAATTTTCTGGCTTCTCACACCTCCCCATCTCAGTTCTCCCACAAAGGCAACTTCACTTCCCACCCAAGAAGTTTCTTCAATTATGATGGAATAGTGGGGAATGGAAGGATTTATATTCCTTGCAGTCATCACTCAGAGAGAGTACTAATGACCAGATAACTGCAAGGAATATAAATCCTTCCATTCCATGCCATTCAGTCAGAAAAAGCTTCTTGGATGAGAAGTGAAACGTCTTCAAATAAAAACAAAGAAATCCAGTTGCCTCTTGAAAAAAAAAAAAAACACCTTTGGGACAACGATGACTTGGACGATGACGTAGAATCTCCATAGATATTCCCTCAGTTTCCAGGGGAAATGATAAGAAGAACTTATCTCCTGGGGCTTTTGAATTAAGTGACATCTAAGGAGTCTTCAGAGTGATGGAAAGCCATGTCCCAGAAGGCATGTCAACAGTAGCATCTTTCAAACGTGAAAAGTTCAAACATCCATCGAGAGAAATGTGTAAGAAATTCTCAGGCATCCTGAGAATAAAAAATAAAAACCAAAACTTGTCAGATAGATTACAACACAGCATTAAATAAAAGATTTGAGCAGGTGGCTTTCAATAAAAATTCAGGAATGTTCTTTGTTACGTCTTGTCATTGTCAAAAATTCAGCAGATATCCATGAGATAGTGTTGTGGTATGTTGCTCTTATTTGCTGCCTCTGGCTATGACTGTGCTGTTTATGCTGCTGTTTCACGCTTGGATGCAGTCTCTGGGCCCATAACCAGTTAGGAATTCTGTTATATAGTTGAGCAGTAAAGCACATGGTGACTATACCCTTCGTTTGCTCTGTATGGTGCTTTATATAAGCAGAATTTCTAACAGACAGATGTTTAACTTTGTGGTAATTCCTAAACCATGAAAAGCCTTTTGTGAGACAATCAACAAGGGATTTTGGTCGACTTAAAATTCCTTTATTGATATTTATGATGTCTCTTCTTATTACTGAACTGATGGACATCATTTGGAGGTCTTCTACTGCAATTCCCTGCTCAAGGCCGGAGACCTTATACCAATGGTGGCAAACCTTTTTTGGCTCCCGTTCCAATAATTGCGCATGCGCTCGTGCGCTTGCGCTCGCATGCCAGCACCCAGAAGGCAATGCGTGCGCTTTCCCACACCCCCTGCGCCTATGCATGCAATCCCTTCGCAGCATGCTGCACATCTGTGCATGCACGTGCGATCTCCTCACAGCGCCACACATCTATGCATGCGCACGTGATTCCCCTTGCCGCGCCTCTGCAGATGCACGCATGGTTCCCCTTGCCATGCACTGCACGCCTGCGCATGCGCATGTGATCCCTACACCACATGCCTCTGTGCATGCACACACAACCACTCCTGTGCGCCATCCATTTGTGCATGCGCACACAATTACTCCTGTGTGCCATCACTCCCACGCGCCATCCATTTGCACATGCGCACGTGATCCCTCCATGTTCTGTGCATTTCTGCACATGTGCCCGTGACCCCAGCGCACGCTGCATGTCTCTGTGCATGCGCACATGTGGAGTGGGGCTCTTCGGGGCGAGCTCTCACGTGCCGGGGAAAATGGTTCTGTGTGCCACTTCTGGCACGTGTGGCATAGGTTCGCCATCATGGCCTTACACCATCCCGGTCAAATGGTTGTCGAATCTCTTCTTAAAATCCTTCAGTGAAGGCTCACCCACAACTTCCGAAGGCAAGCCGTTCCACTGATTAATTGTCTCCCTCAGGATATTTCTCCTTAATTCTAGGTTGGATCTCTCTTGGATAATCTTCCACCCATTACTTCTTCTCCTGCCCTCTGTTGCTTTGGAGAATAAGGCCATCCCCTTTTCTTTGATTCCTCTTCGGCTGCCTTTGGGCAGGAGGTCCTACATTTTGGTAGCCATACCTCTTTCTCTGGTACTTCTGCATGTTAGAGAAAAAAAAAAGATCCAGTGATGATTTATGTTTTGGAAGGCTGTGTAATAGGATTTGACATTTCCCAGCTGAGGTGTGGCCCTTTTCCAACTCATGCTTCATTACATTTCTCTCCCTTGGAGAGGATGAAAGGAGTAAAAATAGCCAGGTTGTTTAAAATGTAAGAAGGCATAAATTAATTCTTACCAGATGGCCCATTCAATTGTCATCTTCATAAAAATTAGGGCTGACAAAACTTTTGTCCACCACAAAACCAAAATGAAAGCTAGAACATCATATACAACGAGAAGGCATTATATGATAAGCCATTTTATGCCTCTGTCCAGTTTCTCTTAGAAAAAAATATCTATTAACTAAATAAACAAAATAACATGGCTTGAAACGGATGTTTATACTTGTACTTGTGTATCAGATCTCACCTAGGTCTTCTTATATAGCTTGAGTGCATAAATAAAAAAATTGGCAGCTAAGAAATTTTGCAATTACCTTTTTCAGGTTCAGTCATAAGTTAGTTATCGTTAGTTCCATTTTTGCAATGTCATATCTCAGGATTTTAAAAATTAATTTCTGATTATATGCGTTGTGTGAAAATAGCTGATATTTCTGATAGTTATTTCAAAATCAGATAGGGTTTAACTAGCATGTATATATTTTGGGCACGTGCATTCAGTTGTTCTTACCAGACATTGGGTGATTGTGTACAGAACGTAGATTCCCCCTGCCCCAATGCCCACCCCCCTTTCTCTCTCACTCTGTGTGTTTGCATGTGTCACGTTCCCTGTTATGAGACATGATTAATGAGGTGAAATTTCCCCTTGGTGTTTCCAACCAGTCAATACGTAGATGGGCAGAAGTAGATGTTGAACAAAAAGACATTGAGAAATCCTTAAGCTGTTTACTATATTTGGAGTGCCCAAATAGGAGAGAAAATTGCTAGGTGTAAGGGAGTTAGTACTAGCCTGCCCAGATCTTTTGTCATCTCTGTTTTAATGTCTCAACCATTCTGCAGAATGCAGAAGTTCACATTATTTTCTCGAGCTTCAGATTGAGTACCTGATGATTAGATATGTCCTCCTAATGAACGGACTCAAAGGATTGCCTCAATTCTTTGCGATGTCAAGACAGTCTGGGGAATTCTGGGAGTTGGAATCGCAAGGGGTTAGGTGTTTCTTCAAAGGTAGCTTTGTTTTTCCTTGGAAGACATTTTGCTTCTCACCCAAGAGTCCTTTAGTTTTCTAGTTTTACTCATCTGAAAGTGCTATGCCAATATCAGTAGCCAAAAGTAGTTAAAATAACTACTTTGTGGACGAATTTCCATTGAACAAGTCTTGTCTAAGGATCAAGTCCTCAAATGTGCGTACATGTCATGATTTTGCCATGTTGGGTTCCTGTTGCAAACCCGTTCTTCACAAAATATTTGAGATTACCTCTGCCTATCAAAAACTTGGTTGACCTAGTTATGAAGTGTCAATTTCCCATGTAAGCTACTATAAATCCATTTGGGTGAGTTTGTTATTGAAATCAGTATTGTATATCTCCCTGTTAGCTTTGGAAACCCTATTTACTCAGAAGCTTCCAAGTTGCCACATCTTAGTGTCTGGGAATTTGGGAGGGGGGATTTCATGGAGTGGTGCACCTGCAGAGGAGTGGCTGAAGGAAGGTCTCCAGTTGGGATGGTGGTTGATTGGCCCATGTGATGGACTGGTGGGTGTAGGGGATGGGTGTTGAATTTTCTGTTGTGAAGGGAAAACTTAGAACTCTCCGATTCAGGTTTTCCCAGATGTGCCAGTATGACTTCTTTAATAAATTCTTATTTGAATGAATTTTGTTTCTGAGTGCTGAATGAAATGGGGAGTTTCATTGGAACGCTGACACTCACTTTGCCTATTCTCCAAACAGGCATCTTGAATTATTTCCTTTTCGGAAGACCAGGAACAAGTGACAGATACATCTTTGGATGGCCAAGGTGGTTAGAATTGATGGGAGCTGGAGTAGGGTTAATCCTCCACTTACAACTATTTGTTTAGTAACTGTTGGAAGTTACAATGGCACTGAAAAGAGGTGACTTACAGCCATTTTTCACACTTGTGACTGTTGCTGCATCCCAGTGGTCATGTGATCAAAATGCAGGTGCTTGGCAACTGACTCATATTTATGATGGTTGCAAATCCCAGGGTCAGATGATTCAAAGTCAATGGGAAAGCCAGGTTCACTTAACAATTGTGTTACTGTTCTGACCCAAACCCTTTTTCAATAAGACAAACATGAACCAAAGGGAACAGAAACCTTTTAATGATTCTTACGAATCCCCGGTTAAAAGCCTGCTGCAGACTAATTAACTTTGATAAGCAGAAGCCTAGCCAAAACTGCGAGGCTGCCAAGAATCACAGATAAGAAATATTTCACAACACAAGAGTCTTCCAATACCAAATTAAGATACTGTAATGTCCACAAAGACGTTTCAAAACGTCTTTGCTTCCTGCAAAGAACGTTCACTTCACAGCTGGCTTTTATCTTCTTGAAGGAGGGGCAGCCTTACTCCCGAGTTGCCCGTGCTGTTGCAGCTGCTCTTTCCTGTGAGCAATCCTGGGCACACATGCACTTGACACAGGCTCCTCGGGAACCACCGCATCGCTGCTGCCAGCCCCCACAATCTCTGAAGGCAGCAGTCCACTCCCTAATGGTCCTGGCCCCTCATCTGAGTCCTCGCTCTCCTCAGCCGTCTGCACCTGCTGCCGGCTAGCCACAACAGTTACTAATTTAACAGCTCCAGTGATTCACTTAATTATTGTGTCAAGAAAGATCATAAAATGGGACAAAAACCTATTTAACAAATGTCTCACATAGCAACAGAAATTTTGGGTTCAATTGTGGTCCTAAGTTGAGGACTACCTGTATAGCAATGGCTGGAGAGCTACATGGCACCCATCCTGGCCAAGATCAACTTTAAACAGCCTCTTCCTCCAGGTACCTCCTTGGTTTTTTGTGTGTGTGTGGTTCCTTTGCTAAAACTAGGCAAGTAGACAAAATTTGGAGAGTTGGTGATGGGTTCAATAAACGAGACATCTCAATAGCAAGCAATGATGTGAAGGAATCTCAGTCTGAGCAGGTCCGACTAGGTATTCTAATTTCGTTGTTTTTCTTTCTTTCTCTCTGTACATTAAGCAAGTTTCAGGAGCAATTGTGGAGAGCTGTCAGCTATAACGTAGCAGATGTTTAGCTCAAAGGAAAAGGATTTCTGTAATCTTCCAACAGATGCTTTCTTGATCAAAGAAGCTAAATTAGCCAGCAGGTCCTTCTGCTAAAGGTTTGAAATGGCCCTTGCCAAACACATCTGCTTTGGCCAACACACGTGGTTTTCACCCGCCTTGGTTTTTAAGTGAGCTCTTAAAGCCGAGTTCAAAAACCACAAGTGGTATATTAACACTATTGCCTGAAGAAGCAATGCAAATTTTCCTTTGGGGGAGGGGGAAATGAGTTTTGTGGGCCAATCCTTTTGAATTTTCCTTCTCCGGTTTATAGCTGATAATGAAGCCGTTAAATTTTAAACAGTCTGAAAAAGCAATGGAAGTCAAGTTATATGTTGGTGCAGTGTTATTGAACAGGTCTGTGCTTCCAAAACACAAGAATGTTGACTTACTACCACCATTATCAAAACCACAAATGAGTGACAAGCTTTTATGTTTTTCGTATCAAATCTAATTGCCCTGGGACTGAATAACTCTGAACTGACGCCAAAAATCAGCCTCTGTCTAACACAGGCCTTATAAAATCCCAGCCTCGGTTTTTCACTTTATTGTACTAAATGACTTGTTTAACATTAAGAAAGTGAAAAATCAGGAGGGTTGCATCCATATGGTCCTCCAAACTTGGAGCTGACTTCAAAGAAGACCTTGGGCTGTCAAAACTAAAATTATTGCTGACCTTAGATCGTAAAGAAAGGCAATAAAGTTAAAAACTGCTCTGAATTTGAGCAGATAGAGGGATTGCAGGATGCTGTCAATGAGAACTCATGAAAGTTGGAATGGAGATCTAGACAGATGTAGATTATGGATGTGGATGTGGATCGGCAGATAGATATTGGCACTTAAAAACTCAGCAGAAAATCACACCAGGTGCTCAAAATATGGTTGTTTCTTAAAGGTGTGCTTTATGCCATGAAAACTTACAGAGGTGAGCTTGATAGACAGACAGACAGAGTCAGAGCTGAAGAAGCTTCTTGGACGAGAAGTGAAATGTCTTCAAAGGAAAACAAAGAAAGTCCAGTTGCCTTTTGGAAACCATTTTTGGGACAACCATGACCTGGATGACTGGATGGATGGATGATAGATAGATAAATGATTGATAGATTATTGATGCATGATAGCTAGATACATGATAGCTAGCAAACTAGCTAGACAAAAGATAGATGATTGATAGAGATGAATGATAGAAGATAGATAGATAGATAGATAGATAGATAGATAGATAGATAGATAGACAGACAGACAGACAGACAGACAGACAGACAGACAGACAGACAGGGTAGATATGGTAGATAGATAAGGAGGATGGATGGATGGATGGATGGATGGATGGATGGATGGATAGATGGATGGACGGATGGACAGATGGACGGATGGACGGACGGATGGACAGACAGGCAGGCAGACAGACAGACAGACAGATATGGTAGATACGGTAGATAAATAAGGATGATGGATGGATGGACAGATAGATAGATAGATAGATAGATAGATAGATAGATAGATAGATAGACAGACAGACAGACAGACAGACAGACAGACAGATATGGTAGATGAGAATGATAGATAGACAGACAGATAGATATGGTACGTATGGTACATAGATAAGGATGATAGATAGATTACATATATAAGGATGATAGATAGATAGATAGATAGATAGATAGATAGATAGATAGATAGATAGATAGATAGATAGATAGATAGATTAGATAGATAGATAGACAGAAAGACAGACAGACAAGCAGACAGATAGACAAACATATGGTAGATAGATAAGGATGATGGATGGATAGATAGATAGAAAAATAGATAGATAGAGAGACAGATATGGTAGATATGGTAGATAGATAAGGAGGATGGATGGATGGATGGATGAATGGATGAATGGACGGACGGACGGATGGACAGACAGACAGACAGACAGATAGATATGGTAGATAGATGAGAATGATAGACAGATAGGCAGACAGACAGACAGACAGACAGATAGATATGGTAGATATGGTAGATATGGTACATAGATAAGGATGATAGATAGATTACATAGATAAGAATAATAGATAGAAAGATAGAGAGAGAGAGAGAGAGATAATTTAGATGAATGTATATGGCCTTCCCTAAAAGAAAGACATGATATTTGTATTATCAGGCACAAAGTAAGTTCTCTCGTCTTCTGGAGCTGCGGCCTACTTAGCCCAGAATCATGCTGCCATCTATAGGACAGAATTGGGCGACAGATGGATATAAATCCCATTAGCAGCGATTTGGCTGCCTCCTCTTTCTCCCAAGAACTCAAAGACAATGCAATGAAAACGGTCAGGGACACCCTAATGCTCCTTGCTCGCAGCCTTGCGACTGTCTCCGCTGGGAAATTTGTGTGGCTTCTTCAAGTCCGTCAAAGCCCACGACTTCAAGATTCAGGATGTCACGTTATGCCTGACAGAGGAGATTTTCAGTCATTCCTCATGCAGGTCTTCCTTGACCTAGGACGGCAATTGGGGCCAGAATTAAACAAGGCGGTTTGTTAAGCGAGTCGCATCTGATTCTACAAACCTTTTCGGCCATGCTTGTTATAGCGAATCGCTGCAGTTGTTTTAAGTGAATCTGGTTTCTCCCTTTGGTTTTGCTCATCAGATGTCAGCTGGGTAGCTGATCCTGGGAGGCTGCAACCCTCGTAAAGACATGCCGGTGGCCGAGCTCCCCAGTTTTGACCATGGGGATGCTGCGACAGACATAAGTGTGAGGACTAGTAAGTCACTTTGCTCAGCTTGTTGTGATTTCAAACCGACCCTAAGCAAATGATGGTAAGTCAAGGACCAGCTGGATTAAAATGTTTAATACTTGTTCTGATCCAGTTCCGCAAACACGATAAACCCTCTGAAGTGAACTAAAAGTTTTCTTTATTAGGAGCGCCAGTAGCAAAAAGTTTTTCTCTCACTGCAGGCTAGCAAGTGCAACTGGATGGAAGATGGATAGTTGTCTGTCACACCTATTCGTCTCCCCCCTCTGCATTTTATCCCCAGAACTAGGGTGGGGCTTCGCTAGCAGCGGTAGCTCTTCCATCCCAAGGACCGGCCCATAGATTTCCACTGCTCTCCTCACCCTTCTGTGCATCCGCGCGTCAGGCACTGGATCTAGCTGTTTCTCCTCTTCCTCATCAGCCACCTCCAAACTGGGGGCTGTTCATTCTCCATCTGAGGGTTGACGGATGGCCCAGACTCTGCCTCTCTCTCTCTCTCTCTCCCCCTCCCTCCCTTCCTCCCTCCCTCTCTTTCTCTCTCTTTCTGACAGCTGCATTCCTTCTTCCCCCTTGGATGCTCCCAGGTTGTCTTGATGCTGACCCTGACTCCCATGCCGCCTCCTCCTCCTCCTCCTCTGATTCAGCTGCTGGAGGGACCGGCAGCTAACAGATCACAACAATACCTACCCGTATCTTACAGTTGAGAGGCAGAACAATAGTACCACAATACCAGTGATGGGATTCAAACTTTTTTTTACTACCAGTTCATGGGTGTGGCTTGGTGGGCGTTGCAGGGGAAGGTTACTGCAAAACCTCCATTCCCTCCCCACCCCACTAACCTGCTTTCCAGCTCCGTTCTCCTGTGCAGGGCAACAAAGAAGACCCAGCCGATCAGCTGGGACTCAGGAGGCAGAGATTAGATGGGGGTGGGGCCAGTCAGAGGTGGTATTGGCCGGTTCTCCCAACTACTCAGAATTTCCGCTACCGGTTCTCCAGAACTGGTCAGAACCGGCTGAATATACCACCTCTGCACAATTACCTATTACAGGTATTGGGTAATGACAACACTAACTCTATATTTTGTCTGCTTGTTGATTGCAGCATTACAGCTGCTTCACAATTGTTCTGGATCCCTGATGGCAAAGATCTAATTCGGACACATTCCTTTCTCTTGCAAATACCGACATCCTTGCAACCCTTACTCCTGAACATATTGACAAAATATGTAACTTAAACGTTAAAACCTGAAGCCCAAAACGAAAACAACTGATATATATATACAGGTAGTCCTCGGCTTATGATCACAATTGAGGCCAATATTTCTGTTGGGTGAGTTTTGCCCCATTTCATGACGTTTCTTGCCATGGTTGTTAAGTGAATCACTGCAGTGAATAAGTGAGTAACTCAGTTGTTAAGCGAATCTGGCTTCCCCATTGACTTGGCTTGTCAGAAGGTTGCAGAAGGGGATCAGTGGTGGGATTCAAAATTTTTTTACTACCGGTCCTGTGGGCGTGGCTTGGTGGGTGTGGCTTGGTGAGAGTGGCAGGGGAAGGTTACTGCAAAATCTCCATTCCCTCCCCACTCCATTAACCTGTTTTCCAGCTCCGTTCTCCTGTGCAGGGCAACAAAAGAAGACCCAGCTGATCACCTGGGACTCAATGGGAGGCAGAGAATAGATGGGGTTGGTGGGGCCAGTCAGAGGTGGCATTTGCCAGTTCTTCAAACTACTCCAAATTTCCACTACCAGTTCTACAGAACTGATCAAAACTGACTGAATATACCACTGCTGCCCAGGATACTACGGCTATCACAAATAGGAGCCAGTTTAGTTTAGTCTATTGTCATTGCACCTCGTACAACGAAATCAAACACCATCTTCAGAGCACATCCTGACCATGAAAATAAACACAAAGACACATCCTTCACACTCCACACATTGAACCAAAAACTCCCAACACCGGACCAACACTGCACTATACAGCAGAATTCTAAAGAGCTACTGCCTTTTAGTTGTCGAATATCCGAATGTCACAGGACCATGGGGATGTTGCAAAGGTCATAACTGTGAAAAACGTTCATAAGTCATACTTTTTGTCAATGCTGCTGTAACTTTGAATGGTCACTAAATGAACTGTTGTAAGTCAAGGACTACCTGTAGAGCAATCGTTGCTGTAAAAGGGGATAAAAATAGAACACTGATTGGAACCTAGCAAATTGCACTGAGTGATGTATTTCAATGACTGGTCTGGGCATGATGAGTTGTGGACTCAAAGGACAGCTTCATTGTCGCTTTACTCAGCATACTGGCCTGCTGCTGTGATCTTTAATTTTTCTTCTGGAAGAAGGCCATTGATCAGTGTCATGCCCCATGCTGTTGGGCAAGACTAAGGAAGAAAGAGCTTCACAGATGCCAGGAAGGCATCCTTCCCCCCCACACTCCCCCCAAAAAAGTTTTTTATTTTTTAAAAAAAACACCATCTTTCAGTTATACAGTTTGTCGACTGGGTACATATACCTTGTGCACGTATTAATATTTGTATACATTTCTTACTAAGTTCACATTTATATTACAACCTATTCAACATTATATCTCATTATAACAATACCGTTTAATTTCTTACTTTATTTTCCAACCATTTAAAAAATAGATCCCAAATCGTATAATACTTCCTTTTCTTCTTGTTCTCTAACATTCTCTAACCAATGTTAACCTACTCATTTCTGCACATTCCAATATTTTCTTAATCGACTCCACCAGGAAGGCATCCTGAATGCTAATCTGGAGGAAATAAATATTTCCAAGTTCTGTGTATTCTGTTCTGATATATTTCTCAGCCTCTTGTAGAGAACTGAAGAAGTTTCTTGGATGAGAAGCAAAACATGTTCAAAGGAAGAAAAAAAAACCCAAGAAAGTCCAGTTGCCTTTTGGAAAAAAAAAAAAACATATTTGGGATAAACATGACCATCTCTGTTACAAGGCCGAAGAGCCAGCGCTGTCCGAAGATGTCTCTATGATCATGTGGCCGGCCTGACTAAATGCTGAAGGCGCACAGAAGATTGTAACCTTCCCACCAAAGTGGTCCCTATTTTTCTACTTGCATTTTTCACCGGCTTCTGAACTGCTAAGTTGGCAGAAGCTGGGACAAGTAACGGGAGCTCACTCCATTACGCGGCGCTAGGAATTCGAACCACCGACCTTTCTGATTGAGAAGCTCAGTGTCTTAGCCACTGAGCTACCACATCCCTTCACTAGACTAGATATACTCAATTCCTGCAACCGTTCTTCATACGTTTTAGCCTCCAGCCCCCTAATCATCCTTGTTGTTCTTATTTGCACTTTTTCCAGAGCCTCAACATCTTTTCATGTTGTGATGACCAAAATTGGATGCAGTATTCCCAGTGTGGCCTTACCAAAACTCTGTAAAGTGGTATTAATACTTCATAGGATCTTGATTCTACCCCTCTATTAATGCAGTCTAAGATTACATTGGCTTTTTTTTTTTTTTGACTACTGCCAAATCTGTTTTAATTAAAGCAGAGTTTTTGGGCTACTTTGAAACTATTGTTTTCCAAGTTTCTCCTCATTTGGACTATGTTCTCACTGAAGAAATCAGCTGTGAGGAGATCCCGTTTGTATCTCTGATTGTCTATGTCTGCGTTTTCATTCATTCCTTTCTCAACCTTCTCAAATCCATAACAATATTCAAGAAAATCAATGAGAGAACAATCTAGAGCCAAGGAGAAATTTCTTGACAGTTAGAATAATTAATCAGTGGAACAACCTACCTCCAGAAGTTGTGGGTGCTCCAACACTGGAAGTTTTAAAGAAGAGATTGGACAACCATTTGTCTGAAATGATATAAGATTCCCTAGTTGGACTAGAAGACCTCCAAGGTCCCTTCCAACTCTTATTCTGTTAAAAGCAAATGGAGAAGATCCATTTGACAATGGGTCAACTCTTGTGCTGTGCACAGGACCCTTTAAGTGAGTGGATTTATAAGGAACAGGTTGCATCTGATATTCCCCTTGGAATTCAATCAAAACTTGAGAAGTCACCAAGCAATTGATCATGGGAAATACGACTGTATAGTGAAACACACAAATCCATGCATGTTCAACCTTTAAGGTGAGTAAAAACAACAACCCTATATTCCACTCTTGAGAATAACACTGAAAGTGTCATAGTCTTTGGAGAAGTGATTGAAAGCAACTTCTTTTCCAGTTCTTGAATCAAAATGATCTCATTCCATGGGAAACTTGAATGGAAAGTGGTGCTATGGCTCTTGTTTTGATTGACTGTTATGAAAGCCATTGGAATGAATCTACCCTACGTTTAAAATGATAAATACCAAACATTTTAATTTTGTTCATATCCATCAATGTAAATGAAGCAGACGTATTTGGTATTTTATTTTGAACTGACATCTGCTTAGTAGCACACTTCCCTTCTGGCTTTGTAAAATCCTTTTTGACATTGCTGGCTGACAGTCGGAGGCAAAATTCCATTTTACATTGGATAATGCTCAAATGGGAAAGGAAAGAAATCACAGGGTTTTCATTAGAGATTGTATTGCGTCCTCCTTCAACCTGTCACTCTCCAGATTTTTCTCATTGGAGGTGGCCAGTTTAGAGACAGCAATCTGATGTACCTTTGCAAAAGAACAAATGCTACATTTTAGTGATTGTTTCTCCTTTGGTAGTAGCATAAAAGCAGGAAATAGGGCTAGCGATCTGTAGGAAAGATTCTAGACAATAACTGCATAGTAGCTACATAATTTAAAATCCCTAAAGTGCTATACAACGATAACAGGTTGAGCACTGAATATAAGGAAATTAAAAGGGCTACACTCTTGCGTTCTCCAAAATAGATAAGAATGATAATAGGAATGAGGGTATGGGCCTTCTCCTTGGGGGCACCCTCCCTCTGGAACAAATTTCCCCCGGAGATGAGGACCATCCCTGACCTTTTGGCCTTCCGGCGCACGTTGAAAACATACTTATTTCATCAAGCCGGTCTGGCCTAGGGTTTTATAGGGTTTAATTTGGTTTTAATGGGTTTTAATCTTTTATACTCTTGATTGAGTTTTATTTTGAGCCACTATATTTAATCTTTTTAGTTGTTTTTTAAATATTGTATTTGTATTATTTTTTTAATTTTGGACTGTACACCGCCCCGAGTCCTGGTAGGGAGAGGGGTGGTATAGAAAACTAATAATAATAATAAAAAAAAACCTGAAGAATTTGGATAGGGTAGGTACAACTTGGTGCAGAAGCTGGCTTAGGGTAGAGCTGGCCTTTGAGCAATGCTCATCTTGATTGATCTGTGTAATCCCCAACAGAGACTAGTCCAAGAATCTCATAAGCATTTAATGTTAATTTTTTTTTTTTTTGAGCCCCACAATACCAAGCCAGCTGTTATAGCCTAGCAGCTAAGAAACTAAGCTGAGAACTTCCTGGCTCAAATTTTGCTTCTCAGCAGGTAGCTGTAAGCAGACTGCTCTCTTTTTCAGCCTCCGTTCCTCCTATGTGCAAAATAAGGAATAATAACGTTGTCCTACAAAGTTAAGCTTGCTGTTAGATAATACGAGTGAAGTGGCTTCTCTCTTACAAGCAGGTGAGGCATTCTTTTTAATCAAAGAGGTTGCTGAATTGGAAGGTACAAACATTGTCTGATAACAGAAAAGACAGATTTTTAATCTTCCACTCTTGATTATTACAGATTGTTCGTTTCAAATAACAGAATTGTTGGTCCATGCCAGCAACGTATACTAGTGGAGAAAAGGCAAAAGATGTGATCAAAACCAAATGTCATTACTAAAGGAGAATATTTGTAGCTCGGGGTTGATGTGAGGGATCCTTGGTGCTCTCTAAGTTTGGTTATTTTCTCACAGATGTTTCATTACCCAAACTAGCACTGATAATCATCCCAAAGGTGCTTTTTCAAAAGGCAACTGGACTTTATAGTTTTTCTTTGAAGGCGTTTTGCTTCTCATCCAAGAAGGTTCTTCAGCTCTGACTGGATGTTGGGGAAAGGAAGGATTCATATTCCTTGCAGACAGCTGGTCATTTGCATTCTTTTAGAGAGTCATTGAGGCCACCTGGAGATTTATCTGTGACGTCAGGGTCACCTGAGTAGTGGAAATGGGTGTGGAGCCTTCTTGGAACTGCCGAAAGGACTGTGTTGTAGACTGGAGATAGATGATGTTGTATCCCTCCCCCTCTGCTGAGGGAGGTCTGTTCAATTTTGACATAGATGGCCTCTTTGACCCCTCTTTCAAACCAGCAGCCCTCTCTGTCCAAAATGTGGAATTTGCTATTTTCAAAAGAGTGGCCTTTGTTTTGTAAATGATGGATTGCTGAATCCTGTCCTGATGGATCCTTCCTAATCCAAATACTTCTATTCCCCGCCATCCAGCCAGAGCTGAAGAAGCTTCCTGGATGAGAAGCAAAATGTCTTCAAAGAAAAACCAGAAAGTCCCGTTGCATCTAGAAAAAGCACCTTTGGGACAACCAGGACCTGGATGACTGAGAATCTCCATAGACACTTAGGACTACTTAGTTTAGGTAATGAAATATCTGCAAGAAAACAACCCAGCTCAGAGAGCACGAAGGACACCTTGAAATGTCACTTCCAGCGTATGGAGACATTTATAGATATAAAAAACCACCAAAGTCAGTTTTCTTTCCCCCTGAGTTGATCTCCTATGTTCTTCCATCCTTCTCTCATTTTAGTAGGCCTTCTATCCAATTTAATTTTAATTGCAAAAATTAGCCAAAACTTAGCCAAGAAAAAGAATCTAGACATCACAGACAAAAGCTGGAAGCTCTAGGCAAAAGCATTTAAGCTTTAGAACAACGTTTCCTAATCTTGGCCACTTCAAGGTAGGTGATGTTCAACTTCCAGAATCCATGGCCAGGCTGGTTGTAGAATTCTGAGATTTGAAGTTCACACACCTTGAAATTGGCACAGTTGAGAAATGGCACCCGAATCTACTTCAGAAATCATTTGATGGGCTTCAAATAGAAGAAGAAGAAGAAGAAGAAGAAGAAGAAGAGGAAGAGGAAGAGGAAGAAGAAGAAGAAGAAGAAGAAGAAGAAGAAGAAGAAGAAGAAGAAGAAGAAGAAGAAGAAGAAGAAGAAGAAGAAGAAGAAGAAGAAGAAGAAGAAGAGGAAGAAGAAGAAGAAGAAGAGGAAGAAGAAGAAGAAGTCTATTCAGTCATGTCCGACTCTTGATGATTCTATGGACCAGGTCTCTCCACATCTTCCAATCTTGCACGACTTCTTTGAGTTTTTCTATGCTCTGGCTGGTGTCAGCTTTGATGGTATCCAGCCACCATCGTCTTCCTCGGTGGCCTGGTTTCCTTTTACTGCTAACACTTCCAAACAGAATTGCTTTAAGTAAGCGAGACACAGTTTCGTGATTTTGCCTTCTAGTGACATCTCTGCTGTTACGTGCTCCAGCTTGTTAGTTCCCTTTGCTGTCCGAGGAATATGCAGGAAACTTCTCCATCACCTCAGCTCAAAGGAGTCCATTCCTTTCCTGTTTGGTTATCTACAGTCCAGCTTCCACAACCACAAGTAGCTATGTAAGCAATGCAACAGAACAGACTAACCTATGTTTGGTTGCTAGGCAAGGGCGGGCTTCAAAAATTTCAGCAACCGGTTCTCTGCCTGGTTGCTGGGTGGGTGTGGTCATGGTGGGTGTGGCCTACTTGGCCTCCTGCACCACAGCAGGAGGTCCCATTTTTCATCCTCCTCAGACTCCGGAGGCTTTCCTTGAGCCTCCCGGAGAGTGAAAATAGCCTCCCCCCAGAGGAATAGCTCCAGAGGCCCTCCTGAGGCCAAAAACGGGCCCATTTCCAGCCTTCCGGAGTCTCTGGGAGACTCTGTTTTTTGCCCTCCCTGAGGTTCTGCACAGGCCCTGCACTTACCTCGCATCCAAAACAGGCCACGTGGAGACTCCTCGAAGGGGTGGGGTGGAGTGGGTGGAGCCAGCCAGGGATGGGATTTGCTGGTTCGCCGAACCGGCCGTAACATTAGCTACAGGTTCACCAGGCAAACCCATAGTAGGCCTCCCCTGTTGCTAGGCCTGATACCTTGCTTTGTATTTTACCTTGCTTGGATAGATAGGCAGTGGTTAATAAGAATTACCTGAAGGGGCTAAGATAGAAAAACCATGCCACCATCAGTCATACTGCAAGGACTCACCTGGCCTGGGCGATCCAACATGCAAACATTTTAAGTGTCAATCCTAATTACAAGAACACGAAGCGACGCCACCAAACAGCTGAACGTCTCTTCCAAAACTCAAAGCTATGAATACAAATGAGATCTGTGCTGTTTAATCAGCATACCGCCAACATTGGCACCCTTGCAAAACAATATTTGGAGACTAAAATTTGTTCAGGAATTTAGAAACAAAAACAAAAAACAACAACCCTCCACCATTAACAACAATAACAACCCCATGTTGTTGTTACAGCTTTTCTTTTGCCAAACGACAATCCAGACTTATACCAATACATTTGACATTTCTTTGCCACTCTGAAGAAAAGAATGCAAAATGAGACCATGTTTTAAAACAACGGGGAAGCTTCCAGTGCTACAATTAACTGCTAGCATATGCCACTGCTTCTGAGAGGATTTTTTAATCCCTTTAAACATTAATGTAGTATTTTTTTTTTTTGCTTCTGTTGCAATACGGTAGCCATCTGTATTGGGATCTGATAGGAACCAGGAAGATGGATCAGAGGGAGGGAGGCTGAAACAAGGAGTGTCAACAGAATAACAGAAGAGTAGAGTTGGAAGGACCTTGGAGGTCTTCTAGTCCAACCCCCAGCACAGGCAGGAAACATATCATTTCAGATAAATGATTGCCCAATCTTTCCTTAAAAACCTCTAGTGTTGGAGCAACCACAACTTCTAGAGGCAAGTTGTTCCACTTATTAATTGTTCTAACAGTCAGGAAATTTCTCCTTAGTTCTAGGTTGGTTCTCTCTTTGATTAATTTCCATCCATTGTCTCTAGAAAGAGTGCAGAGAAGAGCAACCAGGATGGTGAGGGGACTGGAGGATAAAACATGCGATGAACGGTTGCAGGAACTGGGCATGGCTAGTCTGGGGAAGAGAAGGACCAGGGGAAACATGATAGCAGTCTTCCAATATTTGAGGGGCTGCCACAGAGAAGAGGGGGTCAGGCTATTTTCCAAAGCCCCTGAAGGCGAGACAAGGAATAATGGATGGAAACTGATCAAGGAACGACTCAACCTGGAAATAAGGAGAAATTTTCTGACAGCGAGAACAATCAACCCATGGAACAGGAGTTGCCTTCAGAAGTTGTGGAAGTTTCATCCCTGGAAGCTTTCAAGAAGGGACTGGACTGCCATCTGTCAGAAATGTTGTAGGGTTTCCTGCTTGAACTAGAAAAACTACCGTATAAGGCCCCTTGCAACTCTATTAATCTGTTAAATATCTAAGGAGCTGCCACAAAGAAGAGGGGGTCAGCCTGTTTTCCAAAGCACTGGAAGACAGGAAACAATGGATGGAAATTAATCAAAGAGAGAACAAACCTAGAAAGGAGAAATTTTCTGATTGTTAGAACCCCTCAAATATTAGAAGACTGCTATTATGTCTCCCCTGGACCTTCTCTTCACTAGACTAGCCAAACCCAGTTCCTGCAACCGTTCTTGATATGTTTTAGCCTTCAGTCCCCTAATCATCCTGGTTGCTCTTCTCTGCACTTTTTCTAGAGCCTCAACATCTTTTTTACAGTGGTGACCAAAACTGGATGCAGGATTCTAGGTATTGTCATACTAAGGCTTTATAGAGTGGCATTAGTAGTACCTCCCTTGATCTTGATTGTATCCCTCTGTTAATGCAACTTAGGATTGCCTTGGCAAGTGGAAACCCAGGGAAATGTTTCTTCCTCCAGCTCTGTGCTAGAGAGGGGGGGGGGAAATATGTCTAGTCTGTTTTTGACATTAAATCAAATCTCGGCCTATAAAGGAATTCCTTCCGCAAACCAATTATTGTTGTCAAATAAAAGCAGACACAATGATTGGCAAGACACCAAATTTTATATATCTTTCATTTCTGCATCTTCAGTCTTGACCTTCCTTCGGCTGCAAAGATCGACAGAAATGTTTAAGGGCTCAGCATCTGTGCTTTTTAGAGGTTGAAAAAAGAAATGCCAGAGAGGGCATTTTGGGCTGACAATCTGCTTGTCAGGACACAAAAGTCTTTCGTTGAAAGGGAACATGCAACGCAACGAAAAATGGCTTTGCGTAGACTGTAGCGATTGATCGCCTTTTAAAAACAGCTGTTGGCTACATTAATCTGAAAATGAGTAACCAACCCTTCGTACATGGAATCATTTGGAAACCATACGTCACTTTTTTCAATGCTGTTGGAACTTGGAACAGTCACTAAACGAACTGTTATCAGTAAAAACTACCTATACTCTTTTTGTTTAAAAAAATATGTTTTCAGAAAAATCTTAATTAATTAAATGTAAATATGATATCATTCTAATTTGCACAACTGTCTTATTAAATATTCCTGTTATGTGCATTGGGTGAATGTGGATTTTGCTTGATGAAGCAGGACATATCTATATATCTATCTCTATTTCTAACTATCATCTATCTCTCTATCACTCTCTAACTCTTTCTATATATCTCTATCTATCATCTATCTATCTATCTATCTATCTATCTATCTATCTATCTATCTATCTATCTATCTATCTATCTATCTATCTATCTATCTATCTCTATCTCTATCTATCTATCTATCTATCTATCTATCTATCTATCTATCTATCTATCTATCTATCTATCTATCTGTCTGTCTGTCTCTACTTACCTACCTACCTACCTACCTACCTAAATAGACTCAACTGATTAAAACAGTAAGTATTTTGCACTGGCTCAAGTTGTTGGTGATAGAGTCATCTGTCATGTCCTCCTTTATCCCTTGTTTCTTCCCAATATTTCTATTTTTCATGTGGATGCCCCATCACTGGGGATAGAAGAGACTGGACAGCCACTTGCCTGGAATGGTATAGGGCAGGGGTCCCCAAACCCCTCCGGGCCACGGCCTGTTCAAAACTGGACCACGGGAGAGATGGGCAAGCACCCTCGTATGAAGTTTCACTTGCACGAGTGGAGCGTGCTAGCACTCACACCCGAAGCTCCCTTTGCAAGAATGGAGCTTTGTGTGTGAGTGCCAGCGTTCTGTGCTTGGCGTGCATATGGGTGCCTCCAACTCACTCCTCCCTGCTCTGGGCTGGGCTGGGCTGCCAAATTGGAAAGGTTGGGGACTGCTGGTATTGAGTATGGGGCTGGACTAGAAGATCTCCACCATCCCTTTCAACTTCTCAATTGTGGTTTAATGTACAAAGTGACTCCATTCGTCCTTTCCGAACAATAATACCACCTCCCTAACCTTTATGGATGGCTTCTGCTCACTTGTTTGCTCTCCCAGAATAGCACTGGGGTGGACAATTCACAACATACTTGCTAGATTGTCACCAGAGATAACAAAAGCGTCCATTGAAAGCCAGGGCATTGGATCCGAAACATTGTGCAGGTTTCCTCTCAGGAGAGAGATTAAATCATTTCAGGTGCAACAGCTCCGAAGATGTTGTGAAATTTCTGTAAATAGAAAGGTGCTAAATAAAGGATTTCGAGCAATATGTTCTACGGGCTGGAATTCTCCAGAGGAAACAGAAGGAATACAGAATTTCTGCTAAAGTCATTAACCGGCACCAATCGTTCCAAACGCCTCTTTCCAAATGAATCACTTCCTTCTCTCGATCATGCTCAATGTCCAATCTTGTTTTCTCACAGAAAAAAAAAGTAAAATAAAGTAAACTTGTGGCCTTGTCGTACAAGAAAACGGAATATTATGTTATTTCTGGTTTCAGAGAAGAGCTTTTTCGTTAGTTGCACATTCCAATTTTAGAATTGAATTCTGGAACTCACCTGGGGTAAAAGATTTGCAGGAATGAAAAAACAAATTTGCTTTTGGCAGGGAAGGCTAATCCCATTTGGGGTTTTCTATTAAGGCGAAGCAGCAGAGTCTAACTCACTCTTTGTTCTGACCCAAACCCTTGTCCAATAAAACAAACACGAACCAAAGGGAACAGAAACCTTTTAATGATTCTTATGAAACCCCGTTAAAAGGCTGCTGCAAATTAATTAACTTTGATAAGCACGAGGTTGGCCAAAACTGTGCGAGTCTGTCAATAACAGACAAGAAATAATTTGCAAAATAAAAGTCTTCATATACAAACTCAGGATACTGGAATGTCCACATGGCTGGGGTTTCAAAACGTCTTTGCCTTCTGCAAAGTATGTTCGTTTCACAGCTGGCTTTTATCTTCTTGAAGGAGGGGCCATTACCTTGCAGCCTTACTCCCGAGTCACTCATGCTGCTGCAGCTGCTCTTTCCTACGAGCAACCCTGCGCGCACACACAGTTGGCACAGGCTCCTTGGGAACCTCCTCATGGCTGCTGCCAGCCCCCACAATCTCTGAAGGCAGCCGTCGACTCCCTAATGGTCTTGGCCCCTCATCTGAGTCCTGGCTCTCCTCAGCCATCCGTACCTGCTGCCGGCTAACCACAACACTCTTGTAATAAGAATTTCAGTAAGAAGTTTGCCCTTTCGGTCTCCTGCAAGGATATTTGAACGTTGCAGCCAATATAATAAGACCAAGAAGGAGCACAGTTTTATTTCCCCCAAACTCTTTTGAGCTTTGCATACCTGGGAGTATCCCATACCACACAAGGCGTATACAAAAAGGAAAGGTTCAAAGAACATGAGGCAGACCTAGAAGAAGATGGAGAGATAGTGTCAAAGATACACAATAGCATCAAATAACAACTGTTGAGGCTGCCAGAAGAGCAAAAGCCAGAATTTGTATCTCCCTCAACACCCAAAGGTGGGGGAGGGGGGGAAGAGGAGGAGGAAAATCGGGAGAAGGAGAATCAGAAGAAGAAGAAGAAGAAGAATCAGGGGAGGAGAAGAAGAGGAGGAAGAGGAGGAGGAGGAAGAAAAGAAGAAAAGAAGAGGAGGAGAGGGGAATGGAGGAGATTTGGAGTTTAAAATGGCATTTCATTGGCCATCAAAATTTCATGTAAGGCAAAATTCAAGTAAAGCCAATGCACTTCATTTGGATGAGTAAAGTACAAGGGAGAGCTCTCATCTCTACCTTTGGAAGGGAAACGGCTGAGTAACCATGGATAAAAGTGCAACCGGACAAAGAGAGCAATATAGAATGTGTTGCTTTGGCTCCCATCTTCTCCTGCTGTAGAAGAACCAGACCTTCCTTCCTTCCTTCCTTCCTTCCTTCCTTCCTTCCTTCCTTCCTTCCTTCCTTCCTTCCTTCCTTCCTTCCTCCCTCCCTTCCCATTCAGGACCAAGCCTATTTCTAATTAGCACAGCTGAAGAGGTTAAAGCCAGTTGTGTTCACAGAAAGAAAGACCCAGTTGGCTATTTAAACACAGAACAGCAACCTCAAGCTACTTATCAGTTGACTTTTTAGGTTATTCCATAAAGCAACAGTCCCAGCAGGAAAGCTTCATTTTATCTCTATTACTTACCTTAGACCTAAGCCATTTGTTAAGTAAAACCTCCATTCCGCTTTCCTCATAAAAATTCCCAGGTGATGAGAGATGCCATAAGGCCCAGCTGAGATGACCGTCTGGATACAATGTTAGAATTGAAGTAAAACGGAAACATTGCCTTCCTTTTTTTAATTAAAGAATTCACTTATATGCCTACTCTTTGTCTAGACTCTGGGAGTTCTAGACTCTTTAGCTACAAAACCAACTGGAAGAAGTCCCTTTCTTCCAGCCCAAGAAGAAGGCTAACGAGAAACCACTTCAAAAATATTGCTGAGGAAACTGCAGGAAACAGTTGTTCCATAAACACACACACACACACAGGGAGAGGGGGAAAAGGAGAGGGAGAGGGAGAGAGGGAGAGGGAGAAGGAGGGAAAGAGGGAGAGGGAGGGAAAGAGGGAGAGGGAGAGGGAGGGAGGAAAAGAGGGAGGGAGAGAGGGAGAGGAAAAGGGAGAGGGAGGGAAAGAGAGAGATGGAGAGGGAGAGAGAGGGGGGGGGAGAGAGAGGGAGAGGGAGAGGAAAGGGAGAGGGAGGGAAAGAGGGAGAGGGAGGGAAAGGGAGAGGGAAAAGGAGGGAAAGAGGGAGAGGGAAGGAAAGAGGGAGAGGAAGGGAGAGAGAGGGAGGGAGGGAGAGGGAGGGAAAGAGAGAGGGGGGAGAGAAAGGGAGGGAGAGAGAGAGGGACAAAGGGAGAGGGAGAGGGAGAAATGGAGGGAAAGAAGGAGAGGGAGAGGGAAAGGGAGGGAAAGAGGGAGAGGGAGAGAGAGGGAGCAAAAGAGGGAGGGAGAGAGGGAGAGGAAAAGGGAGAGGGAGGGAAAGAGAGAGATGGAGAGGGAGAGAGAGAGTGGGAGAGAGAGAGGGAGAGGGAGAGGAAAGGGAGAGGGAGGGAAAGAGGGAGAGAGGGAGAGGGAGAAGGAGGGAAAGAGGGAGAGGGAGGGTAAGAGGGAGAGGGAGGGAAAGAGGGAGAGGGAAAAGGAGGAAAAGAGGGAGAGGAAGAGAGAGGGAGAGGGAGGGAGAGGAAAGGGAGAGGGAGGGAAAGAGAGAGGGGGGAGAGAAAGGGAGGGAGAGAGAGAGGGACAAAGGGAGAGGGAGAGAGAGAAATGGAGGGAAAGAAGGAGAGGGAAAGGGAGGGAGAGGGAAAGGGAGAGGGAGAGAGGGAGGGAGAGAGAGCGGGAAAGAGATGCAAACACACATATCCACTACACCCAGCACTGGAAAAGAAGCATAGTAGTGGGAGAATACCTTCAGAAAGGATGATTTAAGAGGTTCTATCCATTGGTGGTATTCTATCGGTTCGGCCCGATTCGGCCGAGCTAGTAGCATCGATGAGCAGTGGAGACCGAACCGGTTCTCTCCGATGTTGGGCCCACCTGCCCACTTGGGCTCCCATACGAACCTTTATGTCCTGCTTTTGAAGTGCAGCTGCTTTGCACGGCATAGCAGATTCCTATGCAGGAGCTGCTGAAGCAACAGGCAGAGTGCAGGATTGCCAGAGGCGAGTTGGAAAGCCTCTGCACCTGCGCAAAGTGCGCATTTAGGGCACATGCACACGCCAAGTGCGTCCACCAAGCCACGCCCACCAAACCGGTGGTAAAATAAATTTGAAATGCACCAGTGGTTCCACCGATATTATCAGTCCACAGTTTCTTCCAATCTTGCTTTAGTTTGGCAAGATTCTGTCTATAGGTAAGGAATAATAAAGAAATTTGCTTGGTAGGAAGAAGTTCTGGTGGCGGAGTGGTTAGACTGCAGTATTGCAGGTTAACTCTGCCCACAGCCTGAAATTTGAACCTGACGGGCTCAAGGTTGACTTAGCCTTCCATCCAGATCAGTAAAATGAGGATCCAGATTGCTGGGGGCAATACGCTGACTCTGTAAACTGCCCATAGAGTGCAGTAAAGTACTGTGAAGCGGTATATAAGTCCAAGTGCTATTGGTAGCTCTAGTGCTATTTTGAAGTCTGACAAGATAGAATCAGTTACTCTGGTTTCATTTCAGACCATATAAACCTTTCGCTCTAATATGTTTCTTTAACACTTTTAGTAGGAATGAAGTCTTGCTCTCAGTAAATCCTAAGTATCTTGAATAAAAATGAATTGATGGATAAATTCTACTCCATTAGTAATTTCATAGATGATAGAAGTAATTTCATAGAACACTTTAGGCAAGAAAAAGCATTGTTCCACGCTAGTGTGTGAATATTTGAGTAAGCAATTTAACAAGAGCCTATTTTGGTTCAATAAATCAAGAGGCATTTTAAAATGAGATCCAGTACTATCAGAGAGAAAGCAAAAGGAAACTTAGTAAGAATACCATACAATGTGTTTCAGTTTTCAGATGTATAAATAAAGAAAGGAAAGAAGGGGAATAAAGGGAAAAAAATCAGTACCAATGAAAGGAGAAATTTATGCAGTTCACAATCTAAAACTTGACTTTGGTGATAAGAAATCTGCTATTAATGAAACCTTGGGAAATAATTGCTTCACTAGCCAAAGAAGTATTGCTGTCTTCTTTTTAATTTGATGTCAGCATCCTTCCTGTTAATGTTTCACAACAAAATCTAAAGGCCTAATTTGTTTTCGTTAATATAATATTTTTTTTTAAAAAGATCCCTAGGGACAAGAAGGATTTTTAAAAACCACGAAACCAAGGCAAAGAAAATATTTGGAGGGGAAACACAAATCTAGAGTAAAAATACCTAGAGATTTATGCTGAGCATTTCAAAAATAAATCTCTGCATCAGATTTATTTGTCTTTAGAAATATTTCTGAAGGCTATGGGAAAGTTCAAGAATTTGATAGGAGAAATGGTGGTTTCTTCTCTGAATGAATCAGCTAGTTCTAGGCCGCAATGCCTTTTCACTGGAAAATTTGCAAATATCCTAAAAGCTGTCTCTTGTTCCAGAATCATCCAGGACCATTTTGAAATAAAGATAAAGGTTTAAATTTCCGCCTGGTCAATTGTGTCCAACTCTGGAGCAGAATGCTCATCTCCATTTCTTAGTTGAGGGAGCCAGCATTGTCTAAAGACATTTCGGAAATCATATGACCTGCATGACTATACACCAAGGTGCACAGAGCATGGTTACCTTCTCACCAAAGTGGTGCCTATTTATCTACTCGCATTTGCATACTTTTGAATTGCTAGGCGGGCAGGAGCAGGGCAAGTAACAGGAGCTCATCCTGTCACATGGCACTCAGGGTCTCGAATCCGGGCTGTCAGCTTTCGAGATGACACACTCAAGTTCTTTAACCGTTGAGCCATTGCACCCTTCCCCCATTTTGAAATAGGCTATCCTTAACCGATTCCCTCCTTCCTTGGAATCCAGACTACATTCACTGCAGTCCTTTCTAATTGTCCATGTCCTCCTTTTCCTGTTCAACTATCTGATAACTCTATTCTATTCCTCTTATTCTAAGGATGAGTATTCAAAGGCATCATGGCAACTTCTTCTCCAACCCTCCGATTTTCAAATTCACCTTCAATTCTGGGTGTATTTGCCCTTCTCACACTCTTGCTTCACCTCCCTCATGTGTTGTCAACTTCTAGTTCTCTTGGTCCATTCTCTTTTTAGAAGCTAATCCTTTTTTCCTTTTGACCATCCAGTTCTGAATAGGGACTCAAAGTTTTTCTATGACACACAGCATTCAGCTGATTTATTTATTTCTGTCTCGCCTTTATTATTTTTATAAACAACTCAAGGCAGCCAATGTACCCAACACACTTCCCCTTCCTTCTATTTTCCCCTCAACAACTACCCTGTGAAGTGAGTTGTGCTGAGAAACAGGGACTGGTCCAAAGTCAGCAAGCTGGTTTTCATGCCTAAAGACAAGACTAGAATTCACTGGCTCCTGGTGATTGGCTGAAAGTCACCAACTGTTTTTTTTTTTTTTTAAAGAATAGAATAGAATTCTTTATTGGCCAAGTGTGATTGAACACACAAGGAATTTGTCTTGGTGCAAATGCTTTCAGTGTACATAAAAGAAAAGATACATTCATCAAGAGTTAAGAATCATCAGGTACAACACTTAATGTTAGTCATAGGGTACAATAAGCAATCAAATCATACTAGGAAACAGTCAATATAAATCGTAAGGATACAAGTGACAAAGTTACAGTCATACAGTCATCAGTGGGAGGGGATCGGTGATAGGAAAGATGAGAAGATTAATAGTAATAGTAATGCAGACTTTGTAAATAGTTGGACAGTGTTGAGGGAATTATTTGTTTAGCAGAGTGATGGCGTTTGGGAAAAAACTGTCCTTGTGTCTAGTTGTTCTGGTGTACAGTGCTCTGTAGTGTCGTTTTGAGGGTAGGAATTGAAACAGTTTATGTCCAGGATGGGAGGAGTCTGTAAATATTTTCACAGCCCTCCTTTTGACTTTTTAACAGGTCCTTGATGGAAGGCAGGTTGGAAGTAATTGTTTTTTCTGTGATCCTAATTACTCTCTGAAATCTGTGTCTATCCTGCTGGATTGCAGAACCAAACCAGACTGTTATAGAGGTGCAGATGACAGACTCAATCATTCCTCTGTAGAACTGCATCAGCAGCTCCTTGGGCAGTTTGAGCTTTCTGAGTTGGTACAGAAAGAACATTCTTTGTTGTGCTTTTTTGATGACATTTTTGATGTTAGGTGTCCATTTTAGGTCTTGTGTTATGATAGAACCTAGAAATTTGGAGGTCTCTTCTGTTGATACTGTATTGTAAGAGGTGGTAGTATGGGAGGGTTTCTTCTAAAGTCTACCACCATTTCTACAGTTTTGAGTGTGTTCAGTTCCAGATTGTTCCAGTCACACCACAAGGCAAGTTTCTATCTGTATGTGGAACCTCCTATCTGTATGTGGAAGCTTAGGGCAGGATTGGAACTCACCGGCTCCTGGTGATTGGTCCAAAGTCACCCAGTTGACTTTCATGCCTAAGGCAAGACAAGAACTTGTCCTAATGCAGGACTGGAACTCACAATTTCTGGCTTTCTAATCAGGTGCCTTATCACTAGACCAAACTGGCTCTCCAGTTTGTTATTAATATTGCTAATGCTCTCAGGGGGAAACTGACCGAATGCTAAATGCCAGCTTGACCATTATAACACTATTTATGGACAGTGTGTTGTGTCATAAGTAATATCAAATCTTCAAGCTTAGGTTAATTGATGGTTTGATGCCTTTCTCTGAAAGATTAACCTGATAGATAAGTATATTTAAGAGATTCTAATGTGCACATTGAAGTGGAGTTACAATGATGCAGCGAGCAATTCTTACTGAATCAGCAGTTTCTCGGATATAAATATAATTTTCAGAATGGAATCTGGCCAGGATACTCAAGGACAAAAAAGAAATAAAAATGGCTATTTTTTTTATCAGTGCTGCCTGAAGCAATTCAGGAATAATTATATATAATATCAAATTATTCAATTATGCAGTAAAGATGGCTTTCTTCCCCAATTATGCTTTTGAACATAAAAATGCTAATACCTCGTCATTTCATAATAGAATGCAAGCCACAAAATTGATATAATATGGGCACATTGTACATGTACATTAGAAGTTTAAAATCACATTCTGAGTTCAAAGAAACCTAATAAAAAGGGAAGGGGAAGAGAAAGTCTCTTTAATTTTAGACATTAAATAAGGAGTTTCATTTTTTTAAAAAATTAATCCCACCAAGTATTTCCATATCTTATAAACAATTATTAACAATTGGCCGAGCTGCAGGACTCCAAAGTCAGGGTCGCCTCACCAGATATAAATCTATTTAATAAAAAGATATTTTTATTAAATCTATCCATCAACCTTGGAATACTCAAATGGTCTCTCACCCTCCATAACAAAGAAAGACCAACCCTCTTTAGCTTCTGAGGTAGCAGTTCCATCAATTGAGGCTTAAGGTGATAAGCTAAGGTCAAAAGGTAATTCCAATGAAGTTCTAAAACTTTCCGAAGCTTTCTTTTGTTGAGATTATTTGAAGTTCTAAATGATTAATAAATTGGAAGCTGTCGTGCGTTAAGGCCAAGAGCCAACTAAGTTCGGCATCAACTTTTATTTCCAAGGGTTTCTTGGAAACCAAGGTCTAAGCAGGTGGCTATAATTCAATGCTTTGTTTGGATATATCTCCACCTGCTTGGAAAGAAGACAAGAAAAGGGTGGTGGATGCTGGAGATCATCCTGTCACACCAGAAGGTGAGGCAAGGAGCAACTTCATAGTTTCATCTTCTTGGAAGTAGAGGTACTGTCTCTTAGAAAGAGGACAGGAAAGGGGTGGTAGATACTGGAAATCATCCTGTCACACCAGAAGGTGAGGCAAGGAGCAAGTTCACAGCTTCACCTTCTTGGAAGTAGAGGTACTGTCTCTTAGAAAGAGGACAGGAAAGGGATGGTAGATGCTGGAGATCATCGTGTCACACCAGAAAGTGAGGCAAGGAGCAACTTCATAGCTTCATCTTCTTGGAAGTAGAGGTACTGTCTCTTAGAAAGAAGATAAGAAAAGAGTGGTAGAAACTGGACATCATCAACCACTCTGGAAGAAATCTGGAAGTATCTGTATTATCCCTGATAATGTCTTCCATGGATGCCCTCTGGGGGATGTACTCCCATCACTTCTGCTGTCATTTTGTGAGAACACGCAAGGAACCCTCAAACCATCACTAGAACTGAAAAGATTGCCTTCCCAAATATATGACCTATAAGTTGCGTCTTATGTTGTGACTCTTTACTGCCCTTTGCACTAAGGTTGTGATGAATAGAGACATTGCTTTCACCTAGCTCTCCATTAATGAATTGTAGAAGAATCAAAACGTGTGCATGAAAGAGTATTTTTTGGTTCCTACTCAATATAATAGCCTTACTCTGAATATTTTGGTTCCCACGACTTCTATGGCAGTCAATCAAAACAGAGATTTGGGATGTATATTTTTTTCTGCTTCTGATCGCTGGATGACCTGCCCAAGGAATTCAGACTTCTGTCATTTCTCTGGAGAAAAAGAAATTCTAATACCACAAATGGATTATTTGCAAGTTCAGTGTGTACAGTCCATTCCATCTTGGATGGATTTACGATGCACTCAGCTGATCACTATGATCTCCCAGTGCCCATGGCCTGCTATGGTGACCATCAGAGGGCTAAGATCAGGTTGGGTATTCTCCAGAGAAGGTGAATTAAAAAGAAATCAGGGCAGGACAAAGCATGTCGTAGGTCAGGATCTTCATGTTGTGTTTCTAAGACAAAGTGATTTAGCATCTCTTTTGGGGGAAGGAACTTGACGCTGACAACACCCTGTCTCCAAACATTTTGGGGGAGAAGTTCTAGGTTACCAAATCTGGGTTGGATGAGTCTGGAACATCACTAGATGTAATTTTCTATCACCTAATGCTCATTTTTGCAGACAAAATCTGATAGCCTTAGGTATTTTGCTTGAACGCTTTTCCACCAAAAATGGATGCAATGATTCATTATCATTTTGAGAAGAACATATCAAAATGGCAATGCCTGTTAAGACATTAAAAATAAATCTCTAAGCCTGTCATTCCAAATTTCCCAAAAAATAGGATACTTGGTCCCACTCGTCTCCGGTTATGTATTTTAGCTGTGTTTGTCTTGTTATATCACCCACTGCAGCTCTTCTTCCCAATCAAATACAGGTAGTCCTTGACTTAAAGACCACAATTGAGCTCAAAATGTTCATTGCTAAAAGTGAGATAGCTATTAAATGAGTTTTGCCCCATTTTATGACATTTCTTGCCACGGTTGTAAAGTCAATCATGCACTTGTTAGTTTAGTAACATTACTGTGTTTCCCCGAGAATTAAGACCCAACCAGAAAATAAGCCCAAGCATGATTTTTCAGATGCTTGTAATATAAGCCCTACCCAAAAAATAAGCCCCGGTTAAACTCATATGCCAGATGGATGCATTTAGTACCGTATTTTCCTGAAAATAAGACCTAATGAAAATAAGCCCTGATGTGACTTTTGGAGCATTATTTTGGAGCAACATTAAAACAAAGACCTGATCTTATTTTTGGTAATTTTTAAGTGAATCTAGCTTCGCTGTTGATTTTGTGTGTCAGAAGATCGCAAAAGGGGATTACATGACCCTGGGATACTGCAATCATCATGAATACAAGCCAGTTGCCAAGTGTTTGAATTTTGATCAGGTGACCATGGGGATGCCATGGTTGTAAGTGTGAAAAATGGTAATAAGTCACTTTTTTCAATGCCGTTGTAACTTCGAACGGTCACTAAATGAATAGTTGCAAAAGGAAGAATTCTTTTATTGGCTGTGGTTCAATGCCATCAAAACTCTCATCTCCAAAGACCTTAATCTACTGGAAAACCTTTCTCAGGGAACACCTCCTCTGCTTTTCTAAGTTGTTGGTCTCTGTGACATGCTGGTCTTTTGTGGAACTGAAATCTACTCTGCTTTTATCTGGCCCATCAAAGAAAAAGAAGAACCCATTGGAAAACCCATAACTCTTATCGGCAACTTAGAGAGAGGACTCCAGGGGTGGGATTCTACTAGTTCGCACCTATTCACTAGAACCGGTTGTTAACATTCTAAGCAGTTTGGAGAACCGGTTGTTAGAAGAAATTACTGGCCTAATCCTGTAAGTAAGGCAGGAAGGAAACATTCTGGTGTTGCTTACAGAAACTGCCTCTCCGTTAACCCTTATTACATTCTTGGCAGGACTAGATTTCCTGTCTCTGGAACGTCTCTGGAGTGGTTTTTTTTCCTCCTTTGCTAGTACTTTGCTTATGTGGAGTGACCATTCAAAGTTACAGTGGCACTGAAAAAAGTGACTTATGACCATTTTTCACACTTATGACTGTTGCAGCATCCCCACAGTCATGAGAGGCCAGGCAAGCCTCGATGTGAGTGATAATGAGTTTGGCCCTGCCCAGCCAATAATATGACCACCAAACCACGTCCACCAACTAAGCCACACCCACAGAACTGGTTGTTAAAAAATTTGAATCCCACTCCTGGAGGACTCCATGTGGATATAACAGATTTGACTTTCATTCTCCCCATGGCCCTTTGAATCCAAATGCCACACAATCACTGTTCCTATCATTCTTCTCCAAAAGCCATTTTGCATTCGGTTTCAAACCATCCATCGATTCAAGCTCTATTCCTGTTACTTCTTTTGATAAACAGATTGCATCAAGCAAGCCAACTCAGATCAACACATCTTGAATAACTCTGGGCCCATGTCTCAAAGAGTTCCCCCTCCCCTTAACAGTATGTTTATATAAAGAGTGATTTTTCTGACAACACATTTGGAGAGTGATTTCTTAACTAAGAACCTGAAGGGAAAGGGGGATGAGGGGGTTGGATTTGAAGAATTGTTAGCAATCGTGCAATGTGACCACCCTCATATGTAAGACTAGCTCTGTCCCCGTGCTTCGCTACAAAACTATGTGATCGGGCTTGGTTTTGGGGGAGGAAAATAAGGGGGGGGGGGAAATTCTGCCTCTGCCTAGCGGCATCCATCGGTATTCATCTGGCTAGCGTCCTGTCAGTGTGTGAGAGAGTTGAGAGCTGTTTGGAAACTGAAAGAGTATTTGCTGCGTGAGCAAGAAGGAGACAGCAAGGTGCCTGGGCATGGCTTAGCTCAACTGCAGTTAGAACAGATTTCTTTTGAAGTGGGGAGTAGTAGTGGAACTGCCTTGGCTCTATAGATTGGCTTTATTGCCAACAGACCTGGGGACTCCAGAATGGGATGGAGCCCATCAAAACGCTTATTTGATTGATGTTATCATCATCAGAATTGGAAGGGACCTCGGTGGTCTTCTAATCCGATGCTCAAGGAGGAGCTCCTATTCCATTTCAGGCAAAAGGTTGTTCAATCTCTTCTTAAAAGCCTCCAGTGTTGGAGTATCCACAACTTCTAGAGGCAAGTCGTTCCACTGATTAATTGTTCTCGCTGTCAGGAAATTTCTCCTTAGTTCTAGGTTGCTTCTCTCCTTGATTAGTTTCCATCCATTCCACGGGGCTGGGAAGTGGGGGGGGGGGAGGTTGGTTATTGCTTTTTATTGCTTTTATATTGTGTTTTTATCCTTGTAAGCCACCCACAGTCACTGAGAGTGAGTTGCGTGACCCTAGAAATGTCCTTAAATGAATAAACAAGCAGATATTTGTTTCAGGGTGATGCTACTTATGAGGTTCCTATGCACAGTGGAAGGGGTATAAATCAGTGGTGGGATTCAAATATTTTTAACTACTGGTTCTGTGGGCGTGGCTTGGTGGGCGTGGCAGGGGAAAGCTACTGCAAAATCCCCATTCCTTCCCCACCCTACTAACCTGCTTTTCAGCTCCGTTCTCCTGTGCAGGGCAACCAAAGGAGACCCAGCCAATCAGCTGGGACTCAATGGGAGGCAGAGAATAGATGGGGTTGGCGGGGCCAGTCAGAGGTGGGATTGGCTGGTTCTTTGAACTACTCAAAATTTCCACTACCAGTTCTCCAGAACTGGTCAGAACCTGCTGAATACCAACCTCTGGTATAAATAAACGACATGTACAAACCCAGAGAGACAAAACGACACAAGCGAGAGGACAATCCCAGGACAATTGTGGTTGGGCCTCTTTCTTAGGCTAGTCGGGGGAATGCAGAGTCACTTTTATCTGTCACAATATGTACGGTCCTGTAATGTGGGGAGTTACAATATGCCGAATTGGCAAACGGCAAGTTTAAAAAAACAACAACTGAACATTTGGTGGGTGGGTGGCTAGGTTGACAATCTTAAGTCAGCTTGCTATTTATGTGGGTGTCTCTCCATCTCACTGGGACAGGAATTTTTAAAAAAGCCAAATCAATCTAGGTGTTTGGCTTTGAATGCCCGCTGTGCTTACACATTAGCCAGAAAAATTTCCCCAATTTTCTAAACTGTTAGTGAGTTATTCAAAGTTTTACAATAGCACGCAATTCAGATTTTGATTTCTAAGTAACTTGAGAGGGGGGGGGGGGAGGGAGGGAGGGAGGGAGAGAGAGAGAGAGAGAGAGAGAGTAAGTAATGGACTGGAAGAAAAACAGGGCACTTAATTAAGAACAAGTTTAACAACTTGTTCAAAGTCCAGGAATTATTGTGGCTAGAAAAGCATCGTCATCACACACACACACTTATACACATACACACCACATTGAGCCTTGTGGGATGGTCCATATTTTGAAAAAAAAAATAGGGCAAAAATATTACCCACCGAGAACAAAAACACACTCTTTAACATTATAAAATTACCTTGTGATGGCCAAGTCATCTCGGTGATCAGCGAAGCTTCTCTGTTGTTGGAGGAGATTAATAACAGGAAGGGAAATGTTGGCTAGAATCTGTTCCACAGAGACGCATGTCTGTTGTAAATCCCATCCTAGGATAGAAAAGAAAAATATATCAGCTCTAGCCTAAACACAAACAGGAATCTGATCTCTTTTGGTAGCTCATCCTGATGAGAACTGAAGCAGTTAGTGTTGGAGGACCTAAAGAGAATCGGTCTAGCCACTGTCTATGGAGGTTCTCCGTCATCCAGGTCATGGTTGTCCCAAAGGTGTTTTTTCAAGAGGCAACTGGACTTTCTGGATTTTTCTTTGAAGATGTTTCGCTTCTCATCCAAGAAGCTTCTTCAGCTCTGACTCGACGGTGGGGAATAGAAGGATTTATATTCCTTGCAGACAGTTGGTCATTTGCATCCTCTCAGAGAGTCGTTGAGGCCACTTGGAGGTTTATATGTGTCCTCAGGGTCACCTGATTGGTGCAAATGGGTTCGGAGCCTAAAATGACCAACTGTCTGCAAGGAATGTAAATCCTTCCATTCCTCACCATCCAGTCAGAGCTGAAGAAGCTTTTTGGATGAGAAGCGAAACGTCTTCAAAGAAAAATCCAGAAAGTCCAGTTGCCTCTTGAAAAAAAGCATCTTTGGGATGGTCAAGCAGTGTTTAACCTCTGGTTGAGGCTGTGAGAGTTGAAGCTATTAAACAAAGTTTAGTTAGCCTATTTCCTTACATCCTGTTTGACACCAGCTCTTCACTTCGTAAAGCCATGGGGTTTTTTTCCCCTCTGAGGGGCTCTGCTTTCTGAATCTATTATTTGCTTACTTACCCCTTTAAATCTTGCAAAAATGATGGAAAATCCCACACGATGAGCAGTTCTGCCCTTTGGGGGATGAAAGGAGAGGAGTTATTAAACACTTTGGATACCGATCAAGTGATTTCCATTGCTTCCACGATACAGCAAGATACTGTTGCCCATTCGTGGTAAAAATTATGCTTTTTATATACGTTGTGATAGTAGATACACACGCACACACACACCTCATGAAGTTAGATACATGAACAAGGGAGTAAATAAAGAGAGCAGTGTTAATTTCAAGCTCCATTAAGAATAGGATAACAAATCAATTTGAGTTAAATGGGGAAATGGGCAAAATGGGGCAGGCATATTTTTAAGACTTCCAAAAAAGGCATTAAAGAGAACGGGTGTGGGGAAAAACCATTCGCTATTATTTTTTACTTCTTGGATTTCTTTTAGTAAAAACAAAAGCCAAGGTAGAACCTTCCCGCCTTCTCTTCTTTCTCTTTTGACCCTTCCTCAGTCCATCTTTCTTCCCAACCCGGATCACACAAGAAAGTCAAGATGTCTTCCTTTTATTTCAACAGGCAGAGTTGGTCTATGACTGGGCCTCGGCCACAAACATTGTCCACTGATTTCTTTCATTCTTGGCAGAAGAGTTTTTAAAAGTTAGCATGGGATAACCAGGGGACAAGAGGGTAAACATACAAGGAATGAAGAACTGGGGATGTCTAGTTTGCACAAAAGGTCTAAGGCAGAGGTGGTATTCAAACCGGTTCTGACCAGTTCTGGAGAACCGGTTGCGGAAATTTTGAGTAGTTCAGAGAACCAGCAAACATCACCTCTGACTGGCCCCGCCCCCATCTATTCTCCGCCTTCCGAGTCCCAGCTGATTGGCCGGGTCTTCTTTTGTTGCCCTGCACAGGAGAACGGAGCTGGAAAGCAGGTTAGTAGGGTGGGGAGGGAAGGTGGATTTTACAGTATCCTTCCCCTGCCACACCCACCAAGCCACACCACGCCCACCAAGCCATGTTCACAGAATCGGTAGTAAAAATGTTTGAATCCCACAGGGTGACATGATAACAGTCTTTCATCATTTGAAGGGCTGTCACAGAGAGGATAGGGGTCAACCTATTTTCCAGAGCACCTGAGGACACTGTTGTGGCCTGCCAGCGGCTAGTGGAGCTGGCAGAAAAGTTGGACAATGAGGAGGTTGGGGAAGAACATAGGCCAGTCCTGGAGGCTGAGGAAGGCTTGGATGAGTGCTCTGCGTCAGTCAATCTGACAGTTGTCAGCTGCCTTCGGAGTTGGACAGCAGTGGGGTGGGGGAGCAGCTGGAGCCGGTTCCCAGGCTGCACATGCACAGAGCTGCCAGAAGAAGGGAACAACTAAGGAATAAGAGTCGACTTGGGAGTAAAGCCACAAGTGGATGGTGAATGGCTCCTCCTACAGGGATTAAAAGAAGAGCAAAAGGGGAGGCGGGGGTTTGCAGGAAATAATTTGTTCATTGGAACAGTGTGAAGATTTGTCTGTGCATGTTAGAGACTCTGTGCCGAGACCTTCCTTGTCAGCACTGCGTTTGGAAAATATTTACTTGGCAGCTCTCCAGGCTAGATAAGGTCTGTGCTTCTAATTACTCCCTTTATTATTTATTTATTTATTATTATTATTTGAGTTTATATACCGCCCCCCTTTCCGCAAAAGGGACTTGGGGCGGTGAACAGCCATGGTAAAAAACATACAATCGACAAAGTTAAAATCAGTTTAAAAGTTATTAAATAAATGGCTGAATTAAGACCACAAAGCTAATAAAACCAATAAAAAATTAGAGATTAAGTTAAATTACATGGGGCTCCCCGCGGGGAGCATCCGGAGACTCCAGCTGGTGTAAAATGCAGCCGCGCGGATGATTATGGGGGCGTCGCGTAGCGCCCATGTGACGCCACTTCTGCGCGAGCTGCATTGGTTGCCGGTGGCTCTCCGGGTTCGCTTTAAGGTTCTAGTTTTGACCTTTAGGGCGACCCATGGCATAGGACCAGGTTATCTTCAGGACCGCATTCTGCCGGTGATCTCCAACAGGCCAGTGCGTTCCCACGGAGAGGGTCTGCTCCGGGTGCCGTCGGCCACTATGTGTCGTCTGGCGGCGCCGAGGGGTACGGCCTTCTCTGTGGGTGCCCCCGCCCTCTGGAATACTCTGCCACCGGAGCTTCGTACTGACACGGACCTGAGGGCCTTCAGGCGCGCGTTGAAGACCTGGCTCTTTGAGCTGGCCGGCCTGGGCTGAGATAATGGTTTTAATTTTGGTCTCCATGGTATTTAAATTTTAAATTGGGGTTTTAAGGTGGGGGGGTGGGACCTGTTTAGTTTTTATTTATCAGCCAAATTGGTTTAATACTTTTTTAATTTTTGTATATTTGTGGGTTTTTAGATAGGCTGTACACCGCCCTGAGTCCCCTGGGAGAAGGGCGGTATATAAATTTGATTAATAAATAATAAATAAATAAATAAATAATAAATTAAAGTTAAAAATTTTAAAAATTTAAAACCCATCTCATAACATTAGGCCAGACCGGCCTGCTGGAAAAGTTGGGTCTTTAGTGCGTGTCGGAAGGCTTGCAGGTCAGCAATGGCTCGCATCTCCGTAGGTAGTTCATTCCAGAGGGAGGGTGCTCCCACAGAGAAGGCCCGCACCCTCGGGGCTGCCAGCCGACATTGTCCAGGTGGCAGCACCCCCAGGAGGCCCACCCTGTGGGAGCGCACTGGCCGGCGGGAGGCCAATGGTGGTAGTAAGCGGTCACGCAAGTACCCGGGTCCCAAGCCATGGAGCGTTTTAAAGATGGTCACCAACACCTTGAATCGCACCCGGAAGGCCACCAGGAGCCAATGCAGCTCGCGCAGGAGCGGTGTAATATGGGAGCTCTGAGAAGCCCCCAAAATCACCTGCGCGGCCGCACTCTGCACCAGGTAAAGCCCCTTGAAAGACTGTTTGCCAGGCCTTTGGCAAATGCAAGAAATTCACCTTCGTTTAATAAAAGGGGTTTTTTGAGGAAGCCTATGTCAGAACAGGCACAATAATTAACTGATGGAACCTTCTCAAACAGAGCTCCAACCTAGAACTAAGGAGAAATTTTCTGGCAGTGAAAACAATTCAGTTTGCCTTCCCGTGAAGCAATTCTTCCCTTGGTTTCTTTGCCTGCAAAGTTGTCGGGAGATTATGAAAAAAGGACAGTGTACTGACTGAAGTCTTCACTCAGGTCCGTGTTTCTAGCGGGAAACACAGACCACTGCTATTGGCTGATGGCGTTTGACAGCCGGCTATAAAAGGAGCTGTCAAACGGCATCAGCTGTTGCCATTGCAGCCGCGGCAATCCTTTATTCCTGTTAATAAAGTTAAGCTGAAGTTTTGCTCTGGTTGTCTGCCTCAGTGATTCCGCCGCTCTACACTGACAGAATAACAAAAGAGTTGGAAGGGACTTTGGATGTCTTCTAGTCCAGGGGTCTCCAACCTTGGCAACTTTAAGCCTGGAGGATTTAAATTACTAGAATTCCCCAGCCAGCTGGTTGGGGAATTCTAGGAGTTGAAGTCCTCCAGGCTTAAAGTTGCCAAGGTTGGAGGCCCCTGTTCTAGTCCAACCTTTATTCTCAAACAAGAGACCCTATGCCATTTTAGACAAATGGCTGTCCAGTCTCTTCTTGAAAACCTCCAGTGATAGAGCGCTCATAACTTCCAGAGGCAAGCTGTTTCACTGATCAGTTGTTTTGTCTGGAAGTTTCTCCTTAATTCTAGATTGGATCTCTTGTTGATAAGTTCCCATTTGTTATTTCTTGTCCTGCCTTCAAGTGCTTTGTAAAATAGGTTGACCCCTTCTTCTTTGTGATAGCTCCTTAGATATTGGATATTGGGTGCTATCATAGCACCTTTGGCCCTTCTTTCTCAAATAAAATAAAATAAATATTAATCTCCCCGCTCCCAAATCTTAAAAGAATTTCCTGCATTGCATTAAAATCAGACCCCTATAAAAAGCATGGTCTGTTCTATTCTGTGGCCTGTGAAGAGGAATTGTGATGACCCGGGGCCTGGCACAAAGGCAACACAGTCAGATAATCAGTAGGAGTCCCTTTATTAACTCCAACTTTGCCACCAATGTCCTGATTACCTTCTGGCTGGAGAAAAAACTCCCCCAGGAACAGCCTTTGGCTGCAGAGAATCAAATCCAAAACATGGTCAACAAAAACTGTAACTATAAGTCCAATCAAGGCAAAAATGAGGTAATTAGTCCGATAGGGCAGGAGCAAGAATTCCAGACATGAAGGCACAACAAATAGCTCAACACGGTTAGGAGGACGGCAGGAACACAGATAAAGATGTTTGCTCCCAGCAACTGCCACACTCAGCATACATCTCTTTTAAACTCTCATTCAGAGTGTGGCTAATGAAGGCAATCAGGGCCCTTTCCTCCCCCGTAAGCCACGCAACCCACATTGCTCTCTTCTCCGTTCCTCCCTGCGTGCCCTACTCATGTAGAATGGCTTTCCATGGGTCTTTGCCTTCTCTATGAGCTTTCCTGCACAGATTCTTAACAATCTTCAGAGCTGATTCAGTTTTGCCGTTAGTTTGTGGATGACGTGGTTGAAGAAGTCACATGCTCAAACTCCCACTCAACAGCAAATTTCCTAAATTGTAGGCTTGTAAACTGAGGACCATTATCTGAAATCATTTTATCTGGTTGGCCATGACGTGCAAACTGAGCCTTGCATCTCTTAATGGCAGTCCCAGCTGAAACTCAGGAAGGAGTTCAATTTCACAATCTCAATTTCCAAGAAGTCTTCAGGAGGCTGCATTTATCCTAGATGCATTTTTTTTAGAAATAGGATGGGTATTAGAAGTTGTGCCCATTGGAGACAGACAGTATGATGACCCAGAGCATGGCACAAAGGCTACACAGTCAGATAATCAATAAGAGTCCCTTTATTACCTCCAACTTTTCCCCCAATGTCCAGGTTACCTTCTGGCTGGAGAAAAACTCTCCCAGGAACAGCCTTTGACTGCAGAAAATTCAGTCTAAAACAGGGTCAACACAAACTGTAACTTAAAGTCCAAACAAGCCAATCTGAAAGTAATTAGTTTGGCAGGGCAGGAGCAAGAATTTCAGACTTGAAGGCACAGCAAAACTCACACAGTTGGGAAGATACCAGGAACAAGATAAGCCACGACAACACAGGATAAAGTCATGTTTGCTCCTAGCAGCCTGCCGTACGCAGCCTGCCTTTCTTATCAACTGTCTTCCCAGCTGTCGCTAATGAAGGGAATCAGGGCCCTTTCCTCCCCCATAAGCCACACAACCCATGTTGCTTTCTTCTCCGTTCCTCCCTGCGTCCCTAGGATGAAGAGGGTGTGGGCCTGGGTCTTCCTCTGAACTCCCTCTCCCTTGTTCTACCTCTTTTCTGCTCTGCCCAGCCAGACTTTGCCCTTCCCCAGCCACACTCCCACTCCCTGTCAGCTGTTCGTCTTCCTCCTTGGATTCAGACTCCTACAGGGGCACGACAGGAATGAAAGAAACAGAAATTGTGGATGTGGATGCATTTTGAAAGAGAAAAGAGGCAGGGGAAGTTCACTCATTACCATTATGAAGTTCTGGCAGGAAAGCAATCATCAACTTTAAAAAATATATCCCTATTTTTTTCCTGAGAGATTCTAGAGAACTCATTATTAAGGTGACCAATCGTCCTCCTTTAGGGAAGACAGTCCTTCTTTTGTAAGTTCTGTCCTCCCTCAAAAAGTGTCCTCTTTCATGTCCTCCTTTTTGATATTTGAAGACTAATCTGTAAATCCCCATATTTGATTGATGCTGATCCAATCCGTTGTGTGTGATGTGACGTATTTGTATTAGACATGGCGATTCATCAAGGCTCGGTACAGTGCGGCGAGACACGATTATGAGACGCATGCGCTCCACATAGGAGAATTTTTTTTTATTTTTTTATTTATTTGGTTTGTCAATTGCTTACAAGATAATAGGTATAAATAAAAACATAGTTATGAATACATGGATACATATAAGAAAAATAAAAAAAAGAAAAGAAACAATAGGACAGGGACGGTAGGCACCTTGGTGCGCTTATGCAGGCCTCTTAGGAAAGGGGTGAGGTCAATAGTAGACAGTCTAAGGTTAAAGTTTTTGGGGTTTGGGGAAGAAACCACAGAGTCAGGTAGAGTATTCCAGACATTGACCACTCTGTTGCTGAAGTTGTATTTCCTGCAATCAAGTTTGGTGCAATTAACCTTGAGTTTGTATCTATTGTTTGCTCTTGTGTTGTTATGGTTGAAGCTGAAATATTCATTGACAGGTAGGACATTGTTTTGAGAGAGTGTGCCGCGCACAACTGGCTTTGGTTTTTTTCTTCAATTTATTTGTGTTCTCTTTCTCATTGTAAAAAAGTTGGTCGCCTTATTATTATCAATGTATAGCTGAAAGTACGTTATGAAAAAAAAGGAATCTGAAGATATACCACTCTTGACATATAGATATTTAACAATTTGAGGTCAAGCAAGCAAGTAAGTTCTTTTTTTTTTTCTACTTGAAAACCAAACCATCATATTTTCTTAACAGGGAACTAATGCTGTGTTCCCTCTATAGGAGAGAAACCCCAGTTTTATCAACGTGTCATTTCTACAGCAAAGTGTTTAAGAAACATCTTAAACACTTAAGAAATGACTTAGTCTCCCACAAAGCTTTCTTTAGAAAGGGGAAAGGAAGAAAATCAGATAAAGGGAAAAAAACAATATTTTAATCTAAGTCATTTCAGAACTCATCACAGGCCAAATAATAAAAGGGAACCTTATTTGCTTAGCAATGGGCTTCTATGCTTAGTTCATAACAGTACAAATAATCTCTAAAAAGGTCTGGGATTTTTCCATGCCATTTTGATATAATCAAATGGAAGGCCCATTTAGCCTAACAAGCATTGTGATTAAATCATTCACTCGCAGATCAAAGGAGATTTTTAATTATGTAAACCAGTGGTTTGGTCACATAAAATGTTCCATTAAGCTTCACAATTAATATGTCAAGTATTTAGGAGCAGCTTTGACTGTGGGTGTTTTTTTTTTCCATTTTCTTTTTCTTTAAGTTAAAATGTCCCCTGGAATCTATCGATTGGGAAGGAAGCGGTTTTTGAACCTGTAAAGCAGAAAGCAGCCAAGATACTTTATTACGTCTTTCAGCCACCCTTGTAATTACTTTTATTTTTTGTTTTCTTTCTGCAACTGGCACTAAAAAGCATTTTGTCACCAGATGTTCATTATTATTGGGAGGAGTGGGGTGTGTGAGAGATGTCGCATTTGTACCGTGGATTTGTTCACAGCGTGGTTGGCCTTCACCGAGGGCAAATTCCCAGGACTGTGTCTATAATAGTTAACTATAAAGTTTCCAACAGAGGAAAACAGAGGATAGAAGGAAGTCTGAATTGCAGGAAAACGGTGAGGATAAATTGCATCGAAGTATTATGCCTTCTCTTGCACCCAGAAAGGCTACGAGTTTACTTTGCAATCCTAGGCCAACATGGATATGTACTTAATTACTAGATTAGATCTGTTTCATAGCATAATTCCTGTGGGCAGATTACAGACCCAACGAAAAAAACATGTTTAAAAGTCCCTTTGTAGCAAATGAATACAAAAGCCACCATTTTAATAGGAGGGCATCTAATATTTCAAATCCCTAAAAATACCCCCTTTTTTCCCTTTCTTAAATTTCCAGGAAAAGTGTTTTAATCTGGGGCTGAAAAATTAACAACACTGACCCAACATATCTTGAAAATTTATTGTGTATTTCCTTATTTATTGTTTTTTTTATATTCCACCCTTATTTTTTGTAACAAACAAGTCACGACAGTGAGCACATCTAATACTGCTTTCTCCTCCTATTTTCCCCACAACAGCAACTCTGTGAGATGGGCTGGGTTTGAAAAGAATGACTGTGTGATGACCCGGGGCGGGGGGGGGGGGGATACAGTCACAAAAACCCGGTGAATCCCCTTTTATACCTTCACTTTGCTTCCAAGCTCCAAATATCCTTGACAGAAGGGAAAAAACTCCCACACAAACAGTTACAAGGAGAAGGGAAAAAGCAACACAAACCAGGCAAGATAAAGGCCTGGAGGATGTCCACAGATAACACACACTGGGAAGGACACCAAACTCAGAGGAGAACCATAAACTAGAGATATTTCCATGCTTTGTTTCCAGCATTCGTCCATATGCATGTCCATCCTCTTATTCAGTTGTCACAGCTGCAGCCCATGAAGAGGATCAAGGCCCCCTCCTCCCCAGTAGACTACCTCTCTCCCTTATTCTCTCCTCCCTGCGTGCCCTTGGATGGAGAGGGGATGGGCCTGGGTCCTCCTCTGACTGCTCAGCCAGCCTCTGCCCTTCCCCAGCCTCCTCCACAACCTCCAGAGCCACACTTCCACTCCCTGTCTGCTATTCCTCCTCTCCCTCAGTCAGTCTCCACCAGGAGCATGACAGACTAAGCCAAAGTTATCCAGTTGGCTTCCGTGATTAAGGCGGAACTAGAATTCACCATCTCCTGGTTTCTAGCCTGGAGCTTTAACCAATGGAGCAAGCTGACTCTCTATTAATCAAATTTATATCACCACCCACCTCACAAGGAGTGGCTCAGGTCAGTGTACAAAAATCAAATAAAACAACCATATAAAAGCAATCGTGATTAAAAATCAAAACATTATTAAAATTTAAAATATACAGCCACAAGACTATCTCTACCTCATGGGAGATAGTAGATATATCAACTACAAGAATGAAGCCATTGTAAAATTTTACTGTCTCTCTGTGATCTCAAGTCTGATGGCCAAGCCAAGTCTTGAAGGACCTTCAGAAGTTTAACAGGCATGGGACTAACTTGATTTTGGGGGTGTGGGGTGGGAAGATATATCTAAAGAAGTCCAGCATGAATAACTTAGGGTTACAGAAATGCAGCAGAACATAAATCCAGTGCCAAGCTCAAACAGAGCTAGATGTCCTTACTTTAGCCTTAACCTTAACCCTAACCCTATCCTTCACCTCACAAGGGATCCAATTACTTCTGAACAAGATCAGAAGATAGATAGTTATATGGGGAAAATGCGAGCCTGCCATCCCACCTCTCAGCTTCTCCCCAATCTAGGTGCCCTCTTGAGAAACCTAGGAGTTGAGATTCACACATCTGGAGAATGTCCCAAAGGCGCTTTTTCAAGAGGCAACTGGACTCTCCCAGAAAGTTCTGTTGCCTCTTGAAAAAAGCTCCTTTGGGACAACCATGACCTGAATGACTGAGAATCTCAGTCAGACACATCTGGAGGATGTTCAGGTTGAGGGCACCTGTCCTTCAAAAGGCCAACCAGTTTCTACCTTGAGGAACCAGATGTTTAGAACCTTCCTTTCCTTCTCTTGCCCAGCGTAGCTCCATGGCTGCCAACGGTGCACTTAAATATCAGGCATATTTGGCATCACAAATGGACTTTGATGATTTCAATATGGCGCTTTTCACAAGGAGTGATGTGGCACGACCTTCCTTTATGAAAGAGCACCCTTGTCCATGAGGTGTCCAGAAGATGGGTGAGTAGCCTTCTCCATAAACAGACTGTTAACTGGCTATGCTCCATGGGCCCTCTAACGAGGAAAAATTACACTTCAAAGCAAACAAACAGCCGGGGCAGTTCTGCTAAAATATTCAAGCTGTATTGGTTATTGAGTAATTTATTTCTTGCCAAAGTTTTACTAAGGGAAGCAAATCATGGGAATGGAAGGCTGCTGACACTAAATAATCTTGGAAATCGGAGGGAACAGTTGTAAGAAAACTGATTACTACTTAAGAATGATGAACATAAATCCTTCCAAACTCTCAAGGCCAGCTGTAGGCATCAGCAGTTTCTGCCCATTCTACCCCCCCTTCCCCCCACACCAGAGGCTGTGCCTCCTCTCATCAAAGCCACACAAATGACAACACTAGTGTGCACACATGGGAAGAAATAGTGCACAGTGCTGGGGCATCTTTTCACCTCGCTGATCATTGCCTTAGATCTAGGTGCTGAATTCGATTGGGCTGAAGGCTGAGCAGTAAAAGGAGAGTATCATGTTCCAAAAATCATGGCTAGCGCTGAGAAGAGGAGAACAGAATAGACTAGAGCTAGAAGGGACCTTGGAGGTCTTCTAGTCCAGCCCCCTTCTCAACAGAAGAGTCTATACCATCTCAGACAAGTGACTGTCCAATCTCTTATTAAAAAAACTCCATTATGAAGCACCCACAATCTCTGGAGGCAAGCCGTTCCACCGGTTAATTGTCCTCACTGTTAGGAAGTTTTTCCTTAATTCCAGGTTGCTTCTCTCCTTGATCAGTTTCCATCCATTATTTCTTGTTCTGCCCTCCAGTGCTTTGGAGAATAATTTGACCCTCTCCTCTTCGTAGCAGCCTTTCAAATACTGGAATACTGCTATCATGTCACCCCTAATTCTTCTTTTCTTTAGACTAGCCAGACCCAAAACCTGCAGCTGTTCTTCATATTCTAGATATATCTGGTATCAAAAGTGGGATCTTTTGCAGAGTGTAGACTTCCCTCCTCCCACCAACAGAAGAGGAGAGGAGAGAAGAGGAGAATAAAGAATAGGAAAGAGAGGAGAGGAGAGGAAAGAATAGGTAAGAATGGAATAGAAGGGAAGGGAAGGGAAAAGGAGAGGAGAGGAGAAGAGAAGAGAAGAGAAGAGAAGAGAAGAGAAGAGAAGAGAAGAGAAGAGAAGAGAAGAGAAGAGAAGAGAAGAGAAGAGAAGGACAGGGTGGAACAGAAGAGAAGAGAAGAATAGAGAACAGGGAAGAGAGGAGAGGAGAGAATAGGTGAGAATGAAAAGGAAGGGAAGGGAAGAGGAGAGGAGAGGAGAGGAGAGGACAAGATAAGATAAGATAAGATAAGATAAGATAAGATAAGATAAGATAAGATAAGATAAGATAAGATAAGATAAGATAAGATAAGATAAGATAAGATAAGATAAGATAAGATAAGATAAGGGAAGGGAAGGGAAGGGAAGGGAAGGGAAGGGAAGGGAAGGGAAGGGAAATGGAAGAACCTGGAGGTCTTCTAGTCCAGCCCCCTGCTCAAGCAGGAGAACCTATACCTTTTCAGATAAGTGATTGTTTAGTCTCTTCTTAAAACCCCCAAGCGTCCATGATTTCTGAAGGCAAGCTGTTCCACTATTTAGCTATGGTGATATATTAATACAGTTATGTAAATTTTAACAGCTTTCTGGACTTGGAGATCACATGAACTCACCCTTTCCTTCCCATTGATTTGTGCAGCATCTCTTTGAACGAGAGGATGCCCATATCACCCTCTGAAGCCTAGATAAGCCCTGCCTATGGGGTGGAGGCAGCATTAAGAGAGGCCCTTTTGCTAATGAGAGGAGACTAGATTTGTTAAAAAGATTGTGAAATGGAGATTGCCAGCAAAATGGATGGGCTGGTGTCAGCCTGGCCACTTTCTTTAATGAAAACAACTTTCATTCAGGTTTATTTTCTGCATCCGGGTTGTTAATTTCTGGTATGTTGGAGAAGCAAAGATTTGTTGGAACTCAGGGTTGTGTGTGTGTGTGTGTGTGTGTGTGTGTTTGTGTGTGTATGTACATGGAGCAGGGAGTGAGGATTTATTTTACTCTATTTAGCGAATGGCCCACTACAGAGGTCATGCAATCACTGATATACAAATTTATTTTAAATAAACCATCAACTAATGTGTGTGTGTGTGTGTGTGTGTGTGTGTGTGTGTGTGTGTTGTGCAGAGGTGGCATTCAGCTGGTTCTGACCAGTTCTGGAGAACCGGTCCTGGAAATTTTGAGTAGTTTGGGGGAACCAGTAAATACCGTCTCTGACTGGCCCCGCCCCATCTATTTCCCGCCTCCTGAGGCCCAGCTGATTGGCTGGGTCTACTTTGGTTGCCTTGCACAGGAGAAGGGAGCTGGAAAGCAGGTTAATGGGGTGGGAAGGGAATGGGGATTTTGCAGTAACCTTCCCCTGCCACGCCCACCAAGCCACGCCCACCAAGCCACACCATGCCAGTGGTGGGATTCACATTTTTTTACTACCGATTCTGTGGGCGTGGCTTGATGGGAGTGTCAGGGGAAGGATACTGTAAAATCTCCAGTCAGAGATGATATTGGCCGGTTCTCTGAAAGACTCAAAATTTCTGCTACCGGTTCTCCAGAACCGGTCAGAACCTACTGAATACCACCTCTGCACCGTGACCATCAAGCCAGTAGTAAAAAATTACCAGTAGTAATTTTTTGAATCCCACCACTGTATATGTGTGTGTGTGTGCGCACACACAAAAAGACACATACACACACAATTTGTGGGCAATACAATATATGAGATAATATATTAAATTAAGATAAAACCATAATAAAATCACTGTAATGTGGAGTCATAGAATTGCCATGGGATAGACGTTATACAGGTAGCGAACCGACTTACAACAGTTCATTTAGCGAGTGTTCAAAGTTACGAAGGCAGAGAAAATGGTGATTTAGGACCATTTTTCACACTTATGACCCTTGAAGCATTCCCATGGTCAGGTGGTCAAAAGTGATCTTCCCTTTTGCAATCAGCAAAGTCAATGGGGAAGCCAGAATTTGTTTAAACATCTCCCTGAAATGCTGCCCTGATTAAGAACTATGCCAAGGAAGTCGTAAAATGGAGCAAAATTCACTTATCAAATGCTTCGCTTAGCAACAGAGATCCCGGACTCAATTGTAGTCGTAAGTCAAGGACTACCTATCATTAGCTAAAGAAACTAACCATCTAACTGCTTCTTTTGGGAGGAAAAGCTTCTTTTAAGGACCTTTGCTGTCCCCTACTGGACATCAGTGGACAAGGTGGATTTTTTCCTCCCTTCTCATTCTGAACGCTTAGAAGCTTATCCTGTATATATAAAAACCCAAACCCTAGAAATCCAGGCTTATCAAACAGATTGAATAGGGGACGCGGTGGCTCAGTGGCTAAGTCGCTGAGCTTGTTGATCAGAAAAGTCGACAGTTCAGCAGTTCGAATCCCTAGCGCCGTGTTACGGAGTGAGCTCCCGTTCCTTGTCCCAGCTTCTGCCAACCTAGCAATTTAAAAGCATGTAAAAATGCAGGTAGAAAAATTGGGGCCACTTTGGTGGGAAGGGAACAGCGTTCCGTACGCCTTCGGTGTTTAGTCATGCTGGCCACATGACCACGGAGGCGTCTTCGGACAGTGCTGGCTCTTCGGCTTTGTAACGGAGATGAGCACTGCACCCTAGAACCGGAAACTACTAGCACGTGTGTGCGAGGGGAACTTTTACCTTTACCTTTAACCCAATTGGTCCTGTGGATGTTGGAAAGAACTTAATGGCAAAGATGAACGCAACAGATCTGTGCTGCAGAAAATAGACAGCCTTTAGTAATCAGATGTTCTCCAGATACGATGGAAGTACAGAAAGTACTTGACTTACGGCCGCAATCGAGCTCAACATTTCCATTGCTAAGCAAGACGTTTATTGAATGAATTTTGTGGCCTTCCTTGCCACGGGAATTGTTAACTGAATCACTGCAGTTGTTAGGTAAGTAACGTGGTTAGCAATAGCAATAACACTTAGACTTATATACCGCTTCACAGTGCTTTCCAGCCCTCTCTAAGCGGTTTACAGAGTCAGCCTATTGCTCCCAACAACCTGGGTCCTCATTTTACCCACCTCAGAAGAATGGAAGGCTGAGCCAACCTTGAGACGGTCAGGATCAAACTGCTGGCAGTGGGAAGAATTAGCGTGCAATACTGCATTCTAAGCACTGGGAAGGAAGGAAAGGAGGAAGGGAGGGAGGGAGGGAGGGAGGGAGGAAGGAAGGAAGGAAGGAAGGAAGGAAGGAAGGAAGGAAGGAAGGAAGGAAGGAAGGAAGGAAGGAAGGAAGGAAGGAAGGAAGAGCAAAAGCCCTTAGATTTATATACCACTTCGCAGTACTTTACAGCCCTCTCTAAGCAGTTTACATAGTCAGCCTATTGCTCCCAATGATCTGGGTCCTCATTTGATTCACCTCAGAAGGATGGAAGGCAAATAAATAAATATTAATATCACTTTATAAGGCCTTGGTAAGGCCACACTTGGAATAGTGCATCCAGTTTTGGTCACCACAATATAGAAAAAAGATGTTGAGATGTCTAGAAAGAATGCAGAGAAGAGCAACCAAGAGGATTAGGGGACTGGAGGCTAAAACATATAAAGAACGGTTGCTGGAATTGGCTACATCTAGTCTGATGAAAAGAAGGAGTAGGGGTGACATGATAGCAGTCTTCCAATATCTCAGGGTTGTCCCAAAGAAGAGGGAGTCAAGCTATTCTCCAAAGCACCTGAGGGCAGGACAAGAAGCAATGGGTGGAAACTCATCAAGGAGAGAAGCAACCTAGAACTAAGGAGAAATTTCCTGACAGTGAGAACAATTAACCAGTGGGACATCTTGCCTCCAGAAGTTGTGAACGCTCCAACACTGGGAGTTTTTAAAAAGATGTTGGATAACCATTTGTCTGGAGTGATGTAGGGTTTCCTGCCTGAGCAGGGGGTTGGACTAGAAGACCTCCAGGGTCCCTTCCAACTCTGTTACTCTAAGGACTTTCTAAGTTTTGCATCCTCTGCAGAATTGAGCCTGCATTAACTATATCATTTCATTCAGTAACAGCAGGAAATAAGGTGAAATAAAGGACTGTTGTTTGGTGGGGTAAACTCTTTCTCTGTATACTTTCTGTTTGAGGATGATTAAAGGTCTCCTTGTCCTTTTCAAGCTTCTGGAGAAAGCCCATAAACTTTGATTAAAGTTTTTTTTTAAGGTTCCGCCTCAATTCTCATCTCATATGAATTTTAAGGGGGAGAACACGTGCATCTCAACAAAATGCATCAAGCTCAGGATGTAAAGAGACATTTCTAAATACGATAAAGGAAGGTCATGGGATGAAAAACAGACTACAGGTAGTCCTTTGACTTACAATGGTTCGTTCAGTGACCATGCAAAGTTACAATGACTTACGGCCATTTTCCACACTTAACAACCATTGCAGCATCCCCATGGGGGGTGATGTGGCCAAAATTCAGTTGCTTGCCACCTGACTCATATTTATGATGGTTGCGATATCCCAGGTTCATTTTTTTTGCGACCTTCTGACAATCAAAGTCAAGGGGGAAGCCAGATTCACTTAACAATCATGTTGCTAACTTCACAACTGCAGAGATTCACTTAGCAACAGTGGCAAGAAGGTCATATAATGAGGCAGGGGTGGGATTCTACTGGTTTGCACTGGTTCAGGCAAACCGGCTGTTAAATTTTGAACCAACTGGCTGGCCCCGCCCACCCCTCCCTTCCCCTCCCAGGAGTCTCCATGAGGCCCATTTTCAATGCACAGAGACTTGGGGAGGGGGAAAAATGGGCCTTCCGGAAATCCGGAAACAGGCCTGTTTCCGGGTTTCTGGAGGGCCTCCAGAGTCCAGAGGCTGTTTTCACTCTTCCAGAGGACCGAGGGAAGCCTCTGGACCCTCGCGAAGGCAAAACAATGGCTCTCCTGGAAGTTACAGTAGGCCACGCCCACCATGGCCACACCCACGCAACAACTGGGCAGCGAATCAGTTGCTGCGATTTTTGCATCCCACCCCTATAATGGGGTAAAACTCCTTTAACAAATGTTCTCGCTCAGCAATATACATTTTGGGCTCAATTCTGGTCATAAGTTGAGGATTAGCTGTATATGTGCATGCAAAACAAGCTGCAAGAGGATGTGGTAGGGAAATTATTCAGATAACAGTTAGGATATTTGCCAGGAGTGTCAGCCGGGTATGCTGTAAAGGCTCCAGATGGTAGCTACAATGATGCTATTTAAACTCCACCTGTTTTCATTGGAAAAATGATAAAATAAAATGCCCACATCCCCAAAGAGTCAGAATAATCATTTCCCTTCTTTGCAGCAAGAAAAAAGACATTACGTGCAGTGTGCCACACTGGGGATTCGTGGACTGTAGGAAAAGGTGAGGAAATTTAGTTGTTTTTTTTGTTTTTACTTGTTTCTATCCTGGCTTTCCATCTGCCAAACATTACAAAGTTTTAAAAATGCTGAAATACAAGTCGAAGAAAAGGACAACATGATTAAAATCCTAGGAAAGGTTTCAAGAGGGATGAAAATGCCTTTAAAGTTAATAATTCCAGTTTCCAAGATGGCGGCCGGAGGTTGTTGGGCTGAGGAGCTCCGCCGCGACGGCCAAAATTTGGGGTAAGCCCCCCTCCCCCCGGGTCCCCACCTGTGACAGGGGTGGCGAAAGGACCCGGGGGGGTGGGCGGCCCCGAGGAGGTCGTGGAGGCGCGGAGGGGGCCGTAAGGCCGTTGGACTGCCGTTTGACTGCGATGAGGCCGGTGCCGGTGCCGGAGCTGCCGCCGCTGCTGCTGGGGCCGCTGGGGCAGCCGTCGCCGCCGCTGGGGCCGCCCCGAGGAGGTCGTGGAGGCGCGGAGGAGCCCATGGGGCCGTTGGACGGTTGGTGGGGCCGGCGCCGGAGCCGCCGCCGCCGCCATTGCTGGGGCCGCTGGGGCTGCCGCTGCCGCCGCTGGGGCCGCTGAGGCCGTTGCCGCCGCTGGGGCCGCTGAGGCCGCCGCCGCTGGGGCCGCTGGGGTCGCTGAGGCCGTTGCCGGCACCGGAGCCGCTGTCGCTGCCGTTGGGGCCGTTGAGGCCGTCACCGCCGCCGCTGGGGCCGCCGCCGGGGCCGCTGAGGCCGTTGTGGCTGCCGGCGCCGCCGTCGAGACCAGAGCCGCTGCCGTTGCCGTTGAGGCCGTTGCCGGCGCGGAGGAGGCCGTGGGGAGGCTGGAGGACTGTTGCTGGGGCCGGTGCCAGAGCAGCTGCCGCCGCCGTGGATGGTTCTTGGGCGGCGGTGGTGGCTGGGGGCGAGGCCGGAGCCGCTGATGTTCCTCGGTTCCTCAGATCTGTTTCCTCCAGCCATGCCATGCACCCGCTGGTGTGGAGGCCGGGGCCAGGACTGGACTCAGGGCCGGAGCCGCTGCCGCCGAGGGCTTTTTGGGCCTCTCGGGCGACGGGGGCGTTGTGTGGCCAGGCGTCGGATGCGGTGCCTGGCAGTTTCCATCAGGCCCGGAGCTGGAGGAATGCTGCTGGGGCCTGGGCGGCCACGGGGGCCAGAGATGGAGCCGCCGCTGGGGGTTATGGAGTGGCGGCGGCCCTGTCTGGCCAGGCCTCGGCGTTTTTATCCACCCGGGGACGACATGGGTCTGGCGAGGTGCCCGGCATTTTCCACCAGAACTGGAGGCGGAGGAGTGTTGCCGGGGCCGGGGCCGTCGCTGTGGGCAGTGAGAGGGCCTGCGGCGAGGCCAGAAAACATGACCTGCGTCCCCGAGTGATGGGTCCTCCGCGAGGCCGGATGTCAGCTGCCAGTGGGATGCGACTGCTCCAGCCTGAACTTGGGTCCCACTTGGTTTGGCCTTTGCCTGGTCGATGGCAGTCAGGGAAGATCCAGCCAAAGACACAGACATTGATATATTCCTTGAAAGATCTGTGGGCCCTGAGATATGTCCCCCTGTCTCAGAGTTGGCCCTCTTACCTCTCCAAGACTTATCTCAAGGACGGATCTTGGGATCCGGAGAGATGGTGGGGTCGCCGGAAGCGTAGGAGGGAGGGTTGTTTAAAATTTTTAATTAGATTTTTAAAGGGGTTAGGGTTGGCCGGGCGGGGGCTGGGGGACAACCCGCCTGGGGCTGGGACCGGGTCACGGGCTGAGCGTTGCTGGGAGGGTTTGGGTTCGGATGGGGCTGTATTGAGGATGGGGGGTTGTCCCAGGGAGGGTGATCTTAAAGCTATTAGTACGGTGAGCGGGAGAGGCAGATTTGGCGGCTATAGGGGGCCACATTCTGTTTCGGGAGCGCGCCCCCGCTATTTGTCTGTGGTGGCGCGCTCCGACCCCCTTGTTATGTCCCGTTCCCCAGGGGGTCTGAGCGATCGGGCCCTGGGCCTTCGGCTGATGTTGTGTAACGCCAGGTCCGTTATTAATAAGGCCCCCCTCATTCATGATTTGATCTGTGAGGGGGGAGCGGACCTGGTGGGTATCATCGAAACCTGGCTGGGCCTAGAGGGGGGAGTCCCTCTTGTGGAGATGTGCCCAGCCGGGTTTCGGGTTTTTCATCGGCCGAGGGCCCAGGGGAGGGGCGGGGGTGTTGCGGTGGTTATTAAGGAGGATCTGTGTCCGAGGGAATCCACTGTTTCTCAGACGACCGGATGTGAGTCTCTTTTCGTGAAGTTCAGTCCCAGGGTGCAGGTGGGCTTGTTGGTCGCATACCTGGCTCCCTGCTATGCGGCATCGGCCCTGCTTGAGCTCCTTGAGGTTATAGCCGGCGTGGCGGTTGGGACCCCCAGGCTTATGGTCATGGGGGATTTCAACCTTCCCTCTGCCGGCGGTGCCTCGGGGATTGCTCAGGAGTTCATGGCTTCCATGACAGCCATGGGCCTGACCCAGTTAATTAGGGACCCTACTCACGTGGGAGGTCACACCCTGGATCTAGTTTTTGTCTCTGATCAGTGGCAGAGTGGTCTGGGTGTAGGGGATATAGTTATAGAACCCCTGTCATGGACAGATCACTCGCTCCTAAGGCTCGACTTCCGTTCCGCACCCCCCGACCGCAGGGAGGCGGGGCCGCTTAAATGGTACCGCCCCAGGCGCCTGATGGACCCGGATAGGTTCCTGATAGAGCTTGGGCCATTTCCCGAAGCTCACACACACAACTCGGTTGAGGGCTTGGTCGCCACCTGGGATAGGGTGGCTGCTGGGGCCCTTGACCGGGTCGTGCCCTTGAGGCCTCTGACCCGGTGCCGATCCCAAGTGGCTGCTTGGTTTTCTGAGGAGCTAAGGCAGATGAAGCGCCGGAAAAGAAGCCTAGAGAGTAGTTGGAGGGCTAGCCGTTCTGAGTCTGACCGAACACTTCTACGATCTTATATTAAGACGTATTTAGTGGCGATAAGGATGGCGAGGAGGACCTACCTCTCCACCCTTATTGCGTCCGCGGAAAACCGCCCAGCCGCCCTGTTTAGGGTGACCCGCTCCCTTCTAGAGGTGGAAGCGCGGGAAGATCCCTTACAGGGTCGGGCTGAGGAGTTTTCTAGGTTTCTGCAGGACAAAATCGCTCAGATTCGGGACGAGCTGGACTCCGACTGGGCATCTCCGGGCGGGGGGCGGGGGTGGATATCGGTGAGGCCAATTGGGTTGAGTTCGACGCTGTTACCGTGGAAGACGTGGACAGGGTGCTGGGGGGGCTGAATGCCACCACCTGTTTGTTGGACCCGTGCCCCTCCTGGCTGGTCTTGGCCACTCGGGAGGTGACACGAGGCTGGTTCCAGGGTATTATAAACGCTTCCTTGAGAGAGGGGCTTTTACCCGCCGCCTTGAAGGAGGCGGTGGTGCGGCCCCTCCTCAAGAAACCGTCCCTGGACCAAGCATTATTATCAAGTTACCGTCCTGTCTCCAACCTTCGCTTTGTTGCAAAAGTTGTAGAGAGTGTGGTGGCCCATCAGCTCCCGCAGTTGCTGGATGAAGCGAGTTATCTTGACCCCCTCCAATCGGGCTTCAGGCCCGGGCACAGCACGGAGACGGCGTTGGTCGCGTTGGTGGATGATCTCTGGAGGGCTCGGGACAGAGGTTGTTCCTCTGTCCTGGTCCTGTTAGATCTCTCGGCGGCTTTTGATACTGTCGACCACAGTATCTTATTACGGCGGTTGGGGGGGTTGGGGGTTGGAGGCACCGTGTTGCGGTGGTTCTCCTCCTTCCTCTCCGACCGTTCGCAATTTGTGTTGACGGGGGGGCAGAGATCGTCCCCAAGGCCCCTGCTTTGTGGGGTGCCTCAGGGGTCGGTACTCTCGCCCCTGCTGTTCAACATTTATGTAAAGCCGCTGGGCGAGATCATCCGTGGCTTTGGGGTGGAGTTCCATCAGTACGCTGATGATACTCAGCTGTACATCTCCACCCCGGGCCACCCCAACGAAGCCGTCGAAGTGATGAGGCCGTGGAGGCCGTGCCTGGAGGCCGTGCGGAGTTGGATGGGTCGTAACAGGCTTCGTCTCAACCCGGCCAAAACCGAGTGGCTGTGGTTTCCTGCGCCCAGATACAGCCAGCTGGTTCCTTCGCTGGCCATGTGGGGAGAGGTATTGACCCCCGTGGAAAGGGCGTGCAACTTGGGTGTCCTCCTGGATGTGCGGCTGTCTTTGGAAGAACATATTGCAGCCGTCGCCAGGGGGGCTTTTTATCAGATTTGTCTGATCTACCAGTTGCGGCCCTTTCTGGATCTGGGCGCACTTTGCACAGTCACTTCCGCCCTCGTTATCTCCCGCTTGGATTATTGCAATGCTCTCTACATGGGGCTCCCCTTGAAGAGTCTCCGGAGGTTGCAGTTAGTTCAGAATGCAGCCGCGTGGGTGATCGTGGGTGCCCCTCGGGGCGCGCACGTAACACCACTTCTCCGCAGGCTGCACTGGCTTCCTGTGGCCTTCTGGATTCGATTCAAGGTGGTACTGATGGTATTTAAAGGGCTCCATGGCTCGGGACCTGGGTACTTACGGGACCGCCTGCTGCCACCAACAACCTCCCGCCGCCCAGTACGCTCCCACAGGGTCGCCCTACTTGGGGTGCCGCCGCCTGATCGCTGGCGGCTGGCGGCCCCGAGGGTGCGTGCTTTCTCTGTGGGAGCCCCCTCCCTGTGGAATGATCTCCCCCCGGAGATACGAGCCATGACAGACATCCACACCTTCCGGCGTGCAGTTAAGACCTTATTTTTTAAACAGGCCGGCCTGGCCCAGTAAGGGTCTATGGGGTTTTAAGTTAATAGGGGTTTTAAATTTTAATCTTATTTTTAAACTTTATATTTCCCGGTTTTAAATGAATTATTGTCGGACGGGATGCAGCCAATTTGTATTTAATTCAGTTTTAAATTCTATTTAACTTTGTATTTTATGTATTTATTAGGCTGTACACCGCCCCGAGTCCCTTTTGGGAGAGGGAGCGGTATAGAAATACGATTAAATAAAATAAATAAAGTAGATTAACAGAGGAACAGAGTTTTGGAAGGGCCCCTTGGAGGTCTTCTAGTTCAACCCTCCCTGCTCAAGCAGGAAACCCTATATCATAGTGGTGGAAGATGTGTGCATCAAAACTGCAAGATGTGGATGCATCGGAGCCGATACAGATTCATATATTTTTTTAAAAAATGGACCCTGGAGTTTTTTTATACACATTTCATTTTTTTTGTTCCCTAAAAAAGTCAACAAATGAAATAGCTGCCAAATAGATTAATGTGACATTTTGAGTTTGCGGAGCCTGCCTCACCAACCAATCTCAGTTTTGGGCAGAGGATAAGCCCCATTCAACACAAAACAAAGCCGGCATCACAACACAGGCATACAATGAATTCAGTTGACCAGTTGACTACTAACTGGGGCATATAAAACATTTGCTAGACCAATACTCAAATATAGCTCATCAGTCTGGAACCCGCACTACATATTGGATATTAATACAGTCGAGAAAGTCCAGAGATATTTCACAAAAAGAGTCCTCCACTCTTCTATTTGCAACAGAATACTTTATGCCACCAGACTTGAAATTTTAGACCTAGACAACCTAGAACTACACCACTTCGGTCCGACCTAAGCGTAGTACATAAAATTATCTATTGCAATGTTCTATCCGACAATGACTATTTCAGCTTCAACCACAACAATACAAGAGCAATAGATAGATACAATAGATACAAATTCAAGGTAAACCACTCCCAACTCGACTGCAGGAAATTTGACTTCAGCAACAGAGTGGTCAATGCCTGGAATACTCTACCTAACTCTGTGGTTTCTTCCCCAAACCCCCAAAACTTTAACCTCAGACTGTCTACGGTTGACCTCACCCCATTCCCAAGAGATCTGTAAGAGGCATGCATAAGCGCACCAACGTGCCTACCGCCCCTGTCCTAATGTCCCCTTTTTATTTGTATCCATTTCATGTATTCATAATCATATTTATACTTATACCTGTTATCTAATGCATGCTTGACAAAAATGAATAAATAAATAAATAATGTCTGGAAGTCCTCGGTAAGGCTGTGAAACTTGAGCAAACTTTGGGTGAAGGATGATTAAATCCCCTCTGCCATCCACCTGCTCCCCTCCTTCACGATGTTGATCTTGGGCAGATTAACAAGGAAGGTTGTTGGTGTTTATTGTCTGGGTCAAGGACAATTTATGGGTGCAGTTATGTTGGAGGCACAACTTGTTGGTCCAAGCACGCTCCTGCTATATAGCTCTAGATAGGGGTGATAGATCTTGCCTTCCGTGGTGATGAAGTGCAGCCCATGGGTTGGCAGTCCAGAAGATAAATAAAACACCTGTAGATCTATTAGGCTCTGTGGTTTGACAACTTGGGGAGATATAAGGCATATATAGGAGAGAGACCGGAGTTTGAAAAACTGTGGAGGCAAGCTATTTTTTTCCCCTCATCGATGGAAGAAGAAACATATTTTAGGTATAATCTTGAGCCAACTTGTGAAACATTCAGTCCCTTCAACCACAGTCATTTTCAGCCCAAAGGTTGAATAGGAGAATCGGTGTCTCCAAGGTAGCACCTGGGCCTGCTGCTACTTTCTGACACGAGTGTCACATTCCACACCCAAGTGGCGTGTGGGTTGTTGCTCTTTTGTTGGCCGGTGCTGTTGCTTCCAAGCAAAACATCTGTCGAGGGCTCAAGCAGCTTATTTGCCACTGGTAAAGATGTCTTTAGTCTCCTTGACATCAGTCTCTTTGCTGGACTACTGTTCCATGTCCTCGGTTGGGATATTTCTCCAATGTAGAATGGCTTTCTTCCTTTTTTTGAAAAAGGGTTTTATAACAAAAACAACAAATAAAAACCATCTTTCGGTTATGTTGTGGTTCGCTGGTAGCAGGTGAGGATGGCTGAGGTCTCAGAGAGTGAGGACTCAGATGAAGGGCCTGCGTGTGATGCAGGGATGAGACCAGGACCATCAGGGAGTGAAGTGCTGCCTTCGGAGATTGTGGAGGCTGGCAGCAGTGATGAAGAGGCCCCCGAGGAGCCCGTGCCAAGTGAGCGTGCACGCAGGGCTGTCAAAGGAAAAAGCAGCTGCAGCAGCACGGGCGACTCGGGAGTAAGGCTGCAAGGTAATGGCCTCAAGAGATAAAAGCCAGCTGAGAAACCGGAGTTCTTTGCAGGAAGCAAAGAAGTTTTTGCACTCAAGCCTTGTGGACGTTCGGACTCTCTTAGTTTGTGTTTGGAGACTCTTTGTGTTTGAAATATTTCTTGGCAACTTTATCTGGTGTTCTTGGCAGCCTTGCACCACCTTGACAAGGCTTGTTCTTATCAGAGACAATTAGTTTGAAGCAGCCTTTTAACCATGAAGGAACGGAATTTGTAAAGAATCATTAAAAGGTTTTGCTGTTACCTTTGTTTCGTGTTTGTTTCCTTGTAACAAGGTTTGGGTCAGAACAGGTTATATATATTGTGTCATCTGGGTACATATATCTTGTGCACATAATAATATCTGTATACATTTCTTATTGAGTTTACATTCATATTATATTCTAATCAACATTATATATCATATTATATCATTATTACAATATCATTAGGTTTTTTAGTTTGATTACCATCTATCCTTGAAAGCAAATCCCAACTCTTACTAAATTATATTCATATTTTGACTTATTCAAAATGATCAATTACAATATATCATTATTACAATATCCTTTAATTTCTTACTCTACTTTCTAACCATCCATAAAATAAGTCTCAAATCTTATAATACTCCCTTTCTTCTTGCTCTCCCAATTGCTAACGTTAACCTACTCATGTAGAATGGCTTTCCATGGGTCTTTGCCTTCTCTATGAGCTTTCCTGCACAGATTCTTAACAATCTTCAGAGCTGATTTAGTTTTGCCATTAGTTTGTGGATGACGTGGTTGAAGAAGTCACATGCTCAAACTCCCACTCAGCAGCAAATTTCCTAAATTGTAGGCTTGTAAACTGAGGACCATTATCCGAAATCATTTTATCTGGTTGGCCATGACGTGCAAACTGAGCCTTGCATCTCTTAATGGCAGTCCCAGCTGAAACTCAGGAAGGAGTTCAATTTCACAATCTCAATTTCCAAGAAGTCTTCAGGAGGCTGCATTTATCCCAGATGCATTTTTTTAAGAAATAGGATGAGTATTAGAAGTTGTGCCCATTGGAGACAGACAGTATGATGACCCGGAGCGTGGCACAAAGGCTACACAGTCAGATAATCAATAAGAGTCCCTTTATTACCTCCAACTTTTCCCCCAATGTCCAGGTTACCTTCTGGCTGGAGAAAAATTCTCCCAGGAACAGCCTTTGACTGCAGAAAATTCAGTTCAAAACATGGTCAACACAAACTGTAACTTAAAGTCCAAACAAGCCAATCTGAAGTAATTAGTTTGGCAGGGCAGGAGCAAGAATTTCAGACTTAAAGGCACAGCAAAACTCACACAGTTGGGAAGAAGCCACGACAACAGAGGATAAAGTCACATTTGCTCCCAGCAGCCTGCCGCACTCAGCCTGCCTTTCTTATCAACTGTCTTTCCAGCTGTGGCTAATGAAGGGAATCAGGGCCCTTTTCTCCCCCATAAGCTACACAACCCACATTGCTCTCTTCTCCGTTCCTCCCTGCGTGCCCTAGGATGAAGAGGGGGTGGGCCTGGGTCTTCCTCTGAACTCCCTCTCCTTTGTTCTACCTCCTCCCTGCTCTGCCCAGCCAGACTTTGCCCTTCCCCAGCCTCCTCCGTAGCCAATACACTCCCATTCCCTGTCAGCTGTTTGGCTTCCTTCTCAGATTCAGACTCTGACTGGGGCATGATAGACAGCTCAGAACCTGGGCGAGCAAGGATCCCGCAACTGAGTGGGGAATGTGTAACAGGACCGCATCCTACCGGTGATCTCCAGCAGGCCAGTGCGTGCACACAGGGAAGGCCTTCTCCGGGTTCCGTCGGCTGCCATGTGTCGCCTGGCGGTCCCAAGGGGTAGGGCCTTCTCTGTGGCGGCCCCTGCCCTCTGGAATACTCTGCCACCGGAACTGCGTACCGGCATGGACCTGAGGTCCTTCAGGCGCGCGCTGAAGACCTGGCTTTTTGAGCAGGCCGGCCTGGGCTGAGAGAGGGTTTTAATTTTTGTCTCCATTTGCTTTTTAGTAATTTTAATTTGGGGTTTTAATGGGGGTGGGGTGGGCTTTTTATTCGGCCAATATTCAATTTAATCTTTTTTAACTTTTGTATTATTGTTGGGGTTTTAGATTGGCTGTACACCGCCCTGAGTCCCTAGGGAGAAGGGCGGTATAAAAATTTTATAAATAATAAATAATAAAAATAATAAAATAAAGGAGGATAAATTGTGGGGTCCTTGGTGCTCTCTGAGCTTGATTGTTTCCTTTCAGATGTTTCATTATCCAACTATGTAACATCATCAGGGCTAGCCTAGAAGGGAGTAGGGTTTGCTCCCTGTTTGTACACAGACAGCTTCCCCTGTCAGTGTTGATAGAAGATTCCCTCATTAGGCTGTGATTTACTGTTGGGTTGTTTGTCTGAGTTGCAGTGGCGGATTAATGCTCACTGGTGCCCTAACCACTGACTAATCTTGGTGCCCCTCTTCCTTTGTATGTACAGACAAAGCCATATTCTCAACTTTGTGGTGCTCCCTTTGGGCCTGGTGCACTAAGCACATGCTTAGTCTGCTTAATAGTTAATACACTACTGCTGAGTTGATAGTTCCTTGATTGGGGTATTGTTTGCAAGACAAAAAAAAATCAAGTGTCTATATAAGAAAACAACCAAGCTTAGAGAGCACCAAGGACTGTACAGTTCAACTCTGAATACAAGCATTTTCTTCTATTGGTAGAAGAGATCAATTATTTTGGTGCCCTTCAGAAGGTGGAACAACAGGCTTGAGCAATTATTTCAAACCAATCTTTGCTAATCAACAGAAATCTTTTGAAGTCCTGTTTTATTGACATATGATAGAGATTGTATTTTTTTTAAAAAAAGACTTTCTAGTTCATTTATAAGACAAGATGCTGCTACTTCATGCCATCATAATCATCTCTAGAACCAGAGGTGGTATTCAGGAGGTTCTGCCTAGTTCTGGAGAACCGATAGTGGAAATTTTGAATAGTTCGGAGAACTGGCAAATACTGTAGATTTTACAGTATCATTCCCCTGCCACGCCCACCAAGTCACGCCCACAGAACCAGTAATAAAAAAATTTGAATCCCGCCACTGTCTAGAACCAGCGCCAAGAATTTTTTTGCAGTGTGCTTCTGGGGAGCCAGCGGGGCAAATCATTTTCAAAATAACAAGGGTTCTTAGAGGAAAAAACAGTTTATGAGACTGAAGAGAAGAGAAGGTTGCATTATTCAAAAGCTAAATCTTAAGTATTTCAGTCTTCACAAAATAAGCAAGTAACATTAGATCCAGCTTCTAAACCTCATGGCCTCTGTTTCCTTCCAAGGGACGGGGTCTTGGTTGCTTATTTATCCTTGGTCATTTTTTTTTCATAAAACATCTTAAAAACTGCTTATCCCAGAAAGACGGCTAATCATGTCCATGGAAATTTAAAAAAAAACAAAAACTGAGTTGTTTTGTTTCAAACAGATTATTGAACACATTTGTCACCTAGCTGGAAAGTATCTCTTACTTTTAATTTTTATGAAATGCCTATAGAAGGCTTAATGGTTCTGTAGGAAGAGGTAATTTTCCAGCCAAATGCCTATGCATTATTAACTCATTTGAATGTGCAAAAAAAATCTATATGGGACATCAAGTGAGCGCATCAACTTGAAACTGCTAATTCAGCATTTGAGGCCCGCTGTATATAAAATGATTATTGCAAACAATATCTGTTTGTGTTGTTAATTAGTTGCACTTGATAAGGCAGCCCTAAGTGGCTTTGTTGTGTTAAGATAAGGGAAAATCAAAACCTTAACAAAGCTTTTTAGTAAGATAAATTGGAGAGAGATTTGTCTTGGCTTCCAAAGCACCATTCCATTACCAAAGTATATAGCTGTTTTTTTTAAAGAAGTTCAAGGAAAAAAACCCCAACCAATTATGGTTATTATTTGGGATGATTAGGGTTTGAAGTCTTGTTAGCACAGAGGGTTTTGGAATTTCAACTTTGTCTTTCTCCTTTGTCTTTCACAATTTTTATTCCTTTTATATTCATACATAATATATTCATTATTATTGGGGGGTCTTTAACTACGTTGTTATCAATACAATTTACCAATGACAAGCAATGACTGTTCATAAGTAGTTTTAGTAGTTTAACAGTTTAAAATTATTTGGGCCTATTTCACAAGGGGTAGAAAACCAATATTGTTGTACTATATCAATCACCAATCAGCATATTATACACATAATATCCTCCCTATGAATGCTGATTGGTATAGTATAACAATGTGTTGCTTTTTAAGATACTTTTTCTTAGTCTTCTTTGTTGTGGTTTTTTTAAAAAAATATTTTGTGATTGTATTTTAATCTTTTTTAAATAAACTATAAAAATGGAGGAGGAGGAGGAGGAGGAGGAGGAGGAGGAGGAGGAGGAGAAGAAGAAGAAGAAGAAGAAGAAGAAGAAGAAGAAGAAGAAGAAGAAGAAGAAGAAGAAGAAGAAGAAGAAGAAGAAGAAGAAGAAGAAGAAGAAGAAGAAGAAGAAGAAGAAGAAGAAGAAGAAGAAGAAGAAGAAGCAGCCCCGCTTGCTTGGATTTTGAGAAGGAAATATTGAATTTTCTAATTCTAGGAACATCCTTAGCTCAATCCCTAGTATTGTTATCTCCAGATTTAAATTGGACCAGCCAAGAGGATGTCATTGTTGAAACTTGAGTAATCCATGAGTACATTCAACCTTACTTTTTTCAACTTTGGCAACTTTAAATTTTATAGACTTTAACTCTCAGAATTCTTCAGCCAGTATGGGAGTTGGAAATCCATGCATTTTAAGGACTCCAAAGTTGGAAAACACTGGTCTAATGTCATAAGGCTATTGTGAAAATAAAAGTGAAGGAAGGAATGTGGTGTGATTTAGCATACTAAACTGGGTACATGGTATGCTGCAGATCACCCTTGATTAATTGTCAGTCAATTAATCCTTGATTGTGATCAATTAATTGTCCACCTAGTTCTGAATTTTCTCTTCTGACAGGCACACTAGAAAACACCAGGCAGATATGAACTTTCCTGCCATGAATAATTGAACCTTTTATTTTTGTTGGTTTAACTGCAGGAGGATAAGAATTGAAGTTGGATCTTCAAGGTGCATCTCCAACAACAAACATCCTTAATTCAGGAATCTTTTCAGTTCATTGTTAAAATAAGTCAGCTCTAGCTAGTTAAATGTATTTGGTAATACTGCTATAACAAATGTTTTGATTCTTGTGTGGGAGTGACTAATCTGTAGAAAATGTTCCACACCTCCTAAAGATTATTGTATATTATAAACATGCATCACTTAAAATATTATTTAGGGATCATGTTTTTTTTAAAAAAAACTTAATGGCGACTATGTTCTCCTAAATATTAATTTCTGGTGATACATTTTTCACCTTATGCTCAATCAGTAAGTGCAACTTCTTTCTTTATGGATTACTCGTACAAATGATCTCATGCAGAGCATGCGTGGAAGAATATTCAAGCCACAGGAATCCAGGTCAGTTCCAACTTGTGGCTGAACCCGGGGAAGACAATTTAGAGAAGGTAAACAAGTGAATACGGTAGATCAGTTGATAATCATTCTCACAACTGAAAACAATAGGAAATAATGGTGTGAAAGAAAGTGAGGCTAGCACAGGGGTGTTAAACTTGATTTCATGGAGGGCTGCATCAGGGTTGTGTTTGACCTTGAGGGGTGTGTGTGGAGTGGCCAGGGTGGACGTGCCCAATTCGACATCACTTGGGCCAGGAGCACCTGTGGTGGCCCAAGTGTTCCGCCAGCGAAAATAAGCTCCCTCCTGCAACTCTCTGCCAGTGGAAACAGAGTTGCACACGGCCCTCCAGAGCTCCATTTTCCCTGGCAGAGGCATTGTGGGCTGGTCCTTCGCTGTTTCCAGACTGGCTCCATGGGCCAGATCTAAGCACCCCGTGGGCCACATCTGGCTCATGGGTTTTGAGTTTGACACCCCTTGTTCTGACCAAGGCTTCCTGAGACCGTTATTAATCACACGCTTAGTCTAAACAACTCTTGTTTGATTTCAATGGCTGGGAATTATGTTTATTCCCAGCCCGAAATGAGTCCCAAACAGTGTCTTGAAATAAGCACCCACCTTTAACTCCTTTGAATGGCTGCCAACAACTAAAGTGCCAAATTAACTACAAAAAGCCAAACGGAGTACAAAGTCCACACAGAGCTTCAAGGTTTAATCTGATCAGAGCGAACAAAGAACATGGAGGTGATGGGCAGGCCAATCACCTCCATGCGTTACTCCCAAGTCACCCCTTTTGTCTTAGCTGTTCTTGCCTTCTGGCAGCTCTGTGCACACGCATACTGAGAACAGGCTCCCCTTGTTCCTCTGCCTCGCTGCTGTCAGATTCTGAGGGCTCCAGAATCAGCACATAAGTCCCAGATGGCCCTGGCCCCATCTCTGTGTTGGATGCAGGACCCTCGTCTGAATCCTCCCCAGACTCTCAGACCAGCTCATGTTCCTCCCCACTGTCCAACTTTGCTGCCGTCTCCATAGACTGCCGACCGGACCACAACACCTCTGGACTAGCAAAAACAAGCATGTGCCTATCGTCCCTGTCATTGTATTTTTATTCTTTTATTCTTGTTCTCGTTTTTGTTTCACAAATTCAAACAAGCAAACAAATAAAACCACTTACACAAAAAAATGCCAGATGCTGGAAACAGAGGTAGCTTCTCCACTTACAATCAGAATTGGGGCCAGAATTAAGCAAGGGGTTTAAGTGTGTCACGGTTGTGGTTAGCCGGCAGCAGGTGCAGACGGCTAAGGACAGCGAAGACTCAGATGAGGGGTCAGGACCATTAGGAAGTGGACTGCTCCCTTCAGAGATTTGGGGGGCTGGCAGCAGCGATGAGGAGGTTACTGAGGAGCCTGTGCCAAGTGCGCAGGGCTGCTCGCAGGGAAGAGCAGTTGCAGCAGCAAGGGGGACTTGGGAGTAAGGCTGCAAGGTAATGGTCCCTCCTTCAAGAAGATAAAAGCCAGCTGTGAAGCAAACATTCTTTGCAGGAAGCAAAGTTGTTTTGAAACTCAGCCTTGTGGACATTACAGTATCTTAAGTTGGTATTTGAAGACCCTTGTGTTGTAAAATATTTCTTATCTGTGATTCTTGGCAGACTCGCACAGTTTCGGCGAGGCTTGTGTTTATCAAAATTAATTGGTTGGCAGCAGCCTTTTAACTGGGGATTCGTAAGACTCATTAAAAGGTTTCTGTTCCCTTTGATTATTGTTTGTCTTATTGGAAAAGGGTTTGGGTCAGAACAGTCACACCCCATTTTACAATCTTATTTTGACAACAGTTGACAAGCGAGGCACAGCAATTGTTAAAGTGGATCGCCTGGTCGTTAACTGAACCTGGCTTCTTCCATTGACTTTGCTCATCAAAACCTGGCTGGGAAGTTCTCAAATGGCAATCATGTGTCCCCAGGATGCTGCAACCATCATAAATACCGTATTTTCCGGCTTATAAGACGACTTTTGAAACGAAAAAAAGTCAACCGAAAATCGGGGGTCGTCTTATACGCCCGGTCGTCTTATACGCCGGAAAATACGGTACATCAGGAGTGAAGCTTGAGCGCTTTTACACTTCCTCTTCGAGGGAACCGAGAAATAAGTTTGCGGGCGCTTCCTCCAAGGCAAGGGAGAGATGCGAAGCGCAACCAGTCAGCTCGATCCGGAGTAATGCAGTGGTTCATAAGGACAAGGATCCCCCCTCACTCCCACTCACCTTGAGCTTCTCTGGAGCCGCCGGCACGGAAGGGACGTCAAGGGAGGAGGCGCCACGGAAAGCTGGGAGCTTATTGTATGTGCAATAAACGCTGGGGGCGAGGCTAAAGTACAATACTGTGGTGAGCAGAATGAAGTTGTGAATGAAGCTCGAGTTGTTGTGCCACGTGATTAAAGGACACTTTGAATGGCGCTCTCTTTTTCTTTGTTAGAGTTACTGTTTACGCAGTTCTTCGTCGCCAATATATGCTTAGAAATTACTAAATGTTTAATGGATAGGACTTTGTGTAATTTATTTTTTTTGTCTTGTTTTCTGATGAGTGAAATCAAAGGCTGACTTCAGTTCTTTATCAGAATGGGATGCAGCTTTCTGCTGATTAGGTTAATGCACCATGGATATTCAGTAAACTTTAAGGAGAATTTAAAAAAATATGTCATTAATAGAAAGTTGTAGAGTTCATTTATAATGCTGACTGTATTGAATTGAATAAAAATGTATTTGCCTACACACTTAAGGAGAAGCATCTTAGTTTACAAATCCTTGCAGCTTAATTTTGAATACCCGTATTTTCCGGCGTATAAGACGATTTTTGAAACGAAAAAAAGTCAACCGAAAATTGGGGGTCGTCTTATACGCCGGAAAATACGGTATACATCAATTGCCAAGAGTCCAAATATCACACGACCATGGGATGCTGTAACAGTCATAAGTGTGAGGACTAGACTTTTTTTCTCCCCAGTGCCATTGTGATTTCAAACGGTGGCTAAACAAAGTTGTAAGTCGAGGACAACCTGCAATAATAAGATTTTTTTTTTTAGTTAAAGTTTCCCTTTTTAAAACAATGCACCACCTGCTTATGAAAAAGTCTGTGAAGTTTTGGCTCAGCCTTCCTATGGATGTTTGTATTTTCTAACCAGGGCAAGAATGCTTGATAGAAATTTTTCATTTTTCAATTTCCAAAAGAAAATAGGATCATATTCTGATTTAGGTCCTTATGATCTGTTGGCCCCCAACTTCATTGCTACGTTAAGATGATGGGAGTGATGATTTATGATTGGCTGTCATTCTTTCTGGAGAAGAACAATCTTCTTCTTCCATATTAAAGTGACTTTCAGGCAAATCGATCAACCATAGATCACGCCATAAGACTGTCTGGTGATGTTAATAAAGCATTCTGTAATAAGAACTTTTTTTATGAGTTGTATTTATAGACAGTGAAAAACTCTATTTCAGTTTTACCTGATGGGTGAAAATAAAGCTTGAAGTCATTATGCCATGGAGTTTTACAATGTCAGATGTAGAACACTTTTTTTCCCCTTTGTTTTTTAGAAATAAGAATTTATACACAACCTTGCAGTCTTATAGGAATTAAGAGTGATTCCAAAAGTTGGGTTTACAATGCCAAACTTTAAACCCTAAACAAAACCAATATTTTATAGAATAAGGGGTGGTGTGAATCCAGACTCAGTATATTTGGAAACCAACAAGTAGTTTTCTCTGTTTGGAATCTGATAATAACAAAGCAGGAGAAATATCTGCTTTGCTAAATATAGCAAATCTTAAGATAAGTAAGGTATGGTTGTATAAATGGAACGACTGAAATCTTCAGTCTTAGGGCTTTAAATTAGATTCCTAGCTCCCTGATTATGTTGAGTGATCCAGCTCATTGGGTAGATTTATGATTTAACATAACCTCCCAATGAATTAACGAATTAATGAGCAATCAGGTTAAATCATGTTGTATAAACGCAGTCAATCTGGGAACTCACTCAACTAAAACAGTCACACAATGACTGAGTTATCATCCTAACTCAGTGGCTGGATTTTGAAAGAGGAAAAGATACGATCCCAGTCGAGCTGTGCCCATAAACTGTGGACAAATAATTTTGTGCTTAGCAAGGTGTTGTAATATGGTTTCTGTAATCTGAAATTGGTACTTTATATCTGGGTAACAAGCTTTGGTGAAATTGTGGGTTATTTCTGAGCATGAATTCAATGGAACAGCTCTGACTATTCTACCCGCCTTTGTGAACCAGTCTGTGATACATATGCAAGTTTTTCCTGGATTTGGAAAAAATAGAATAACAGAGTTGGAAGGGACCTTGGAGATCTTTTGCTTCAGGCAAAAAGTTATCCAATCTCTTCTTAAAAACTTCCAGTGTTGGAGCATTCACAACTACTGGAGGCAAGTTGTTCCACTGATTAATTGTTCCCACTGTCAGGAAATTTCTCCTTAGTTCTAGGTTGCTTCTCTCCTTGATGAGTTTCTACCCATTGCTTCTTGTCCTGCCCTCAGGGGCTTTGGAAAATAGCTTGACTCCCTCTTCTTTGGGGCAGTCCCTGAGATATTGGAACACTGCTATCATGTCATCCCTAGTCCTTCTTTTCATCAGACTAGACATACTCAGTTCCAGCAACTGTTCTTTATATGCTCTATATACGTTTTATGAAGTTTCTTACCCATATGTGTAAATTTCCATCAGGGCAGGCTGGTGCGCTAGCTAGATTGCTTATATCAAGCCAGAAGAGCTGAGTTATTTGATGTTCTGATGGTGCTGAATTAAATTGCTAAAGTGTAATCTTTACCATCTGTCACTTCTCCAGATCTTTTAAGTGCCACTGATACCACCCTGGAAATTTCAATCACTAGAGAGGGCCTGGCTTTGGAAATTATTGATGTCCTTAATATGGTAATACGTCATGGCAACAATGACATTTTTGTATAGATCTCTGCTTGGGTGGGTATTAAAGAAAATGAAACGGGAGATAAAGCAGTCAACAAGTCTTCCTCAAATCATTCAAAAGTCCTAAATGCTTCAAAGATTAGAACACACACATGGCACGTTTCTGTCAAACAGCAATAGACAACGTGGCTGTGGGAAGTGATATGTGAAGGTTAAATGGCTAACGAGATTTGTGAGATAGTTACAGAATGATTCTTGGGTCAGGCTAATGCCTGTTCAGGGATAAACCCAGTGGAGTTTGATGATACCCTGATAAAAGTTGGAATATAAGTGTAGCTTTAACTTTCAGCTTACTGACCGATGATAGAAAAATCTTAAGAAAAGGATGCATTTATTCCCATTGCTGTATAAACACAATACTCTTTATCTTCCAGGTTAATTTCTGAATTAGAATAACCTCTTAGTTTAAGATTGATTAAGCAAAGAACATATTTTAACCCAGGTTGTTCTCAACATATAACCATTTGAAGTTGCAACAGCTCTGAAAAAAAGCGACCTATGACTGGTACTCGTACTTGTGACCGTTGCAGCAACCCCATGGGATGTGATCAAAATTCAGATGCGTGGCAACCAGCATGCACTTTTGACAGTTGCAATATTACTTGATCGCTTTTGAAGATTTGCAACCTTCTCAGTTAGCTTCCAAAAGCAAAGCCGATGGGGGGTGGGGGGAGTAGATTCATTTAACAAATTCAGTTATTCATTTAACAACCAAGTATGTGACATTCTGAACCATAAACCAAGCAGAGTTTATATTAAAAAAAGGCTGGTGCAGTCTGAATACAGACACGTTGTAGCCCAACCTTCATACTTTTTTCCTTCAGCTGCTGCTGTTGACATAGCAGCTTCATTTTGGTGGAAGGAACATGTGCTCCTCCAAATGTTCTGGTACCCCAAATCCCAATGGCAAGAGGTGCTATTACTGAGCAAGGCTGTTAATATATAGTAATTACTTTTCCCCAGATAGTGTAGGGGCTCCTTTTTGAAAGGAACAGATCTTTTTTTTTCCAGGAAACACCAGCCTTGAGAAAGTCTAAATAAATAAATCTATTTATTTAGGCTTTTACTTTGCACTTTGACTGAGGCCCCTAGTTGAGTTATAGTCATATTTACCAGGGGACAACATTTTTTGGTCTTTTATATATGGCTGAACTAAACCTCTCAACAGTGGCCATTCTCAACAAATTGTACCAGAACAGTTTCTTTCTTTGTGTAAAAACATGTATTTAAAACATTTTTATCACATCTTCATATTAAAAACAAACAGTTCTCTAACCAAAAATTCAATTTCGGAGTATGGCTGTTTTGTAATAAGATGGACTTTAGCTATTGAAAACTGCTGTAATGGACTGATGGCTTTAACAAATTTCCATTGTCTTTCTCTTCCCCTCCCCCCGCCTTCATTTATCATATTTAAGAATTGTTCACATTGCCTTGGCTTTCCGCTTTGGTCCCTGCCATTTTTTACAAAGTGTTAGCAGTTTTCAAGTTTTCTATGCAGTAAAATACACGGTGGAGCTGCTGATTTGAAATCTTCTGCTTTCAATGGGAATCTTCGCACCCATCTTATAATTTGTGGAAAGGCTTACATTCTTAATGCGCGCACAAACACACACAAAGAGGTAGTCCTTGACTTACAGTCACAATTGAGCCCAAAATTTGTTGTTAAGGGAGAAGTTTAAGTAACTTTTGCCCCATTGTATGACCTTTCTTGCGACAGTTGTTCAGTGAATCATTGCAGTTCTGAAGTCAGTTATACGGTTGTTAAGTGACTCTGGCTTCCTCACTGACTTTGCTTGTCAAAAAATCACAAAAATTGATCACATGACCCCAGGACACTGCAACCATCATAAGTACGAGCCAATCGCCAAGCGGCTGAACTCTAACCACGTGACTATGGGGATGCTGCAAAGGTTGTAACTTTGACAAATGGTCGTAAGTCACATTTTTCAGGGTCCTTGTAACTTTGAACGGTCAGTAAATGAACTGTTGTAAGTCGAGGACTTCCTGTTCACACTTAGGAGCTGCTACATGCTTACTGGTCTGGTTTTAAAGTAGGCAAGAGGAAGGAAAATGAATGATGAGATCCTGTGCTTATTTATTCAAAGGTAAGAGGCGTTCAGCTGAAAGGAACTTCTTAACAGGTATCTAAAATTATTATCTAAACATGCTGTCGGGCTCCAGGGACGATTGCTCGCCGCGAGAGGCAGTTGCTCTCAGCACTAGCTTTAATCGGGTTTTATCCAGTGTTGCCTTTTGGGACTGAGTTTGATGTTTGCTGATAAAATAAACCCTTGTAACTACACCATGCAATCGTGAGTACTGTGGTTTGTCAGCAGCAATCATCCAGTGTCCAGTGAGGCTGACACATGCTTTTTTTCTCTCTTTTCTTTTCTTTCTATGAAAAGCATTTTCAGCAATGCCCTCTAGTGGCATGACTTGAGATTATAAAAATAAAGAAAATAAAAAGAATTAAGCTGTGGTTTACAGGAACGCCTGTCCCTATTCAATTTTAAAATGTGATTGATTTGAAAAAGAAACTATCATGGAGACATGAATCCTTTTCGGCCTCCCGAGGCTGCAGAGGCTTCTCTTGAGCCTCCGGGAGGGCGAAAATGACCTCAAACAGGCTGAAAATCAGCTGGGAGGCGCACGCATGCACAGTGCAGGGAAGTTTGGCTGGGGCTCCCGTGCCCACTCAAATGGCTCTGAGTGCCACCTGTGGCACATATGCCATAGGTTCTTTCACCATCACGGGCCTAGAATCTTTGTGGAGCCACAAGCGAACTAATCCAACCCCCACCCTTGAATTCTGTTGCCCCTCATCTAACTTCAAGCAGGCGCGGTTAGTTTGAGAAGATTCCTGTACATAAATCTGTTGCGCAGACCTGGTCTTCCACACCTGGCAGGTAACGTTTAGAGACTTGATTTCCCCATCCTATTTTTGTTTTTGCTTGACCAAAATAAATAAATAAATCCCTTCAGCATTTTTTATGCAGGAAAACTATATAAATAAAAAATTTAAAAACAGTACTCGGCACAATAAAAAACCCAGACACATCTGCTGCCATAAAGTTTGATCTCACCTTTACTGTTCACAACAACACAAGCCATATTTAGAAAAAAAAACAAAACCCAAAACTATTACAAGCTCCTTCCTTATCAGTTGTGGTATTAAGGTTATATCCATTTACATTCAGTGCTCTTTTTTTTTGGTCGGGAAAAGGAATAAAAAGAATATTAAGTGCACAATATCTTTGTATCAATGTTCAGATAAGGCAGGCACTACACCTGAATATTTATAACCAGAATCAGGCCACTTTCATAGATGACAAGAACAAAGAGCGATGGATCAAATGCAGGAGCTGAAGGAGAACCATTTACTTTCTGGAATTGTTTTCTCCTTGACTAAAAATATCTCAAATAGTGAAGGGTTTCAGCTTCTTTACAACAATATTTTAAAAGAGAAAGGTTGTTTCTCGGTATGTAAATTCAAAATTCCGTTCTCACATGCACCCTATATAGAAATAAGATCGCTTTCTTCGAACTGTAATCTAAGCCCCCAGGCTTCACATTTCCTGCACTATACAACACTGAAAGATGGGCTGGGAATCAGCAGATGTTGCTGGGATTTGCAAAAAGAAAGTGAATTGTAAGTAGCTCACAATGTTTATGAGATTTGGGCTGTTGTTCATCTCTTTCCAAGAGGAATCTGTTTGAGATTGAACTCAGCCAACAGGAGGCAACAAACGGAGTCACGATGTGGACCAAGCATCTCAGTACAAACTAGTTTTCTTCATGATCCGCAGAAACTCCTGCTCGTTGACTTCCCCATCTCCGTCTCGATCGGCTTCGTCAATCATCTCCTACAGCAGAAGCAAAAATCAAGTGAAGTAACAGCGGGACTATGAAAACGAAGGCGACTTCAAACACTCGGTTCAAAGAGCTTCTTACTTGTTCCACTCTGACCTCAACATAATCCATTTTGTCCACCGGCTGAAGTTTATTCATCTTTCCCCACTCTTGCATTCCCACTTGTTCATTTACCAGAGTTCAGCTTATTTCAAATGAGTTAAGCGGCACTGTTCATAGAATTGCTACATAAGCAAGTCAACGTAGTTTCTAACCTGAAGCTCCTCGTCGGTGAGATTCTCGCCCAGTTCTTTGGCCACGCGTTTAAGGTTTTTGAAAGAGATTTTGCCTGTTTCATCATCATCGAAGAGCTTAAAAGCTTTCAGAATTTCTTCCTTTGAATCTTTTTCAGCCTAAAAGAAAAAGAAAAAAAGAACAAGCCTTCAGACATGTTAAACAAAGTGGAACAAAAACAATTGGGGTGGCACAATGGTTAGAATGCAGTATTGCAGGCTTATTCTGCCAACCACCAGCAGTTCAATCCTGATCAGCTCAAGGTTGACCCAGCCTACCATCCTTCCAAGTTTGGTATAATTAGGACCCAGGTTGTTGGGGACAACAGGCTGACTCTGTAAACCGCTTAGGAGAGAGCTGTAAAGCATTGTGAAGCAATATATAAGTCTAAGTGCGATTGCTATTTTAAAGCAGGTTCTGCCCTCAGTTAATTGAAGGCAGCAAATAGGATTCCGCCAGAGATGGCTTTTACTGCTTACAGACAATCAAATGCATCCTCATCATCCAATTAGAACAAGATTGCTGAAGAGCTGTTGACAGAAAAGGCTTTCATTTCCATTCTGCCTCGCAAGTTTATTTATTTATTTATTCGAACTTTTATACCGCTCCCTCTCCCAAAAAGGGACTCGGGGCGGTGTACAGCCTACTAAAAACACATAACTAACATCAAGAATAAATATAATTTAAATACAGTTTTAAAATATATTAAATACGTTGTATTGTTCTACCAGTCTCTGAGCTGAAGTTTGATATCTGGAGTTACAATAGGACCGAGCCTGGTTTCTCTCTTTGACAAATGGAATGTTACCATGAAAAATCCCAGGCAGCTTTCAATCTCTTCAAGAGTTGGAGCAAAAAAGCAGATTTTGTCTCTATAGACAGCATGACATACCATTTTCTGGGTCATCACTCCTAGGAAGTCACTGAAGGTAATCTTTCCTGTCCCTTCCTTATCAATCTCAAGGATCATTTTCTTGATCTCGTCCTTCTTGGGTTCAAACCCAAGGGCCCTCATGGCGACCTGAAAACGATGGAAAAAGGATGAGATGAGGTTGGGCTAGAAGACCTCCAAGGTCCCTTCCGGCCCTACAATTCCATATCTAAAATTACAGATCTGTCTGAGAAGAGAGGCCCACTAATGGAGCTGGCTCTCAGGTAACGAAAGCATCTCAGTGATATTCTGCAGCTTACCTTCAACTCTTTTACGTCAATATTGCCAGTCCCATCAGTATCAAAGAGATCAAAGGCCTCCCGAATCTCTTGCTTCTGCTCCTCGGTGAGTTCAGTTTTGGGAGCTGTTTTCTTCCTTGGAGCTGCTCCTCCCAGGGACGCCTTCTTATAGCTGGAGGCCTGAGAGCATGGATGAAAGGCAGATGAGAATATTAAGACATAACCCAGTTTTAGCTCCCTGGAGGGTTTCACTTCTTTTTTTTTTAATATAGATTTTATTTGGGTTTTCACAAAAACATAATACAAATAAAACATTTTTTTGAGAATAGCATGATCCTGGGTTATCACTTCTCCATACAGACACAAACTCAATTTCATATTCATCTTTGTGTTCTATTCTATGTCTTATTACTATTTTAACATTTTCTCCATAATTTTTCCCTTCCCTTGGTTTTCTCAACTTTATTTTTAATTATCTCATATCTAAATTCAATTATATATCTTTTTCTAAGTTTCAATGTCTTTCTAATCATTATATTTATACTTTTGTCTGTCCTGTTTCAATTTCATATTATCTTTTCTCATTAAACAAAATTTCCCCTGTAGTTACTAATTGGAGTATGATACCTTTATATCTTTTAATTTTATCCATTCAACTCTTAAACTTCAATTTACGCCTTTAGAATTATAACATTCAATATAGTACATAACTTCCAATCAAATTCTGCTTGGTACATTCTTAAAACACACACTATGTTCTTTTATATATATATGTGTGTGTATGTATGTATAAATAGTAAATAAGACACCCAGTCCATTCCAATTCAATTCTATCATTAATATTAGTTACAATCTTAACTTCTTTAACATTTCTTTTCAATTGAATATCATATTTCCTTGGGAACACTTATAAACTTTCCATAATTAATTCTTTTTTTCCATATTTCTCTTCACTTATATTTTTATAAATCATTAATAATAATTAAAATGTTCCCATCCTTTCCTAATTTCATTCTCATTCTCTTTATTTCATTTATTAACATTCCATTGCATTACAATAAAGTATTTTATCCATCATTTTAATTATTGTTTCATATTTTCTAAAATTATTTCTATTTCTAATATAACAATACTATCTTGTGTACCTTTGCAGAATCCTTTTCAATTAAATTTTCACCCATTCTCTAAATAGGCTTATACTTTCAATCCTTATACATTTTCTGTTTCTCTATATCTTATTTGTCTTTTATAACTTCTTTTCCTTTCCTTCTTCCCCCTTTTTTTCTCCCTCCCCTTTTTGCCCCCTTGTCTCTCTACTTTTAATTCTCTCTTCTGTAATCCTGTCTTGTTGCTTCCAAATATTGTAATTATTTTTCAAACTATTCTTTTTTTGTTGTTGTTTTTTCAAATCTTAAACTTTCCACTCTCTTTCCCCCCTTTTCCTTTTTTTCTCCACATAAAATTACTTGATCATTAAAGATGGCTTCTTCTTTGTCCTGACCTTCTTGTTCTACAAGTCTTTCTTGTTGTTTCTCATAGTTCCAGATCTCCATTTCTAAAAATTGAAATACAAAGCCAAAAGAACCTCTTCCTTCTTGTGCATCTTCTTTCTGTTTTTTAAGTTCCGTTTTCAATTCTTCCAAAAGTGATGCCATTTTAAACACTTAAACAGCCACCTGATTGATTTTAATTATTTAAATCCAATAGCGAAAAATCCAAAAATCACCAAGTAATCCAAATAATCAAAAGCTGTTTCTTCTTGCTTCTTTTTCCACTTTCTCTTCCTGGGGGTTCTATTATTTTGCTACAAAGTTTCAGTTAGAATGTATTTTTTAGGAATCTTGTTAAAGTTCACAGTAAGATCCTTTTAATTCCAGGCAGTCTCCTTCTGCCGGCCCGACATTGAAGAAGAGTTTCAAACACTTCTGCCTCTGAGGTCCTAGTAGCTAAATTACTCTCTTTAAAAAAAAACAACTCCAATTTTCAGAATGTGAAGTGATGCACCATACTGAAGGTGTGGTATAACACTTCAATTAATATTTTTGAACACATCCTAAATTAAATAAATTAATGTTTGTATTTTATCTAGGAATACTCTGGTTTCGTTCATCCAATTCATACATAGCTGGGTATAGTTGTGTAGGATATAGTCTTCCTAAAAATACTCCTTAAAAAAACTTAACTTTTGTGATTGAAATGACACTGTAAGCATATATTTCATGACTTTTAAAATTATTACCAATTTTATTGGTGTTTATTCTCAGGGGAAAAAAAAAGCATGGCAGCAAGTTAAAATGGAAAATGTTGATGCACTGATCTGATTGTAGGGAATTGTTTTTAAACACGTATTAGCAGTGATATATTTGGGCTACAGAGATGTTGTCGATTTGTAGTCAAAATAACAGATAATGACAGTACATAAAACAGAGTGGGAACTTTGATCACAAAAGTTTGGCTATCGTCTTGACTTTTTTTGACCATACCCTGCATGCACCCCTGGTTGTATTACCTGACATTATATTCATATCACTCAACAGGGCTGAACAAAAACCTGCCTCGAATCAGAACAGTAGTCAATCAAAGAAAGCAAAGATGGAAGATTCAGTTCCACCCTAATTTTTGCTAATTTTCTATTTGCAAGATACTCCTTTCTTGCTCAAGGATAGCCTCCCTAGTGCTGGTGATTTTGTGATCGTCCCTTGGCGATGTAACGGGAATGGCTGGCCAATGTTTCTTGGACTTTCCAGTCTAGGCTGCCCCTTTGGATCACCTGGCGCCAAATTTTGTTGCCTAACACCAAAGCCGATGAAGACTACCAGACACAAGGGGCAAGATTGCTTTTCCTTTTACTGAAATGCTTCAGCAAAAGGGGTCCCAGCCAGCAAAATGCCAGGACCCAAACCTTTTATACTGAAGAGCTGAAGAAGCTTCTTGGATGAGAAAACGAAATGTCTTCAAAGAAAAACCAGAAAGTCCAGTTGCCTCTTGAAAAAAAAAGCACCTTTGGGTCAACCATGATCCTGGATGACGGAGAATCTTCATAAGCTTTTATATAGTTTTTCAAGGCGGGGAAAAAGAAACATTGTCTAATAGGCTTTTTGAAAGTTATTTAACAGGATCCTTTATTGGGCTCCACATCATCCCTATTTCTAAATCTTAACTAATAAACACTCCCAAAGTGATCTAACAAGTATTCTATTGGCTCTCTTTCGACCCTATTCCTAAAAGCGAACTAATAAACATCCTAGAAGGCTTTTAGAAAGTCTTCTATTGGCTCTGTCTTAGCCATTCCTTATCTTAGCAATATGTCTTGTACAATGTGCCTGACAGCCAGCTCCTGTTTTCTACACCTGTTCACACTCCCTTCTTTTATCTTTGTTATTATGGAGGCTTCACAAATACAGGCAGTTCTTGACTTACAACCATTTGTTTAGGGACCGTTCAAAGTTACAATTGCAATGAAAAAAGTGACTTATGACCATTTTTCACACTTAACGACGGTTGCAGTGTCCCCCACGGTCACAGGATTTCCATCCAGATGCTCGACCACCAACTCATGTTTATGACGGTCGCAGAGTCCTAGGGGTGGGGGTGGGGGGTGGGTATCATGTGATACCTTTTTTGTGACCTCCTGACAAGGAAAGTCCACGGGGAAGCCCGATTCACTTCACATTGCCCATTTAACAACCACAGTGATTCCCTTAACAAACGTGGGGGAAAAGTGGTAAAAGGAGGGGGGGCAACGCTCGCTTGACACACGTCTCGCTCAGCAATATAAAACTTGGGGCTCCATTGTGGGTTGTAAATAGAGGACCACTTGTACATACAGGTCTCTTCCCTTCCTAAAGTCATGTGCTAAACCTTGCATTTTTACAGCAAACAGGCCCATCCCCATCCATCCTTCCCCTGTTTTTGGCATTGTGAAACGTTTCCCTCCTGAACTGGGGCTTCCGAGAGACACGAGTCCATTCTACGGCGCATTCACAAGTGTACGGGGCGGGAAGTCCGGATTGCCCCCGCCCCTCCCGAATGGATCCAGTGGCGGGGAAGGCGGGCGGGGAAGGCTTCTTGCCTCCCGATCCTGCAAAAAGAGGCGCCGGATCCTCAAACCAGGTAGTTAATTTGCATACATTAGCATAGGGAACGGATGCAAATTCCAGCCGTTAAGCGAAGTCTCTGCGGTTTCGGCTACCTCAGGTTGTGCCTGGCTTCGCCGCCACTGCCTCAGCCTTCTCCCCTCTCCCCACACCCGCCTAAGGCCTTCCCCCGGCCGCGACCCCACTGACCATCCCCAGGAAGCGGCGCCGGTCCCTGAGGAAGCCCGTTGAGAAAAAACAACGGCGAGAGCTCAACCGTCGCCCAGCAGCCAGACGCTCAGCGTCGCGCCTTCCGATTGGCTCCTTTCGCTATCCCCCCGACATCGGGACAAACCGCCCTCGCTATTGGCCCGGCGAACGGAGGGCGCGCGCCCGGCCGGGGATTGGTGGCGAACGGCGGAGGGCGGGGGTGGAGCTGGCCTAGCGGTGGGGGCGTGAGAGAAAGAGCCGATTGGCCACAAAGGCGGAAGAGCCAATGGCGCGAGTCTCCCCACTCTCGGCCGATCTTCACCCTAGCGGGTGAGGGCCGAAGGGAGAGGGAGGAGTCGAGCGCTGCCGCGGGATGTGATTGGAGAAGCTCGGGGGTGGGCGTGGTCTGCCCGCCCATTGATATAAAAGCAAAGGGGCGTGGCTGTTGGGATGAATGGGACCAGATGAGAACATGCTGGGTGGGATTTCTTGTATTCTTTGGATCTGTTCGATTCCTGGTCAGGGAGATCCACAGGCGGCTTCAGATCCCTTTTCCTGTCTAAGCTGCTTTGCCTCACCGTTAGATCCGGAATATATATTTTTAAGTCATACCATTTTTGGAATATCTTTTTTTTAATAATATCTTTTTTGGCAGCTTTTGAGAAAAAACAGGTGAGGATGACAGGTGATGGAGATGACAAGAGACCCTTCGAACTGTAATGTATTTTATGTATTATACTTCTTTTTTAAATATATTTTTATTGTTTACATATAAATATATTAAATACTGTGTATTTGGACATGGCATTCCGATTGCCATGAAACAGAAGAAAAAAATAAAATAACATATATACAATATATAAACATTTTTGTACAAAAATTTCTGCCCATTGTATAATATGTCAACTCCTCTTATCATTCTAATACTTACATTCCTCTATCAATAATACAGTATCTCTTTCCAGGTTTCCCTCACCTGATTCTTTTCACTTCCAACTTCTACTTAGTGTTTCTAACCAATGATAAAACCTATTCCATGTTAAATGATATTCTGTATCTCCTTTATCTTTTATTTTATGTATTATATTTCTGTGCTACCACCTCTCAATTTTGCAGGGATTTAACGATAAATATTCCATTTGCTTTAAGAAGAATCCAGTTAGAAAGGCTTATTAGATTAAGAAATTGATAGCACAGACAGTTGTTATCTATTTACTAACATGCCATGTCTAGCAGATTGTAAACTCTCTATAGCTACTGGCAGACAGATGATGTATACATTTTATTGTTGTTATAGTTGGCTGTCTATATGGAGATTCTCAGTCATTCAGGTCATGGTCGTCTGAAAGGTGATTTTTTCAAAAGGCAACTTAACATGACCCAGGTACCTTTTGAAAAAGCACAATTTGGGACAATTATGGTGGGTGGTGCAATGAGCCAGATGTTTAGACTGAATTTGGCATTTTTATCTACCTATGGAGTCCTTTCCAAGGACCTGGGATAGGCAGTTATTATTGATGATGTTCAAGATATTGTTGCAGGATATAAGCTGTTCCAAATAAAACACCAATTTCTTTTGCAATCGACTGTTGGGGAATCTTGCCAATGCCACTGGTATTCAGATGATACTCCAGTTAGTGTTAGATAGATAGAAGAGATAGAATACTTTCTTGGCTAAGTGTGATTGAACTCACAAGGAATTTATCTTTGGTGCATACACTCTCAGTGTACATAAATGATGTAAGTGGTAATAGTAGTAGTGCCTGAAATAAATCTTCCACATTTAAAGGCAATATTTTTATATGTAGGCTAGGCAAACTGTACAGGTGGCCTGTTTCCTTCATCTTTTTAGAAGGGCTGTTTTTTTCATTACAAAGGCTGTGGAATAGTTTGATGTTTAATGCTCTGAAAGGATTGCAAAGGTAGAGTGATTCCTGAGGCAATCATTTTATCTGCAGGAACTATGCTGATATCAGCCTAAGGGGAAAGTTCAGTTGCTCATCTTAACTGATTAACAAGAGAGATAAACATTGGGCTTTTTAAAAAAAAGTTAGGCTGCAAACTGATTTAGGAATGGTGGAAATGGGAGGATTCTAATTAACTTTTCCTGTCATTTGAGTACAGCAAGAAAAGAATTGGAGAATTGCTGTCCCTTCCTGAGAAACCTTTGGACAAGATGACCACGCATTTGAGGCCGGTAAGTTAGTTTATTTCTGCAAAATGCCTTTTTTGATGGGGAGCTGCTTTTATTTCCATGCAGGAAGTATAACTGAGAGGATTGGAGTGGAGATACTTGTGGTTTTCTCTGCGGAATGCCAGCTTTTCTCTCACTTGGCTTCCAGGTGGGGCTTCACTCTCCTGGAATCTGCTCTGTTTGGGCTAGGACTTTGAGATCCACCCCTTAGGTTTGAAATAAGAGTGCAGGAGGGTGATCATGGTTCAAAATTTTGCTTTGGAGATAATTACATCTTCTGTCTTTTACTTGGAATAGTCTAACAACTGTGAATTTGCGAATTAGATACTTTTGCAGCTCAGGTAGCTTGATTCCTTGAGCCAGGTAGCTTTTGTTTTCATTAGCTAACTGTGGAAAGATTCCACGGAGGACTAAGTGATCAGCTAATCCCTCCTTGATCTAAATCCTGGGTTATGATTTCTGAGATTTTATATGGAAGGGTATAATCTGAGCTATCCCTGCAATAACTCTTTGCTTCTCAGCTTAGCTCTCTGAGAAGGAAACTTGCATTTCTTTAAAACGTATTTTTGCTTTGTAAGTATTTTATCTCCAAATGGCTCCATAGACAGTTTGAAGTAAGGATATATAACATTAGCAATAGTACTTAGACTTATATTCCACTTCAATGTCTTTTCTTAAGTAGTTTACATAGCCAGCCTATTGCCCTCAACAATCTGGGTCCCCATTTTACCCACCTTGGAAGGATGGAAGGCTGAATCTTGAGCCTGGTGGGATTCGAACTGCCAAATTGCAGGCAGCCAACATTCAGCAGAAGTAGCCTGCAGTACTGCACTCTAACCACTGTGCCACCGAGGTTCATTGCCCTGAAGGGTTTTTTTTTTCATCCTGCAATGACTGTTACTGGCATGAGTTCTTGCTTGTTGCTTTCCGTGCTCATAAAAACCAATCATGATCTATTTGGAAACACACTGATTGCGATCCCTTCATATCTCGTTTCCTGCAGGCTAGTAAAAAATGCATCGTGATTGGCGGCTCAGGATTTCTTGGTCAACATCTGGTAGAACAGCTGGTGGAAAAAGGCTACTCGGTCAATGTGTTTGACATTCACAAAGGTTTTGATAACAGCCAGGTGCAGTTTTACCTGGGCAATCTCTGCAAGAAAGAGGTAAGGAACGAACTGAGGTAAATTGACACGGTTCAAGTACTGTTCAACATGAAGTTTGTTGGTCTTCAGCCTTCTGACTAGAGTCGATGAAGGCTGTTTAGGAGTTAAAATGAGAATTCTGGGAATTTCCACCCTCCTGTGTTGGGAAATGTTGCAAAGTTAAAATCTGCTCTAATGTGTATCCCAGGGGTGTCCAACTCAAGGCCTGTGGGCTGGAACTGGAAACAGCAAAGGACTGGCCCGCGGTGCCTCTGCCAGTGAAAACTGAGCTCAGGGGCGCATCATGCAGTCCCCCATGCTCTGTTTTCATTGACAGAAGGCTGCAGGAGGCTGTGTAGGCCGAAAACAGGGCACATGAAAGGCATGCACAGCTCCCTTGTGGTCTGTTTTTATTGGCAGAGTTCTGTAGGAGGCTGTCCAGGCCAAAAACAGGGCACGGGGAGGGTGCACACTTTATTTTCTCTGACAGAGGCCTATCAAAACAAACTAAAAATGAAACAAAAGCAGAAATGCCTTTTGCATTTGAGCATGCAAGAAGGGACAGGAAAGGAGAAAGGGAAAGAGGAAGCAAAAAGAAGGAAAGATGGGAAGAGAACAAGGAAGGGAAAATAAGGAAAGAGGGGAAGGAAGAAGAAAGGAGAAGGAAGAGGGAAGGAAAAAGAAGAGAAGGAAAGAGATTATAATGAGAATAAGGGAGGAATCTTAGGGAAGTCCTGCCTTAGCACTTGGTCACCCCAGGTGCCCCTGACATGAGTCCCGTGTCACGCCCAACATGGCCACGCCCACCTCCAGCCACACCCTCCACCCCCCCTGGCCACATTCCACCCCACCCCTCCGAGGTCAAACACAACCCCGATATGGTCCTCAATGAAATCGAATTTGACAGCTTTGGTATATACTACTTTGAAGAACGTTTCCTACATCTCATTGTGCTAAATGCTTCCAACATTTCTGATTTCTGCTGCAAGATACCTTAAGATCTAAGAGTCTCTGAATAACTGAAATTTCCTCTTTAGCCTCACCTCTTAGAGGTCCCTCTAGACTGGTGTCTTTCAGCTGGAGTCAATTTCAGATTCACCAACATTCTTGCTTCTAGCTATCTGGAGGTTTTGAAGTAGAAATTGCACAGGCATCCAATGGAGATGGCCTCCCTCAGTGCTTTGATGCAACAGCCTTTCCAGTTCTTTGACTGTATCTCTTCTCCATCACAGGATCTACTCCCAGCTCTACAGGGTGTGACCGTGGCGTTTCATTGTGCCTCGCCTGCTCCTTCTAGCAACGATCGGGAACTTTTTTACCGCGTCAATTATTTGGGGACCAAGACAGTCATTGAGGCTTGTAAAGAAGCTGGCGTCCAAGTAAGATTTGAACGAGAATTTTGAAGCGCGAACACAAGCAAGCAATAACAGCCCCTGATGACGCTATCTTGGAAGCGTTAGCGGTCTAGAATGGGGCTTTTCAAAGCGGTTTCTGTGGATCCCAGGGGTTCCTTGAGGACATGAACAGGTCTCTCCAGACCAGGGGTGGGATTCAACTGGTGTTACTACCGGTTGGGTGACTACTCTGAGTGCCACCTGTGGCACGTGTGCCATAGGTTCACCATCACGGCCCTATACCATTTCAGACAAGTGACTGTCCAGTCTCTTTTTAAAAACTTCCAGGGATGGATCACCCACAACTTCTGAAGGCAACTTCTGTTCTATTGGTTAATTGTCCTCACTGCTGGAACTTTCTCCTTGATTCCAGGTTGCTTCTCTCAATCTCGTCTTGCTCTAACTTGGTCTGGCAGTCAATGTGTTTCGATAACTCCCTTGATGTTTTTCTTCGTACTCTTTGGCAGAAATTGGTGTTGACCAGCAGTGCCAGCGTTGTCTTCGAAGGTACGGACATCAAGAATGGAACAGAAGATCTCCCTTATGCCAAGAAACCCATTGATTACTATACAGAAACAAAGATTCTACAGGAGAAGGTCTGGATCTTTTGGGGTTCATGATACTTCATTTTGCTCTTGGTAGATCTACATGGGCTGTTTTTTGTTTTATTTTTAGGAGGTGCTAAAGGCCAGTGACCCAGAGAAGAATTTCTTCACCACTGCTATCCGTCCACATGGCATATTTGGACCTCGGGACCCTCAGCTGGTTCCAGTCCTCATCCAGGCAGCCAAGAGTGGCAAGATGAAATTCATCATTGGGTAAGTCAAGTTCCATCTATGAGGTTCCTTGTGTTCTTTGTGCTGGCATTTCTTCTTGCAGACGTTGCTCGGTAACCTTATCACTGCATAAGGAAGAGAACAGCCTTGAACATATCTTTCCAAGAGTGGGATTCTGCCAGTTTGGACCAGTTTTATAGAACTGGATTGTTATGATACTGCGCAGTTCAGAGAACTGGCAATTTGTGCTCCTGGCTGGCCCCTCCCCTCCCTGCCCAGTCACTCCTTAAGGCAGTGTTGGCTAAACTATTTGGGCTCCTGTGCCAAAAATTGTGCGCACACTTGCACGCTCGCGTGCCAGCATCCAGAAGGCAATGCGCGCCCCCCTATGCCCCCTACGCATGTGTGCGCAATCCCTACCCACCCCCCGCCACTGCCCCCTTACCTGCACTGCGCCTCACAGCTGATTTTCGACCGGTTTTGAGGCCTTTTTTGGCCTCTCAGAGGCTCGAGGAAGGTTTCTGCAGGCTTCTGCAGGTTTTTCAGGCTGAAAACTAGGCCCATTTCATCAATTCCAGTATTTCCGTAAAAACAGGAAGTGATCGAACAGGCCTAGTTTTCGGCCTGAAAATGCTGCCGAAGCCTTCCTCAAACTTTTGGGAGTCCGAAAAAGGCCTCAAACTGACTGAAAATCTGCTGTGAGGCGCATGCATGCGCAGTGAGGTAAGTTTGTCTGCAGCTCGCGTGCCGGCACAAATGGCTCTGCGTGCCACAGATTCGCCATCACGGCTTAAGGTATTTCTTTCTTTTCCCCCTCCCGACGATCAGCTGTTTTGATGATCAGCTGTTCCGGGATCCCTCTCACTGTTTACTGCTTCGCCCAGGAGGCTTCCCTGAGGCCCAGGAGGCAAAAAGGGATTCATGGGGATGGGGTGAATGGGTTGGGTGCGGGGGGTGAGGTGCTGTGGGCCCCCTCCCCCCGCGATCTGTTTTTTGCCTTCCTGCAAAAACGCCCCCCAGGAGACTTCCCTGAAGCCCAGGAGACCCAAGAATGGAGGTAACCCCCCTGGGGTGGGATGCTGCAAAAAAAGATGAAGAAGTCACGCCCACCCAGTGACATGGCCACGCCCACAGAACCGGTTGTTAAAAAATGTGAATCCCACCCCTGCATCCTTCCTTCTCAACACTTGGTTATTAACCCACACTCAGATTATTTGATCAACAGAAACAAATCAAGGCTGGTAGGACAAGTTACCACCTATAAACACCCAGGAAATTGCATAACTTGGGAGTTTCCAGACTTGGCAAGTTTAAGACTTTGTGGACTTAAATTTCCAGAATTCATCAGCTAGCCATGCTGGAGAATTTTGGGAGCTGAAGTCCACAGATCTTAAACTTGCCAAGTTTGGAGACTCCCGATGTAACTCTGCATACATGATGCTCGCTGGCCTATTAATGAAGCACCTGCTGAAAGGGAAGCCAACTGGGAGAACCCTAAAATTCGACCTGGAGCTACATAGATTTTCCACACCTTGCACGTCAATTCTGTTTGTACTTCTAGCACCATTTGCTCATCTGGAATGAGCACCTGAGTCCAGAAATAATTGCCTTTGCTTTCTAATAATATGCCTGGTGCTATTGCACAAGGAATGTTTTGGCTACAGCTTGCGTCTATGAAATCTTTCCCAATTGAAATAACACATGGCCAACGATTCATTTATTCTTAATTGCTTGCATTTCACTGTGGTGGCTTTTAACAAGTTTTTAATGATCCTTACTTTCCTGCTGGTCTGTTTAAGGGGAACATTATTGCCAACAAGTTTCATTATGTCATGGTGCAAAGCTTGGTGATTTGGCAATCATCACAATACTGTTATTGTTGTTTGCTTGTCTGTCCCATTCTCAAAAAATTGCACCCATTTATAAAAATTTAAATTAAAAAAGAATTAAAATGTATTTTTAAACTAAAGTGATATTGTCTGGATAGGCAACTTATAACATTAGGAAAAAAGGTTATGTGTTAATAGCACTTGTACAATCAATGACGCATCCAGAGTGACTCCTGTATTTTGCAGTTTGCATTTTATTGTTCCTTGGACTCTTTTTTCTCTTCTGAACAGTAATGGGAAGAATTTGGTGGATTTTACCTATGTGGAAAACGTGGTCCATGGGCACATCCTGGCTGCAGAGCAGCTTCAAAAAGAATCTCCAGTATGTGGAAAGGTAAGGCCAGCCACTCCAACATTTTCTGAAGCTTAGACCTGGAGCAAGCAGCTTTTTCTTAACTCAAGGACCACTTTTTCAAAAATGGAAGGAGTTTCCTGTAAAGCTTTAAAACATGTTAGAGTCGTGGTGGCACAGTGGCTAGAATGCAGTACCGCAGGCTAACTCTGCCCACTGCAAGGAGTTCGATCCTGACCGGCTCAAGATTGACTCAGCCTTCCATCCTTCTGATAAGGGTAAAATGAGGACCCAGATTATTGGGGCAAAATGCTGGCTCTGTAAATTGCTTAGAGAGGGCTGTAAAACATTGTGAAATGGTATATAAGTCTGTGCTTATTGCCATTGCCCTTCCTTCTCTCCCTCCCACCCCCCTTCCTTCCTTCCTTCCTTCCTTCCTTCCTTCCTTCCTAGTGGTTAGAATGCAGCATTGCAGACTAATTCTGCCCAATGCCAGCAGTTTGATCTCAACTGGCTCAAGGTTAACTCAGCCTTCCATCCTTCCGAGGTTGGTAAAATGAGGACCCAGATTGTTGAGAGGCAATAGGCTGAGTCTGTAAACCACTTAGAGAGGGCTGTAAAGCACTATAAAGTGGTATATAAGTCTAAGTGCTATTGTCATTGCCCTTCCTTCCTTCCTTCCTTCCTTCCTTCCTTCCTTCCTTCCTTCCTTCCTTCCTTCCTTCCTTCCTCCCTCCCTCCCTCCCTCCCTCCCTCCCTCCCTCCTCTCTCCCTCCTCCTCCCTTTCTCCCTCTCTCCCTCCCTCCCTCCCTTCCCGGTTAGAATGCAGTGTTGCAGGCTAATTCTTCCCATTGCTAGCAGTTTGATCTCAACTGGCTCAAGGTTATCTCAGCCTTCCATCCTTCCGAGGTTGGTAAAATGAGGACCCAGATTGTTGAGAGGCAATAGGCTGAGTCTGTAAACCACTTAGAGAGGGCTGTAAAGCACTATAAAGTGGTATATAAGTCTAAGTGCTATTGTCATTGCCCTTCCTTCCTTCCTTCCTTCCTTCCTTCCTTCCTTCCTTCCTTCCTTCCTTCCTTCCTCCCTCCCTCCCTCCCTCCCTCCCTCCCTCCCCCCTCTCTCCCTCCTCCTCCCTTTCTCCCTCTCTCCCTCCCTCCCTCCCTTCCCGGTTAGAATGCAGTGTTGCAAGCTAATTCTGCCCATTGCTAGCAGTTTGATCTCAACTGGCTTAAGGTTAACTCAGCCTTCCATCCTTCTGAGATCGGTAAAATGAGGACCCAGATTATTGAGGGGCAATAGACTGAGTCTATAAACCCCTTAGAGAGGACTGTAAAGCATATGAAATGGTATATAAGTCTAAGTGCTATGGCTATTCTAAAATTTTACTTTTCTTCACCTCTGAATTAAGACCGATCACTTGCTGATCCTTTCATTCGCTCTGGTCCTTTTCTTACAAATCACCAGAGAATTTCAGGGAGATAATCTACACCGGGAAGCCAGGAAAACTTGTAAGGAAGCAGCATGAGCCATTTCTGCATAGATGCCAAAAATAATAAAAAGGGATGTAGCCCCGTGCGTTGTCAGGCATTTCTCTTGCAAGAAAGTTTTCTTAATCGTAAATATATATATAAAAATACTGCCTGAAGCATCATCAAAATTTGAAAACTCATGTTTTCCTTCACTTCTCCTGAGATACTTTTAGACTTTTCTCTTAAGAGGTGAAAAACTCAATTTCATTGAGTGCTGCATCAGGGTTGTGTTTGACCTCGAGGGGGGGGGGGAGCTGGGTATATCTGGGGGGCATGGCCAGCTTGACTTGTGTCAGGGGCACCTATGGGGGCCTGAGTGCTCTGCAGCAAAAACGGCCTCCCGAGCTGCGTTTTCGGCTGTCAACAGGCTGGTCCTTGACTGTTTAATAGCAGTAACTATGAGAGGGATCTTGGAGTCTTAGCTAAATATGAGCCAGCCGTGTGCAGCAACAGCCAAAAAAGCCAATGCAATCCTAATTTGCATTAACAGAGGGATACAATCAAGATCAAGTGAGGTACTAATACCACTCTATAAAGCCTTTGTAAGACCACACTTAGAATACTGCATCCAGTTTTGGTCAACACACTATAAAAAAGTTGTTGAGACTCTAGAAAGAGTGCAGAGAAGAGCAACCAGGAGGATTAGGGGACTGGAAGCTGAAACATATAGAAAGCGATTGCTGGAAGTGGATATGTCTAGTCTGATGAAAAGAAGGACCAGGGAGATAGGATAGCAGTGCTTCAATATTTGAGGGGCTGCCACAGAGAGGAAGGGGTCAAACTATTTTCCAAAGGACCAGAAGGCCAGACAAAAAACAATGGATAGAAACTGAACAAGGAGAGATTCAACCTGGAAATAAGGAGAAACTTTCTGACAGTGAGAACAATCAACCAATGGAACAGAAGTTGCCTTCAGAAGTTGTGGGAGCACCATCACTTGAGACTTTCAAGAAGAGATTGGACTGCCATCTATCAGAAATGGTGTAGGGTCTCCTGCTTGGGCAGGGGGTTGGACTAGATGACCTACAAGGTCCTTTCCAACTCTGATTGTCTGTTATCTGTTTCCAGGGTGCACCCGCAGGCCAAATCTAAGCACCCCATTGGACGGATCTGGCCCCTAGGGCTTGAATTTGACACCCCCGCTCTAAGGCAAAGGCTAAAGATCTTTGTGGGTAGAAGTTTTCCAGGCAAATGTACCTCTGAGAGGAGATGCGTTCTTACCAAATGGCAGCTTTGACCTCGCCAAACTGAAAAGGCTATAAAATGATTGGGCTGAGTGTTTTGTAACAGAATAGAATAGAATAGAACAGAACAGAACACTTCATTGGCCAAGTGTGGTTGGACACACAAAGAATTTGTCTTGGTGCAAATACTCTCAGTATACATAAAAGAAAAGATACATTCGTCAAGAGCCAAGAATCATAAGATACAAGGAAGGAAGGAAGGAAGGAGGGAAGGGAAGGGAAGGGAAGGGAAGGGAAGGGAAGGGAATGGAATGGAATGGAATAGAAGAATAGAATAGAATAGAATAGAATAGAATTCTTTATTGGCCAAGTGTGATTGGACACAGAAGGAATTTGTCTTGGTGCAAATGCTCTCAGTGTACATAAAAAGAAAAGATACATTCATCAAGAGTCAAGAATCATCAGGTACAACACTTAATGATAGTCATAGGATGCAATAAGCAATCCACTCATACACAGTCAATATAGATCGTAAGGATACAAGCGACAAAGTTACAGTCATATGGTCACAAGTGGGAGGGGATGGGTGATAAGAAGTGATGAGAAGATTAACAGTAATAGTAGTGCAGACTTTGTAAATAGTTGAAGGATGAAACTGCTCTTAACATTCTTAACAAGGACCAAAAGCAGCAAACCTTCAAGGTCATCTTTAATGTTTCTCAGAAGGGCACCCTCATATTACTGCAGTTAATGAGCCTCAACCCAGGATGGCTCTGAATTGCTTACATTTTGTGCCATGGATTGAAGAAAGTTTGCCTGTCCCTGGCTTAAGGGCAGAGAGCCCATGGGGATATTAGCATTTAAGTGCTGAGCTTAGAAGAGGTCCATCGTCACCTCGGAAGAGTGGTGGCTGAGAAAATCGGAGGAGAGACTTGTACGGATGCCTCTTTTAGCTCCTAAAGGGAAGATGGGATGTAAATCAAAGAGGTAATTACCTTGTATGGATTGGTCTCATCTTCCCCCTGATATTCTTGGGCGTGTTTCTTGTATGGTTAGTTTATTAACTTCCCTCCCTCCCTTCTCCTTGTTTGTCTTGTAGGCTTTTCACATCACAAATGATGAGCCCGTTCCCTTCTGGGAATTCTTGACTCACATCCTGACCGGCCTGCACTATGACCCTCCTAAATATCGCATCCCTTACTGGCTAGCGTATTATTTGGCCCTTCTCTTCTCCCTGGTTTTGCTGCTGTTGAGTCCCCTTGTTGCCGTTCGTCCCACCTTCACTCCCATGAGGGTTGCCCTCGCGGGGACCTTCCATTATTACAGCTGCGAGAGAGCCAAACGGGACATGGGCTACAAGCCGGTGGTTCGCCTGGATGAAGCCATCGCAAGGACCATCAAGAGTTATCCCCATCTCCACAGGACCACGTGATGGGTCTGAATTCCTGAACCTTCTTCCATGGATTCTGCCTAGGTTTCCCCGATTGGCTTTTCCCTTCAGCCTACTTGCTCCCTGGGAAGCCCCGTTTTGGAACAACTTCTGAGGTTGAACTACTTCGAGTAACGTCTCTGGAGTAGCTGCTGGCCCAGGTGGAGCCCAGTTTTGTACAGGTGTATCTTCTTATGAAGGCCTTTTAGAAAGGTGCATTATTCTGTGGAATTTCAGGGGAGAACGTGTCCTATCTGAGCTATCCTGAGGTTTCAACATGCACCCCACATTCAAATCACAAGTCTTTAGCCGCATCTCTCAGAGTAGAAAAGATTGATTTATTAGGAGTTGACATGTCGGCATTTCCTGCTTGCAGCCGACTCCGACACATCACTCTTTTCACCCTTGACCCTGGCCTTCCCCCCACCCCCTGGATGTATATTCTCCAATGGGACACATCCATGGCCAAGAGTCATCAATCATGCTCTCCAGTAATAACCTTGCGCGCCAACAGCTTCAGCTGCCAAGGTGATTAACTGAGACATTTAAGGAATGCACTGCTTTTCCCCACTCCATTTCTGCTGGCAGCTAAAAAGACCAACAAAAAAACAATAACAAAGGAATATTTTTTAGTTGACACTATCTTCCTTTTCAACATATTGCTTTTGGGGCATAGATTGCTGGGTTTAAGGGTGAGAGCTAGGAACTACAGTATCTTGTTTTGAGCTTTGTCTATTACAAAAGGGAGGAAATAGGTGCTTGGACTGAGGAGAAACTGAAATGCCTGGACTATGGATGTCCAATCTTGGCCACCTTAAGACTTGTGGACTTCCACTTCCAGAATTCCCCAGCCAACATGGCTTCCTGGAGAATTCTGGGAGTTGGTCCACAGATCTTTAAAATTGCCAAGGTGGGGATATCCATGTTCTAGACTGAGACTTTGTCCAGAGCCTGTCATTTCTGAAGCTTGTTGGATTCTTGGTCTAAGAAAACCAAGCTCGCTTCTCACAGATGTTTCATTCTTTTTTATCTGATGCTGGTTGGCAGTGAGAAACCTCACCTAAATACAACCTTCCTCATGTCTATTAATCAGCACCCAGATGAATCGTAAAGAACTTACCTTAAGTTCTTTAAGATAAAGAACTTAAAAGATCCCACCCAAAAAGCAATCAAGGCAGAGAAAAAAAAAATAACCCAATCAAAAACTAGTAGGACCATCCATCACAAAGAAACAGCCAGCAAATGTCTCCACCAGTTCCATGCACTGATGATGCTACCTAGCTTGGTAATGAAACATCTGCAGAAGAGAAGGTCAAAAAATATCCAGAACTCCACAGTTTAACCTTCAACCTCATATATTCTGCATTATGAAATGTATAGTACATGTCTGAAAGTTGAGTCATGGCAAGCAGACTTATAAGTTGCCTTATAAGTCCAGTTGTCATGATTCAACGTTCAGACAATTCTACCTGGATGACTGAGAATCTTCATCAATGTATACTGTGGGGTTTCTGATGAAACCCACTTGCTAATATTGGGGAAACAGTTTATTTCCATAAGAAGATGGGGGTGGGGGGGGCTTTTTATGGTAGTTTCATATCAACTAAAATACTTTTGAAAATATCTACTACTTTTTAAATATCTCAATTCACGTAGGCGTGGAGTAAGATGTGAATATTAAGAATATTTCTGCTGCTTGTGACTAGTGCAATTGCTGGGAGTTACAAAAGCTGAAGAAATAGATCTCTATCTTGAGATCCAGTGTTCCAATATTTGAGGGGCTGGCAAAAAAAGAGGGGGTCAAATGATTTTCCAAAGCATCCAAAGGAAGGGCAAGAAGCAATGGGTGGAAACTAATCAAGGAGAGAACCAACCTGGAACTAAGAAGAAATTTCCTGACAGCGAGAACAATAAAGCAGTGGAACACTTTGCCTTCAGAAGTTGTAGGGGCTCCATCATTGGAGGCTTTTAAGAAGAGACAGTACAGCCATTTGTCTGGAATGGTTTAGGGTCATCTGCTTGAGCAGCAGGGTTGGACTAGAAGATCTCCAAGGTCCCCTCCAACTCTGCTGTTCTCTTATCCCTCCTAGCTTTGATGGTCCACCCTTAAGCTGATAAGTGGAGTCGACTAGGTTGGTGGCCAACAAATCTAAAGACAAAGGAAAGCCAAAATGGGACAAGAAGGTTGATGTGATGCATGGAATTCCTTTCTTCCTCCTCCAGTGACTCACAGCCCTGCAATGCACGACTGTTGGCGCACCCTTATGTAGAAAAGGTTCAGATGAGGTTGAGCTTTTGTTAATGAGGAATGCATACTCTCTCTCTGTTCGTGGGAATTGTCCCTCGGTATTGCTTAACCTGAAAAGAGACAAAGGAACAAGACCCAAGGATGAAACTTCCATCATCGCACATCTAGTTAGGGGTTCATGGTAAGCAGTTCCATCCATCCCAGATGGGGTTCAACAGAGATGGTATTCAGTCGGTTCGGATGTACCGATAGTGGAAATTTTGACCAGTTTGGAGAACCGGCAAATACCACCTCTGGCTGGCCCCGCCCCCCTGCCCCTGCTCTTTCCCAGTCTTTTGAATGAATTGCCATCCTTCAGTCTCCAGAGACTGGTATCGTGCTATGAAACTGGTAACTGCCACTTCCCATGTTGTTTCCATGCTGTATGCAAAACTGGAGTGTCCTCTTCCAGAGCACGAGGCCTGGGTAATTTAGTATGGAGGGTAAACTGTTACCAAAGCAGCAGATCTCCCCCTCTCCATGTCACTGAAATAGTCTAATGGAATGGCAAAGCTGATGCAATTAGTTCCAGTTGCGCCACAGGAGTTACCAGAATGTGATTGTACGCAGTCACGAACTGCTTCCAGGACTCCAACTCGAGGTTGAACTACTGAAGCCTTTTCCAATAATAGATATAGCCACAAGGCAGTGGAGGTTTGAAATCAAGAGTTTCCCTTCTCTTAGAACCATGATGGCGAACCTATGGCATGCGTGCCACAGGTGGCACACATAGACATTTGTGCCAGCACGCGAGCTGCAGGAAAACTTACTGCGCATGCATGTGCGTCACAGCTGATTTTCGGCTGGTTTGAGGCCTTTTTCGGCCTCCCAAAGTCTTCATGAAGGCTTCTGCAGGCTTTGCAGACCGAAAACTAGCCCCATTTGGTCACTTCCTGTTTTTCCGAAAATACCAGAAGTGATGAAACGGGGCTAGTTTTTGACCTGCAAAGCCTGCAGAAGCCTTCCTCAAGCCTCAAACCAGCCGAAAATCAACTGTGAGCCGCAGTTGTAAGGGAGTGGCAGAGGTGGGTGGGTGGGGATTGCACATACGTGTGTAGGGGGCGTGGGGGAGAAGCACATTGCCTTCTGGGTGCTGGCACGTGAGCGCAACCGTGCAAGCGCTTGCACAATTTTTGGCACAGGAGCCCAAGAAGGTTAGCCACCACTGTCCTAGAAGATTGTTCTACTGTTTTATCTGCCGTTGGGGCATAAAGCCCTCTTCCGCCTTCAAAACTGTTGACCATCTTTTCCTGCAACCCTGGAAAGGGGCCCTTACGAGGTGCTACCAGCCAGGCCAGCTGGATCAAGGTTTTTTAAAGAGGTATTACTCCTTCGATTCCCATTCTTTATTCCATTGCTTTTTAGCTCAGCTGATTTGTGCGGCCGAGTGGAATGCCGCACCTCAGCTGAGCTAAAAACACAATTCAGGTGATCTTTGTGTGCTTGCCTGCACGTGAGAACTGATGGCGTGCAGAACCGGTAGCATGCAATTTGGAATCCCACTGCTGGTGTTCAATGACACGAATGGGCAGAAGGTACTAGAGATTATATTTAGAAGGAACAAGTAATGCAGTGGTGAGATCAGTCCCTCGGTCCACCATGATTTATTTATTTATTTATTTATTTATAAAATTTTTATACCGCCCTTCTCCCTAGGGACTCAGGGCGGTGTACAGCCAATCTAAAACCCCAACAATAATACAAAAGTTAAAAAAGATTAAATTGAATATTTGGCCGAATAAAAAGCCCACCCCACCCCCTTAAAACCCCCAAATTAAAATTACTAAAAAGCAAATGGAGACAAATTAAAACCCTCTCTCAGCCCAGGCCGGCCTGCTCAAAAAGCCAGGTCTTCAGCGCGCGCCTGAAGGACCTCAGGTCCATGCCGGTACGCAGTTCCGGTGGCAGAGTATTCCAGAGGGCAGGGGCCGCCACAGAGAAGGCCCTACCCCTTGGGACCGCCAGGCGACACATGGCAGCCGACGGAACCCGGAGAAGGCCCTCCCTGTGTGCACGCACTGGCCTGCTGGAGATCACCGGTAGGATGCGGTCCTGTAGGTAACCTGGTCCAATGCCATGGATCGCCCTAAAGGTCAGAACCAGAACCTTAAAGCGAACCCGGAAAGCCACTGGCAGCCAATGCAGCTCGCGCAGGAGAGGCGTCACGTGGGCGCTACGTGACGCCCCCATGATCACCCGCGCGGCCGCATTCTGCACCAGTTGGAGTCTCCGGGTGCTCCCCGCAGGGAGCCCCATGTAGAGGGCATTACAATAGTCCAGGCGAGAGGTGACAAGGGCCTGAGTGACCGTGCGCAGGGCGTCCCGATCCAGAAAGGGCCGCAACCGGTAGATCCGATGGATCTGATGAAATGCCCCCCTGGAGACGGCCGCGACATGGTGTTCAAGCGACAGCCGCACATCCAGGAGGACTCCCAGATTGCGAGCCCTCTCTGTGGGGGGCAAAATTTCCCCCCCAATAGCCAGCGACGGAGTCAACTGGCTATATCGGGGCGCCGGGAACCACAGCCACTCGGTCTTGGATGGGTTGAGCCGGAGCCTGTTCCCGCCCATCCAATCCCGCACGGCCTCCAGGCACCTGGACATAGCCCCCACAGCATCGTTGGGGTGGTCCGGGGTGGAGATGTATAACTGAGTGTCATCTGCATAGAGATGACACTTCACCCCAAGACCACGGATGATCTCGCCCAGCGGTTTCATATAGATGTTGAACAAAAGAGGGGAGAGAACCGACCCCTGAGGCACCCCACAAACCAGGGGCCTAGAGATGGACCTCTCCCCTCCCGCCAACACAAATTGCGAACGGTTGGAGAGGAAGGAGGAGAACCATCGAAAGACGGTTCCCCCAATTCCCAACCCCTCCAACCGTCGCAACAGGATACTATGGTCGATAGTATCGAAAGCCGCCGAGAGATCTAATAGGACCAGGACAGAGGAGAACCCTCTGTCACAAGCCCTCCAGAGATCATCAACCAACGCGACCAATGCCGTCTCAGTGCTATGCCCAGGCCTGAAGCCCGATTGGAACGGATCGAGGTAAGTTGTTTCCTCCAGGTACTGAGGAAGCTGACGTGCCACCACACTCTCAACAACCTTCGCCACAAAGGGCAGGTTGGAGACTGGACGGAAGTTATTTAAAACAGCTGGATCCAGGGAAGGCTTCTTGAGGAGGGGCCGCACCACCGCCATCTTCAGGGCGGTCGGGAGCGACCCCTCTCTCAGAGAAGCGTTGATAATCCCCTGGAGCCAGCCTCGTGTCGTCTCCCTGGCGGCCGAAACCAGCCAGGAAGGGCACGGGTCCAATAAACAGGTGGTGGCATTCAGACTCCCCAGCAACCTGTCCACACCCTCGGCGGTCACAGGATCGAACTCCCCCCAGATAACATTCACAAGACCTGCCCCGGACACCTCCCCCGGGACCATCCAATTGGAGTTAAGCCCCTCCCGGATCTGAGCGATTTTATCATGCAGGAATCGAGAAAACTCCTCTGCTCTACCCTGCAAGAGGTCATCCCGCGCTCTCGGTTCGAGTAGAGAGCGGGTCACTCTAAACAGGGCGGCAGGCCGATTTCCTGCCGACGCAATAAGGGCGGAGAAATACGAAGATTTCGCCGCCCCTATCGCCACAAGGTAGGTCTTAATATGAGATCTTACCTGTGTCCGGTCAGATTCAGAACGAGTCGCCCTCCAAATGCCCTCTAGACGTCTTTTCCGGCACTTCATCTCCCGTAGCTCCTCCGTAAACCACGGAGCCAAATGGGATCTGTGCCGGGTCAGAGGTCGCAGAGGCACAACTCGGTCTAGAGCCCCGGCGGCCAGCCCATCCCAGGTGGCCACCAGGTCTCCAGGCGAGCTGAGAGCCAGAGACTCAGGAAATGGCCCAAGCTCCCTCTGGAACCGCTCCGGGTCCATTAGGCGCCTGGGGCGGAACCATCTAAGTGGCTCCGCCTCCCTGCGGTGGGGGGTGGCGGAGCAGAAGTCCAGTCTAAGGAGGGAATGATCTGTCCATGACAAGGGAGTGATGACTAAATCCCCGCACTTACAGTCATTCAACCACTGCCCAGAGACAAAAATCAGGTCCAGCGTGTGTCCTCCTATGTGAGTGGGAGCAGAAACTAACTGGGTCAGGTCCATGGCCGTCATGGAAGCCAAGAACTCCCGGACCAACCCCGAGGTTTCACCGAGCGATGGCAGGTTGAAATCCCCCATGACTAAAAGCCTGGGGGTCTCAACCGCCAGCCCGGCTATCACCTCTAGGAGTCCGGGCAGGGCTGATGAGATGTGGCAGGGAGCCAGGTACGTCAACAAAAGGCCCATCTGAACCCCTTGCCCCCACTTCACAAAAAGAGATTCACAGCCAGCCGTCTGAGGGACAGTGGCCTCCCTAGGACAAAGGACTTCCTTTATAAGCACCGCCACCCCGCCACCCCTTCCCTGAGCCCTAGGCTGGTGAAATGCAAGGAAACCTGGTGGGCACATCTCAACCAGAGGGACACCTCCCTCTGGGCCCAACCAGGTTTCGGTGACACCTACCAGGTCCGCGGCCTCCTCCTGAGCCAACTCAAAGATCAGGGGAGCCTTATTAACCACGGACCTGGCATTGCACAACAGCAGCCGGGTATTCAGGGCCTGAGATTCTGGACAACCAGGACTACAAGATGGGTAAGGAGGGTCGGAGCGCGCTACCGCTTGTAAACATCGGGAGCGCGATCCCCTAACCGGATATGGCCCTCTACCCCCCGCATACCTACCTCTCCCAGTCACCGTGCTAATAGAATTGGCCCCCAGCTGCCCACCCTCTGTCTGCCCCCCCGACACGGGAACCCCCGAGGCCCCCCAGGCGCGCAAGCCGGCCCGGCTGCCCCCAATTCCATGCGGGCTGTCTCCCCCACCCGCCCTGGACCTTTCCCCCTTAAAAAACCCCATTAAAAATTTGATGACCCCAGGATTACAATGCTTTCCCCGGTTTCCCCGGTCCCACCATCGCTCCGGATCCCAGGATCCATCATTACAGAAGGTCTTAGAGAGCTTCGAAGGCCACCTAAGGGAGAGGGGGACATCCCTCAGGGCCCAAAGCTCTGCCCTCGGGTACATCCGTGGACCCGGCCGCCTCATCTCTACAGTCCCGGAGCGTCTGCGGTCTCTGCCGTCCTCTGGCCGCGGATGTTGAAGTCCAGTCAGGCTGGGGTATATGCCGCCTCCCCCCGGTCGTCCCACCTCTGCCACCGGTGGGACCCCGGGGGGGGAAAGAGTCACAGGCAGAGCCAGACCCTCCCCCAGGCCCACCACCTCTGCCACCAGTGGGGGCCCCAGGAAAGGAAGGGACACCATAGCTCCGTCCAAGCGGCCCACGGGGGCATCGGCACCACCACTCTTCAGCCGAGCCCCTCCGTGGGTCTCCCAGCCTCCACGCCATCTTCGGGGCCATCAAGGGTGCCCCAGGTCCGCTCCAGGGCCGCCCTGACCACAGCAGGCCCGTATCAGAACGAACTGGGGCCTCCCACGACCGCCGCGGCCCGAACAAGGCCGCCGAGCCCACACCAAGGCCACCGGCACACCGAACACAGGGAGCGCCGTCACAGCAAGTCCGGAGGCCGCAGCTGCCACTGCCGCCGCCGCCGAACACCCGTCTGCGGCCTCCCCGCTCTGCCGACCGCCGGGGAGGGCCGCCGCCGCCGAGCACCCGTCCATCACCGCCGAGCGCCCGTCCGCAGCCGCCCCGCTCCGCCGACCGCCGGAGAAGGCCTCCGAGGCCTCCAGAATCAGCCCGGAGCCGCCGGGGCCGTCGCGACCACGCCGCCCTCCACACCGGTCCCGCGGCTCCAGCCGACCCCCGGCCAGTTTTCAGATGTCCCGACTGGTCTCCCCCGATCCTCCCCCGCCTCTGCCACCGGCGGGGGGGCCCAGGGGACAAGGGGGGCCATAGCTGAGGCCGTCCAGGCCGGAGAGAGCGGCGGCGGAACTCCGCGTTGGTCGTGCTGGATCCGTCACCGTGAGTCCACCAGGGCCGCTCCGCACCGACACCATCACTCCCGAGGCCGCCGAGGCCGCCCACAAACTGCTCCGAGACCCCTGCAGCTGAGTCGAGGCCTCCAAAGCCCCCGAAACCTCCGAAGCCGAAACCGAAGCCTCCGAGGCCGCCGGGGCCGCCGCGCTAGCGCTATCGTTCTCTCCGGCCCCATGGCTCCGACAAGCCCCCAACCAGCTCCTGCTGGAAACCGCTGGTCTCCCCTGGTCTTCCCCCACCTCTGCCACTGGCGAGGGGGCCCAGGGGGCATGGGGGCTCGTATCGAAGACCACCCGGGTCGGAGGAAACTCCGGCGAAAGCAGCCGTCCGCCATCTTGGAAACCGGAACATTGCACAACTCAGTAGGCAATTATATACAGGTTGTCTTGGACTTACAACCATTTGTTTACTGACTGTTCAAAGTTACAACGGCACTAAAAAAAAAGGGACTTATGACCTTTCTTTCACACTGACGACCATTGCAGCATCTCTGTGGTCACATGATCAAAATTTCGATGTGGCAACCGACCCATATGTATGATGGTTTCAGTGTCCTGGGATCATGTGATTCCCTTTTGTGACCACCTGACAAGCAAAGTCAATGGGGAAGCCAGATTCATTTAACCGTGCTACTAACTTAAGTGCAGTGATTCACTTAACACCTGTGGCAAGAAAGGTCGTATAGGGGACAAAACTCAACTGTCTCACTTAGCAGCAGAATTTTGGGGCACAATTGTGGCTGTAAGTTGAGGACTACCTGTATAAGATTGTATCCTCTTCATTGACTGTCTCTCTATTAGTGCCCCTCAGCAAGTAGTTCCAGGCTGACGTGCCCAAGCTCAGAAACTATAATTGGGATGAGACCAGATTAAAACTTGAGTTCCAGAACATTAAGCAGGAATTGGAATTGGAATTCCAATTGGAATTTGAGCAAAAAAAAAAAAAAGCAAATTTGAATTGTCTTGGAGGAATAAGCCTGGAAAACTCCTTCCTTCTTTTCATAGCAGAGAATATTTGTAGCTCAGGTTGAACTTTGAAGTTGAACACACGTGCACAGTTCCTTATTGTTGAATAGAAAACTCTGTGGACACATCTTGATTGACCGAAAGCTGGAAGAAATGTTCATTCATATGGATGTGTCCATGTAGTCACTAGAAGTCAAGCTCAAGTATAGGAGCTTCATTGTAGAGGTTTCAGAAGTTCTACTTTAATGCCAGACTAGAGATACTTCTCATTCAGTTTGCTTTTGAAAATTCATTAAAGAAATTCTGGAGTATGGTTCCTGCATGTCTATTTTATCAATTTATATATATTCCCCCATCTCACAATTGTGACTTGGGTGTAAACAGAACTAAAATCAATACAAGCAACAAGTAGCAGTTTTATAGAGCCAGTTTGGTGCAGCTGTTTAATGTGTTGGTTTAGAAAGCAGGAAACAGAGTTCTAATCCTGCCCTAGACATGAAAGCCACTTGGGTCATTGGCCAATCACCAAGAAATGGTGAGTTCTAGTTCCACCTTAGGCATGAAAGCCAGCTGGGTGATTTTGGGCCAGTTACTCTTAGCCTAATTCTCCTCAAAGGGTGGCTGAGGGGAAAACAGGAGGAGGAAGAAGTATTATATATGTTCACCATCTTGAGTTACTTATAAAAACAGGACAAACATTTAATAAATAAAAATAACATAATGACACCTGAGGACTGTCTGACCCAATAAGGTTAAACACAGGTTGTACCGAGAGAATATCATTGATGGGTTTAGCCAACCTGGTCACCATAATTGAGAAATATCCAAATCTTCAAGGAATTATGAAATACCAAGAAGATCAACATTTGGAGGTATGGTGTTCCAAAGGTCAGTGCTGGGCTGGAGGCTAAAACATGAAAAGTGGATGCTGGAATTGGTTGTGTCTAACATGGTGAAAAGAAGGACTAGGGATGACATGATAGCAGTCTTCCAATATTTGAGGGGCTGCCTGTCAGCTTTGGAAACCTTATTCAACGCTGCCACATGGCTTGAGAAAGTGGGAGGGGGTGATTTCAATTGAGTAGCTCTAAATAGACAAAATAGAATTCTTTTGTTAGCTCAAGGTCATGGAATGTGGCGCAGGAACAAAAAGGAACTTATTTTGGGATTGGTTCATGTGATGTGATGATGAGGGAAAAGGGGATGGGTTGTAGTTTGGGACATTGTGGAAAGTTCCGGGGGAATTTAGTTCCGAGATTTCACAGATGTGCCAGGTGCTATTCTAATAAAGGTACTTTTGAGATGACACTTGTCTTGGAGTTACTGACTAGAATGGAGGTTTGCTGGAATGCTGACACTGCTACAAAGAAGGGAGGGACAATCTATTCTTCAAAGCATCTGAAGGTGGAACAGTAAGTAATGGGTGGGAACATATCAACCAGAGATCCAGCCTAGAACTAAGGAGAAATTTCCTGACAGTGAGAACAATCAGTAGTTGTGGCCCATCAGTAGTAGTCAGTAGCCTCCAGAAGTTGTGAGTTCTCAAGAAGAGATTGGACAATCATTTGTCTGAAGTGGCATAGAGTTTCCTGCCTATAAGGCCTTCAAGAACACCTCCAACTCTGTTATTTTTCTGGATCTAATGGAATGAACCAAACCAAGCAAAGATTAACCTGGCTGATATCGATGATAACCAGCATCTTGAATTGCTGGTGCTGGTTACCACTGATGAGAGTGGTATTAAGGCCCAAACAACCAAGGAATGTATGAAAACTTCCCATCTTTGTGCAACCATCTCTGTAGCCTGCAAGCTTCTCCTGACTTCTTGTGCTTCCTACAGCCCTCGAGACAAGAGGGCCTCTTCTAAAGGAACATTTCGAGTAGCCACGCTGCAGGCAGATTTGCCTTGAGGAAAATAACTGGAGAATGTCTCCTTTCTCTGGAGAAATGTAGAGAAATCATCCTCCTGGGTTTTCCCACCCAGAAATGGGACGGAGAATTGTGAGCAACACCGCACTGCTGTGGCCGATGCATTCCTTACATAATACATGCATATTATTCTTTGAATGTCTAATGCATTCCATGTGCGTAGCCTTATAATTCTTAAGGCAACCTAACGAGATATTTGGCAAAAGATGGCCTCAGGCAAGCCATCTAATCACTGTAATGCTCCTTGAGTTCCTAATGCAGTCAAATGGAACATTCTTATCTCATCATATCTCATGCCTTTCTTCTTTTAAAATCTTATATGGGTGTGTGCAAAGAGACACCTTGACAAGACTTGCAAACTGGTGGGTTGCAAGCATTCCTTTTAGCCCAATGTTTTAAATTAAAATAGCAAAACTGATGTGCTTTGATTTGTTTTGCCCTTTGGCCTTAATGACATTAGGAAGAAGTTAACAAATTTGCAATTTAAAAAAAAATGCCTGTAGCCTTCCCAGTGACTAATGCTGAGTTTAACCGTAATCCTGCGGAGGTGTCACAACGTTGAGCAGACTTAAGGGATGTATTAAAGCTGGTGAAAGACATTGCACAGTTCTCTTCACGGATGTTGAAAGATTCCAAATCGCAGAATAGATTGATGTCATTTTAAAAGCACCGGCATTTTCTGGCATCGTTTCAGGCCAGAGATTATTGTTCTTCGTTCCAAGAAGAAAGTATCTCAAAATGTCAATTACCACTTGTCCTCCTCAGCCAAGGAAAAAGTCTGAGTAAACTCTCTCACTCTGTTTCATTTTAGGGTTAAGCATCAAAACATTTCCACATTAGATAACTATTGCTTTTAAAATAACAGAAAAACTAAAAAACAAAAGATAATTATAATACAAATGCATACCTTCTCAAAGAAAAAAAGCAATATATAGAAACTGCTTTAAAAACTGAAAATATACAAAGAAAAAAAAAAGAAGCAAAATATATTCGTTCAATAGCTACCAGTTACAATTCTATATAGACTTACCGAATGTAAATATTATTCAAGGTTGTATATATTAATTTCTAATATGCTTATAAAACTATTATTCTTTTTTGACCTACTGTATGGTATTTTGTATAAACGACTTCCATATTTGATTTGTCTAAATAAAGTCTACATCTGGATAACTTTAAAATTCAGTGGAGTTCAGTGTTGAAAAACACATATAACGATGATGAAGCTTTGGATGAAATTATGAAATTTTGCCTGAACTTTTATTGGGTTTACTATTAACCTTGGACAGAGGATTATATTGTCTCTTCCATTGTCATTTAATAGGATGATGAGCCCATTGGACGGGTATATAAAAAACCATTTGATATTCTTTCATGGAATAGTTGGGTTGACTTGGCTTTCAAAATTATGCCCCTTGTTTGGAAGAAGAATAGTGTGTTTATTCCTATTGTAAAGTTTAAAGCATTTAGATAACTGGGAGATTAATATTCATTCATTCATTTATTTAAGTATTCGTTCACTCAATTAATCATTCATGCAATTTAGTTGCCGCCTGACTCCAACCAACAAAAACAATAGCACATACAACAACAACAACAGCAACAACAACAACAACAACAGTGGAGCACAGCACATACAAAATAACCACAAAATAATTATGAGAGGCCAAAATCCAAACAACAAAGCAATCATATATCGCATTGTGATGGGCCAAATAAAAATCTGTTCAAATCTTTACTTTTATGGAAAGGGGAAAAAAAGTATTCTTTATTTTCAGAACAGTTGAAATTATTTTATATGTTACTCTTGCTACTATTTGGGGGGATTTCTTGATTCTTGGATCCGGTGAAGGGTACTTCTGCCGTCCTCATCTGTTGCCTTACAGATCTTTCGGTTGCACTCTCTGAATTGAAATCCCCTAGGAGAAAAATTGATATTAATCTTTGCTCAGCATCTCAAGGGGAGCCAGAGAACACAGGGCTGAACACTGACGAGATGGCTAGAAGGAAATGGTGGGATGTAATTCGCACACAGCTCTTGGATATTTGTAATCTGTTAGAGCGACAGAGGTAGAAGGGATCTTGTAGGTCATCTAGTCCACCCCCTGCTCAAGCAGGAGACCCTAGACCATTTCAGACAAAATCTAATCAAGGCAAGATTTTCCATTTGTCAGAAATGGTGTAGGGTCTCCTGCTTGGACTAGATGACCTACAAGATCCCTTCCAACTCTGTTATTTTGTTATTCTATTAAAGCACGATGGAGTGGTATATGTCTAAATGCTATTGGTATTATGAGTGCAGAGAAGAGCAACCAAAATGATTAGGGGACTGGAGGCTAAAACATACAACGAACGGTTGCAGGAACTGGGCATGGCTAGTCGAGAGAAGAGAAGGACCAGGGGAGACAGGATAGCAGTCTTCCAATATTTGAGGGGCTGCCAGAGAGGAGGAGGGGGTCAGGCTATTCTCCAAAGCACCCGAAGGCCAGACAACAAATAATGGATGGAAACTGAACAAGAAGAGATTCAACCTGGAAATAAGGAGACATTTTCTGACAGGGAGAGCAATCAACCCATGGAACAGAAGTTGCCTTTGGAAATTGTGGGAGCTTCATCACTGGAGACTTCAAGAAGAGACTGGATTGCCATTGGTCAGAAATGGTGAAGGGCCTCCTGCTTGGGCAGGGGGTTGGACTAGATGACAAGGTCCCTTCCAACTCTGTTAATCTGTAATCCTCCTTTGCAGGACACCTCCAAAACCAATCTGTTTTCAATGAACCGAAGGGCAGCTGGCAGGCTGACAATACAGAGGAATGTTTGGCAGGGCAATAGTCTCCATTGTTGGGTGATTGTGCTACACTAGGCAAGAGGTGAGAAGGGGCTTTTCTGGGCAAGTTAGATGCTGGGGCGGGGCGGGGGGGGGGGAGAGTGGCTGCTTTTTGCATCCCTAATAGCCTCACCTGTCAGCCTTGCCCGCAGCCAAAACCCCAGCCACCTCATTTGCTCGCTTTTCTCCTCTGGCCCAGGACATCTCCAGTGACACAGGGCAGAGAATGCAAAGAATGTGGAAGGGAGAGGCAGAGAGGGAGGTGGGAACTCTCCCTCTCTCTCTCTCCTGTGCCTGGGATGTAGGAACCTGTTTGATGCCCTGCAGGGTAGAAGCACCCTCCCATTTCGTCAGCCTTCCCTCCCATAACGAGGCTGGGCCCCAAGCTGAGTTCGTGTGTGCGTTTTGCCCACACGTTTGCCCTCCCTGCAGATTGCTCACACCAGACCGAAGACGGAGGCTGTTGCAGGCTTTAAGATAGCTCTGCAGAAGGAAATCCCCGGTGCGGCTTCTACCGTGCAGCTGTCCGAAGTAAGTCTCTTTTGGTTCTGTTGGGCAGGCACAATCCTTTGGGGGGGGGGGGGGAAACAGGAGAAGGGAATTGGCTTTTCCTGCAAGCTCATCATCCAGGGTTCAAGGGTCCCTTCTGCCCTGGATTGCTTTCCATGCCAGATATGGGGAGCCTAGATTGGGATGAGGAGGGAGGACAAAGAAATCTTGCTTTGCTGTCCTTGCCCTCTTCTCTACAACCATCTCAACTGTTTTCCATCTTCCATTGTGTAGGGGGCTGGACTAGAAGACCTCCAAGGTCCCTTCCAACTCTGTTATTCTATTCTATTATTCTATTCTGTTCTCACAACCTACTGATGAAGTAATGAGAAGTTACACTGATTTGGGCTGACGTAAGCGAAGTGAAAGGATTGATATGCGATAAGAATATATCGCTGAATTGCTCTTTTTCCTGACAGCACAGTACTTTCTTCCTGGGTGCATCATGTATCCAGAATAGTTGTCTTTCAAGGGAGAAGAATTTTGGAAAAGAAAAAGTTTTCCGAAGCGCGTCTCCACGGATCTTCCACACTCATTATAAGCTGAAGTGGGAAGAGTTTAGAACTTTGGATCAAGGTCAATCACTGGTGATTTGGAGTAAGTCCTCCATCTTTGTCCCCCTTTTGCTGTTTTAAGGGGAGCAAAGACGTCGGCTCGGAGTTCAGAAGCCTTAAATGCTAAGGCTGGTTTGCCTTATCCAAAATCCCCTTCTGCCTTTGTGCATTTCAATGTTTTGTGCCAGCAGCAGCTCTGACCTTGCTTGTCAAAATAGTTTTTTTTTCCTTTGAAAAGGTTTCGCTTCTCATCCGAGAAGCTTTTACAATTCGATCTGTGTTGACTTCGTTCGGTATTTAAATGCATCGGTGCTGCCAGCCTGTTTGCTCCAGATCTTCCGATGCAGAGTCGTTTCCTTTTACTTTCTTCCTGAATCCAGCAACTCTTCCCCCACCCTCTCACCAATGGGCACAAGATGGGTGAAATCTGCATCTCGGGACTCTTTCAAAAGCTGACAGGTTCCTCCAAAATGAACGCTCGGATTGCCCCACCCTGAGTTCTGCTTTGCTCTTTTGGGTGCCTGTCAGTTGGGCAGCTCTTGGTAAAATAGAGTGTCTGTGCTAAAAATGAAAAAAAAAAGTACCCCTGTGGGTAAGCAGAGCTTGGCATGGTTTCCTCCGCTGGGCGTCTTCCCTCTTCTGTTTGCCAGCTTTATACTCTGCCCATGCTCCAAGAACATCTGTCAGAGAGCTGAGGAATGCAAGCCGTTCTTAGAAACCACATGAAGAGAACGCTGGTTTTAAAAGTAACCGGTGTAACAGAGATTTGTGCCAAACCTTTCCTCCTCTTATGAAACTCCTCCTTATAAAGGCATTCACTAATTTTTCTTCTTCTCCTGAATCCAACTCCTGGGCCTTTCATAACTGCACCACAAGCAGAAATTAAACCAAACCAAACTCCCCAAATCCTTAAGTTATTACACGTTGCTGACCTGTGAAGTTTTTTCTCTTCATTCGGCTCATTTTATTTTTGCAACAGCCCTGTGAGGGAGGGGAAGAGGGGAGATAGTAATCCTCAACGTAGAGCTGTTCTTTCAGCAACGCCTTGAAGTTACAGTGGCACTAAAACAAGTGACTTATGACTAGGTCTTGTATTTAGGACCATTGCAAACATCCCTACGGCTACGTGATCCAAATTCAGGAACTTGGCAACCATCATATTAATGATGGTTGCAGAGTTCCAAGATCATGTGATCATTGCTATTCAGATAACAGGTAACAGGTAATCTAGTCATCTAGTTCAACTCCCTGCCCAAGCAGGAGACACTACACCATTTCTGACAGATGGGAGTCCAATGATTCGTTTAAACCAGGGGTGTCAAACTCGATTTCACTGAGGGCCACATCAGTCCACTGCCACTGAAAATGGAGCTTGGGGGCACCACAAACAGCCTTCCTGAGCTCCGTTTTTGCTGGCAGAGGGCTGCACGAGGCCATCATGGCCAAAAATGGAGCCCGGGTAGATCGTGTGCTGCCCTCCTGAACACCATTTTTGCTGGCAGAGGCGCTGCGGACCGGTACTTCACTGTTTCTAGAGCAGCCCCGCAGGCCAGATCTAAGCATCTCTGGCCCCCGGGCCTTGAGTTTGACACCCCTTGTTGAAATGCTGTGGCAAAATAGCTGTAAAATTGGGTGCAACTCAGTTAAAGAATAGAATAGAATAGAATAGAATAGAATAGAATAGAATAGAATAGAACAGAACAGAACAGAACAGAACAGAACAGAACAGAACAGAACTGAACTGAATTGAATTGAATTCTTTATTGGCCAAGTGTGATTGGACACACAGGGAATTTGTCTTGGTGCAAATGCTCTCAGTGTACATAAAAGAAAAGATACATTCATCAAGAGTCAAGAATCATCAGCCATCAAACTTAATAATAGTCATAGGGTACAATAATCAATCAAATCATACTAGGGAACAGTCAATATAAATTGTTAGGATACAAGCGACAAAGCTACAGTCATACAGTCACAAGTGGGAGGGGACGGATTAGCAGCAGAAATTCTGGCCCTCAATTTTGGCGGGAAGTCAAGGACTGCCTGTATCTGGGATGGTTGCAAGGTGGGTTTCTGAGCTGTTTGAGGTCATGATGATGCTGTTCCTTCATCTTCTACTCTCCCCTATGTTGGGATCCACCAAAAGTGTTAGGTGACCAGCTTCTGTAACTGGTAGTCAAAGTGGCTGATGGTTCATGATATCACTCATTCTATATTAGAGGTCTTCAAACTTGACAGCTTTAAGACTTGTGGACCTCAACTCCCAGAATTCCTCCTCCAGTCATGTTGGCTCAGGAATTCTGGGAGTTGAAGTCCACAAGTCTTAATCGTGCCAAGTTTGAAGACTCTTGTTCTATATCATTTTTCCGTACACAAATTCTATAGCAATGAGTGTCATGCTTCTGCCATTCACCTGTGACTTAGCTGCATGACTTAGTTGAGTGTTTGGGACATCAGTAGAACAAGTTCCACTTCTCTTTGTGCATTTGGGAGGGAGTTGTGGACTTCTACAGCTTGTGCCCCACCCAATGGCTCTTGCCCATCAAGTTTACTTTGCTCCTAGTTTGGAATGAATGTTTGTAGAAATGAGAGACTGCTTCCGGGATGGTTCTGAGCAATCTTCTCAGTGACCCACTCAGGTTTTCAGCTGACCACAAATCCAGTTGGATGTTGCCTGAATTGTCACCTTGGTGACCTGTGAAGGTCTGTGAACCCTGTAAAATAAATAATCTGTCCAGGTGATTAGTAGTCATCAAGGATTGATTGGTATTCTCTAATTTCTTGACTATTTTGACTTCTACTACACAGATATTGGCCCAATTTTAGAGTTATTCTGTGGATGTCAGATCCCAAGCCCTTCTACCTTATTTCTTTCCAAGATGCCTTTGAATAAAAAAAGAAATAATATCCTCTCCTTAAGAGGCTGGCTTTGGCTCCAATGGTCTTCAAAAACTATCAACCCGTCTTCAATCTTCTGTTTCTGGAGAAGGTTGTTGAAAAAATGCTAAGCCTGAAGCTCATCAGAACCTTGAAGGAAATAGATTATCTAGATTACCTATTTCAATCAGCTTTCAGGACTGGATTTAGTTGCGAGACAGCTTTAGTTGTGCTTATTTATGACCTGTGATGGAGTCACGATAGTGATGGTATATTTGTGCTTCAATGGTTTTAGATATCATTTACCAAGCTGTCCTTCTGAATTGACTCTATGGGTTGAGGATTGGGGGAACCATTCTACAGAGGTTAACTTCCTGGTGGTCACACCAGGTTGCATCAGGGAGCTAAGAAGTTAGTCTACTTTATGGTGCCTTCAACATCTCCCTAACCTTAAGAGACTCCATGTTCTCCTTCTCCCCATCCATTAACAAAGCCCACAAGGCAGTCATTCAGATGAAATAAAAATAGGTGCCCAATTAGATGTCCAACCACTACTGTTGTTCAAAAACTAAGTAGAGTTGGATCAAGTTAATAGTGAATGGAAGAGTATCAAGAAATACCAGAGAGTAGTAGACTGAAGCAGATGATTGTAAAAATATATTGGAAAAAGAGAATGATGAATTTCTTCCATATTGTTGTCCAGAGGACTTTATGGATGCACCTATGAAATCACTAGAACTTAAGCCTTTAAAAGAGGTTTTACCTTCACCTAAATACGGCTAACTAAGTTAAGGCTGTACGTGTTCTGTGAGAGCTCTATTTGTGGAAGAAAAACAATTAAGTATTACTAAGTACCTCATTTTATTTCAGTGACAGTTTGTGGGGAAAGTTTATTGCTCAGTAAGAGCATCCTTATATCCAGACTGTCCCAGGCAGAATTTCTGATCCAGATTGACCCGGGAAAAAAGGCTATTCGGAAAGTCAGGGTAGTTTGTCTTTACATGATACAACTGCAGTGAGATTATTAAGTGCTGGAAGATGGAAAGGTTTGACACACTAACCGGAATGGAGGAATGATTGGTGAAGGTGATGGAACTTGCAGAGATGGCTATGTTGACTTCCTTGATTAGAAGAAAAACATTTGTGGCTTGGTGCAAACCCTTTGTAGACTTTTTTTGCATGAAACAGTAAAAAGTTGCTCACATTGCAGCCCTGGTCAAAAGGGCCCAGCACCTGAGACTTCTCAGAAAACAACAACTAAATGAAAAACTGCTGTTGACCTTCTACCGCTGCACCAGAGAGAGTATTTTAACTTACTGCACCTCTGTATGGTTTGCCAATTGCACAGTGGCAGATAGGACAGCACTCCAGAGTGTTAACGTCATTGCCCAGAGGGTCATTGGTTGTCCTCTCCCCTCTTTGGAAGAGCTTTATAGCTCCCACTGCCTTAAGAAAGTTCAAAACATTCTCAAAGATCCATCTCATCCTGGGCACCCTTTTTTTGAACTATGACCATCTGGCAGACAGGATAAATAAACACAAGGACAAATAGGCTGAAAAACAGCTTCTATCCCAGGGCAATAGCTCTGTTGAATTCTACTGTATAATGCAGTGTTGGTGCAATGTTGTGGGTTTTCAGTTCAATGTGTGGAAGGTGAAGGATGTGTGTTCGTGTTTTATTTTCAATGTGCACTGAAGACGGTGTTTGATTTCGTTGAACAAGGGGCAATGACAATAAACTAAACTAAAGGGACTTATGATTTGTGGTTTTGATGATTAAAGAGGAAAAGTTAATAGAAAAATGTGAGCTTTTTTGTAATATAATAAGAGATAATTTTATAATTATACTTGAATTTGCTGCAAAGAATATTGGAAGCTCCTATTTCTCCTCTCCTCTGTTCTTTTTATTCTGAATTAGTCTCATTAGCTTTTAATGTTTCCTTCTTTATGTAAGGGAGGCTGCTGTCTCAAAATCTTAAGATAAATGCAGCTCAACCATTCCCAATTGTGTGCCTTCAGTATACAGAATATCACACCAAACAACTATCAACCCCTTCCTATCTACTGGACAGAGTATCTAGAGTTTTTTTAAAAAAAAATCTGTTGTGACCATCAACAGCAAATGTAGGAGAGAATAGAAGGCTGGGAAAATTGGCATACATAGCATTTGAGAGAGGTGAACCAGATGGCAAACTGTAAAATATATGTTAAATTAAATCAGAATAGTCCTGGATTTTCACAATGGCACAATATCTGAATCTAGCAGTTGTGGTTATAAATCATCCTTCATATCTTAGCATGCCCACTGTGGCTTATTATAAAAACAGCAATAGAAGCTTCATTTAATGTTTTGCACAAACCTAGGCGTTACTGTTTAGAAATCATGAGTTTTGTCTCAAAGGCTATGTGACTTTAGTCTGTTTGGACACATTCACTCATGTGTCATGTGTAATGTGTTAGCCCTATGTCTCTTCTGTGTGGAGTAATTCCTGGAACCAGGAAGACAATGAGGAAGTGACTGTAATTTAAAATCATTTTGCAAGTAGATTCATTTCTCTATGTTATTTCAGTCTCCTCCATCAGAATAATCTAAACAGGAGAAAGAATATGGAAATAGCACGTGCAGGCCAAAGGAATGCATTACATCAGCAAGGAGAAAAAGAGGGAGAGAGAAAAACCAACCTACCTCAGGCAATTTATTTATTTGGAAAATTTATATGGCCGTGCAACTCACAATGTTGATTTGGGGCATCTTCCTTACAGCAATAAAACCCCAAACCCAATAAGCCCCTTCACCTAATGCAATATTTGGGCATGAGAGCAGGTAGTGGTTTGATTGAATGCCCGTTTCTCCTAATATCCAACTTGAAATGATTCCTCAAATTTGTTTTGCAAACTGAAGTGGATGGTCAAGCTAAACAGGGTTTTGAATTGTGAGCCAAAGTACACCTGATTCTATGCTAGATTGGTCCAGGGAAGTTCAAGAAAATCTATCATGAGCGAGTAGCTCTTTGAAGGTCCAGATGGAGAGGAAATCTTCCAGTTCTCCTATTGTGGTCAGGAATCAGTGATCTCAAATGTTGCTGAACTGCAACTCCAAGTAGCTTGAGCCAGAGGACTAATGGCTGAAGTTCAGCAGTATCCATACATTCCCAGGATCTGAATTAATTCAGAACCTGAATTATGAATCTTTTGATCACCTACAACATATCCTGCCCGGCGTATTTATATTGCAATAAGGCATAATTTGGTTTGACTTTGTACAACATGCTAAGTCTTAAGCCATGTTTTCCCATCCACTGTGGTTGGATTCCAACAAGTCCCTCTGTTAAAATCAAACAAGGCATGGATCACCATAATATATGGAGTCAAGTCATGCGTGATTCAGACCAATGCTTCCTTTAGTTCAACACTGCTGAATGCAATAAATAATGGAGTTGCAAGTCTTGAGTAAGGCACTTTCTTGACTCTGCTATCCAATTCCCTTCTCTGGAATTCGAATTGAGTTTTTTTTTTTTTATGAATATGAAGTACAATGCAAGGTTTGCTATCAACTTATGGATATTCTGTTTGTGTGAATATAAATGTGGGTGGAGGGATTTCTTCCTAATGAGCAACGCAAAAAGGATTATCTCATAGGCTTAATGCTCCTTCTCATAATCCATGTCTCTCCCAACTGTAATGTTTACTTCTATTTCTGTAAACAGGATGGATCACCAATTCCGGAGGGGTTTGCTGTGCTCCTAATGACTACTTTCGTGTGTTGTTTATGCCTAGCTGATTTAATTGGCCAAATTAGCATTTATCATATTTCTTTCATTCATTTTATACTGCTCCTAGATGTATGCGAGGCTGAAATATTGTTAGAGAGGCCATCACCTTTGATAGCTTTCAAACACAACCAGAAGGTTCGGTTTTGATTTCAATTCGAGTCCAATAAGCAAATAAATAATTCTGGGAGGACCTCTGATCGAAGAAAGCTGCCATAGTTAATACGAGTTACTGGGCCATATCATTATGAAATCTAGCCAGGAAAATGAAGGAAAGCCAAAATAGGAAGCACATGAATTTTACAGACCATATATTAAGTTAAAAATAATACTAAATGCCTTATTATCGAACATGAATTTAACATTTGTAATAGAGAGATTTTCCCCAGTCTAGGGAGACAAACACATCTAGTTTAAAGATGGGATATCTGAAAACTTGTAAACCTTTGGACTGTTTCCCTCTACTCTGACAAACGCCTAAATTAGAAAATGAATAGAGTAGAGTAGAGTAGAGTAGAGTAGAGTAGAGTAGAGTAGAGTAGAGTAGAGTAGAGTAGAGTAGAGTAGAGCTGGAAGGGCCCTTGGAGGTCTTCTAGTCCAGCCCCCTGGTCAAGCAGGAGAACCTATACTATTTCAGATAAGTGACTGTTTAGACTCTTCTTAAAAACCTCCAGTGATGGAGTGCCCACAATTTTTGAAGACAAAGCTGTTCCACTGGTTAATTGTCCTCACTGTTGGGAAGTTTCTCCTTAATCCCAGGTTGCTTCTCTCCTTGATTAGTTTCCAACCATTGTTTCTTGTCCTGCTTTCTGGTGCTTTGGAGAATAATTTGACCCCCACTCCCCTCAAATACTGGAATACTGCTATCATGTCACCCCTAATTCTTCTTTTCTCTAGACTAGCCGAGCCTAAATCCTGTAGCCGCTCTTCCTATGTTTTAGCCTCCCCGCCTTTGATCATCTGAGTTGTTCTTCTCCGAACTTTTTCCAAGGTCTCAACATATTTTTTTTGTGGTATGGTGACCAACATTGGTTGCAGTATTCCAGGTGTGGTCTTACTAGGGGTAAATACTGATTAAATTAAGTACTGATCTTAAAATAATAACGTCTATTTATTTGGGTGGTGCAATTATTTTCGAATCCATTTCATCAGAGTGCTTTAGAGTGAATGAAAGCATGAATGTTTCCTCTGTCTGTAGCTCTTTATAGCAGATATGTCTTTTTCAAACACTGGGCTGTGTTCATGTCTTCATCTCTTCAAAAGACCTTCTTGGAATGAAATGTGAAGCACTGCACAGATATGTGGTATGAAGATAGTCTACCCTGGAATGGAACCCTTGCTCTCTTCCCATCCTTATTATCAATCACATGCAGTTATTTCTCACAGATGCTAGCCTTCAAGTCAATTTTTGGTGCACTTGTATGACATGCTCCATCAAATTAAGAGGTATGCTATTTGTAGTTCATTGAGTTGTAGAAATCAAGCCTCACATTAGATCTTAGCGTACTTTATTTCTTGGCCCAAAGTATCTTATGTAACACAACTGCTATGCCTTGTTAACCGGGATTTCCCCACCCTCCTCATGCTGATCTATGACCGTAATAAAGATTTGATTTGATTACTTTATTGTCAATCAGCTCCTCAAGATAAATCAGCCGTTAAGAGCACAGAAGCTTATTTCTAACAATCCGGTTACCAGAACTATAAATGTGATGTAATCTGAAAATCACCTCACTGATATAGAAATTGCAACTGATAAAAAAACAACAACAACAAGCAAGGTATATCTCCTTTAAATAAATTTATGAATAAATTTAGAGACATTCTGATGATCCAACGGTAGACAAACTTCTTCAACCTGCTTTGCAGGTTGTGGCAGCCACAGGGCCTCCTTCCTTATTCAGTGGAAGATTCTGTTGAATAACAATTTAGAATTAATTGTAAGTAACAACAATAATTGCTCTTAGCAGTAGTGGGGTGAGGCACATCAGGAGGTGTTAGTACAGGCAGGAAATTCACCAGTTGTAAAACAGCTACAATAGTCTTCGAACTGAACCTACTGTCTCTCTGGGACTGTTGTTTCCATCCTTCTCCTCAAGATCATTGTTCATGTAGAACAATGATTCTCAATCTTGGAATTGCAAGATGGTGGTCTTCAGCATGCTGGCTGGGGAATTCTGGGAGCTGAAGTCCACACATCTTAAAGTGGCCAAGGTTGAGACACATCCCGCCCATCTCGTCCTTCCAAGACTACTTGGAATTATTTCGAGCAAAGGATCAAATTGTCAACCAACCAATACAATCATCTTTTTGTAAGTTGGAAGAACCGCAATCCTTCAAAGGCCATCTTCCACTAGGGACTTTCATAGCATGGTCTCGCTATCGCAGGCCATGTGACTTTTATTTTGGCACAGAGAGCATTGACTGGATTAGGTGAGAAGAAAGTCAGTAATTGGGAAACCTACCTGGATGCCAAAGCCTAGAATGCTGCACCTGGAGATAAGAATCTTAATTAGAAGGAAAAAATTGAATCTTTATTAATTGGGCTTGGAGGACTTACTTACACCTACTAAAAAGGAGTATCCTATATATGTATATGCTATATGTCTCTGTGCGCAATCTACATATGTTCTCATTGAGATGCCTACTTTTTCCACATAGCACACTCCAACTGGCATTTCAATCTTGGGTTTATCGCCAATATTTCCACCCTTGAGTTGTGGAATAACAGCATAAGCATTGAGGGATAGCCAAGAAAATAAGTGGATTCTCAACGTTCAAAAGCTGCAATGATTTGGGGTTGTAATTCTACTTATACATAATATTGAGATGTGAGGTGAGCTTTAAAGAAGTGAAAAGAAGGACTAGGGATGACATGATGGCAGTATTCCAATATTTGAGGGGCTGCCACAAAGAAGAGGGGGTCAATCTATTCTCCAAAGCACCAAAAAGCAAGATAAGAAACAATGGATAGAAACTAATCAAGGAGACATCCAACTTAGAACTAAGGAGAATTTGTCTGATAGTGAGAACAATAAACCAGTGGAACAGCTTGCCTCCTGTTCTGGTTAGCTGGCAGCAGGTGAGGATGGCTGAGGAGAGCGAGGACTCAGATGAGGGGCCAGGACCATCAGGGAGTGGACTGCTGCCTTCAGAGATTGTGGGGGCTGGCAGCAGTGATGAGGAGGTTCCCGAGGAGCCTGTGCCAAGTGTGCATGCACGCAGGATTGCTCGCAGGAAAGAACTGCTGCAACAGCACTGGCGACTCAGGATTAAGGCTGCAAGGTAATGGCCCCTCCTTCAAGAAGATAAAAGCCAGCTGTGAATCGGACGTTCTTTGCAGGAATCAAAGAAATTTTGAAACTCAGGCTTGTGGACATTACAGTATCTTAAGTTGGATTCTTGTGTTGTGAAATATTTCTTATCTGTGATTCTTGGCAGTCTCGTACAGTTTTGGCAAGGCTCATGTTTATCAAAGTTAATTAGTTTGCAGCAGCCTTTTAACTGGGGATTCGTAAAACTCATTAAAAGGTTTCTGTTCCCTTTGATTATTGTTTGTCTTATTGGAAAAGGGTTTGGGTCAGAACACCTCCTGAAGTTGTGAGCGCTCCATCACTGGAGGCTTTTAAGAAGAGACTGGACAGCCACTTGTCTAAAATGGTATAGGGTCCCTCTGCTTGACAGCGGGTTGGACTAGAAGACCTCCAAGGTCCCTTCCAACCTTGTTATTCTCTGTTCTGTAGGAACTGGATGATAAAATGTTCAAGCTTGAGTAGATAGAGATGGCACCTTTGGAAGTAAGAAAAACCCATCTCTTGATTATTAAGAAGCAACTGGGTCTATTTAATCGGAGCTGCAAAAAATGATATTGAGTGCTGGAATTCAAGGTCACAGGTGTGCATTTCAAAGTAAATAACCTGTTCTCTAATCCCAACTGCTGAAATCTAGTTTGAAAACCGTGTTCTTGTTCAGAGAAAAAAGATTGATCCCTCCAGCAAGAAAGTACATTCAACACCCCATCATTTCCAAATGTTCAAATTTCGCTTACGGAGAAAAGGCAGAAAACCAGGGCTGATTTTCCAGTAGGTTTACTGCTGTTTTGAATATTTGGGGTAGGGTTTGTATTTTGGTGGAAAGTTGCTTGAGTAGGCGTTTCCTTCTGCAGTTCAGGTTTTTTGGAATATTCTCGGGTTTCGGTGCATTTTGCAATATCGTTTTCACACCAGGAGTGGATCTCCAACCTGCTGGTGCTTTTTATCTATGGAAATTTGCAATTAGCATTGAATAATAGGATCTTCAGAGGTGGAGGTGGGTGAGACATTACTGAGGTGTCTAGAAATTCTGGGAACTGAAGACTTGCATGGTGTGTATCAGAGCAGAGCTGGAAGGGATCTTGGAGGTCGTCTAGTCCAGCCCCCTGGTCAAGCAGAAGAACCTATACAATCTCAGACAAGTGACTGTCCAGTCTCTTCTTAAAAACATCCAGGGATGAAAGAAGCACCCACAACTTCTGGAGGCCAGTTGTTCCACTGGTTAATTGCCCTCACTGTTAGGAAGTTTCTCCTTAATTCCAGGTTGCTTCTCTCCTTGATTAGTTTCCATCCATTGTTTCTTGCCTTGCCTTCTGGTGCTTTGGAAAATAAGTTGACCGTGTCCTCTTCTTTGTGGCAGCGCCTCAAACACTGAAATATTGCTATGTTGTCGCCTCTACTCCTTCTTTTCTCTAGCCTAGCCATACCAAGTTCCTGCAACCTTTCATATGCTTTAGTTTCCAGGCCTTTAATCCTCTTAGTTGCTCTTCTCTGCTCTGCCTGTCATAATGTTCAAGAAATTCAATATTTTGCTGCCTGTTGATCCAAACACCTCAGTGGTGGGATTCAACATTTTTTACTACTGGTTTTGTGGGCGTGGCTTGTTGGGCATGGCAGGGGAAGGATACTGTAAAGTCTCCATTCCCTCCCCACTCCTGGGGGAAGGTTACTGTAAAATCCCCATTCCCTCCCACCCCACTAACCTGCTTTCCAGCTCCGTTCTCCTGTGCAGAGCAACCAAAGAAAACCCAGCCGCTCAGCTGGGACTCAATGGGAGACAGAGAATAGATGGGGTTGGCGCGGCCAGTCAGAGATGGGATTTGCTGCTTCTCCAAACTACTCAAAATTTCCGCTACCGGTTCTCCAGAACTGGTCAGAACCTGCTGAATTCCACCTCTGAAGCACATGCTTCGAAAGCTCTGATTGGCACTTCCCTCCAAACCTATCCCAGATCCTCTTGAGCTCAGAATCTGATGATCACAAGACAACATCCGTGTAGGATCTGTTTTTTTAACCCCCAATACAACCCCTTGCTGCAGGCAAGGGGTTGTTTTTCACCCTCCCAACTTATAGCTTTCGTTTGTTGGGATTTCCTGATAATTTCCTGTACAAGTATCCACCAAATGCTACCTTAGCATGGATAAAATCTAACCCTTTCTCTGGAAAAAAAAATGAAGTTTTCTTGCTATGCTGGTTTGTGGATATTAGTAGTTGTTAGATCTACTTACTTCCAGCTCTGAGTGGGAGTTGATGAAGATTAGCAGATGAATTGCCTGCAGTCAACGAAGTCCCCAAAGCACTGATTGGAGAGGGTAGAACTTTCTACTCCTGATTCAGCAGCTTGAGAGAGGGAAAAAAATGTCCTTTGTTGACATTTCCCAGCTTGAAAACAGGAATAAAAGCCAAGAGAAGAAATGAGTGGGCAGATCAAGTTTTAATGAAATATTCGACAGGGTTTGAAGTATTTCACTACCAGAGACACGGGCTGTAGGTGAATCAGAACTAGATGATTTCATGCCAACTCGGGGAAGACAACCCTGGATTTGAGAGTGGAGGATATAGGTATCCCAATGCAGAAGTCCCTAACCCCCCCGCTTGATCCGTGGACCAGCACTGGGCATGCCAGAAACTGGGCCAGACAAACATACGAAGCTCCATCCGTGGGATTATTGTAGCTGGCCAGCAACCAGCAGAACTGGCAGCAGAGCTGGATGGTGAGGAGGTTGGGAAAGAACATGGGCCAGTCTTAGAGTCTGGGGAAGACTCTGACGAGTACTCTGTGTCAGAAGCAGAGATGGGGCCATGGCCTACTGACAGTTATCAGCTGCCTTTGGAGTCAGACATTAGTGAGGCAGAACAGCTGGAGCCTGTTCCCAGTGTGCGCATGCACAGAGTTGCCAGAAGGAGGGAACAACTAAGGAACAAGGGTCGACTTCGGAGTAAAGCCACAGGTGGACAGTGAATGGTCCCTCCCATAGGGAGTAAAAGAGGAGCAAAAGGGGAGTGGAGCTTTGCAGGAAACAATTAGTTCATTTGGGTGAAGGTCTGTTCCTGCATTCTTGCCAAGCGTTGTTTGCTACAGTGTGGCGTCTGAAGGGTATCTGCTTGGCAGCTCTCCAGGCCTGACAAGGGTCAGTAATTGGGAAGCATCTTGAAAGACACTTGGCCAGGACTTTGCTAGAGAAGAATTCACTGTAAACTTAATAAAAGGGGTTTATCGGGATGAGGAGTCAGCTTCGTGCTGTTGGGAAAGTCTAGGTCAAAACAGGGATACAGGAAGTACATGAAACCCTGCTTCCCCCGGTCCATGGAAAAATCTCTCCTCACGGAACTGGTTCCTGGTGCCCCAAAAATTGCGGGCTGCTCTCCTAATGGATGTTAAATTACAGGTTAATATGAGTCCTATCCTATTCCATTTCTGGAGTAATTCATAGCAACATTCTACAATTTGAAAGAATTATTTTATTTTTATGGAGTGGCTGAGGACTTCAACTCTCCTGCCTCAGCAGAGGGTTGCATTTAAAAGACCTCCAAGATCCCTTCCAACTCTCTTGTTCTTCTGTTGTATGCTCGTGTCAGCCTGCTTCCTTATCACAACGGCAAACTTCTTGGCTTTACGTGACATCCCAGTTACCCCAAAAAAGTGGCGTCGACAAGCACGTCAGCGGGAAAAAGAAGTTCCTGTTCGGCTTGCAAGCACACCCCTGGATTCCGAGCTGGTTTTTTTTTACTGTTTGGCGTGGTTTCTGTCCCCACCCAGTTCTCTGAAATGTGTGTGTTCCCACAACAGTGGAGTACAAAATGCCAAAAATGGAGCTTGTCTGGGCACACCCTTCAAAGGGTTCTCCAGGAAGAGTGGTGTTTGTAAAGGCCCCTAAGACTAACTCTGTGCTGCGGTCCGCCAGAGGTGGTATTCAGCCAGTTCTGACCAGTTCTGGAGAACCGGTAGCGGAAATGTTGAGTAATTTGGAGAACTGGCAAATCCCACCTCTGACTGGCCCCGCCCCCATCTATTCTCTGCCTCCAGAGTCCCAGCTGATTGGCTGGGTCTTCTTTGGTTGCCCTGCACAGGAGAAAGGAGCTGGAAAGCAGGTTAGTGGGGTGAGGAGGGAATGGGGATTTTGCCGTATCTTTCCCCTGACACGCCCACTAAGCCACACCCACAGAACCAGTAGTAAAAAAATTTGAATCCCACCACTGGCTGTGGCCAAAGCTGCTTGTCTTCCAGCTGTGTCTTAAGCCAACTTCAGAAAATCCATTCTGGATTGCAGTTCTGGTTGATGCTCTCTCTGGATTACAGCCACAGTGAGATTTGATTGGTTGTTTCTCTGCTCCTTGCACTTCCCATCCATGGTCCAGTGTGGTCCAATCTATCAACAGCTACCTTCTTCTCTTAGGGATGGCTCTCTGTTCATTCATGTCTTCTCTCCCAGAAATTTGCACCAGAGATGCCTTTAATCCCCTCCCCTTTCTCATATTACTTCATTTGAATATAACCTGGATCCTTTCTTTATTTCTTTGGCTGGGACCATCAAGTAGTAGGTCCGATGCTTACAATAATCAAAGCAAGATGAGGACAGGTTGTCCTACTTTCCTCTGTAGGTCCTTGGAAACTTTGTAGCAAAAAAAAAGAAGAAGAAGAAGAGGAATTGACTATTCAGTTCTCTTTTCCATAAGAGAAATTAAGTAGACATGTTGCTTCCCAGTATGGTCATTCCCATTCCTTTTTTCCTATTGTCCACCAACAATAGTGAGAGCTTGTCCATGTTTGCTATTTTATTCTTCAAAACACTGAACAGAAGTCTCTGGTTGGTTTCCTTTCCTTTCCTTTCCTTTCCTTTCCTTTCTTTTCCTTTCTCTTTCTTTCCCCTTTTCTTTCCTTTCCTTTCCTCTCCTCTCCTCTCCCTCTCCTCTCCTCTCCTCTCCTCTCCTTTCCTTTCCTTTCCTTCCCTTCCCTTTTCTTTCTCTTTCCTTTCCTCCCTTTCCCTTCCCTTCCCTTTCTCTTCCCTTTCTTTTTCTCTTTCCTTTCTTCTTTCCTTTCTTCTTTCCTGTCCTCTCCTCCTCTCTCCTCCCCTATACTATTCTGGGCTTTGATATGTATCTCTTTCTTACCACATAAACTCAATTGTTTAATGAAGTTACGCAATAAAAGTAGGGGAGAAAATAAATAAAGATACTACCCCAAGAGCTTGGAAAGATCTCCGCAGCCCCCAGAAAACTGATTGGTTCATGGAGAAGAATGCAATCAGAAAACACACACTCACACACACATTAACCTGCAACATTTTGTCACAGTCCCAATTTATGTAACTAGAGTTCTCAATTCCAAGTTCGGTAAGAGTTGATTTTTATGTAGTATCCCTGTATAAGATGAGAGAGATTCACAGATATGAAAGAATTTGAATATTTAGGTGTGCAGGAGTACTTAAGAGGAGAAATAAAAGTGAGTGAATATTAATAAATGACACAATGTGGGTTAAGTAAAGATGAAACAGGCATCTGGAATCATGAGCAGTGGAACATAGCAATGGGCTCATACTGCACTGTGGTTCCTTTGTACAACAAACCATAATTGGTTGGATTTGTAAGCCATAAACGGTGGGTTTTCAACCACAACAGCTGAGTTCACTCTCAAATTGAAGCAAATGTAATCTTATCTTGCTGCGGTTTAGCATGACATGTGAATCCAACCAAAATGTCACCACCCATTCTTACGTGAGAACATTTTTGTCACTGTTGATCAGAGGTGTTGTCTGCTCTACAATGTGATGCATCCAGGAGCAACCTCCCCTTTCTCCAACTGTAGATCTAGATCAGAGGTCTCCAAACTTGGCAACTTTAAGACTTGTGGACTTCAACTCCCAGAATTCTCCAGCCAGCTATGCTGGAGTCCACAAGTCTTAAAGTTGCCAAGTTTGGGGACCTCTGATCTAGATTCACAACATTCTCAGTGGGACACCGATGAGTCACGTTTTTCCTCCGCAGCTCTCAAGTATCCCCACCCACCTCTCAACTGAACTTGGAAAAAGCTCACCCCAAACATTCAAGCTGCACTTGAATTTCTGGCTTGGCAGATTTATGCAAAGCCGGGCATGTCGGTAGTTTGCTTCAGCGATGGCTTTGGGCAACAACAAGCACCTCTTGCCAATGCTCAGCTTTTCCAAGCATGAATCACACTGCAAATCTCAACCCAGCTCTTTAGTGACAGTTTCCTCCTGCTCAGGTACAGTATAGGTGGTAGCTGGCTCAATAGTAGTAACTGTAAGAGGGATCTTGGAGTCCTAGTGGACAATCATTTAAAGATGCGCTAGCCGTGTGTTGCAGCTGGCAAAAAAAGCCAACACAAATTCTAGGCTGCATAAACGGGGATAGAATCAAAATCATGTGAAGTGTTAATACCATTTATTAATACTTTTATATTGTTCTATGTATAACGCAGGCAGAACGAAGTTACTGTCTCTTCTTGGAACAGACCCTTCTAGACCCAATATTAGCAATTTGTTCTTATATTGTCTAGGGGATGGCTCCTCATACATCACTTCTCAGCTTTCCAATTTTTTTTTAAGAGCTGTAAGCATCAGAGGAGAATGCTGTAATTCCCCTTAGTCAAGTTTTTGGTGAACAATTGTTCATGATTAATTTTCCCATGCTCTTCTTTTGTTGTACTTGTGTTTTGGTCTGTGACCACAAAATATTATTATTATAATACCATTTTAGAAGGCCTTGGTAAGGCTACACTTGGGATACGGCATCCAGTTTTGGTCACTACAATGTTAAAAATGGTGTTGAGACTCTAGAAGGAGTGCAGAAAAGAGCAACAAAGATGATTAGAGGACTGAAGGCTAAAATATACGATGAACGGATGCAGGAGCTGGGCATGCCTAATCTAGGGAAGAGAAGGACCAGGGGAGACAGGATAGCAGGGTTCCAATATCTCAGGGGCTGCCCCAAAGAAGAGGGAGTCAAGCTAATCTCCAAAGCACCTGAGGGCAGGACAAGAAGCAATGAGTGGAAACTCATCAAGGAGAGAAGCAACCTAGATCTAAAGAGAAATTTCCTGACAGTGAGAACAATTAACCAGTGGGACAACTTTGCCTCCAGAAGTTGTGAATGCTCCAACACTGGAAGTTTTAAAAAATATGTTGGAGAACCATTTGTCTGAAGTGGTGTAGGGTTTCCTGCCTAGGCAGGGGTTGGATTAGAAGACCTCCAAGGTCCCTTCCGACTATGCTAGGCTAGGCTATGCTAGGCTAGGCTACGTTACTCTACTCTACTCTACTCTACTCTACTCTACCCTACTCTACTCTATTAATATTTTATTAGTGGCAATAGCAATAGTATTTAGACTAACTGTATATACCACCCCGTAGTGCGTTACAGCACTCTCTGAGCAGTTTACAAGATCAGCATTGACTCCAACAATCTGGCTCCTCATTTTACTGACCTCGGAAGGATGGAAGGCTGAGTCATCCTTGAGCCAGTCAGCATCGAACTCCAGACTATGGACAGAATTAGCCTGCAATACCGCATTGTAACTATTGTGCCACCAGGACTCCTAGTCAGTGGGAGTTGGAGGCTAAGCCTGCAAGATTAGCACTCACAGCTCTGGAGAATGACCCATGGGCCACGCAGGTTCTTGGACCACTTTTCTTTGGGACCCTACAAACTCCTGAAATCACACTTACTGGAATTCAGGAGCATCCCATCACTATAGACCGGTCTATGATGACAGGTATGCAAGAATGCACACAAACAAGAAATGCAACGTTTCAGTAGATTGATCCTGGGTGGGGATGGAGGATCGAGACAACAACAAAGTTTGCTATGGACAGAGAGAATCAAATGTTGAAATCACAAGCCACCCAAAAAAACACCAACCTTAGCTCCTTCATTGTGTAATTGCTCTGCTCCAGTGCTAATCTAGGTTTCCCCCTTTCCCATATTTGTCCACCGACTGTTTGGCTTCCATTAACAATATGTTGCCCATCCTGGCTGTGAATGGCAGGCTACAGATTGCAAAGAGCTGCGTTCAAATCCCAGCTCAGCTTAGCTCTGAACTTCATTGGTGACTTCTGTACGTTCCCTCAGTCTAAATAAAATTAACTGTAGCACCTTGTGGACTTTTTCTTAATGAGTAAAACAGAAGAAAATAAACAAGATTTATAGTTTTTCCCCCCTATTTATTTATTTATTTTATTTTAATTATAAGAATACAACACAGTGGAGCCGTCCTGGCATTACAATTGTTATACATATATAAATTTTACTTCACCGTTTACAAACCTCTTATCTGATACATTGTTTACTAATTATTCTAATCATCGTAGCTATTTATGTTCCGACCTTGCCTTCTTCTATGCAACCACTGATGGAATTTATTCCACGTTTGATAGAACTCAGATTCCCCCTTGTTTTTTTTAATTCTAGGGTTAACCTGTCCAATTCTACAAAGGCCATAATTTTCCTTATTATCTCTGTTTCTGGCAGTTATGCTTATTCTTCTTCCAGTATTGCAGCATATATTTTTCTAGCAGCCGTCAACACATGCACTATTAGATAAATTAAATCCTTCCTATACCCTTCTGGTATTATTTCTAAAAGAAAAAATTCCGGCTTAAATGGAATACACTCTCCCACCATTTGTTCCACCCATGTCTGGATCAATCTCCAATTTTGCAGCATTGCAGGTCCACCACCAGGGGTGGGATTCTACCAGTTTGCACCTATTCGCTAAAATCGGTTGTTAACATTCTAAGCAGTTCGGAGAACTGGTTGTTAGAAGAAATTTCTGGCCTAATCCTGCAAGGAAGGCAGGAAGAAAACATTCTGGTGTTGCTTGCAGAAACTGTCTCTCCGTTAACCCTTATTACATTCTTGGCAGGACTAGACTTCCTGTCTCAGGAACTTCTCTGGAGTTTTTTCCCCCTCCTTTGCTGGTACTTTGCTTGTGTGGAGTGACCATTCAAAGTTACAATGGCACTGAAAAAAGTGACATGATCATTTTTCACACTTACAACTGTTGCAGCACCCCCACAGTCACGAGAGGCCAGGCAAGGAGATGCGTGCCTCAATGTGAGTGATACTGTGTTGGCCACGCCCAGCCAATCACATGACCACCAAGCCACACCCACCAACTAAACCATGCCCACAGAACCGGTTGTTAAAAAATTTGAATCCCACCAGTGTCCACCACATGTGAAAAAGATTTATAGTTTTGATTATTTAGATAGGATAGATATAGAAAGGAGACAGTCACGATCAACTTTAGAGAAAAGTTTTTCATTCTACTAATAAGGGCTGTAAAGGAAAATGGAAGTTGTATCCTCTTTGTATCTTGTTCCTTTCTTTTTTTACTTTTCTCTTACTTTTTCTTTCTTGTACTTTCGACTTTCTCTCTCTCTCTCTGATTTCTTCCTTTTTTTTTTTTTCCTTTCTTATTCTATGTCAGTTTAGATTAGGGTTTGAACTTTGCTTTTAAAACTTTCAATAACATTATATTAAAAATTAAGTAACATTAACTATGGGGTATTAATCCCATAGACCAGTGCCCCTCCCCCAAACATTTGGGCATCAGGGTCCGGTTTTGAGGACAGAGGTTTTTCCATGGACCAGAGTGGGCGTTGTTTTGCATGCTGCCTCTTTGTGCAGACCGATTGCTGGCATGCCATGGACCCGTAGCAGTCTACAATCTGGGAGTTGGGGATCCCTGCCATACAGAGATATCTGCAGGGTATTATTTAAAAAAAACAGGATGGTAACCACAGTGGAACAATCAAACCTTTACCCATTTTTTATGTGGTAAGTAGAATAGAGTAGAGTAGAACAGAACAGAATAGAACAGGAGTAGAACAGAACAGAATAGAATAGAATAGAATAGAACAAGAATAGAATAGAATAGAACAAGACTAGAACAAAATAGAAGAGAAGAGAACAAGAAGAGAACAGAATAGATCAAAAGAAAACAAGAGTAGAACAGAACAGGAGTGGAATAGAACAAAACAAGAACAGAATAGAATATAACAGAACAAGAATAGAACAAAATAGAATAGAATAGAACAGAACAGAATAGAATTCTTTATTGGCCAAGTGTGATTGGATGCACAAGGGTTTTGTCTTCAGTGCATAAGCTCCCAGTGTACACATAAAAGCTATAACTGATAAATCATAATCATAGTCATCATAAAAATACATTCATCATAAATCATAAGATACAACACTTAGTGATAGGATACTAAATAAACAATCAACATAATTCATACTAGGAAATTAAAACAATATAAATTGTAAAAATACAAGCAACAAAGTTATAGTCATAAGTAGAAAAGGAGATAGGTAATAGAAAAGACGAGAAGCATAATAGTAATACAATCTTACTAAATAGTTTGATAGTGTTGTGGGAACTAGTTGTTTAGCAGAGTGATGGCATGGGGGAGAACTGTCCTTGTGTCTAGTTGTTCTGGTGTGCAGTGTCCTATGGTGTAATTTTGTGGGTAGGGACCATTCTGACTTCCCCCCACTAACCTACAGAGAGCCTAGTTTCCAGAACAGGTGTGTGTTGTGAGTACAGCTTTCTTGGAACACCAAGAGAAGGCCTTCTGTTTGCCTTCTGCTGTGTTTTACAGGAATAATCTGGTTTTCATTTCTTTTGTCCTAGTTACGTTTTTCGTATCAAACCCTGGAAACTGCACAGTGAGGGAGCCAGGGTGAATCATGCTGTCTCTTGGCGCCATGAAAGGTAAAATGAACATTACGGGACGCTTCATCCCAAATTTGTGTAATGTGCTTCCTTTAAACCTGAAGTACTGAGATGCCTTGGAGTTATCCTGCAGGGTTAACTATAAATGTCAACACAACTTGATTACTGTTAAAAATCCAGAAATCAGACAAAACAAATAGAGATGAGTCAGGAGGAGTCTGGAAACGCTTTTAAAGATTAACACATTTTATGAAAAGTCATAAGTTTTTATGAGCTACAGCTGATGGCATCAGATAGTAGAACAATTAAGGATTTAAATTATGTTGGATTTATATGGGTGTGCAGCTACAAATTACACCCGTGACAAATTAGCTCCCCTTTCTCAGTTAATAATTGTAATGTATTCAAAATGTGTTTATTTGTTGAGACCTCCTGAGATAGCCTCAAAGTTGTTGATGAATGTGAGCTCAACAATAATACCAGTCAGGTTTCTCTTTTTCCAAAAACAACCTTGAGAACTTTAAAGCCACTTTTCCTCCTGAATAATCTGGTCAAAACCAGACTGTGTGGAATGAGAAGGTTCCCCGACACAAGTTTGTAGACCAAGCTTTCTAAGTCCATGTAATACTCACTGGACTCTCTGTTCTGAAGGGGCTTCCAATTTCTTCTTGGTCCATTTTTTTTTTTTTAGATGGCGTCATCCTACCCAGTGAGGAAGACCGGAAACGGATTATCACCCAAATGAAAGTAAGGACAACCCTGAAAGGGGACAAGAGTTGGATCCATCACAAGTCTGATTCTGAGGAGAAGCAAGACCACAGTCCATTGTGAGTATGAAGCAACTCTGCACTAATATTTGCTCCAGTTCCTTGAACATTTTCTTCCCTTGGAAAAAAAAAAGGCTTCTTTTTATCTACCTCACCCTCAGAAGACATTTCCATGCTCTTCGTGTCCTTCTGGCTTAGAGGAGAGCTCAAAGAACTTCACTCAATCAGTGTCTCCCTCTCACACATTGATCATGTGGGAATAGTAAAGGTGAAGGTTCCCTTTGCACCTACGTGCTAGTCATTTCCGGCTCTAGGAAGCGGTGATCATCTCCGTTACAAAGTCAAAGAGTCAGCGCTGTCCAAAGACGTCTCCATGGTCGTGTGGCCGGCATGACTAAACACTGAAAGTGCACGGAACGCTGTTACCTTCCCACCAAAGGGGTCCCTATTTTTCTACTTGCATTTTTACATGCTTTTGAACTGCTAGGTTGGCAGAAGCTGGGACAAGTAACGGGAGCTCACTCCGTTATGCAGTGCTAGGGATTTGAACTGCCAAACTGCCGATCTTTCTGATCGACAAGCTCAGCATCTTAACCACTGAACCACTGTGTCCCTGTACAAATAGTACTTGCCTCAATATTCCACACAGGCCTAAATTGAGAGGAGAGAGGGTGTTAATATAGGGATTAAACTTCCTTAGGAGTGTGGTGTCTAGAAATTAAGAAGGCAGAACGAGGCAAGCTTCTGCAGCCATAAACTGTACATAGGACGAAATTCCACTTTTTTGTGTGCAATTGTTTGCTATCTGCAATCTGCTGAGGAGATGATGAAACATCAAAGGCAGGACAGTCATGTATCACCACACAACCTAGCTACTAAAAACTGGGTGGTGCAAAATTAAATTCTTCTTTTCAAAGCTTAATTTTCAACATCTTTTCTATCGAATTGAACACAAGCTAAGCTTTTCTTCAGATCAAACTCTATCGTTGGGAACCTGTAGCTCATACCTTTGTGGTTTTCTTGACAACAGGTTGGGGGAAAAGTATCACAGAGGTCTCCCCCAATGGTTTTTCTACTTTCCAGTCTGGTGTACAATTCTGGGCTTCTCTGAAAGGCCTTTTCAGCCTAGCACTAGCTGAGGTATCCATGCACCTGCTGCTTAGTTGCATGCCCATCTATTCAGTTGTGGTCCATATCTATCCAAACATAGTGTCTTGGACCCTAGAGAACATTCTTAAGGGATCAAGCAGCAGGTATTCCATCTTTTGCAAACCTTATCTTGTTCCTGCAATTCTTCTTCTTCTTCTTCTTCTTCTTCTTCTTCTTCTTCTTCTTCTTCTTCTTCTTCTTCTTCTTCTTCTTCTTCTTCTTCTTCTTCTTCTTCTTCTTCTTCTTCTTCTTCTTCTTCTTCTTCTTCTTCTTCTTCTTCTTCTTCTTCTTCTTCTTCTTCTTCTCCTCCTCCTCCTCCTCCTCCTCCTCCTTCCCCTTCCCCCTCTCCTCCTCCTCCTCCCCCAGTGCCAGATCCATTCTTAATTTGAGGTACTTTGTCCTGCCTTGTCCAACAAAAACATTAATGTCTTTGTTTTGAAAATCTCTATCTTCTTCCAGAGCACATTGTACAACACCATCTTCCCACAGAGAACCACAGTCTCCTTCAGCGCAAAAAAATCTTTCCCCAAAGTGAGTGTGTTGCTTTTTCGTTATATTTTAATTATGATATTATAGCCAATTTTTTTTTAAAAAAAAAGATACTTTCCACAAAGAATGATCCCTTGAATTTTGAGCACAGGAGATAATGCGCAAAGCACCAATGGCACTTTTATAACCAGGGGAAGGTTTGGATTACCTTCAGATGTTGAGAAAGTCATGGGGTGCTCACATCTGATTGTCTTTCTCTTCCATCTAGTTCACCTACTGCCACATCATCTTCTGGATATCTCATCAGGTGAGTCAAAAGGAATTGCAGTGCTCGGTTGCATCAGCAGAAGGGTAGTTTCAAGTTGAAATGAAGTGATAGCACCACTTTATACTGCACTGTTGAGTCCACACTTGGAATACTGCATCTGATTATCCAGGATACAAAAAGGATATTAGACCCTAGAAAGATTGTAAAGAAGAGCAACAAGGAAGATAAGAGGTCTGGAAGGTAAACCATATAATGAACAATTGGGAAAACTAGATGTGTCTAGTCCGGGCATGGAATGCTACCAGTTTGGCCTGGTTCTATAGAACCGGTAGCTCTGAAGAGCAGCAGATACCGAACCAGTTCTGTGTTTGCTGCTGTTTGGCCCACCTGCCTGCCCAGGCTCTTACCTGTCCTTTATTTCCTGCTTTTTCAACCTCACTTGCATTGCGCAGCACAGCGGAGATTGAAAAAGCAGGAAGGAAGAGGATTTCCAAACGCTGCGCACCCACGCATAGCGCTTGCCAGCTGTCCACGTGGCACAGCTGATGTTTTTTGCAATTGTTTTACACGTGCGTGTGTGAAGCACTCTGACCGAATGCACTCTGACCGAACTGGTAGTAACACCATGGAATCCCACCCCTGGTCTAGTTCAACAAAGAGGACTAGGGGTGATTGCCTATGGAGATTCTCAGTCATCCAGATCCTGGTGGTCCCAAAGGTGCTTTTTTCAAGAGGCATTTGAAGGTGTTTTGCTTCTCATCCAAGTAGATTCCCATCCAATTTCTACCATTTCGGTGACCCTAAACCTCCAGGTGGCCTCAACGACTCTCTAAAAGGATGCAAATGACCAGTTGACTTCAAGGAATATAAATCCTTCCATTCCCCACCATCCAGTCAGAGCTGAAGAAGCTTCTTGGATGAGAAGTGAAATGTCTTCAAAGAAAATCCAGAAAGTCCAGTTGCCTCTTGAAGAAAAACTACCTTTGGGATGACTACGGGTGATATGATGGCAGTCTTGCAGTACTTGAGGGGCTGATACGGAGAAGAGGGTGTCAACCTAATCTCCAAAGCATGAGAGGGCAGGGCAAGAAGCAGTGTGCGGCAGATCATTAAAGAGAGATCCAACCTAGAACTAAAGAGAAATTTCCTGAGAGTAAGAATAATTAATCAGTGGAATGGTTTAGAACAGGGGTCGGGAACCCGTGGCTCTGGAGCTGCATGTGGCTCTTTCATCCCTCTGCTGGGGCTCCCTGTCGCTGGTCGGCTCCACAATTGATACAGTTAGGACAGTTAGAGGAAAAAGGATGCCACACTAGGAGGAGACTCTATGGTGGTGGAATTGGACTTCCGGTCAGCAGAAGAAAAAGGATGTCGCACTAGGAGGAGACTCTATGGTGGGCGAACCGGACTTCTGGTTGGCAGAGAAAAAAAGATGCCACGCTAGGAAGAGACTCTATGGTGGTGGTGGTGAACCGTACTTCTGATCAGCTCCAATTTAATGGGGGCTTCTTGTTAAGATCTTTGTGGCTCTTTGAGTGTTTAAGGTTGCTGACCCCTGGTTTAGAACATAGAACACAGAATATCAGAATGGACCTTGGAAGTCTTCTAGTCCAACCCCCTGCTTGAGCACAAGATACTGTACCATTTCAGACAAATGTCTGTCCAGTCTCTTCTTAAAAGTCTCCAGTGATGGGGCACCCACAATTTCTGAAGGCAAGCTTTCCTCTGGAAATCATGGGTGCTCCATCACTGGAGGTTTTCAAGAAGAGACTGGTCAGCCATTCATTCAGAATGGACTAGACTAGCGTCTCCTATTTGACCAGGAGGTTGGACTAGAGAACTTCCAAGACCCCTTCCAACCCTATTCTAAATTGAAATAGAAAAGAGGAAAGAGTTCATTTCTTTCAGTATCTGGAATTCCTGCTGTGAATGCTGACCCTTTTGTGGCCTCAGTAACATAGAACAGAGGGCAGAGTTGATACAGAAGCAGTCAGCTGAGTGCTCTTAGAATCCCAGCCAAATACCAAAATTATCCATATGAACCTACGTAGGATGAGGAAATGCAATGGAATGTTCTGTAAGAGGGCACTGACCAGCACTATTCCAGGTTGCAAAGTTTTACTCTAGGTGCCAGTCTATTCACCTGATGAAATTTGACCAGGAGTTTTCTGGATTTCTCTCTTTCTTCTAGGGGAGTTTTCACCAAGACCATTGATAAGTCACCTCCTTCCAAGACATCATCCAATGGGACACAGAAAAGGTTGGTCTATTCTAAGAGTCAAACTTCAACTTTGTTAGCGTGGTACTAAGAGGAACAGAGGGGTTCCAGTTACGTCACTTGCAACAATTTTTGCTGGATTTCTATGATACCATTGCTGGAGGTAACAGAGAGCTCCAATTCTTTTTTGCTAGAGCATACATTCAACTCACAAAGAACAGCATGCATTTTTCTGCATGCAATATCTTGTGACTTGTCACTCCTATTCTTTAGTATAGCTCTGTCTTTAATAAATTAAAATTCAATTAAACAGCATCATGTGTTGGGGCCTCAAAAGTAGGTTGTGACACTCACTGTCTGGAATAGTATTTTTTCCAGAAATCTGTTTAACTCCCACCCTGATGATGTTCTACAAGGCACTGAACATCTGGAGCTGCTCCATGGGCCTGGAAGCAGGACAAAACCTGTTGCCTTGTAAGATTTTGTCGTGTTTTGTATATTTGCTTCCTTTTTTTACTGCCCTGGCTTTTTATTATGTGGAGCATCCAGAGCCGGTTAGAATGGCACATTCTTTAATTCCTCATAAATAACTAAACAGGATGCATTTAATTTGTTTCCTCTATTAATGAAAATTAAAATCTGTTTCATTGTGGTGCTATGGTTGAGAATCTTGTTTTGTTAGTTATTAATTTCATTAGGTTCGGTAAGCTCCCTGCTTTCCAAATGGCTCTGGGCAGTGAACACACTTAAAAGAAAAAGAGAATGTGTGGGTGAGAGAGAGTGATTTTAAATGGTTGAAAAAATAAAAGATATATACTATATATACCCAGACAAAATTTCTCACGATATTCAAAAACAAAACTGCCCTAGGACCAAAGCCACATTTTCAAAGACTTTTGAAATCCTTGTAGGTTGGGAGCCAGGTGAATTTTGGAATCTTTTCCAATGGGAAAGTATCATAACTTGTTATCTATGTGCTCTTCTAACCCGTGTTTCCGTACATCAAAGGGAAATCCAGAAATCTGCTTTTAAAATAAAATAAAAATGTTTATTTACAACAATGACATTAAAATACTGCAGAAGGACCAATGGCTGATTTTGAAACAGACTGCCTCTCTGCTTTCTCCATTAATTTTGGAGTGTAAGCAGGGGTGGGCTGCTGGGGGCTTGGGAGTGCCCCTAGCTAAGACTCTACAGGGCTCGGCGAGCCCCCAATAACCTCAGAAAGACAGGCAGCAAGGGAAAGCTCTTAATAGGCTTAATTGAACTTCTGGGCGTTCAGCCAAGAGCTATTCACACCTCATAAAGGTGTTGCAAGCTAGATAAACAATCCACTCAGTGCTTGGAAAGCCATTAAGAAAATCAAACAGCGTAGCCACTAGCCTCCGAGGGGATCAATTCCCAAATAATAAAAATCACATAACTCACCAGCAACTCCACTAAGACTCCAAGATCCCTCTCACAGTCACTGCTATTAAGCCTGGTTTCACCCAGTCTTTTATTTAAATATGAAATGCATGAAATAATAAACAACTTTTTGATATAATATCTTTTTTTAGGTAATTAGGGCAAAGAAGCGACATCGAATTGGCCACACCCACCCAATTTCATGACCACCTAGCCACACCCACCCGATCACATGACCACCCAGCCATGCCCACCCAGCCACGCCCACTCAGCCAGTCATTAGGGCAGAGAGCCCCTTGCTAAAAAATTTGAAGCCCACCCCTGGGGGTTTCTTTCAGCCAGCAGCCCTTCTCTTTATCAAATCTCTTGATGTACCCCTATTGTTTTTCCAGTGTCAAGAGCCCAAACCAGACCTCCCCCTCCTCCCAAGGGCCCAAGATGTCCACTGAGGATTACAAAAAACTGTGAGTATCTCAAAGTAAAGAGGTAGTAGTAGGGCCAGCTGCTGGGCCAACTGGAAGCACAGATAAGAGTCATCCTTCAACCTCTAGCTGAGGATTAGTTTCTTGGTGAGTAATTGGGGGGAAAAAAATCTCACCTCCCACTTTTCCTTTTATCTGTACTTCAGAGCTCCCTACAATATTAAGCGTGGACTCTCGTACCCAGCAGATGGACAACCCTCTGTTTCTCCAGAGGAGCAGAAAAAGAGGTATCTTGATAAAGTCTGGGATTCTGGGGTCCTCTATGCTTGATGGTTTTCTTGCAGACTTTTTTTTAAAATAAATTTTATTTGGGTTTTCACAAAACATAATACAAATAAAATATCTTTTTTTGAGAATAGCATGATCCTGGGTTATCACTTCTCCATACAGACACAAACTCAATTTCATATTCGTCTTTGTGTTCTATTCTATTCCAATATTTTAACATTTTCTCTGTAATTTTTCCCCTCCCTTAGTTTTCTCAACCTTGTTTTTAATTATCTCATACCTATCTAAATTCAATTATGGTATATATCTTTTTCTAAGTTTCAATGTCTTTCTAATCATTCTATTTATAGTTTTGTCTGTCCTGTTTCAATTTCATATTTTCTTTTCTCATTAAACAAATTTTCCCCTGTGGTTACTGATTGGAGTATGACGCCTTTGTATCTTTTAATTTTGTCCATTCAACTCTTATTTAAACTTCAGTTTACGCCTTTACAATTATAACATTCAATATAACACATAACTTCCAATCGAATTCTGCTTGGTACATTCTTAAAATACACACTATGTTTTTAAATTCTTGCAGACATTTCTTTACCCAAGTAGGTAACACCATCAGTGTTAGAAGGGAATAGGGTCTGTAGAGGGGAGAGGGATGGGAAGGAAGGAAAGGAGGAGGAGGACTGTGGGACCCATGAATTTTTTGAGCTTGGCTTGCAGACATTTCTTTACCCAAGTAGGTAGCATCATCAGTGTTAGAAGGGAATGGAGTTTGTAGAGAGGAGGGGGATGGGAAAGAGGAGGAGGAGGAGCAGAGAGAGGGGAGGGGGAGGAGGAGGACTCTGAATTCTTTGAGCTTGGTGTTTTCTTGCAGACATTTCTTTACCCAAATAGGTAACATCAGTATTAGAAGGGAACAGGGTTTGTAGAGAGGAAGAGGAGGGGGAGGAGGAAGGGGAGGACTGTGGGATCCTTGGATTCTCTTAGCTTGGGGGTTTTCTTGCAGGCGTTTCATTACCAAACTAGGTAACATTATCAGTGTCATCTATATTAAAGTCAGGGATGTAGTGGTTCTGAATGAGGTCTCGAGCCTTCTCTTTTTATCTAACTACAAATAAATGCATCCAGAAGTTCCACAGCTGGCAAGAGAGGAAGCAGCTTCCTAAGGAATCATATCCTTGGTCCAGCTAATTTAGTACTGTCAACATGTAAGGAATTGTCCACCAATCCATCTGGAGATTCCCATTTTTGGTGTCTTGCAATGCAGGTGCCTTCCCGCCTGTTGAGTTATGGTCTTCAACCATTCCATCCTTCCTTCCCCATCATTTCCTTTCCAAGTTGTCAATTAGGTTAAAGACAAGCAAAATTCAGTATTAAACTTCAGACAATCTGTTGGGTACCATGTGGGGATGGAATTGAGTCAAAGAGTGGAGCTAGAGCAAAAACGAGTTGGAGGGTTGACCATTTTGTTTCTAATTCTCATTTTCTTCCTTTCGGCACCATCTTCCTTTCCAGATTGCAAGCAAGAAGCTTTTAGCGGGAATCTGGACGGATTTCTTGAATCAGTTGAAATTCAGACTAGGGCGACATTAAGTTAATCCACAACTCATTGAACATCCCTATTGAACAGATCCTGTTTAAATTCCCAAGGAATTTAAAGACAGAGTTAATCTTCTAACATTAAACCAGTCTCTGACATTGCTTTATTCTCACTTGGGCTGAAGAGCAATTGGATGGAACAGTCTTTCATTATAAACATTATTTGCAAGTAAAAAGCTAGCAGGTCATGGAAAAGAGGAAGAACTTAGAGACGGTGCCAGAATAGAACCTGGTTTTTTTTTAAATGATCCAGAGTTTTATCTCCTTTTTCATCCCTTGTTTTGTAGGACAGAAGCTGCTAGTAGTGTCCTGAGACGAACGGCTGGCAGAGAACGCTCCTATGTCCTTTCAGCTGCAAAGAAAACTGGAGGGTAAATTAAAAGAAAAAAAATTCCATAGTGCGGATAAAGGCGAATATATGTGTTCCAGGATTAAAGTTTCAGGATCCAATCTGAGTTGGTCACCGGAAATTTTGTCTTCTGAGTTTTCGGACACCTGCTAGAGCCTACCTTCAAGGAACTTCCCTCTAGCAGAGAGCTAGCTGTTCTGTGTGTGGAATTTATAGTGCTGTTGTTTGTGGCTTTTTAGATGTTGATTGGGGTGTGTTGATGGCTGGCTTTTAAGTCATTAGCTGTCGTTGTTTGTGCTGCCCAGCCTTTGCTTTCTAAGTACTTGATAGGCTGGTGGTAAATCAGCACTCCCGTTGACTGATACGGGGCCCCTTTTCCAGACTTCAATCACTTCCCTGGCTTTTTTTGTGCCTGCTCATCCAACAATCTTAACAGCAGCAAAAAAATATTTGTTTTTGTACTTTTTTTTTTTTTTCACATTTCAAAAACATTTTTTAGTGAACAGCATGATTCCAAATGACAACTATTGACCTCACCCCTTTCCTAAAAGGTCTGTAGGGGGTGTACATAAGCGCACCAACATGCCTACTGTCCCTATCCTATTGTTTCTTTTATTTTTCTTATATGTATCCATGTATTCATAACTATGTTTTACTTATACCTATTATTTTGTAAGCAATAGACAAATAAATAAATAAATAAATAAATAAATAAATAAATAAATAAATAAATAAACCTGAAGCACTGAAATTGTTGTTGCAAAGCAATGCAGTTACATGACATCATGCTTTCTGACCATATCACTTAGTGACACAAATTCTAGGCTGAATTGCCATTGTTAACTGAGGATTACCTGTATAGGATAGGTAACTCTTAATTCCAGAGGCAATCTAGCAGAATTGAAAGACATTTGGAGAAGTTATTCTGATCGGACTACAGGTAGTAAAGATAGAACAAGTCTCAGAGCTGTAAAAAGTATATACAATTGTATACAGTACAATTATATAATGTTTGCAGATGTCGTTATGGAGAAAGCGGAAGCAAAGAACATAAGCTAGGACGCAAGGCCTATTCTTCGTGGACAGCACCAATGTTCATATCAGATTCTATTAAATAACTTTAATTCACAAAACAAAACAATGAAATTTAGAAAAGAAAAGCTGCAGTTTTTATAGCAATTTGTTAAGTGATTCTATTTTATTCAATAACTTTAATTCACAAAACAATGAATGTATTCTTAAATGGAGACCCTGACTTTTTGAACACAAAGGAGTTTTCATTTTTTTATATGTAATCACAATCTTGTCTGTTTGCAGAAGTCCAACACAGGATGTATCAGCCATTGTGGCTAAGAAGTAAGTAAGATTATAGCCCTTGCCAAATGTGAGCAGAAATGTCTTATATTCTAACAACAGAGAGGCGAGAGGAACTATATATTTTATCTGAAGGGCCTTTTCTTTTCTTGAAAGGATTGATGTACCAGATGACTTCGGTCCACGATCCAGAAGTCAGACTGTACCTGCCTCTGCATGGTTTAACAGTCGTGGGAAGAGGTAGATAATCCGTTACTCTTATTCTTGTCATTGCTATTATGATCTACCATCACCATCATTATTTGCTTCCTCTAATATTTACATTTATCTTTCTTCTTTATATTATTATATTAATATAATATCTACACACCCCAATTTATATATATAAACGGATGTGTATGTGTGTACGTTCCAGCATAACTCTGGAACGCCTTGAGAAATTTCAACCAAACTTGGTACACAGATAACTTACCCTCTGGAAATAAATACTGTGGGGGGTAAGATACCCCTAACACTCCTTGGGGGGTATGTGCCTTAAAATGGCTTCTACTGTAAAGCACAGTGGACTTGCCATGGTAATGGCTTCACAGTACTCCACAAGGAGTACTCCTCTTGTGGGGGAATAAAAGAATTGCGATGCTGCGTAAGAGACAGTACAACAGTGTGAGTCCTGACTATAGGATTTTCCTGTCTAATACAGGATCGGGATAAATAAATACCCAGGCAACGTCGGATTATCGGTCAGTCACTTATAAAGTGCATAATACTTTCTCAACATTATACAAGTGTTTGTGATGAGATGAACTTTTGTATTAGTATTTGCTTGAAATGGTTGAGTTCTTTTTGAAATCCATGCAAATAATTAAAGACAGAACATTAGCAGGATTTTTATCAGACACTGATGTAGAGTTTTACTCTTCTGAACTAACAAAGCCACCCTAAAAAAATAAATAAAAGACTACATCTCCTTTTCCAACTTGTTTTTAATATTCGTATTTTATCATCCCATGCCCTAAAACATATGCATCCAACAACTTTGCTCTATGACATGCAGTGGTTTTAAACTTCGGATTTGCTTGACTAAGATTAATCTTTCTCAGTTGGATTAGTAAATGCAGAGTGGTGCGGTGGCCTAGTGGAGAAAATGTTTGCCTTCCACTTCAAAGGCTAAGAGTTCAATCCTAGGTAGCGGCAGCTATTTGTCCTACAACTCAAAGAAAAAATATCTACTGTGAGCTCTGTGTAGGCATCAGGAAGGGCCATTAAATGCTCAGCTCCATCCAGTCATTCCAACTCTTTCCCAGATGAAGGGATTACAGAGTTGTAACAAGGGAATTTAATGGGATTAGTAATTCCATGGTTTGTAGAGGAATCGCAATATGCAAACTAACCAGAATGTTTTGGGTTTGTGGATAGCACTAATGGAGAAAGAAGAACTTCAGAGTCTCCCCAGAATGAATCAAGATTGACCAATACTTCTGTGAGAACCAGGTTAGTATAATCTGTTATTTTTTCCCCATCCAATAATATGGTCACCGGCTGCAAAACATTAATTTGCCTTGAAATTTCTTTTAAATGAGAAAATAATTTTGAAAGATTTTTATGGACAGGTAGTCAGTGTGATGGCATAATAACACTGTTGTTGACAACTTAAGTGTGCCAAATTACTATAAAATAGTACATTACCATCCATCAAGTAAAATAACGTGTTGATTAAAGTAGCAATTAAGCTCACAGGTGTAAACTTCAATTTCAAGCTGCTATCATGATCAGGTTATAGCCACTATAAATTATAAAAAAGATATATCTCTTGTGTTCAGATTCATATTACATTAAGGAAGCATCCCATCACATTAAGGTCTCCATAGAGATGAGAAACTCCTCTCAAGAGGTTCTCCAGAGGTTGCTGAACTACAGCTCCCAGCATCCTTCGCTTATCTTGCTGATTGAGGCTGATCAAAATTGTACTTAAGCAATATCTGTGGAAGGTTCCCAGATTTTCATTTAGCAAATGCACAACATCACTGAATCAAAAAGTCAGGCTCCGAGAAAAATAGGTTCTACGAATTCAAGACAGATAATCTTTATAGCTCGGGACCATCACTCAGAATTGACTTCAAAGCCTATTGACAATCAATATGGTGATCACAAAAAAATAGATGGAATACTTACTGTACATATCGTAGCAACTTTTGCCTGTTAATAACTTGGACTCCATATTAAAGAACGTTTTTTTCCTCTTTGCTTTTGTAGTGTTGATACAAACAGCAGCAGAACCATGGTCTCAAAACCCTACATTGAAACTTCATTCAACTACTCCACATCTGTGGAGAACAGGTAATGTCCATGACAAACTCCAAATATGGTATCCTAGGTTTGTTGGTTTATTTAGGAATTTTCAAGCTGTGTGTGTGTTTTAAGGAGTAAGATTATGGGGGCTTCTCGGAGCTCCCATGTTACACCGCTCCTGAGCGAGCTGCATTGGCTTCCGGTGGCCTTCTGGGTGCGATTCAAGGTGTTGGTGGTCACCTTTAAAGTGCTCCATGGCTTGGGATCCGGGTATTTACGGGGCCGCCTGCTGCCACCATCGGCCTCCCGCCGGCCAGGGCACTCCCACAGGGCGGGCCTCCTTGGGGTGCCGTCAGCTGGGCGATGCCGGCTGGCGGCTCCGAGGGTGCAGGCCTTCTCTGAGGGAGCACCCTCCCTCTGGAATGAATTACCCCCGGAGATGTGAGCCATCACTGACCTGCGAACCTTCCGGCGCGCATTGAAGACCCACCTTTTCCAACAGGCCGGTCTGGCCTAGTATCATTGGAGGGTTTTTAATTTTTCTAACTTTTAACTTTTTACCCTGTTTTTAATATTCTATTATAATTTTCAACTTTAGCCACCAATTTAAATCTTTTTAAACCTATTTTAAATTTTTCTATTTGATTGTATTGTTTTATTTAGGCTGTACATCGCCCCGAGTCCCAACTTGGGAGAGAGGGTAGTATAAAAGTTTAATTAAACAAATAATAAATAAATAAATAAGATGTCTTTTAACCTTCTTTTGGTTAAACTGGGGGCATGTTCAAATGCAGGGTCTGCTTTTTTTTCAGATCAATTTTTTCAGTGTGATCCATTAGTTGCAACAGGAATTGACTCAGGGGTGGGATTAAAATTTTGTAACAACCGGTTCTGTGGGCATGGCTAGGTGGGTGTGGCTTGGTGGGCATGGTCATGTGACTGGGTAAGCACTGGGTAGCTGCTGCTTCTTTTTGGCAGCAACCCCCCCATTTTGGGGACTTCTGGGCCTCCGGGAAGCCTCCTCGGGGGGTATTTTTGTTCCCAGAAGGCTTCTCTGGGACTCAGGAAGGAAAAAAACGGAGCATGGCGGGGCAAGGAAGAACGCAGTCAGCGATGTTGGGCACGCCTGCAATGTTGCGCATGCATGATAAGGACTGATTGGGTGGGGAGAGGTGGGCGGAGAGGGATGAGGCCAGCCAGGGGGGCACGATTTGCCAGTTCTCCAAACTGCACAGAATCATAACAACCAGTTCCACAGAACTGGTCCAAACCAGTAGAATCCCACCCCTGAATTGACTTGACTGGCTTGTCACTCAAAACTGTTATTGTGGGCTGGCCCAAAGTCACCTAGACAGCTTTCGTGGCTAAGGCAAGACTAGAAATCCCAAGCTCCTAGTTTTTAGATTTGCGCCTTAACCATTAGACCAACTGGCTCTCATTCCTCAACATCTGGAATAACATCACACCTTCAATTTCTCAGTATGATTTTTTTAGCCAACCTCCATGCTTTATTCAACCATTTGTTTTCTTTTTCCAGTAACAAGTCAGACGAGAAGTATGAAATGAGTTCTGGGCATGATTCTGTCCCCAGGGTCCCTACTTCTCCAAAGAGAAGGTAAAGTCCACATGAATCCAAAATATTCTCTAAAGCTATAAAGGACAAGAAGCAATGGGTGGAAGGAAGCATTAAAGAGAGAGCCAAGCTGGAACTAAAGACACTCCTGGCCAATTAATCAATGGAACAGCTTGCCTTCCAGAGTTGTGGGTTGCTCCATCGTTGCAGGTTTTCAACAATAGACTGGACAACAATTTCACTAGGATGGCATAAGATTTCCTGCTTTGGGCAGGGAGTTTGAATAGAAGACCTCCAAGATCACTTCCAGCTCTATGATTCTAAATTGCTAGAGTGAACTGTTACTGTCATTTCTGTTTTGATAAATTAAGGAGAAAATGAGTAACTTGGCAGCTTTTGAAGCCTCAGTTATGAACATGAGATGTTTTGAATGCCCCATGAAACAGACTATAGATGGCTAGGAGACAGGACATTGGTGGGACTTCTACTGCTCACTGAAGAACGTGTGATGGATTCAATTGGTGTTTTCTGAATTTCAAGGCTGGCAATAGGTGTCTGAATGCCATGCAGATAAATGGGTAGGGCTTCCATTGTGCAGTGACAGGCTGAAGTCTTAACTATTTTGATGCCCCCCTTCTCTATGGACATCTCAAATTATTTATTGGTCAGTTGAGGTTTTAGGAAGGAAGTAGAAAGGATGAAGAAACATTTTCTTTATTTTTTAATATAACTTTATTGTTTTATCCATATATAAAAGAAAAAAGAAAATAGGAAATTAAGGGAAGGAAAAAGAAAGGGGGAAAGAAAATATGAGGCACAAGGGAAGGGAAAACAATGTTAACTTCCGACTCTTTTTAGCACAGTACAAGATAACATTACAACCTCAACTTTTTACCTTTACACATAGTATACATAACTAACGGTTATATATACACAAAATCCAGAAGTGATATCCAAATAAAAAACATAAATATATTCTCTTTAAATAGAACCATCGATTTAACCATTGCAGCTTTATCTCCCTTGTTGAAAAAATATGCATTTCTGTTTGCACGTAATAAGCTTTATAAACTATCACCATGTCTATTAATAAAATTCACTGTACTCTTTCAGCTTCTTTAACCTTAAAGAGAAAAAAATAATTCCTTTTGAATCACAAAGCTTTTTTAAAAAGCATTTCTAAAATTAAAACATTCTAATACATGCTTTCTAACATCACTTGTTTTCTAACCACAGTGAGAAGAATGAAATGCAGAGTCATACGATTTTTGACAAGTAAGCTTTTTTCCAAACAACACTTTTGTCTGATTGTTAGCGATGTGCAAAATGTTTTGTGCTATAGCCCTTTTGAACATGAAGGTTCATTAAATTTAAGGCAATTTCAAGCAAATATTTTTTGCAAGAATTATGAGTGCCAAATGGGAAACAACCATACTTCTCTGATGCTGTCTCCACACATAAAACTATGGTTGTTTCTTTAGAAAAATGGGAAAGAGAGACAGGGAGGGAGGGTGGGAGAGGGAGAGGAAGGGAGGGAGGGAGCGGGAGAGAGGAAGGGAGAGGGAGAGGGAGAGGGAGAGAGAGAGAATCAACTACCATCTCCCACACCAGTTTATATACTTTTTGTCTTTTACTATTGTAAGTTACCTTGAAGTAAGATGGGTGGCCAATAAATTTTACAAACAAAAATAAACAAATAAAAATGAGAAACAGGATCTTCATGGGCGACAATCATTTTTTTTTTCAACAGTTCTGCCCTGGAGCACAAACATGAAGTCTCTAATGGAGAAAGAAAGCCCAAGGATCCACACTCAACAGCTGCAGAATTCTACCATCATCAGCCAACCACAGAAAAGTAAGAATTCAGAGAGAGTTTCAGCACTCAGAAAACCAAGATTATTCCACAAGAAAAATTCCAACTAACACACCTGGATAATCCTTGCCTTAGTCCCAACAAGCATGTCCGTTAAATATTTATTTTGAGTTTTCCAAAGTTCTTGGATGATGAACTAACCCATGTGTGCTAGCCCTGGTGGCTTTGCTAGCTGAGGATAATGGGACCTGTAGGCCCAGAAAACCGACTAGCTTGGAGGAATGTTGCTATAAATAATTCCTCAAAAATCAATAACATCCTTGCTTTACGGGAACAACAAAGCATAAAACAAATATATTTAGCATAGGGTTTATGACTCCATGGAAACATATCCAAAAAGGTGATTTCATTGACTGTGCACTTTAATCTTCCTGTTCAGTTTTCATAAGTAAGAATAGTTTCTCTATCCATACACTTACAAACTAATACACACACCCAGAGAGAAAGAGACAGAGAGAGGAGAGACAGAGTGACACACAGAGAGAGACAGAAAGAGAGACAGAGAGAGACAGAAAGAGAGGTAGATAGAGAGAGACAGAGAGAGACATAGACAGAGAGACACAGACACACATACACACACACACACACAGAGATACAGAGACCGAAAGAGAGATAGAGAGAAAGAGAAAGAGAGAGAGAAACAGGAAAAAAGAGAGAGACAGAGAGAGACATAGACAGAGAGACAGAAAGAGACAGAGAGATAGAGAGAGACAGAAAGAGACACACACAGAGAGACACACACAGAGAGACAGAGAGATACAGAGACAGAAAGAGACAGAGAGAGATATAGAGAGAGACAGAAAGAGAGACACTGAGAGAGAGAGAGACAGACAGAGAGATACAGGGACAGAAAGAAAGAGAAAGAAAGAGAGAGACAGAGAGAGGGGGGGATTAGGATGAGGAGGGAAGAGGGAAGAGAAAAACAACCAAAGTCCCATCCAATTCTTCATCTATACTGACCAATCTCTTTCTGTCTTCCTTTTTCACCAGAGAAAACACTGAAGTATACCCAGGAATGGGGTACAGGACATCCCTCCACCTGGACAACAATGCGGGTCTTGACTCAAAAAGGTATGGAGGAGAAAGGGGACAAATATCCGAGGACCCTGTCACTAGCCTGCTTCCTAAAAGATTTGTATTGCAACTCCTTGACTTTTGACCTACAATTGAGCCCTAAATTTCCATGGCTAAGCAAGGCCTAGTTTGTTAAGAGAGTTTTGCCCCATTTCCAATCCGTTTTTGCCACGATTGTTAAGCAAACCACTTGCAATTGTTAAGTGAAAGATGCAGCCATTCAGCAAATCTGGCTCCCCCCATTGTTTTTGTTGGAAACCGGATTGGAAGGTTAAGAATGGCAGTGTAACCATCATAAATACCTGCCAGTTGCCAAGCGCCCAAATTTTGATTACATGACCGTGAAGATACTACAACGGTCGTAAGTGTGAAAACTTGGTCATAAGTTACCTTTTTCAGCTCCATTGTAACTTCAAACAATCACTAAATGCAATGTTGCAAACCAAGGGCTACCTGTAATAACTTTAAAAAATAATGCCCGTCATTCCATTTGGAATGAGTCACAGAAGATTACAAGGTAAAAAAAAAAGAAAACAGGAATAATAATCCAGCTCTGTTCTCCTGTGCAGGACAACCAAAGGAGACCCAGCCAATCAGGTGGGACTCGGGAGGCAGAGAATAGATGGAAGCGGGGCCAGTCAGAGGTGGGATTTGCTGGTTCTCCGAACTACTCAAAATTTCCACTCCTGGTTCTCCAGAACTGGTCAGAACCTGCTGAATACCACCTCTGCTGGGAACACTATGCAGCAAAGTTTAAGAGGAACAGATTTGCCAATATTCTTATTTTTGTGAAGTGCTTCGTAGTCTCAGAGATTGGTTGTTTTCTTCCAGACATTTCATTACCAAACTAGGTAACATCTTCAGTGCTAGTCTGATTAGCTAGGTGAGCATCAAAGACTCCGCAGTTGAACCCTGAGCTGCAAATATTCTCTTCTATGATGGGATTTTATTTTTATTTCAGGTCTGAGCTACAGCCTGGGGAAAGCAGCCTGAGTACCACTGGAATCCCGTGTGAACTTCTAAGTATTCCCAAGAGGGAGGACTCGGATATGGAGATTTCCAGGTGAATTTTGGATTCAGTAAAAAAAAAACTGTCTTGGAAATAACAAAATGTTGTGTACAACATATAAAGTTTGCGGCAAAGCATTCCTACTGGTTGAAATGAAGTTCAATGTGATTATATTTTGCTGCAAACTACAAGTAGTCCTTGCTTACTAACGATGGTAATTGGGATCAACTTAATGCCATCATTAACCGAGGAACATACTGTTAAGCGATGACCTCGTGGAATCCTTCTGACTTCCTGCTGGCTTTTGCCTGTGAGAAGCCAGCCAAGATGGACACAAATCACAAACCGTGTGATTGTGGGACACTGCAGTGGTCAGAAATCTAGGCTGGTTGCCAAATGTCACCATTCTATTGCAATTTAGCAGATCGAATCCAACCAGGCTCAAGGTTGACTCAGCCTTCCATCCTTCCGAGGTGGGTAAAAGGAGGACCCAGATTGTTGGGGGCAATAGGCTGATTCTGTAAACCACTTAGAGAGGCCTGTAAAACACTATAAAATGGTATATAAGTCTAAGTGCTATTGCTATTGCAATTACATGGCCCAAGTGTCAGGGTTCCAACCAATACACCCATAGCAAACAAAACTCTGAGGCGGGTAGGTCCCTCAAATAATAGTTTTACTGAATATATCATATTGGCACAGATCTGATGGAAAACCGACTCTAAATATTCCCATGGTTTTCACTTAATTAAAAGTAAAAGCTTTTCCCCTTTCCCCAAACAATCAGTCACAGGGTCCAAACAGTCACAGGGTTGCTTGGTAATAGCACCCCTCCTTTCTTCAGCCACCTGTCGGAATGTCCTTGGTTCACAGGGGAAACCATTTTGTTTTGGCTAAAAAACCCCAGCTATCACTATTCTCCCTCCCTAAGCCTCATCTCTATTGTGGCAACCCTGGAGCCTCAAAATGGCTTCAGTCAGGCCAGCTCCAGAGTTGACACACAGGAGCGATGCCAATCGTCTCACTTCCAAGGACTGGTTATAAGCAGGGCTGGGCTGCTACCGGTTTGCACCGGTTCAAATGAACCGGATGTTAATTTTACATCTGGTTCACAGAACAAGTAGTTACAACAACTGGCTGGGCCCACTCACCCCATCCCTCCCCTCCCCTACCCTCCCTGCCCAGGAATCTCCATGCGGCCCCTTTTTAGATCCCAGGTAAGTGCAGGACCAGCAAGGAGGCTCGACAAGGATGAAAAATGGCCTTCCGGAAGTTCCAGAAGGCCAGAAACAGGCCCATTCCTGTCTCCAGAGGGCCTCCAGAGTCCAGGGAGGCCATTTTCTTCCTCCTAGAGGCTCGAAAAAAGCCTTTGGAGCCCGGGAAGGGCAAAAACAGCCCCTCCTCCATGGTGCAAAAGGCTGAGTAGGCCATGCCCACCATGGCCACACCCATCCAGCAACCGGGCAGAGAATTGCTAAAAAATTTAAGACCACTCCTGGTCATAAGTACCACTTATTCAGTGTTACCATAAATTTGAACAGCCTCTGAACAAGCGTCATTAAGCAAGGACCACCTGTTTCTGGCTTCTCTTTGGCAAGAACAGAAGCTCAGCAGACCTTTTGATGCATCTGCCACATCTGTTTCCACACCACTGGAAGGGTTTTTGATAGCAGAAGTAAATAGACCTTCTCTTTGCTTCCTTGGCAGGTACGGTTCCTTTGCTACAGAGAATAGAATTACCTGCCCACAGAACCAGTACAGAGATCAGAGATCAGATGAAGATTCAGACAGGTAAGGAACTGGCCCTCACCTCCTGACAACTTGGTGAGGCACTGCGGTGCAATTATCCTGCTTTATTTTATATTTCCTGTCCGTCCTCCTTCAACTCAAGGAAAGCAGATTTGGCTTTGAAATATTTTTCAACGAAGAAGAAGAGAATGTCAGAAAAACTCTCACGAACAAAATGTGACATTTGCAGCCTTGTTCAGTAACGAAGTGGCCAAGAAATACCACAGCTCTATCATATTTTTGATTGTACAATCCTTTGGTTTCTTGGTTTCCAGTTTTTGATGGTTGCTTTAAAAGGCTAATTTTTTTTTTTTTAAAAAGAACCCTCTTGATTCAACCTGGCAGGTAGTAAGGCTGTATTCTTCTCACCTGTTTGTAAAGCCTTTGAAATTAGCAAGTTGATTCTGTGCAAGGAAACAAGCATAATTTTGGAATCTTCGAAATTCCTTTGGGAAACAAGATTTGACCTTCTGACTTCTTGAGTTAGATTCGTATTTCTAGCTGTAACGTAGTCAGCCTGGGGCTTCAAATCTGACATGTAATAAAATCAGGACACGCTGGTGGCATTTGATGGACAGGAAAAAAAAGAATACTTTGAGCTCAAGAAGGATACCACTATTGGTACATATTAATATGCGGGTATGGGTGGACCACTATCTGCTGTTAATGATTGTTTCTCGCTGTCATTTTTGTGTCTCAGACTGTGTTGTCACGGGGACACCGAATACTGAACGAAGAGAGAAACAATCTAATACATTGAGAAGCATATGTTTAAAATCATGCACAGTAGCACAGAATTGCTACTGTGCGTGATTTTAAAAACCCAACATATTTCATCCTAGTGAGAATACTTTTTTTTAATCCACAGTGATTCTTAGCTCATTGCAACTGGGGATAGAGTTCTAGGCCACATTTAGCTGCAAACTTGCGTTAGGTGGGTTTAAGCAGTGGTGGGATGCAAAAATTTGTACTACCGGTTCTGGGGGTGTGGCTTGGTGGGCATGGCAGGGGAAGGATACTGCAAAATCTCCATTCCCCCTCCACTCCTGGGGGAAGGTTACTGCATAATCCCATTCCCTCCCCACCCCACTAACCTGCTTTCCAGCTCCGTTCTCCTGTGCAGGACAACCAAAGACCCAGCCAATCAGCTGAGACTCAATGGGAGGCAGAGAAGAGATGGGGGCGGGGCCAGTTAGAAGTGGGATTTGCCGGTTCACCGAACTACTCAAAATTTCCGCTACCGGTTCTCCAGAACTGGTCAGAACCAGCTGAATACCACCTCTGGGTTTAACTTGCAGCCTGGTATAAGATTGTGGCTTTTGCTGATAGTGGATTATTCTGTGTGGACTCGCACGCCAAATAGAGTGTTAGGTAGATCTTTGGCATAGATACCCCCATTGAAGTGGGGATGGCAAGTAACAAAACACATGTTGGGATGCCACAAGGCATGTTTTATCATTTGGTGTCATTGCCATTAAGGATGGACACCTATGATCTTAAGTAGAAGAAATGGAGAGGTGCCTTCCTTATTGTCAGGAATGTGCTCGCCACATTGCTTGGCGGTCTCAGGTTCAGTTCCTTGACAGTCCAGCTTAAAAGGGGTCATGAAGTACAGGATGGCTCAGCACATGATTTTTCTATCCTTCATTTTAGTTTAGGATGGGTTGGTCCCTATTCATCTTTCTCCTCTGTTTTCTTCTCTTCTTCTTCTAGTTTAGATTTTAGTTCTGCAAGGAGAGTTTTTCAGATCAAACCTTGTTTCCTACTTGTATAACTTTGCAAACTTTTCAAATCAATGATATATCTGTATTAAAAAGTCTTGCAGTCTCAATATATTTAAGTCTTAGCATTTCAGATTAAGCCATCTCTTTCTTTTCTTTAAAGGGAATGCATAGATTATATCAAAACCTGAAATTATTAATGGACAGAGGGTGCCAAATGTTAGAATTAAAAATACCCATACAAAACCAGGTTTACTATTAAAAGAGTATTCACATACCTTGTGAAGTTTTCCTAACAGAATAGGAAAATTTTCAACAATGCCTTTTGTCAATTGATGCATCCTTTTTCCAGCATATTAACTTTTATGTTCCTTGTAATCAATGAATTTGTTCTAAGCAATTTGGCTGTTATTTCTAGAATGTTTTTCTTCTCTTGCATTGTGTTTCATTTTTGTTTCATGATGTTCAATCCCTTTAGAATCTGAAATTAATTTTATTTTAGAGACCTTTATTATCTTGATTATTATAAATCATGGCTTATCCTGAACAGGAGATGGCCAAAGAGCATTCTCTTTGCCAGTTGATCATAAGCATCTTAGAATAATTTTAATTGTGTCCTCTTTTCCTTTCGATAGAAAATTTAACCTGCATTTTCATTGTCAATTGAGCTATGTTACAAAGAAGTATGATAAGGCATGTTTTTAAGACTGAATGTATGGTATTTATTATGCATTGTTTATCCATTTCTCTTCATTTCTTATCTTCTGCCCCACTCCAAGTTCTTCCTAATGGATTTGGGGGTTCTAGGTTCCTCAACAACCATACTGTACCTTCCATCTTCTCTATCTCGGGTTCTTTTCAAATAGTCAAATATTTTTGAGTGATATTTGAAGAATTATTTTATACTGAACACTTTTCATGAGAAGTAACTCATGAAATGGCCTACTTACATTCCTATCCATGTTTTTTTCTTTCTGAGTCATTTCTAGAGTTTGTTTTTTTTCTTTAGTGTTTTCATGTTCTCTTTCCTTTAATATATTCTTCTTGATCATAATTCTGAGCATATTACTTGGATGCTAGAGCCTTTGATTTCTAATCACTAATTCCCAAGTAGATATGGTTAGGATTGGAATCTTGGTTGTCTTTTCCATCCTTGTTAGCATTACAATAGTTTGTCATTTTGCAAACTACTTGAAATGGCTTCTTCAAACCTAGGCAGATGTGGTGGGTTTTCATTTCCACTTAACCTCTCTACAACTGGAGAATGCCACTTATTCCCAGATGCTTATTCCCAGAAAGGTTCCATGTTTACAAATTACCTAAACTGGTAGTTTCTGGAAAGTAACCTTTTAACCAACTGTCCTCTAAGAAAGAGAGAGAGAGGATTAAAAGAAATCCTCTTCAGAGGGACTGACCTACTTTTAGCATGTTAGACCACTTACAGAAAACCCAATTTACAATCCTCCCTATGTTGGACATTGGTCTCAGGATTTTTTCACATCTGGATCGTCAAGCTGGCCATTTTATCAGATCTTCAGAATCTAGAAATGGACCAAACAGGAACAATCAACTTTACAACTGCAGAATGTTGGGATTCAACAATGGAATAGCATCCTACTTGTTCAACCAGCCATTCAACAGCAGAAGGTAATAATCGGAGATTATTGTAGGGGTGAGAAGATGGCCCAATGTCCTACTTTAGGCTGCACAGTGGGTGATAGGACAGCACTCCAGAGGGTTAATGTCATTGCCCAGAGGATCATGGGTTGCCCTCTCCCCTCTTTGGAAGAGCTTTATAGCTCCCGCTGCCTTAAGAAAGTTCAAAACATCCTCAAAGATCCATCTCATCTTGAGCACCCCCCTTTTTTTTGAACTATTACCATCTGGCAGATGGTCCAGGATAATAAAAACAAGGACAAATAGGCTGAAAAACAGCTTCTCTCCCAGGGGAGTAACTCTATTGATTTCTACTATATAGGGCAATATTAATGCAATATCAGGGATTTTCAATTCAATGTATAGAATGTGAAGGATGTGTGTTTGTGTTTTATTTTCATAGTCATAACGTACACTGAAGATGGTGTTTAATTTCAATGCAATGACAATAAACTAAACTAAGCTAAATTAAACTAAACTAGAGAGGATGTATATCTCCATAAGGCTTGAAGGGGGCATTTGTCTATTGAAAGTCCTCGTCAATGTGAACAGTTGTCCAATTAAAGAATTTAGAAAGGAGGAGGAGCTCCTCTGAAGGAGCTAATCAACCTTTATCATAGGATAGCAAGCTATAGAGGTACGTAAATTCACCTGTCATTACCTTCCTTTTCAACATGACATCAATTGCTATTTGAGTCTAATAATTCCTAAACCTGCATATCAATTAGCACTTTCAGGCTTATTATGGACATGTGGTCTCTTGTGGTGTAGTAATCTTTTTGGGGTGATGTTTCTTGGATCATCTTTAGCAACAACAGGGGGAAAATAGTTTGCAAATCAAATCTGAGAACTTTGTACTTGGATATCTGGAGTATTGTACCTTATTAAATTTTCAGGCTCATAAAAAGATGATTCTTCATAAAGTGTTTGGGGGTGACTAAGATCATGCTACCCCTGAATGATGGTACAGTAGGTTGATTATAATTGCATTACAGTATAATTAGAGCTGTGATGGCGCAGTGGTTAGCATGCAGTATTGCAGGATAACTTTGCCCAATGCCAGGAGTTTGACCGGCTCAAGGTTGACTCAGCCTTCCATCCTTCTGAGGTGGGTCAAATGAGGACCAGATTGTTGGAGTCAATAGGCTGACTCTGTAAACCACTTAGACAGGGCTGTAAAACATTGTGAAGCGGTATATAAGTCTAAGTGCTACTGGTATTAATTGATACTTGTTCTTTATTGTAATAAAATTATAAAACTGCTCAGAAACAGAGCAATATAAGCTATGGAAGTGCATAAACAGACATGTATATGTGAGATTCTGATTTCCACTATAGGAAAATCTGGTCAAAAGCCATCCTAAAGCACCTGTAGGTCAGGCTGCTAAAGTACCTGTAGACAAGACAAGGAATAATGGATGGAAACTGAACAAGGAGAGATTTAACCTGGAAATAAGGAGAAACTTTCTGACAGTGAGAACAATCAACCAATGGAACAGAAATTGCCCTCGGAAGTTGTGGGAGCATCATTACTTGAGACTTTCAAGAAGAGATTGGACTGCCATTTGTCAGAAATGGTGTAGGGTCTCCCTCTTGGGCGGGGAGTTGGACTAGATGACCTACAAACTGTGATTATCTGTTACCTGTTATCTCTAGAATTGAAAATTCTAGCATTCTTGAATTTGACAGCTTTCTCTAATTTGGACATCCAGTCAGAACAACATTGTTGAGATGCTGAGTTGTCCACAAGAGTGCCAAATCTGGGGAAGGCATCATTATTACTATGGTTCATTGCATAGTCAGACAGATGTTCAATCTGGATTTGGCATTTCTGTTTACTTATTGAATTCTTTCCAAGGACCTGGGATAGGCAGATGTGGTTGTTTGATGGAGTTCAAGGTATTGTCGCAGGATGTAACCTGTTCCAAGTAAAGGCAACTATTGCAATTGACTGATGACTGAATTTGTCAATGCCGATGGTGTTCAAGTGCTGTTCTAGTTGTGTTGGGATTGCACTCAAAGCGCCTATTACTATTGGTGCTATCTGTTTAATAGTATCAGTAGTAGTCGTATGCTGCCTAACATCCAGGGACTCTAGGTAGTTTTCAATTGTTAAAAATGTTTAAAACAAAGAACATTACAAAACACAAAAATACCCCAAGACAAAGGATCAAAGAAGGCAAAGAACACAAATCCAGAAGGGAACAAGGAAAGGAAGAAAGGGGTTTCCAATCACCATTACAGTAATCAAAGATAATAACATTCTGAAGCAAAATGGTTAAGCTTTTGTCTGTTCCAACTCCTCTGATATTTATCAAAGGCTATGGTAGCCAATGGGGCAATTATAGATTATAAAGAGTAAGGAATGAAGATGTTTAAATCCACACATAGTTTTAAGATGTGAAATCTATATGTCCAGAAGCTGATCCAGAAACAGGTGACATTTCTAGTGTCATTGTAGTTTAGTAAATGACAAATCATGAAAGTTTTAACTATCATATAAAGTAAATTAAGATCTTTCTTAAAATTCTAAAATGATCTAACCAAGACAAGGCTGTATTCCCTGAACTGATTTTTTTTTTTAAATAAGTGTTTTCTTGAAGATTTCCCTAAGAATTACAAGGTTGATCTTTGATAAACTCACATCTTCAGTGAAGAGTAGGAGAATGGCTTGCATTGGGAGTGAGATGGTTTTTTTGCAAAGAGAGAGTTCAAAATGGAAATAAACCAAGATGTGCATTGTAAAAAAATGAAGTTTTAGTAAGTTTTAAGACATTAATTTGTCTGAAATGGTAGAGCAAGGGGTGGACTAGAAGACCTCCAAGGTCCCTTCCAACTCTGTTATTCTGTAATTCTGTAATTCGACTAAACTGAGTAATATTGAGAATAAATGTCTGGATCTTATCTTTCAGGATTCCCTTTCTTGTGTGTTCATTACATCATTTCATTTGTTGTTGTTGCTGTGCTTTGTTTTTTGTTAAGACTTGAATTAATACATATCTACATTTTTTCCTAGCATGTCTTACTACCCCTTCAGAGATGCTGGCAATAGCATTCCAAAAAGCCACCGAGTGCCTTTTTATAAGGATATCTGTGACACAGAGAGTGGAAGGTAAAGATTAAGAATGAATACCCTAATGTTAACTAATACATGAATTATTGGAATCTTTAAAAAAACAAAAAAAATCAGGGCATCAAACCAACTGGGCCGGTCATTTTCTCCCAGCCCTAAGAAAGAAACAATGATAACGCTGCTTCAGAAATCTTGCCAAGGAAACGGCAAGGACTAATTTGAAGGTACAGAAAAAGAGAGTAAAATTTCCCCTAAATTTAGAATACCCATTTATCTATGCATCAGCCCTACAAGGTAGGGTAGCCTAAAGAGTCTAGAGAATGAAAGGACTAGGGGCGGGGACAAAACTCCAGTATTTGAGGGGCTGCCACAAAGAAGTCGGGATCCAATTATTCTCCAAAGCACTGGAGGGCAGGACAAGAAACAATGAATCAAAGAGAGAAGCAACCTGGAATTAAGGAGAAACTTCCTAACCATGAGGACAATTAACCAGTGGAACTTTCAGAAGTTGTGGGTACTTCATCACGGGAGGGTTTTAAGAAGAGACTGGACAGCAGCTTGTCTCAAATTGTATGGGGCCTCCTGCTTGAGCAGGGGGTTGGAGCAGTCTCTAGAGGTTCTGCAAGATCCCTTCCAGCTCTATTCTGATTAAAGACGCAGATTATTAATCTTCTGCTTTTTACAATATTTCAAATCATCCTGCAGATGGCATCAGAGTCACTTTGTACATAGACTGCCTTTCCTAAAGATTTTGTCAGGAGCCATTCATGCTACAGCAGGTGAAGAGCCTCACCTCAGAACCTGCAGGATTTATTTATTTATTTGTTTGTTTGTTTGATTGATTGATTTGTCAGTCGCTTACAAGATAATAGGTTTAAGGATAAACATAGTTATGAATACATGAAATGGATAGATATAAGAAAAACAAAAAGAAACAATAGGACAGGGATGGTAGGCATGTTGGTGTGCTTATGCACGCCCCCTACAGACCTCTTAGGAAAGGGGTGAGGTCAATAGTAGACAGTCTAAGGTTAAAGTTTTTGGGGTTTGGGGAAGAAACCACAGAGTCAGGTAGAGTATTCCAGACATTGACCACTCTGTTGCTGAAGTCGTATTTCCTGCAATCAAGTTTGGTGAGATTAACCTTGAGTTTCTATCTATTGTTTGCTCTTGTGTTGTTATGGTTGAAGCTGAAGTATTCATTGACATGTAGGACATTGCAATGTATGATTATATACTATACTTAGATCGGACTGAAGGCAGCGTAGTTCTAGTTTTCTAGGTCTAGAATTTCAAGTCTAGTGGTATTCTGCAATGAGTAAAGGAGTGGAGAACTCTTCTTGTGAAATATTTCTGGACTTTCTCAACTGTGTTAATATCAGATACGTAATGTGGGTTCCAGACTGATGAGCTGTATTCGAGTATTGGTCTAGCAAATGTTTTGTATACCCTAGTTAGTAGTGTGATATTACCAGAGAAAAAGCTACATAGGATTAGGTTAACAACTCTTAATGCCTTTTTGGCTATGTAGTTGCAGTGGGCTCTAGCATTTAGATAATTAGAGATGAGTATTCCAAGGTCCTTGACGGAGTTTTTTTTAGCATTTAGCATTTATTTATTTTGTCAATTGCTTACAAGATAATAGGTATAAGTAAAAACATAGTTATGAATACATGGATACATATAAGAAAAATAAGAAAAAATAAAAGAAACAATAGGACAGGGACAGTAGACACGTTGGTGTCCCTACAGATCTCTTAGGAAAGGAGTGAGGTCAATAGTAGACAGTCTAAGGTTAAAGTTTTTGGGGTTTGGGGAAGAAACCACAGAGTCAGGTAGAGTATTCCAGACATTGACCACTCTGTTGCTGAAGTCGTATTCCCTGCAATCAAGTTTGGTGCGATTAACCTTGAGTTTGTATCTATTGTTTGCTCTTGTGTTGTTATGGTTGAAGCTTTTTTTACCTGAATGAGTAGTTGCATTGTTATCCTTGTGTTGCTTGCACATTGTTGACTTCTGTTTTTTCAAGGAGAGGTTGAAGTGAGACGATCTTGCCTAGAAAACATGACAGCCAAATTTGAGTGTCTGATCTGTAAGCATGATATTACAGGGTTCAAATGTCTTTCTTTTTCAGGAATTTGACTGATTCTGAGGCAAAGGACCTCCCTGCTTCTTTTGAACAGAAGAATTTTTCTAATTATGAATCAGATTCATCTGCATCAGGGTAGAGTATACTGAAGAATGCTTTTCAACATACCAGATATCACATCCCTTGTCAACCAATGCCTCCTCTGAAATGTATATCTCTTTCGTCCCCCTGTAGCAAAGGGCTCCTCTTTGTGAAAGAATCCATCAAAAGCATGGAAATGTCTTCCTCCCCACGTTACAACAGGTGAGGAAACCAAAGGCAGCAGTTCTTTTTGCAATGCAGAAAAATCTCGCGTCAATCAGAGGAATTTGCTTGCAATGTTTTATTGGGCTCACACTTTGGGTTCTTTTATTATTTTCTCCTATTATCATCTTCACATTAGTACTTTTTGTTCACTGGTGTCTTCTTCAGCATCTAAATACCACGCGTGCCAATGGTCTCTCTGCGGGATCCTTGGTGCTCTCTCTGAGCTTGGTGGTTTTCTGGCAGATGTTTCATTACCTAACTAGGTAATATCATCAGTGATGGAAGGGGGTGGTAGGATAGGATAGAATAGAATAACAGAGTTGGAAGGGACCTTGTAGGTCATCTAGTCCAACCCCTGCTCAAGCTGGAGAACCTGTATCATTTTTGACAGATGACAGTCCAGTGTCTTCTTGAAAGCCTCCAGTGATGAAGCTCCCACAACTTCTGAAGGCAACTTCTGTTCCACTGGTTGATTGTTCTCAGAAAATGTCTCCTTATTTCCAGGTTGAATCTCTCCTTGTTCAGTGTCCATCCATTGCTTCTTGTCCTGCCCTCAGGTGCTTTGGAGAACAGCTTGACTCCCTTGGGGCAGTCCCTAACATATTGGAACACTACTATCATGTCAGCCCCGGTCCTTCTTTTCCTCATAGCCATACCCAATTCCAGCAACTGTTCTTTATATGTTTTGTGAGGTAAAGGACTTTGGGGTTCTTAGTGCTTTTTGTGCTTGGTGGTTTTCTGGCAGATGTTTCATTACCTAACTAGGTAACATCATCAGTGCCAAAAGGGACTGGTGTTTGCAGAGTGGAGGAGGAGGAAAACTCTGGGGTCCGTAGTGCTCTCTGAGCTTGGTGGTTTTTTTGCAGATATTTCATTACCGAACTAGGCAACATCATCAGTGCTAGAAGGGAGTTGAGGGTTTGTTCTTATGTTTATATACTAGTGGCTTGCCCCATCAATGTTGCTGAAAGTGTTCTTGGTGGTTTTTCTGTCATCTTTCTGTGTTTCCACAGACGTAATTTATGGCAAGGTGTTAAATGCAAGTGCATACAATACTAGGCAAATTGCTTTGAAGGCTTCTGGGCTTTTTCATCTTTAATTAAATGTTTCTGCTTTGCCCAGCATTTTTTATTTTGCCTTCGGATGAAATTTCTTTTCCAGAAAGACATCATGGAATAATGCAGCATTCTATCAAATACTACATGGGCCCCCAGTTTTCATGAGAAAGCACTGTTTCAGGAACATTAAAAACAGCAACATCTCCTGAATTTAGTCATTTTTAAAGCCATGCTGTATAACAATCATAGAGTCTTCATTCTTTCCTTCTCTAGTCGCAGCTTGGTTGACTTGTCTGAACTGGAGAATCCAAGCTACAGCAGTACCAGCTACCTGAATAACACATCTCCCAAAAGGTAAAACCAACCTTTGGCATGATGCTCTTGTGGTTTGATATGGGATCCCTTTTAAAGCAGATGAGTGCCAAGTTTTCATGAATCAGGCGGAAATGGGATTGTATTGTGCTTCAACATCTTGTGAGAACCTATTGTTTTTTGCAGGATGAATTATCCTTGGTAAGGATTGTTGGGAAGTGTTCTATGGCTACAGGGATGTTTTGGTAATGAAGATTTAATAACTGACCAGCTGTGTAAGGCTGTAAGCCAAGATCATGAATTGGGGATGAGTCAGCAGCATACTGCCGCTTTAAGAAGCTGTCTATATAAGGGAGACCATGTGAGGGTGTCTCTCTCTCTCTCTCTCCTTGTGTTCTATCTCTATTATAGTTCTCAGTGTAGAGTTGAAGATTGATTGATTGCCTGGTATTTGCCTAACACATGTATGTAGCAATCTTGTATATAAACCACTGTTAATAAGACAAAGCTTCTGTGTCCTGTGTTTTGCTCCTGAGTTGTCTCACAGTAGAAGTCCCACTGTAAACACTCCGACAGTTTTTGATTTTAGGTTTTCATGTGTTGTGTGAATTCAGCTAATACTAATTAAGTAGAGCTTATAAAACTAAAATTCAGCACATGCAGAATTTTATGAAGAAGTCAGTTAGTGTCGGGAATGAAAGATCAGATCTGCACATAAAAAACCAATTAAATTGACGTATTGCTACTTATGCCTGTGCACAGGAATTTTCTCAACTAACACTTAGCAACTACTAAGGATCAATGGAATTCAGGTGGGATGTTGGACTTAGTTTGTGGCTATGTAGGGATTCTAGGCTGATCTCTCTTTTGACTCTAACCCCAGGTTTTGCTATTTATTGTCCTATAGTTAATGTGTGTGTTTTTAAAGTGGGAGGCAAAAGCCAAGGTGTCCTCCTTCCAATTTCATACAAACCGGAGATAATGACAGTAAGACAATATGCTTGTTACACCTCTGTCATCCAATACTTCACCACCAATTTTGCACCATACTGATAAGAGGATTTGGCCATAAGAGCTCTCTGAGTTGCATGTTGTGTAGAAAGCAGTGTATCTTCTGCAACATGAAGCTCTATGAACCTAAAAGCATGTTGGCCGTTGTCTTTAGACTATCATCATCTTTCTTCTTTCTCCTAGGTCTTTGGAAGATATTTGTACTTATTGTGGCCGAGTAATCCGCAACTGTGCCAAGATATCTATTGAGAACCTCAACATCAGCTGCCATGAATACTGCTTCAAAGTAAGGATGCGCCTGATAAATGTAGTATTCACAGAGCTATGAAGGGACACCAGTTTGGTCTAGTGGTTAAGGCACCAGGCTAGAAAGCAAGAGACCATGAGTTCAAGTCCCACTTTAACCATGGAAGCCTATTGGATGACTTTAGGCTAATCACTCTCAGTCTGTCAACCCAACTCACTTCACTGGGTTGTTGCTGTGGGAAAATAGGAGGAGTAAGGCATGTTGAGTTGAGTTATTGATCAAAGTAATAAAGACAGGATACAAATAAATAAGTTGGGAGGAGGAATTAGGTGGGAACCTTCACTCCCTAGCTGCATAATGGGATATCCTCATCACTAAGTCTCACAATTTCTATCTGGCCCTCCTAAGCTTTAGCCTGGAGGAATGTTGTCCATGGGGTCGCAATGGGTTGAACACGACTTCACAACTAACAACAACAACTGATTCAATCACATGGCAAATACATTACAGATGGAGCCACTGGTTATTCGTTAGTTGCCTAGCTGCAGAGCAGTATACATTTTATGTAGCCGTGCAAAAGACATGTCCACAGCTAAGTAGAGAGCAGCTATCTTGCTTTTTCTCTCACAGTGTGGAATCTGCCACAAGCCAATGGGAAATCTCTTGGATCAAATCTTCATTCATCGGGATATTGTCCACTGCGATAAGTGCTACGAGAAGCTCTTTTAGGTGAGCATATCCGGCAAGGGTTAGAGATCTAGAAATCTGAGGATGTTGGTAGAGATCCTGTTCTGACCCAGCTCCCCAATCACCGATTTCTTTATTAGGAACACCCACAGCCCCGGCAAAAAGTCTCTCTCCCACACCAGGCTAACAAGTCCATCCGGCCAGAAGATAAATAGCTGTCTACCACATCTATTCATCTCCGCCTCCTGCCTTTTATCCCCAGAGCTAAGGTGGGGCTTTGTTAGCAGCGATGGCTCTTCTGTCCCAAGGATCAGCCCACAGATTTCCACTGCTCTCCTCTGTCTTCTACGCATCTGGGCATCAAGCACTGGACCCAGCTGTTCCTCCTCTTCCTCTTCAGCCACCTCCAGACCTGGGGGCTGTTGACTCTCCATCTCAGGGCTGATGGACAGCCCAGGTTCTGCCTCTGTCTCTCTCTCTCTCTCTGACTGCTCCATTCTTCCCTCTCGGAGCTCTCATATTGCTTGGACGCTGACCCTGACCCATGCCTCCTCCCCATCTGATTCGGCTGCTGGAGTGGCCTGGCAGCCAATAGGCCACAACAGATCCTGCCTAGAGAACAGAACATAGAATCATAGCACCTGAAGGGACTTTGGAGGTCTTCTAGTCCAACCCCCTGCTCAAGGCAGAAGACCTATGCCATCCAAGTCAAATGGTTGTCTAGTTTATTTTTGAAACCTCCCGTGATGGAGCATCTACAATTCCAGGAGGCAAGCTGCTCCATTGATTAGATGTTCTTGCTGTCAGAAAATTTGTCCTTATTTCTAGATTGGATCTCTCTTGAGCAAACTTCTACCTGTTGCTTGTCGGCCTAGTTGACATGTTCCAATTTGCTCCTTAGATTCCATGGATTGGATCAGCCTGCCCGAAGAGACGCCTGCCTTCATCTGTGTGCCTGGGTTCTCCTAAGGACTGTTTGATCCAGCAAGCATCCTCTTCCCCAGCCATTCCTCCTTCCTCATCTTCAGGCAGGCCAAGTGGTTTACCTTCAACAATGATGAAGTTAAGTCATTGAGGATGCTACGTCAGGAAGAGGATGTATTGCTGCCCAAGTTTCAACTGACTGCATTTGCGGGCTCCTCCTCAGTCTTGGTTGCTTGTCCAAAATCCTTCTGTCCTTCTTTCCACAATGGTACCTTGGATATCCATTCATTCAACTTGGCTAGCCACTGATAAGAGCAGGCTTGATACCAGAAAGGAGAGGAAGCAGGATCATCTGTGTTTTTTTTTTAAAAAAAGAGGTTGAATCATTTTTTATCAGGAACACTTCTTATTCCATTCATCCCTGGGAAGTCTTTAGCCACAGCTAGGAATGTTCAGTTCCAAAAACATGTGCCTTGAATGCAAAGGATTTTAAATGGAGGTGTGTGCAAAATATTTTCCAAAGACATCGAGAATCAGGCATCAAAAAAATGGGTTTTTTCCCCCCAGCCATTTTGGGATGTATTTGAGCTTGAAACACTCCAAAATTGTTTGGAATAAGAATTTCAATGTTTTGCTCATCTCCAAGCTTGTCTTCTGGCATCCCTGGGATTGATTTGATTTTGAAAGGCCACGCATCAGGCACTGAGGCTGTGACTTCTGCAGTCTTTTACCA